>CM040117.1:136878651-137478527 GCA_022559845.1 Amorphophallus konjac | reverse complement strand
GGGCGGAAAGACCAAGGGGAAGGCGAAGATTGTAGACTGGCGTACGCGCTTCCCAGCACAGTACCAAGACTGGCAGCAGGGCGGGGTCCCAGTGGTGTCCCATGTACAGGACAGCACAGATTACATGAGACGATATCGAGCTACGTACGGGGACCGCCTCTCCTTCGGCGGTATGGCAGGGGTAAGTGTGAAATGAAAATGCTTCACCCTTCTATATGTATATGCATGTGGTACTGACTTATGTGCAATGCAGGATGCTCGTGACAACATGATTGCCGACCTGCGGGCCCAGCTGGCGGACGCTAGGCGGCAGTTGGTGGCCATCCGACAGGAGTTGGAGATCCTGGTGAGCCTATGCAATGCATTTTTTGTGACCTGGATTTTTGATGCTTAGCCTTTGACTGACGTTTGCCCCGTGTTTCAGCGGGCCCACCAGACAGCGGCAGCCGGGATGGCTGGTGGAGCGGGTTCCAGTTCGCGGGGCCCTCCTCCGGAGGTTTCTGCCCTCCAGGAGCAGCTGGCGTATGCGGTGGCTCGGGCTGAGGAGGCCGAGCGTGACCGCGAGGCTCGAGTGAGTGCTTGCTTGGCCCTGACCCTCTTCTAGCTGCTTTCCTTCTATCACTGTTCTCTTACGGTGCATGCGTGCTTTGACAGGTGGCCGAGATTCGGGAGGCCCTGGCCCGTGCTGTTCGTGCTGAGCAGGAGCGCGATGCCTGGGTGGCAGAGCGCGATGCCTGGGTGGCAGAGCGTGACGCCCGGATTGCGGAGCTGGAGGAGGAGCGTCGACGGGAGGCTGAGGTGCTCCCTCGTGACGTGCTGGATCTGCGGATCGCCCTCGAGCTGTCGAGGAGGGAGGCGGTGAGAGAGAGAGAGGAGAGGGAGAGGGATAGGGAGACCATGGAGAGAGAGAGGGAGTGGGATAGGGAGACCCTAGAGAGAGAGAGGGAGAGGGATAGGGAGACCATGGAGAAAGAAAGGGAGTACAGGATGGCAGAGCGATATCGAGATTGGGACGAGAGGAGAGCTCTGGTGGCCCAGGTGTCGGAGCTCCGGCTGAGTCTTGGCACGGCGGAGGGGAGACTCCGGGAGAGTGAGGAGCGGTATTAGAGGGCGAAGGAGCGCGGGGCGCGACTTCGTCAATCCGGTTCTTTTCTGTGGGCAGCTTTCTAGTTTCTTCGGCCGAGCAGCGTCGCCGCACCTTGGAGGCTGGCATGGTGCCACCTGGAGAGACGAGCACGGCTTCTCAGGGTTCGCAGAGGTCGCAGAGGCCGCCTAGGGATCCCCGTCAGAGGGGGGAGGAGAGAGATGACCAGGAGGGGGATGGTGAGAGTTAGAGAGTTGCTTGTACACTCCACCCTCTCCTTACTGCATGATGTACTTTCGGCTATTATATGAAATGAAAATGGCTTTCTTGTGTTGTGTGTACTTTTCCTTCCTGCGCTTTCTTTCACACCACGTTGTTCACGCTTCACGGGACTTTGCCCTGGACAGGAGGGAACTACTTTGCATGGAGGGTTTTTGTTCCCCCCTTTTTTCGCTTCCTTTTAGGCGCGTCCAAGCGCGAGGACGCGTTTTAATCCTCGAATTCAAATTTAAAGCGACGGGTGGCCTTTCTTCTCCCGTGCCTTAGCCGTAAACGAGCCCGCCTTCCGCCGAAACTCGCTTGCCCCCTTTCGTCTTCCTCCTCTTTTGATCGATGGAGTTCGGTGGGCCCGACCATGGTGAAGGTGGAGAGGGACGAGGAACTCCTCGCCCGAGGAGGGACACGCAAGAACATGGAACGACGTCCATGGAGGAGAAAGGGCCGCTTCGGGCCCCCGAGGGACCCGAGGGGCCCGATGGCAGGGGAGGAGGTGAACACGGCTCGGTGAGTGCTTGGTTTTTCCTTCTTTGATCTATTTTGAGTTTTGAAGCGGGCCGCGCGAGGGGGGGAAGGGTTCGGTGAGCGTCGCACTTAAATGATGGACGCGTCCTAGACAGGGGACACGTTCTTTTTGACTGATGTGGGACCCCTTTCTTGGTGCAGGACATGGTGAGGACACTGGGCCTGGCCGATGAGTGGGCGAGTGCGGACGAGCCGAGCCGCGTCAGGAGGGAGAGTCGCGGCAAGGCGAGGCTCGAGGACTGGCCCGTATGTCTCCCTGGACAGCAAGGGGGTGTACTGGTGCAGGATAGCGCCGAATTCCTGCGGCGGCAGAGAGAGTGTTATGCGGTGCTTCCCCAAGCTGGGGACACGCGTGGCATCGGCGGCTCGCGCGCCCAACTGTCAGAGGTTAGGCGGCAGCTGGCCGTCGCTCAACATGAGCTGTCGCTCCTGGTAAGTTACGTGCCGCACTTTTAACTTCAGATTTGGAGTTTCACTGACGGCCGTTGTTTATTTTGTTCCAGCGTGCCCAGCAGACAGCGACGGTGGGAGTGGCTGGCGGATCTTCCAGTTCCTCGGCCCCTTTTCTCGAGATTGCCTCCCTCCGGGAGCAACTTGCCGGTGCGGTGGCCCGCGCGACCCGGGCGGAAGAGGAGCGTGACGCCTGGGTGGCGACTGTAGCGGAGCTGCGACATCACGGTGAGGAGAGGCCTTCTCCAGACATCCTGGAGTTAAGGGTTCTTCTGCAGATGATGAGGAGAGAGGTAGAGAGAGAGAAAGCCGAGAGAAGGTCCGAGCGACAGCGGGATCTGACCGAGAGGAGGGCCTTGGAGGCCCAAGTGAGGGAGCTCCAGCTGGGCTTTCAGGCCGTCGTGCAGAGGCTAGGAGGGATGGAGACGCGCTACGAGAGAGCGCGAGAGTTCGGGGAGCGACTCCGCCAGTCCGGTCGCTTTGCCGCCAGTGGCTTCTTCGCCACGCCAGGGGAGGAGCAGCGAGTCACTGCTGTGGAGCAGGGGCCAAGAGGCGAGGCAGGTGCTGATGCACGAGGCTCCCAGAGGCTTCTGAGGGACCCGTACCTCAGGGGAGAGGAGAGGGACGCCTAGAGGGACGAGCATGAAAATAATGTCAAGAGTTGGTGAGCTAGTGGACCCGCCATCTCTCTATGATTGTAGTGTTTATGACAGCTTGTGTAGAATTATGAATGGAGTGATTTGATTTTCTGCTGCTTGTTTGTTCTCTTGTGCGTTCCTTCTTCCCTACGCTTCTCCTCCTTTGCACTGTTCCCATGTGATGGGTTTGCCGAGACTCCGCTCCAAGCGGAGAATCGCGTCTTGTTGTGACCATTTTCCACGGGAATCTGCCGTCGAAGTCAATACTGACGGCCCTAGTTTCTTTTCCTGAATGCTGTGTCAAATTTTGCGGACGTCCTCCAAATCATGATAGGGTATCCCTAGACAACATAGGGGGCTAGTCGTCATATTCTTCATCCAGTCAATCACCCTGTGCGAGCGGTGAAACGACACATGGGACCGCTTGGCAGGTGCCTCATTGCGAGGGCTATCATTGACAGGTGATGGAGGCAATCTTGGTCTGCACTCCTTCCATTTCTATAAAGTCTTGTCCCTTTTATCTTCCCAGATATATCGAGAGCTAACTCGAGGAGCACAAATTTTCACGGGAGAGGAGGAGTTCAAAATTCCTAGAGTTGGATGGAGGGCGAATCTTCCCACTCCTTGAAGAGAAGCAGGTCCAGTGGTAGTAGTTCCAGGAGGCTTTCAGACCTTGAAGGGCACTTCAGCGAAAGGGCCCAATCACAACTCGTAAGCCAAGTTTTCTTGCCCTTTTCTCATTCTTTCTTCCTTTCTTCCGACCAAACCTCACCCCCATTCCTTGTATGTGTAGGTTGTGATGAAATCACAAATCTTATGGGAGTTGGTAGTAGCAGCGTACAGGGGCCTCCCAGATTTTCAGAAGGCGAGGCTAGACGTGATGGGATTTGGTACCTTTCTTCGGATCGAGCCGATCAAGCCCGACCTGGTTCTGATCCAAACCTTGTGTGAGAGATGGGACCCAGTGAGCCGGGCATTCCTGATGCCCTGGGGTCACATGGTGCCCAGCTTGGAGGATGTGGTCCGGATCACAAGCCTGAAGGTAGAGGGTGAGGCAGTGACCGGAGTCACTTATGCGGACTACAGAGAAGGTGCCCAGAAGTTACTGGGTCTGGACCTGGATGGTTGGAAAAGCAGGTCGGTAGCTAGGGCGTCCCTGATGGATGCATTAGGGCTCACCGACACTCGTCGGCGGGACGATGAATCCTCAGAAGAGTTCATGGAAAGGATAGAAATAGGATGCCGCGCCGTGTACTGCACAGATTTCGGCGACTGGGAAAGATGCAACATAGATTTGAGGAGATTTCTCCTCTTCCTTTTGGGGAGATTGGTACTGAGCTCAAAAGGGGACGGTATCCAATGTTGCTTCCTGGAGCTGCTGTCAGACCTTGAAAGAGTAGGGTATTATGCCTGGGGAGCTGCCATGCTGGCACACTTGTTTTCAGGCCTATTCCAAGAAACGGATCGTGAGATGACTGTGAGTGGTTTCACACCATTCATCCAGGTATTTTTTTTGGTTTTACTTGTTTTGTATTTTTTTGTGTTTTTGCAAAGTTCTGATGGCCTGCGCCGAGCAGCTGTGGAGCTATTATTACCTCCCTATGGGGAGAGCTCGGCATTGGCGACCTGCGATGGTGCCGCTAGCCAGGCGGTGGGAACCCATCATGAGTGCGGCACCCCTAACCTACCAACTGATGGTGCTAAGGCGGGAGCTACAGGAGTTCCCTGCAGCGATGGTAAACTGGAGACCCTACTCAGACATGGTCGATGCTGACCAGCCGTGGGTTCTAGCAAGTCGTGCCCGGTTCGGACGGGAACTGTGGATGCACTGCCTGAATGAAATCGAGCCACTTCGGCTACGATTGGTTATGAGGACTTTAGGACTGGCTCAAGAATGGGTGGATTCAGCTGCGCCACCTCGTGTCAGGAGAAAGACGCGGGGACCGGCGACCTGCATTGACTGGCGCGTGCGATTCCTCGAACAGTATGAGGACTGGCAACGGGGTGACACGATTATAGAATCACAGGCGCGGGACAGCGAGGACTACTTGCATCTATATAGGATAAAGTACGCAGAACAGTTCCAACCCCGGGGACTTGTGGAGGTAGGTTTCCCCTTTTTCTCTTTTCTTCTTTCTCCCTTTTCTCTTTTTTTTTGGTTTTCCGGTGGAAATGCTGACTCGTATGGCTGCAGGATGTCCGGGATGCCATGATAGCGAATTTACGAACTCGCTTGCAGAGATGGAACAACAGTCGGGCGATGTCCGCGGAGCTACGAGCGCCTTGGTAGGTGTACAGTACGTTCCTAATTAAAACCCTAGATTCCAGATGCTGGCTGCTAATTCACGCAGTCGTAGCATGCACAGATTGGCGCGGCTTCCCCAGCGATGGGAGTGGGTGGTGCCTCTTCCAGCTTGTGGATTCCCACCTCAGAACTTGACTCGCTTCATGAGCAACTTGCTCATGCCACGCAGTGTGCCGCAGAGGCAGAAGGGATGCTCTGTATACAGGTAAAAGTTTCAGTGTTGGGTTCTCTTGGTTTACGCCTTATCGCGTATCTGAGATGGTACATTTGGCAGGAAAAGGAGACGGAAGGAGCGCTTGCCCAAGCTGCGCAGAAGGAGGCTAGGATAGCAGAACTGGAGAGGGAACTGCGGCGTCATCCTGATGACGACTCCTCTAGGGATGCCGTGGAACTGAGGATCACTCTCCAGTTGGAGAGGGAAGACCGTGAGAGAGAACGTGTAGAGAGAGAAAGAGACGCGGAGAGAGAAAGAGCCAACAGATTGACTGAAAGGGAGGAATGAAGGGCCATGGAGGCCCAACTATTCGAACTCCGAATCAACCTTGGCCTTGCTGAACAGTGGCTAAGAGATGGTGAGGAGCGCTACCGAAGAGCACGAGAGCGTGGCTTTCGTGTTGGTAGCTTCTCTGCTGCTTCCGTGGATCAACGCCGGGATGCGGGAATAGGAAGAGGAGTACAGAGCGGTAGGAGTACCACTTTTCGTAGTTGGGTAGCACCTTTGAGAGTGTTTTGTCCGGAGAGTAGTGGGACGAGTAATGCAGGGAGAGAGGGCGGAACTTGATGTAATTTTTTTGGTTTTTTTTTTGGAATAAAATACAAGGTTCGGTTTGTTTGTTTTTCACTTTTGCTTCTGTTGCCTGAGTCCCTGCACACATCACTGAAATAAACAAATCAGAATTTCTGTTCTGACTTGGCCCCTTGCTCAATAAGCAAATGGTCACTGTGACTGTCCTTGATGACTGGTCAAGGGGCCAAGCCTTTATTTAACGAAGGTAAGGGAAAGATGTGGTGATGATAAATGCGATAGGCAAGCACACAAATGCAAGCGGTATTAAAAGTGAGATGCTGCACGCAAATGTAATCATGCAAAATTGATTTATTTTCTTTTTTATATTTGATATTTTTTTGTTTTATCATAAAAAGATTTTTTTTGTTTGCAAATATGTGCATTTTCTCTTTTCCATTTTTTTTTGCTTTTATCATTTCGATTTTTTTATTGCTAACGCCCGGCAAGCACCCCAATGGCACCTGACCTTCGTGAGAACAGGGGTTTCTTACTAACCTCCCAGGTATCCTAAGTGCATATCTAGGTTGATTTGGGCCTCTAGACCCGTCGAATGATGATCCCGCCGGCTAAGACTTACCCTGATGATAATACCGTCATGCCATGCTTAGGCTCCCAGTCGCTTCCGACCACAGGGATTCACCCAAAAGGTGTTTGAGGTAAATGATTTGCCCGACCCAGGTCTGTTTCCTCACAACTCTAGATGGTATAAGATGGAACACCCTGGAACCCTAACGACCAACCGTGCGATGCTGACCCGGAATCAGACGCCGTCGCACCCATAGGTGACGCGCTTGCATTGGCCTAAGCCCGAGGTTAAACAAGAAGACATCAAGGTGGTAAACAGGGGTCTTGACCAGCCAGAAACACGGAGACTCCTTCGCAGCGATAGCTTTTGCTTTTCAAAGTGGGCAACCAAATGTGTATATTAAAATAAGGTCGCAGACCCTGGGCAGTTTTCACCTTTCAGAAATTCCATCGAACCTTCATCTTTAGAGGGAGAAGGAAGAGTGTAGGGGATAAACCTCCTGAGAGGACCGGCAAAGCCGTTAACCCGGCGAGTGAATAAGGGCCCATTAACTCTTTCCCTTTGGACAACTTCGGACCAAATCTCGAGCATTTACATTCCACGGCCCCTTTTGTGGATTCAGACTTTTGCTTTGAGGGGTTCCGTTTATCGTAACAGGCACGGTCACGACCAGGCTTTTCTCTTGATTTTGATTTCATATTTCTTTTTGTGAGGGAGATATAGTCGTTTGACGTTTGTGGGCTCCCTTTTCGTATGCCTGCGGGGACACTGCCCTCTTCTCGTGCTCTGATCGATGCTCGAGAAAATGGATCCTACTCTTGCCTTTGGGGTTTGAGTTTTGGTTTCTCATGCTCAGCGTTTTAAGGGCGCCGACTGTCTCATTGGGTCGAAGAGAAAAGAATAAAGATTACAGCTTCCGGAGATCTTCTGGGTGGGGCCCCACTGTAGGTGATGCTACCGACTTTTTTGAATACATAAGTGAGCACATGTTGGCTTCCTTCGAGCGAGCATAGGCCGACGTGGCCGGACAGGGATCTCCACGGTTCTGGCAAACTAAGACCCGGTGCCTACCAAGCCTTAATGGGCCCTATCCTAACATGAAGGTTAGATGCAGAGACTTAACTATATGGTGACTGCCGGGCATCGGCATCTTGAATTTTCCATATTTTTAGTGGTTTTCAATATTCCTTTATTTTTTGATGTTTTTATCTTTTCATCATTTTTTTTGTTGTGCTAAGGGTAGTATTTCTTAAGATAAAGCCCATTCTAAGGGTGGGATAACTCGGTCCCTTCGGCGTTGACTAGCTTGTAGGCGTTGCTAGGGTACACGGCTTGAATTATAAATGGTCCTTCCCAATTGGGTTGGAGCTTAGAACGCGGCCCTCCAGGTTTGACAAAAATTCTTTTTACGACCATCTCACCGACTTTGAATTTTCTCTCAACGACTTTCTTTTGGTAAAAGCGAGCGAGTCTATTTTGATACACACGCGCGTGTTCGGCAGCGGCCAGCCGCTTCTCATCCAAGAGTTCCAACTGGGCGAGGAGTGAATTACGACGATCGTCGAGGGGAAATTCCTCGTCCAATTGTACCCTGAGAGAAGGGATCAGAGTCTCGTACGGGACTACCGCTTCCATACCATAAGTGAGGGCAAATGGTGTCTGCCCGGTGGGGGTACGGATTGAAGTGCGATAGGCCCATAGGGCTTCGATAAGCTTTTCTGGCCAGTCTGAAAACTTACTAGACTCGTAGGTTTTTTTGATGATTTTGAGCAATGTTTTATTGGTGGCCTCCGCTTGGCCGTTACCTTGTGGGTAGTAAGGCGATGAATGATGCAATGTAATCGCGTACCTTTTGCAGAGGTCCTGTAGGTCCTGAGAAATGAACTGTGGCCCATTGTCGGTGACGATCGTGCTTGGGATGCCGAATCTGGCGAGAATGTTCTTCATGATGAACTTGCAGACTATTGACGCCTTGATTTCTGCGTAAACTTCGGCTTCGGCCCATTTGGTGAAATATTCCGTCGCAGTAAGGATGAAAGATTTCTGCTTGGTGAGGGAATTGGGATCACCTAGGGGACCAATGATGTCGAATGCCCACATGGAGAAAGGCCATGGGGAGGATATTGGATGAAGTGAGGAAGATGGTGAATGTATTTTATCAGCGTGAAGTTGACACTTGACACACCTACGGACATAGACATCACAATCTTCTTCCATAGTGGGCCAGTAAAAGCCTTGCCGAATGATCTTCTTGGCGAGCATCTGACTATTCACGTGGCCACCGCACACACCCGAGTGCGTCTCCTCTACACATTTCCAAACCTCATCGTCACCAAGACATCTTAACAGAATACCAGTAAGGCTCCTCCTATAGAGTAGACCTCCAATTAATGTATATTTCTGAGCCACCCTTCTTATGGCTTTCTTGTCCTCTGTGGTGGCCCCTTCAGGATAAGACTGATCTTGGCAGTATTTGACGATTTCATAGAACCATGGTTTCTCTTCATCAGCCAGTTCTTCTTCGACCTCTGCCAACATGATTTCCCTCTTCTCAAGGATATCTTCCTGCAGGATCTTCCTTGCTATCCTGTCTTTGATGTTTACGTAGGAAGCATCATCGATCGCAGGGGCGTGAAGTTTGTAGATGGAAATGGACTTAAACCAACTTCCTAGAGGGAACCTTATGGATGATGCCAACGAGGCGAGGGCATGGGCGAGAATATTCTGATGACGAGGGATATGAACAAAGATCAGTTTTGTGAACAGTTTGGCAAAGGCAGCAGTGAGTTCTTGGTATGGCTTGAGTTTGGGATCGCGAGTGCGATACTTAGTGAGCACCTGGCGAAGGATGAGTTGACTATCACCTACGACTCGCAACTCAGTGATACGAAAAGAATGGGCGAGTTCTAGGCCAGCTAGAAGAGCTTCATATTCGGCTATATTGTTGGTAACTGGGAATTTAAGCTGGTATGCCAATGGGAATGTGAGGCCTTCAGGCGACAGGAGGGCGATGCCGATTCCTCTCCCTTGAGAATTCAGAGCTCCATAAAAATATAGTGTCCACATTGGCTCATCTGATTGGTTGACGGACATTAGTTCCTCATCTGGAAACTCTGATTGGACGGGATCGAACTTGGGAAGAGGATGGTGAGCGAGATGCTCGGCTATGGCATAGCCTTTAATCGCCTTTTGCTGGATGTAGGTGATGTCGAACTGAGAGAGAAAGCTTTGCCAACGTGCTAGCCTATCCGTAAGGACGGCTTTCTCCAGAAGGAATTTGATAGGATTCATCCGAGCAATCAAGTGGACCTCATGAGCCAAGAAGTAGTGTTTCAATTTCTGCACTACCCAAACGAGGGCAGCACATATTTTCTCCATGACGGTGTACTTCTGCTCACAGGGATTGAGAAGTTTGGACAAGTAATAGGTTGCCCGTTCCTTGCCTTCTTCATCAGCTTGTGCGAGGACGGCTCCCACGGAGTCATCCAAGACTGAGACGTAAAGGATCAGAGGTTTTTCTGGTTTGGGTGGAATGAGAACGGGTGGACTAGCCAGATATTCCTTCAACCCTTCAAAAGCTTTCTGACATTTAGAATTCCAGTGGAATTCTACTCCTGGCTTGGTCAACTCGTAGAGAGGTCTACACCTTTGTGAATGTTGGGACACAAACCGACGAATAAACTGTAACCTCCCGATTAAACCTCGGACTTCCCTCAAATTCTTGGGAGGCGGCATATCCCTGATGGCCTTAGCTTTGTCGGGATCTATCTCGATCCCTCTTTTACTCACAATGAACCCCAGTAATTTACCCGACGACACACCAAACACACACTTTTTCGGGTTCATTTTCAATTGGAACTCTCTTGACCTTAGCAAAACCTTAGCCAAAACTTCTGGATGTTCCATCCTGGTCCTTGATTTCACCAATAAGTCATCCACATACACTTCCAGATATATGTGCATCATGTCATGAAATATGGCCATCATCGCTCTTTGATAAGTAGCTCCAGCATTCTTTAACCCAAACGGCATGACCACGTCACAATATGTTCCCCAAGGGGAAGTGAATGACGTCTTTTCCTGATCCTCTTCTGCCAAACGAATTTGATTGTATCCTGAAAATCCATCCATGAAAGAGAGGGTTTCGTAGCCTGCCGTGTTATCAATCAGCACATCAATGTGAGGTAAGGGAAAATCATCCTTTGGACACGCGCGGTTAAGGTCCCGGAAGTCGATGCAAATCCTGACTTTCCCATCTTTTTTCATGACCGGGACAATGTTCGCCACCCATTGAGGATAAAGGACGACTCTAATGAACCTGGCTTTGTGGAGCTTATCGACCTCTTCCTTCATTTTCAAAGCCATCTGAGGGTGGAAACGCCTTAACCTTTGTTTTACTGAGATGGACCCTGATTTTAGGGTTAAACGGTGTTCGACCAAAGTTGAATCCAGACCCGGCATATCCTCGTAGCTCCATGCAAACGTGTCCTTATATTTCTTGAGAACCTCAATTAATGCCTCTTCTTTAGAGGGTGGTAGGTTGTCACTTATGAGGATGATCCTAGGATCTTCCTCAGTTCCCAAGTTGACTTCTTTGGTGGATTCTTCTACGGCGGTTGACGGCTCGTCGAATCTCCTCATTCCACTAGCGTATGCGCCTGCCGCATCCTCATACTCTTCACCCTCATCTTCAGTGGGGCATTCTTCATCTGTGATCTCGTAGACTCCATACCCTTCATCAGATGCACAGTCGCCCTCGCATTCTATTTCGGGTAGCTGGATGGGATTTCCTAACAACTAGGGGATGGCAAGAAGGGCCTGACACCTGGCGGCCAAATCCAGAAGGAATCGACGAGGGATCTGCCTACCCTTGGATTTCTTCCTAGGTACTACCCTTGGCCTATCATTCCTAGATTGACTGACAATATTTACAGAAGAAGAGGAAGATGAAGAGGATGGTGTAGAATGTACAGGAGAAGACCCCTCAGAGGAGGGGTAGAAAAGGTCACTCATCGGACCTTGGACGGGTGGTCCGCAAGGCGGTACGCACCCGTGGGAGATGTAGGAGGTTTCCTCAACGAAGATGTGTTGTTGGGGAGTTTGAAAATTGAAATTTTTTTTTCGTTTTCATTTTTAATGACAAAGCAGTGAAAAGAGATTGGAGGGGAGAGAAAAGGGGTTATGGCTAGAGGATTGTGAGGCTCATAGAGCAGATCATGGTTGAAGACCTGGCGCGGGTTGAAAAGCCCGCGCAGGTATGTAAGCAGAGAAGGGGACCTGGGAAGATCATCAGACAATTGTCTGGCCCAGGAAGAAGATATCAGCAAAGGCTGAGACGAGTGGATGGAGAAGATGGCGGCTAATGAGCCGTCAACGGTAATGCTGAGGACGGATGAAGATCCGTCGATGACAGGGTCCTTCTGGCGAGGACGAGGATAGTTTGGAACCTTGGCAAGAGTGGTAATATTCTCTGGTATTTCGGAGATCAATGGTGGTCCTTCAAGCTGCGGAGACGAGAACATCCTTTCTAGTACAACGGAAATGTCCCGTATGTCGAACCATTTGTCCCATTCGCATTTCGGATCTTTGATCTTGCCTCTTTTGGTGATCCTCGAACATTTTTCAGTCAAATATACAGCATGTGATCCCTCATATGCTTCCCGTGGGTAATCTCCCATCTGAACAACGGGTCCTCTGCTGAAGTGATTTGATAGAGTCCATGTGAGGGGCTCCCAATCCGCCTTGAACGGTCCTTTGAAGCCTAGGCCAAACCTACGGTTCGGCCTAATTTCTTTTGGCGGTTTGAGCATACCCTGTAACTGTGCGCCCAGACCTTTTCCCTATTGATAGTCGATGTTCCTCATAATCTCCCAACCTTTGGAGTGAAAAGGGAGACATGATGTTGCAGTTGCCCTGACCGGCTCCTTTGGTGCTAGTGGAATGTGAGATGGATCACGCACGTCCAGCAGTGATAATATGGGCCGATGAGACGGTCAAACAGAAGGCAGAGAGGTGTTGATAGCATCCACTACGTGAAGGACATGTGTACTGACCACTTTAATAATTCTCCCATTGTAAGGAAACTTCAGGCACTGATGGTTGGTGGAAGGCACAGCGTCCATGGCTTCGATGTAAGGGCGACCCAGTATAGCCTTAAATGTGGGGTCCATGTCGAGGACATGGAATTCCGTGGGAATTGACATGGAGCCTAGTTCTGCCTTCAGGATAATCATCCCCTGCGGCGGCCTTTTGCTATTGTCATAGGCCGTGACCATGATCGTGGAAGGTCTTATTTGTTCCTCGTCGATCCCACACAACTGAAGAGTGCACATGGAGATCACATTTATGGACGCACCCGTGTCCACAAGACACGGGTTTATGGATACCCCATTAATTTTTATTGAAATGCACAATGCATATTTCTGAGCTTCCTTGGGAGCGAGCTCGTAGTTGTGGAACATGATGGCCGGTTGTGTGTCAGTTGGGGTCAGGACGGTCGAAATCTTTTCTACAGGGAGGTCCTCGTTCACCATGACCCTTTGAAGGTACTCCATTAAGGCTGCCTGGTGGGATGTGGATCTTTGAAGTATCTCCAGGATGGAGATCCGAGCAGGTGTCTTATCCAGGTGTTTCAATAGATCATACTATGTTCCAGGGATAGCTCTTTCTGGTTGTTCTCCATCATCCTTCTCTGGCTGAGATAGCTCAGGATTCTGACTGTTGTGGGGGAAAACCCTGTGGAAAATCCTTCCACTCCGGAGCACCATTGCCTGCGGCTTTTGTACCTCTGTGGGGGTAGCAGTGGATTTTAATAGGGGTTTGAGGGGTAGTAGTGGAGGAATGGTTGATGAAGCAGGGGTGATGACGGGAGCAGGGATTCTGATGAGGGGTTTGTTAGGTGGAGGCATGGTGGAGGTAGAGGGGATATCGCGCGGATTATGAAGGATAAGGGGTCTGGAAGGTGGAGGCGGAGGCAAAGTGGAAGTGGGTAAGGTTTGAAACGGGTAATGGTTTTGAGGTGGATGGTGGGTGATGAGTGGTTTTGAAGGCATTAGTGGTGATGTGGTGGAGAAAGACGGGGTTATGTATGGTTGAAAGATGATAAGGGGTTTAGAAGGCGTAGGGGTAAATGTGGTAGAGGTGGATGGTAAAGTGGGGGAGTGAGAGAAGGTGAGAGGGTGTGAAGGCGTAGTGGAGAGTGTCGGTTGATAGGAGGTCGGGGTGCGGATGAGAGGGCGTAATGGTAGTGGAAATGGTGATGGTGATACTGACGCGGGTTGATGAGAGAGAGGTGCTACCCGGGCAAGGCAAGGGTGTTGCGTGATGATAGGATTGGTGGTAGAAAGAATGGAGGTACTTTCCTGGTGCCACACCTGCTCTCTCCCGACTTCCGGGAAGGAGGAGATGGGGTTAACCTGATGATTGGGCTGTTGGTGCTCCGGTAATGGATTCTGGATTATGCCCATGTCGAGCTGTTGCTGTGGGGCCTGCTGAGCCTGCTGTTGTTGTTGTGGTTGCTGCTGCTGCTGCTGTTGTAACTGCTGCTGTGGCCTCTAAGGAGGTCTCCTAGCCTTGAGAGCCGTGACGTACCGTCTCATCTCATCCCAATCTATTTGATGTTCATCATTCATATCATGGATGTAATCTTTGAAATGGAAGCAGTAATCTACTGTGTGTCCTGGCTGCCTGTGGTAGACGCAGTATTTGGAGGTATCAACATTGGGGGGCCACGCGGGCCTTTCTCTGGGTAGGGCGAGTTGGTTTGGTGCCATGAGGGCATTAAAAATGTCTGCTAAGGTTTCTGGCAATGGTGGATAGTAGGCTCTCTTGGGACCGAGCGGCCTCCTTTGTTGCTGTTGGAGACCATAGTTCCCCGGGGGTGGAACTTGGTTGTACTGAAGCGGTGGTTGTTGTTGCTGAGGTTGTGGTTGTTGTTGCTGGGGTTGGCGTAATGGAGGCATATTATCCTGGGGTGGATTATTTTGGGGTGGAGGACGAAGAGGGAAAGGACCCGGTTGAAGGGGAAGTCGGGGCATTTGTGGAGGCCTTGGGTTGACTGCATAGTTGGCATTGTTGACCGCACTGACTTGCTCATTTGTCACGACCCCTTCTGTGGCTCCGCCCGGGACACCAGCGCCTGTCTTTCTGACCACTTTGGGCTTCGGCGACTCAAACATGTTCATGATGGGGGAGTCTTTTAGCTGGGTTTGGATGTACCGGGCCCTTTCATAGAGTTCCTCCATTGTAGTAAGTTTATTCATGGCCAGGACGTGTCTGAACTGTGGGGTTGCATTAGACACAATCATCTTCACTTGTTCGGGCTCGGAGAGGGTATCCCTTATTCTTTCCTCCAGAGACCTCCATCTATCAGCATATCGGACAAAATCCTCGTCGGGTTTCATTTTTTCGGCCACTAGGTCGGTAATGGAGAGTGAGGGACCGACCCTATCCCTATATTTCTGTAAGAACCTTCTCTGGACTATTTCAAAATTCTCGGCCTCGCGGGGCTCCAGAGAATAGAACCACTCAAGCGTGGGACCATCCAATGATCTCCGAAAGAGGTATGCCAGGGACCTCTAATCGTTTTGCCAGTAAGAGGACTCATACATGAAATCCTTGAGATGAATGAAGGGGTTGCCGGTACCATTGTATCTGCGGTACGTGGGCATTTCGGAGGGAGGAAGATGAATGACAGGAAGGATTGGCAAAGCAACCTCCGGGGTGACTTTCACGTCCACCATCCTTCTCAGATTTTGAAACTACTCGTCCATGCGGTTGAACCTATTGAGGAGCGATTGGGCGAGCTCCTCTGGAGGTGAAGGTGGCACTTGCCACTGGGGGAGAAACTGTCTCCCGGAGACTTGAGGGGGGAACCCAGGATGAGAGGGAGCTGTCGGACCACCGACAGTTGGCCCTGGCTGAAGCGGCGTGTGGGGAACAACGGGAGTTTGAGATTGTGACGGGAACTGGAATGAGGGTGGTTGTTGGCTCGCTTGACCTTGAAGCGAGGGAGACTGGATGGCTTGCGCCAATGAAGGAGATGGAATGGCCTGCACGGACTCTTGGAGAGGTGCGATGGCCGGAGTTGATTCCTGGGGCGTGGGGGAAACAGATTTCCCCTTTAGAATGGCCTGGAAGGCCCGGAGCTGTTCAGAGGTAAGCTCCGTGTTGGCGAGGACGCCCAGTAAGGAAGAGATATCCTGTGGTAGGGACGTGTCCCCGGCAATAACCTGCACCTCATGTGAGGGGTCATGAGAAGGACCCGAGTCCATAGCATAGACTCGCGGGTCGGCTGTCAAACCACGACTAGGGTGGTTTTCCTCAGAAGACTCGTGAGACATGCTCACAGTTTTCCTAGAACGCAAAAACATACACTAGCAAGTAGGTAGCAGAGATTATCAAACAAGTGGATGCCTTTACGCCCTTTTTGTGTTTTGATTTTGGTTATTTTTTTTGTGTTTTTAACGAGATCCGAAGTTCACACAAAATGGGGACCCTAGTTTATTTTTGTTTCACCGCCGTGTCAGCTAGGGTCTCTCGTCTCACCACGAATGAAATGACTAACTCCGGGGAACTTCAATGGTACAACCAGCCCAGTGAACGAAGAGGAGATTCTTCGATGTCGGGGACTTACGGAAGTCCCAGTGTAGGAGATTCTAGTCCGTTGAGAGGAATTCCCAAACGGAGAGTCCTTCCTTCACCGGGAAAGGGTGATCCTCAAAAAATGAAAAAAGGATAGAAAAGAGGAATGGATGTATGCAATGGAATGCTGACAGATATATAGAGTAAGAAAACAACAGAAATAACAGACATATAATAAACAAAGAACCAATCAAAACTGATGGTGCTGCCGTGAGCACAACGGGGGCGCGCGCGGGCGCGAAGGTGGAGAGGCACGGGTGGTGTCGAACTTGTAAGGGTAGCCGAAAGGAAGTAGTAGATGTCCCACCGTGATCGCCAATCTGTGAGCGACGTCACGCGGTTCGGGGAAGAGCGGAGAGAGGACGCGGAGCGCACGCGGGCTCCTCTTTTCTTTCTTTTGGTGTTTGTTTGCTGCAACACAGAAATAAGAGAAGAGAGAGAAGGGGCCACCACGGGAGATTGCTCCGGCGGGGCGAGCGGGACAAGTGTGGTATAGCAAAATATGGGGTTTAAATGGCCATAGCGGGAAGTGACTCGCCGCGGCCTCGGGGGAACGGGAATGGTGCAAAAACTAAATAACAAGAATTGAAACGGCCATTGGGGAAGTGACTCGCCGCGGCCTCGAGAATATGAGCAGATAAGAAGATGACAGAATATAGAGAGAATACAAAGAGCGGGAATTTAAACGGCCATTGGGGAAGTGACTCGTCGCGGCCTCGAGGACACAAACAGATAAGAATATAACGTATAAGAACGTGAATTTAAACGGCCATTGGGGAAGTGACTCGCCGCGGCCTCGAGATCACGAATAGATAAGAATATAACATATAAAAATAGGAATTTAAACGGCCATTGGGGAAGTGACTCACCGCGACCTCGAGAATATGAGCAGAATATAACAGAGTATAAAGATAATATAAGAACGAAAATTTAAACGGCCATTGGGGAAGTGACTCGCCGCGGCCTCGAAAATAAGATGTGATCGCCAGGGGCCGAAAGACCCCAAAATAAGAAAGTGATCGCGCCTACCTCAAGAGCGGGAGATGGCGGGTTGCTTCTTCCTCTCCCTCCGGCCGGCCGACGGAGAGGGCTTTCCTCGGCTACCCTTGCAAAATAACGACAAACAAATGACAAGTGGATTAGAAAGATGGAGGTGTAGTATTCAAATCCTTGCGATAAAAATAACGAAATGATGGCAAGACACACACCTGGTTGGTGTTATCTTTTAAACCCCTCTCGGACTCGAGTAGGAGGAAAATGAGATGATGGATGCAAGAAATATAAAAGAAGAGGCGCCCTTATAAAGGGGGATAGAGGATGCGAGATAATGAATGCAAAAGAACTACGAAGAAAAAAAAGGGGAAGAAAAGGCTTATTGGATGAGCCGAGGGTGAAATCCGGCGGAGCTCTGGCAGCGTGGGGACGACGTGGAAGCGCGGTGGATGAAGACGACCTTCCTCTCGCGAGCGTGAGCACCCGAGAAGCCGGCAGAACCTCCACCTACAAAAGAACCCACGGGTTAGAAAATGACTCCGTAGCCTCTGGGCTCCGGCAGCCTATCGGATCACTTCCAGGCTCTCCCAGAACTGAGGGGGTGGGCCTCTATTTATAGGGCTCCGGAGGGTGGAGGCGTCCAGGACCCTGGACACCTCCATCAGGGCCGAAATAATATTTTATTCTATTTTTATTTATTTTTTTGGAATATTTTTATGGAGGCCTCCAGGGTCCCGGACGCCTCAAACAGGTCCACCGAAAACCGACGACGGCCGCACGTGGTTTTGCACAACGCGTGATTTTGTGAGCGGCGCCTCGTGATTCAGAAATGTACAACCGTCGTTCGGTGGCCGGCGCCCGTGATGGATATGATGGAGGCGTCCAGGGGCCTGGACACCTCCAAAAATCTGTTATTTTTATTGTGATTTTGTCTTTTATGCCAAGGCTGGCATTTTAATTTTTTTATGTTTGTTTTTATGGAGGCATCCAAGAGCCTGGACGCCTCCATTAATATATATATATTTTTAATTATTTTTTATCTTTTTTATGCCAAGTGGCATTCTACAAATATTTTTTATTTTTGTTTTTATGAAGGCGTCCAGGGGCCTGGACGCCTCCATTAATATATATATTGTTTATTTTATTTTGGGCCCCGAGAAAATAATAAAATAAATTAAAATCATGGGGGCGTCCAAGGGCCTGGACGCCCCCATTAAGACCCACCTAGGTCCTTAGATCAGGCGTCGGCGGGCGTCCGGCAGACACCCTTCTTGGTTCCGGAACCTCTTGATGCGTCTGACTGGTGTTGATGCCGTCCGAATGCCGTGACGAGACGATTCAGGATGCCGAAAAGGGCGGAAGAAGACTCAAGAAAAGGAAGTACTCAAGTGATTCGAAATGCGTAAGCCGTCGCGGGGCGTCGTATAGTAATATGAGACTTTCTCAGGAGACGTCAGGAATGGCGTGTCTACATAGACCGTTGATGAATTTCTTCACCTTTCGACAAGCGTCATCGAATATGTTTGGAGCATATTGACCCAGAGCGGAGAATTTGGCCTCATAGTCAGCTACCGACATGTTTCCTTGTTCGAGGTTCATAAATTCTTGCTCCTTAGCATCTCGCACATGCTCGGGGAAGTATTTCTCTCGAAAGATAGCTAGGAATTCTTCCCATAGTATGTTGTCATGGTGCTCCGCAGAGGTGGTCCTCAGCTTGGCTTTCCACCATAAATCAGCTTGATCATGTAGCACGTAGGTCGCCAAATTCACCTTTTCTTCCTCGGGACAATGCATTACGCGGAACTTCTTTTCCATCTCGCTGAGCCACAACTTAGCATCCTTCGGATGACTCTCCCCCTTAAAAGTAGGAGGCGTCAGCCTCAAAAACTGATCGAGCATGGGTAGGTCATGACATGGTGCAGGTGTTGGCTGTTGTAATATCTACTGTTGCATGGCCTGCATCAGTCCTTGGAAGCTTTGCATAAATCCTTCCAAATTAACTCTCGTGTTGGGCACTTGTCTGCCCCCAACAGCCGAAGCATTGTCCACTCCGTCGTTCACCAGGTTGGGGTCATCCACCCCCAATCCCCTCTCATCAGCCTAGGGGAGGTCTCTTTGCCTTCTCGGTGGCAAGACTCTGAGAAGATGACAATTAATAAATGTTAGGGCTCGTTCTAGATGAGTCTAAATATACTCTACCCACTACAAGAAAATAGACATTTAGGGGCATTTCAAAACTGCCTCAAAAAATAGAAATAAATGCCTTTAAAATCTTTAGGGGCAGTTTGATGAGTTTTAGGGGCATTTTAAAATGTGCCCCTATTGCCTCGGTCCCTAAAGGATTTTGGGGTACTTTTTAAAAAATACCCCTAATGTTGTCATTAGAGGCACTAAAAAATTGCCCCTAAATATTCTAGGGTTTTTTGCATATTAGTCCCTACAAATATGACGAATTACTTTTTAGTCCCTAAAATCTCACTATTATTTAAAAAGCCCTTAAAATCATTTAACTCTAGCAGAAAGGCCCATGTAGTTCATCGATGTTAAAATAGTTGGATATTCGATGAAATATTCCATCCTTCCGTTAAAAAAAAGTTGAAAATCCTAAACTACCCTTATCATAACCCTCTCCCTGTGAAACCCTTCACCCCACCGCCTGCCACCGCACACCCCACCGCCCCCATACGCAGCCGCAGACGCCCCACCGTCATTGCAATCTGTGGACTGCCCCCACCGACCGCCACAGACGCCCCACCGCAAGGCCTCTAAAGGACTGCCCTAGCCGAAGACACCCTAGCCGTAGACGCCCCACCGGTCGACGTAGACGCCCCACCGTCGACGCCCCACCTGCCACCGCAGAGCCCCGCCATAGACGCACTGCCCCATGTGTGCTTTTCCGCATCTATTTCTGATTTTGAAAGTGGAAATCTTTTTCCCTGTTTCACACATTAGTTTCTGCAAGTTCTGTAAATTGCATGGCAGGCCATGTAACCCTTCCAAATCGGCCCTTGCCATCATGCCACATTTCAGACATGTAATCACCGCAGACGGACTGCCCCAACTTATAAACGACCCACCACCGGCCCTTGCCATCACGCCCAACACGACAAATCGGCCCTTGTTATTATCCCCATGTCTAAAATGGTATGCTATTTCGATGGCTAGATTATTCATGCACAATAGGTAATTGATAATTTGTTCGTGTCGTATGCAGTCATCAAATGCTAGTGGAATGCAGTTGTCTCGAGGAGCTGCCATCTCATCTCGTGTGCCACCGATGGAATGCAACTGTAGAAGGGGTAATTGTCGGGTTTACGTCTCAAATCATGAGAGGTCGAAAGGCAAGCGCTTCTATTGTTGTCCGTATGCAAATACTGATGGGGATTGCGATTTCTTTGAGTGGGTTGATGATACTACCTATAATGTTGTGGATGTCAAATATCAACTGAAGGTGATGGAAGAATGCATGACAAAGAAATTAGAAAGGATAGAGTTGCAATTGAAAAACTTAAAATTATTGATGTATTTTGTCATATTTGTACTATTTGTCATTTGCCTATTCAAGTGAATGTGGTTTAAGAGAGACGTATGTAATGTAAGTCCTATATTAGACATGTAATCGTCTTTACTAGAATGTAATGCCACTTATTATCATTAGTCTTATATGCCCCACGTGTTCATTTGTGGAATGTAATCGTCATTTGATGGGGACATCACCTCCCATGCCCACCTTCACAGCTCGTCTCCTCGCCCCGGTTGCATCCGGCATGGTTTAGTCATTTAATTTTGAGTCCTATGTAATTTTACTTGAGTCATTTGATGTAATTTGCATTTTATTTGAGTCATGTCCCTAAGTCTTGCATTTATTTTCCTATGTTTGAGTGTCATTAGAGTGTGTAATGTGCTAATTGGGCCCATTTCTTCGGGCCTGGCCCAATGAGCTCCCCTACCCCTTCGGTTATTTGTCAATGAGTCTTTTGTCAGGGTCTTATTGTAAAATGTGGGTTTCCTATATATAGGGCCCCATTTCCTTCATTTGGAGGTAATGAATCAATCAATGAAAAAAATGTCATTTGAGAGTCCAAAGCTTAGTTTAGTGGAGTGATTCCAACAATTTTTTGGGTGAGAAACCCTAGGGGAGAGATTCCCCACCCTTCCCCCTCTTAATCCCTCTTTTCACTCCACTTTCTCTCTCCTCATCACCCAATTTTGAATTTTCTTCTCTCTCCTCCCTTCCCAACCACCTCAACCCCCACCTACCATCATTAAAGCCCTCCACTTCCCCATGGCCTCCATTACTCCACCCCCCTAGTCCCAAGGAGATCCCTCACCATTCCAACACCACTTTCCCCATTCCAACACAATCAACCCCTTCCCCACACAACCCCACAACTTCCAATGCCATTTCAAATTTGAAATCCACCCTTCCCTCCACTCACTTGTGCCCCCCCTCACCTTCTCCTCTCACCCACCTTCCCAAATTCGTAGCTCCTCCTCCCACCACCTGTTAGACCCCCTTCCAGACCCCATTCTTCCCTTCCCCCACCTTAGAACACCCCCTCCTAGACCCCCTCACAGCCCGGGCTTTCCCCACACTCATCCACCCCCATTTCCCCTCCCATATACCCCATTCCCCCCCATCATCATCAACCTACAGTTCTCAACTGAAGATCTATAGCAAAACAGCAACTTGCATCGGCCACCACGACCTCCTCCGGATGAGTCTGAAGACCCAAGAGCCATCGTCGGAAGCGTCTTCCAGTCGCCTTCGCATCCGAAGTGGTTTCGTCTTCTTCCGATCTCCGAGTCGTCCAGGAGGTCCATTCTCCCACAGCTGCGCGGTTCTGCCTCGGCTGAGGACCTGAGCCAGCTTAGAAGCTCTGCCACGACCAGCCCCGAAGGAATCAGTCCTCAAGTCCTTCTTCAAAGTTCTTCATCGGCCTGTCTACTTTCAGAATCAAGAAGCGGAAGCCCATTCAGCATCCGGGAACAGAAGTTACCAATTTTCTTCCACGGTCGCGCGGCTCTGCCTTCCCCAGTCTGCATCGACACCTCCTCACTCTTCTGGCTCCATAGATCATCTCCATTCTCTTCTAGCATCCCCGTTTCTTTTGTTGCAAAGAGGACTCACCCACGGTTCTAACGGTTCTGACGGCATCAAATTTGGAGTTCGGGAGTAGCCAGGACAGCCTCTGTATCCTACTATTGGTGACCTGCCCTTGCTAGTCTGAGAAACAGAGGCCCTGTTCAAGCTTCTGCCCCGACCTGCAGCGACTCCAGAAGAAATTACAAAAATTCTGAGGCATTCCCCTTCCTGTTACAAAGATTTCGCTGCTAGTGTTGCCATCAGCAAAATTCTTGAGCAAGATCTACAACAGCAACACCGACCCTCTATCCTGGTTCACAGACAGCAGGCAGATTCGGCGTCCACCCTTGTTCCTCGTTCTTTGCTTTGGTTTCCCCACCCCGCTTGGCCGGCTGAAGGCCCCTCCCTGCGTGGAGGTAATATTGATGTAATATCATTAACCCCCACCCCAAGTTCCCCCTCCTGCGAGAGGTGTAGTGGTGTACTTTGTTTGGGCAGGTTAAGCGACACCGCCGCGGCGTGTGGGGATCCACTCGCCTCCCCGCTCGCCCTCGTCTCCGACCGGGATCGGTTTCTTCAAACCGGTCGAGTAAGTGCTCAAACCTTCACTCCACTTAGTACTTGTCTTTCAATATTAGTTCTTAATTCCGCTGGTTATGCGAGTGAGAGCCCGATCCTCAAGCCCCGTTGTCTTGAGTGATCACCGTGGGAAGAGTGCAACCGTTGCCGTTGGCACTTTGTCGGCCCCCTTGATTTGGGTACCCATACCCATTGGGAATCATTCTTGGCCTTGCTGGCCCTCTACCAGCAAGGGCCCAACCCCACATCCTCCCCTTGGCATTGCCAAGTCACCCCGGGCTAGGGTGAGTGACGATAGAGCGGTGGCCCAACTTGGCCCGTTTTGAATGCGATTGTGCTTGCTTGCATTAGGTCCAAGGTTTTGTCACATCAAGTGGTATCAGAGCAAGTCTTTGATTTGTTCTCACAAGTCAAGTCCATGGGCACGCTTGCATTAGAGTTCTCATCGGATCGTCTTATGCATTATCCACCTCCCATTGTCATTGAGTCTACCGACCAAAAGGCCCCAATTCCCATCATATCCCAAGCATACCTACCTAATGGGAGCCCCACAGAAATTGACTTCATCGACATGGAAGAAGATAATTGGGTATCCCCCGAAATTGTAGCCACCCTCTCTACGACTGGGCAAATTGTGCACAACGGAGACCTAGTCTTCGTTGAATTCCAGAAATGGTTCGGGAAGACTAAGTATTTGGATGGGGCTTGGTGTCAAAAGGGAACATTGGCGGGTCCATGTATAATCCTAGGTAAGAAATGGTTAGATGAAAGGAATGCCGTCATCGACCCAACACGTCGGACTTGCCTAGTGCATCCGTCACACCTTTCGGGAACCTTTAAATTCAACAACCTTTTATTCTCCCACCCGCGGGAATCCCACCCTTGTTCACCACCCCGGGTGCACCATACTCCGGCCATCATCACCCCACCATCAAAGAACCTTCCCACTCCATTAGTTTTGGAAGAAGTAGTCCACCCGCTTTACCACATGAAGACAAATATCCCTCGGGAACCTATCCCCTCCATAGAGAACTCCCATGTCCCAATTGAAGAGGAAGCCTCGCACAAGGATCTTCACCCTACACCACCCCCTCTAGATACGGCTGAATTCATCTTAGAAGAGTCCCTTTTTAGGTGGCTAAGGGAGAGCCTAATTAGAGAGACCTCGACCCATGTTTGCCCTCCCATAGAACAAAATTTTCCCCTAGTGCCCCTCTTCTCCTATCACACCACAATCCAAGCATCCTATCAAGTGGAGACCTTAGAGGATTTTCTTAGGGGCTTAGCATGGCAAATTGAGTTCACTAGCATGTTGACCCCTATGGCCGAACAACCTAGGAGCCTTAGCCTCCTACACCTATGCATAGGGTCTATCACCTCGGTTTGCACCAATGGTTGCTACACTAGCGACCTCCTTCTATTCCTCACTACACCGGATGAGCCCAACCTTCTCCTCGATTTAGAGCTTCTTATCTCGGGTAGAAAGCCAAGCCCTCCACTCATGGCCAACCCACTTGTCAAGAACATTGGCCCAACTATCATAGGGAAGGATGACTTATCACCTTTTAAGGATCTTGAGGACATGGAGTTCCTCCCCCTAAGTGACCTATTTTATGATCCATATGATCCCTTCCAATGGGAGTCAAGGGACTCATATGACCCAACCATCTTACCAACCACCCACCCTTTCCTACCCTCACCCACCATATTGGGCCAAACCCACCTCATCCATGACCCGGGTTGCACCTTGGGAGCCATAACCTTGGACCATATATCCCTAGGTAATAAGGTGGTGCCCCACCCCATGATGACCACCTTCTTAGATCCATTCGATCCTTTCCAATGGGACTTCAAGGGTTGTCCCACACCTATACACATGGAAGTCACTTTTGGGAAAATTATGCATGTGTCTAGGCTTTCCACCCCCTTTGGCATGAACACTATGTTGAGTCCATTCATTCATATCACCCACATGTCTAGTAGAAGGCATGAGTGGGCCACATTCGGATGTCATGGTCCTCCTTCATTCATCATGGATCGTAAGCATGTCAAAAGCATCTACGGATGTCCGGGCCTCCCCACATTCATCACCACTTTGCATGATAGGTTCACCTACGGGTGCCCCGGCCCACCCAGGCCCACCAAAGTCTACATGATAACATTGCATGATAAGTCCACATATGATTACCCCGGCCCTCCAAAATCCATCAAAGTCTTCTTGGCATCAAAGCATGATCGGTCTACTTTTGGTTGCCCGGGTCCACCCATCACCCCTAGAATGTCAACATTCACAAAATTACATGAAAGCCTTTGCAAGCACATAAGCAAAAAGAATGAGGCTTATAAGAGGCGGGCCGACTCTCATCGGCGTCACCAAGACTTCCATGAGGGTAACTTTGTGATGGTAAGGACTGAGAGGTTCTCCCCGGGAGCCATCTCCAAATTGAGGCCACGTGGGGCTGGTCCCTTCCAGGTCCTGAGGCGCATTGGTGCAAATGCCTATGAGTTAGATCTCCCCGAGCAGTATGGAATAAGTCTCACATTCAATGTTGCCGACCTAGTGTCATATAAGGGACCCACGGTGGTACCTAGTGAGGAGATTGAGCCTACGTCTTCCCTTGAGAGAGCACCCGCCCGTGAGGAGAGACCACCAGCCAAGAGAGCCCAGCGTGAACAAATTGAATAAATATTGGATGAACAAGTCACTACCACTCGGAGCAAGGTATACGAGCGCTATCTCGGCAGGTGGATGGATCGGTCTCGTTCGGAAGGCATGAGGGCAGTACCACTTCTACACCCTCCAAGGAGGGAAGGACACTTACTCGACAGAGTCGAGTTCTCCGCACGCCGGGAGTATGATGGGGACATCACCTCCCATGCCCATCTTCACAGCTCGTCTCCTCGCCCCGGTTGCATCCGGCATGGTTTAGTCATTTAATTTTGAGTCCTATGTAATTTTACTTGAGTCATTTGATGTAATTTGCATTTTATTTGAGTCATGTCCCTAAGTCTTGCATTTATTTTCCTATGTTTGAGTGTCATTAGAGTGTGTAATGTGCTAATTGGGCCCATTTCTTCCGGCCTGGCCCAATGAGCTCCCCTACCCCTTCGGTTATTTGTCAATGAGTCTTTTGTCAGGGTCTTATTGTAAAATGTGAGTTTCCTATATATAGGGCCCCATTTCCTTCATTTGGAGGTAATGAATCAATCAATGAAAAAAATGTCATTTGAGAGTCCAAAGCTTAGTTTAGTGGAGTGATTCCAACATTTTTTTGGGTGAGAAACCCTAGGGGAGAGATTCCCCACCCTTCCCTCTCTTAATCCCTCTTTTTCACACCACTTTCTCTCTCCTCATCACCCAATTTCAAATTTTCTTCTCTCTCCTCCCTTCCCAACCACCTCAACCCCCACCTACCATCATTAAAGCCCTCCACTTCCCCATGGCCTCCATTACTCCACCCCCCTAGTCCCAAGGAGATCCATCACCATTCCAACACCACTTTCCCCATTCCAACACAATCAACCCCTTCCCCACACAACCCCACAACTTCCAATGCCATTTCAAATTTGAAATCCACCCTTCCCTCCACTCACTTGTGCCCCCCCTCACCTTCTCCTCTCACCCACCTTCCCAAATTCGTAGCTCCTCCTCCCACCATTTGTTAGACCCCCTTCCAGACCCCATTCTTCCCTTCCCCCACCTTAGAACACCCCCTCCTAGACCCCCTCACAGCCCGGGCTTTCCCCACACTTATCCACCCCCATTTCCCCTCCCATATACCCCATTCCCCCCCATCATCATCAACCAACAGCTCTCAACTGAAGATCTACAGCAGACTAGCAACTTGCAGCGGCCACCACGACCTCCTCCAGATGAGTCTAAAGACCCAAGAGCCATTGCCGGAAGCGTCTTCCAGTCGCCTTCGCAACCGAAGTGGTTTCGTCTTCTTCCGATCTCCGAGTCGTCCAGGAGGTCCATTCTCCCACAGCTGCGCGGTTCTGCCTCGGTTGAGGACCTGAGCCGGCTTAGAAGCTCTGCCATGACCAGCCTCGAAGGAATCAGTCCTCAAGTCCTTCTTCAAAGTTCTTCATCGGCCTGTCTACTTTCATAATCAAGAAGCGGAAGCCCATTCAGCATCCGGGAACAGAAGTTACCAATTTTCTTCCACGGTTACGCGGCTCTGCCTTCCCCAGTCTGCATCAACACCTCCTCACTCTTCTGGCTCCACAGATCGTCTCCGTTCTCTTATGGCATCCCCGTTTCTTTTTCTGCAAAGAGGATCACCCACGGTTCTAACGGTGCTGACGGCATCAAATTTGGAGTTCGGGAGTAGCCAGGATAGCCTCTGTATCCTACTGTTGGTGACCTGCCCCTGCTAGTCTGAGAAACAGAGGCCATGTTCAAGCTTCTGCCCCGACCTGCAGCGACTCCAGAAGAAATTACAAAAATTCTGAGGCATTCCCCTTCCTGTTACAAAGATTTCGCTGCTGGTGTCGCCATCAGCAAAATTCCTGAGCAAGATCTACAATAGCAACACCAACCCTCTATCCTGGTTCACAGACAGCAGGCAGATTCGGCGTCCACCCTTGTTCCTCGTTCTTTGCTTTGGTTTCCCCACCCCGCTTGGCCGGCTGAAGGCCCCTCCCTGCGTGGAGGTAGTATTGATGTAATATCATTAACCCCCACCCCAAGTTCCCCCTCCTGCGAGAGGTGTAGTGGTGTACTTTGTTTGGGCAGGTCAAGCGACACTGCCGCGGCGTGTGGGGATCCACTCGCCTCCCCGCTCGCCCTCGTCTGCGACCGGGACCGGTTTCTTCAAACCGGTCGAGTAAGTGCTCAAACCTTCACTCCACTTAGTGCTTGTCTTTCAATATTAGTTCTTAATTCCGCTGGTTATGCGAGTGATAGCCCGATCCTCAAGCCCCGTTGTCTTGAGTGATCACCGTGGGAAGAGTGCAACCGTTGCCGTTGGCACTTTGTCGGCCCCCTTGATTTGGGTACCCATACCCATTGGGAATCATTCTTGGCCTTGCTGGCCCTCTACCAGCAAGGGCCCAACCCCACATCCTCCCCTTGGCATTGCCAAGTCACCCCGGGCTTGGGTGAGTGACGATAGAGCGGTGGCCCAACTTGGCCCGTTTTGAATGCGATTGTGCTTGCTTGCATTAGGTCCAAGGTTGTGTCACATCATCATTAGTGGAATGTAATGTGAGTCCTATATTGGAGTGCATTCTGCCATGGGAAATGGTTCGTGAGTGTATTATGCATGTGCACCGATGTGGACTTATAAATGTTGCATGAAAGTGGGCTCTAGCAAAGACTGTGACATGATGAACCATGAATTCTTGTGTGATATTCTCCAGACTAGATCTTTTCCCTTCATGGACAAACTGGTTCAAGTATACAACATATCAACTACTCTACTTCTACTAGTTATTAATGTAACAACAGCTACCCATTTTGGTGATCAAGAGTGTTGCTGCTTCGGAAACCCCTCTCACACCTTTCCTTTTTTATTTTGGTTTGGCTGAATCAGGGAGAATTTGTGATAGAGCAAGTGACATGGGTAGAGTTGCCCAAGTGTCATGGTTTGGTGATCAAGTGACATGCCAGAAGAACCTTGCCTGGATTGATTGTAGCTTTCTTGCAACTGAGAGAGAGATCTTGAAAGTGGATAAGAAGTAGATAGAGAGAGCAGTAAGTTATAGTTGAAGGCAATGCAGAGCATATCACGAATGTTGTTGTACAAACATCAGTTTTGTCAGTTTGTGAGAGATTTCCTCATCAAATATGACGAAAATTAGATCTACTAGGGGTTCAAATTAGATCAAAGGTGGGCAAGTTTCTCAAATCATGGAAAACAATTAGTGATGGAAATTTTAATGTTCCAAAACCAAATAAAGGCTTGTGGGAATGAACATCGTCATTAAAAGATGTTCAAAGTGACTGTGGTGGTTGGATGCAGACTGTGGAGCCCTAATATTAGGAGTTCATTGACTTATTAGTTGCTTCATTCTGGTAGTATGGATGTAGTAGTTTGTCTGTGGGTGAGAATCTCACCTCTACCTTGATTATACCTCCTCTATTTATCTTTGACTGAAATTGGTGGTACTGTCAAAACTTTTTTTGATTGAATATATGAAATCAACTCAAAGCTTACTTGAGTTTCATGTTTTACTGCTGTCTTGTTTATTGTCCTAGACTTGTCTTATTCTGTTGGCTCATGGATTCCTACGAGCTTAATCCACTTTCATGTCTTGCTGCTTTATCTTGTTATATGTTCCAGTCTTTGACTTAATTATGTTAGCTTGCAGCCCATGATCCAGACAGAAGAGGGTGGAGAGGTGTTGACACCTCCTAATGGAGAGGTCGACCTTTCTTGGCCAGACAGAAGGTGTTGCTTGCTGGATTGTCCGTGGTGTCGACGCTCCTTGATGGAGAGGTCAACCTTTCATGGGCCAGACAGAAGTTGATGGCTGTTGGATGTTGTGGTGTCGACACTCCCAAGTGGAGAGGTAGACCTTTCATGCTCTTAATAATCAAGACATATAGTCAAAACGATGTATTCATTAAAAACCCATTCCATTCATTCTCAAGAGGTGATTCCAAACATGGACAAAACAAGACAATTCATGCATTGACAAAGAGGCATCTCGTTCAATCACAAATGATTGTTACAATAAGTGCAAAAACACAAACGACATGATTCAAAAAGATTCTTAATGCATGATATGCATGTAGAACTATGTATGTCTCTCCCTTTGTCATCAAGCAAAATGGTGCCATTCACGAACGCGGAGTAGGAGGCGGTGCTGACCTAGATCCTGAACCGGATACTCTTGATTTATTCAAAGGAATTTCTGTTGGAACATCTCCAATAAGCTTTGATACCTTAACCCTTAGTGAGGCAAATTGGGTATTCATGAGTTGGTTTGTCTGCTTGACAGATGCTTTAACATGTGCAATCTCTGTATTTATGTCTATAGCTCAGTGGTGCATAGTGTTGAATAAATGATCGAAGTGAGCTGTGACTGTAGAGGGAATATCAGAGCTGGAGCCGATTGGATGCTGGGAACTAAGCTGTGAGGAGATGTGAACTACTACATCTTGGAACTGTGAATGTTGAACAGAAAGCTCTTGAATTTGCTGTTGAAGTTTAGTGGTTTTCATCCGAGTGTCTGCACGGAATTCCTTAAGTTCATGCATACTAGTTTCATATTGTGCACTGACATATACTAGTTGGGTATGAATAAGCTCTTGATTGTAGTTCAGCTTAAAATTTTCACTTTTCATGGCAGTAAATTGCTCCTATAGATATTTCATCATATGGGAATGAAGAGAATGATCGGAGCTTGTGCCGGCTTGATTTGGTGTAGATGTTTGTGTATGGAACTCTGGAGGTGCATCTGACTCTCTGAATATCTGAGGAGGTGAAGAGGGTGGAGAAGTTCCAAAAGGAACTATAGCTCCAATGTGTGTGTCTGGAGCAGCCTGAGGTTCGGTTGAGGGAACTGTTGGACCTTGTAATGTCTCATAGCCTAGAAGATCTCTTACTATCCTGTTTCCTTTCTTCTTATAATGCATACACGTGCCAATGAATTTCTAACAGTAGACATTGGTCCTTGGAATTATCTGAACAGGTTCATCATCCAATGGAATTCCAACCTTGATGAACACAGTAGTCAAGGCACCAGCATAGGGTAGATTTCTCTTTTTCGCAAAGCAGCCAGATATCACATACACAAATATTTTGGGGAGGCAGACTTTCACATTTTTTAACATACAATAAAGCAAAAACTGTTGAGTCTCAGTAAGTCTGCTTCTCCCTCCACCTTGTGGTGTGATGATCGTAGTGAGCATGTGATGTAGTAGGCATTGCAAAGGAGGGAAGTGATTGGTGTTTATGGATGTTATATGAATGTCAGACTTGATAGGTTTCCCAGCTATAGTAGTGTATACTTCTTCCAAATCATAGGGGAATTATTGTTCTGTCAATCCTTGTTTAGGAATGTGCCATGCCTTGTAAAATAAACGGGGTTGCACAGGAATGGTCACACCATGAACCACAGTCCACACCTGACCATCTTTTTCAGTCCATACATTTTGATACCATTCCCGGACTAGTTTAGGATAGTACACTATATGTGTACTCTTAAACTCAACCCAGCCTTGAAATTCAAATATAGGTAACAGTTCAGGAAAATCATGTAGCATCTTTTGGTCAGAAAAATCTACATACCGAGGAAATAGTATCCGTGGGGGATCATTATCCTGGGGTTGAAATGAATCTGATGTATCGGAATCAGATTGGTCCTTGTCTTTCTCTTTGATGGACAACCTTTTCTTTGTAGCTGCTTGTTCCTTTTCTCTGGAAGATTTGCGGACTGCTGGTTTGCTCCTTGTAACAGGATGTTCCTACACTGTAGAGGTCTTGCGGGTAGCTGACCTTTTCTTCTGAGCAGGGGCATCCGGCTGTGGCGAGGGTGCACGGATGGAAGCAGAGTCTTGTTGTCCTTCTTTTGCAGACGGACAGTCATGGAGCCACTTCGTCCGTGGTTCCTTTGTGATAGAATCTGTACCTCCGGCTTGTTTTCCTCTAGCGACGGCTATTTCTTTCTACCCTCTGGTGACCGGTGGCGCCATTTGCATAAATAGGGCACAAGGTGATGGAAGGGAAGAAGGGCGTGGCGAGAGGAAGAGGTGCACTCACGAGATGTTGGCGGCCGTCGACCTCTCGAAGGGAGCCTCCATCGGTTAGAGTGATGTTGGCGGCCACAAGATGTGAGAATGAGAAGGTGAACCACGGGGGGGGGGGGGGGGGGGGGGGAGTGACCTATTATTTAGGTGAGAGTGAATGGGTGAAAGTGAATGAGTTTATACCATCTTGGTCAACCGTGGTCAAATGACCTAATATTTGGTGGATTTAAAGGATAATGCAAAGTCACACCCATTAGTTAACAGAAATTGAACTAATCCCCCATTTATTTTGGTATTATGGTTTAAGGTTTATAAACCCCCAAAACTGTGGTGGCACTATTAACAATTGATGGATTCTAGAAGTGTCGACCTCTCTTGCTTGAAGTGTCGACCTCTTGATGTGTAACAGAAGCTTTGCTCCAACATGACACATGCTGCTGTCAGTAGCATTATTTTCAGATCACATAATTATTTCTTGGCTAATTCTCATTAGGGCTTTTTGCATATACTATGGGGCAATAATTTACTTAGAGCCACACATTAGTTCCAAACATCATTGGCTACTTAAAGCCACAAAGCTGCAGGGCATCTGCATTGAAAATGTATTATTTTGTGCTTCCATAGTATTCAGCCACTCGTAAGGTCTTATATGAGGATACTAAAAAGCAATACTTTTCATCATTCCACCAGTTTGATCTTGGGCTAATGTTTAAGAGAATTGTAGTAAGGCTTCTTGGTTTCTAGGTTACTTGTGAAATTCAAGAGAAAGCACCAAAAATATAGAATGAATTGAAGCATGTTGACCAGCCTTAAGTGAGTAATTAGTTCTGTCAAAGCCGAACTGTGTACATAGGAAGTGGCGACCTCTCTTACTTGAAGTGTCGACCTCTTGATGTGTAACAGAAGCTTTGCAACCATTGTATCATTCATATCAAATCATCACAACCCATGTATCATTAATTTCAAAACATCACAAACCATCTATCATTCATATCTAGTTTAACCCCAGCACAAAACCAAAACTATCAGGTGAATTATCAAGCAATCCATGAAATTACAACTATCATTCATATCACCAACAAGTAAACAGATACTTGTATCATTTACATCAAAACTTCACAATCCATAAATCTGGTGCGATGAGTTTACATTGAGGACAACAACACATAAAATAGATATGAAACATTGTTCTGCAATATCATTCTTCACATCCGGTCAGCAACAACATTCTTTACATCAGCCAATGTCCTGTACGTGTGACAAAGAGAGGGTGTTAACTATTAGAAATAACATAATCTTTACCTACAAGTTAAAAAGTATATTTTAAACTAACAATTTGGCGGGGGTTGTTGGAAGTTGAACATGGAGGAATGCTGATTAAAGTTAATGGATGCTTGACTGTCCATATTTATCACTGTGTGCACACGAATGTCTCCTCCGCTATTGCTTGTGGAGCCCCGTGCCTCCACTGGAATTATGCGACCTACATGAGTTATACTTGTATTAAGATCAGTCTAATTCTTATTTCAAATTAACATGTGTGCTAACTTACCTCTCCCCAGGCTGCTTCCTTCAGTGCTGCCCCTACTGGTACTTCTTTGCTAGGTGGTACCTCTCCTAGCCCTCCCGTGGGTCTGACCTGGACCAACCAAAGTTGCAACTTGTGACCCTTCACCACTGTCACTAGTTTGAGCCTGAGTAGCCCTACCACTAATTGTTACGAACATGGGTGGTCTTCTTGGGCCTTGCCTAAAACATAACTTTAAATATTATACACAAATCAAATCAAATAGATGAAATACAAATCATAATTGTAATACAAACTTACTTCCGGGCCACAGTTGTGGAACCTACGCCAATATCTGTAACTGCAGATTCTGGTCCTGGGAGGGGTTCTTTGCAAGTATTTTTATGGTGGCCCCATTGTCCACATCTTTTGCATTTATGGGATCTCCTAAGTGCCTTTTGATTTTCATCAGCATCTCTAATCCTCTTCTTCCGAGGGTGACCTCGGGGTCTTTGGCAGCGAGGAGGAAGCACCTCAATAGATTCTACAGTCTGCCACAAGCTCTTACCTGGCAATGGTTGTATTGACTTTACATATGTGGATTTATATGCCTCAATTGAATAACATCTATCAACAAATTTATTAATTTGGAGGCCCCTATGTGCATCAACAACAGCAGCAACATGTTGGCAAGGCAGCCCATTGACTTGCCATTGACGACAAGAACAATACATATCGTCCAATTTAACAACACACCTCTCATACGGACCTTCCACCTCAGCCATAAAATCAGTGGAATATCTGACTGCATATTTTCCCAACTTCCTAACAATTGCATTTAAATAGGCAACAACCCGTGGCACAAACGTTTCTTTGATCCTATGTGCATGTCTCCTCCTGTGATCCATTTTCACCATAATTTTCTACCTAATTCCATCTAACATGTCTACAAGTGGTAGGCCTCTCGTATCACCAACAAATGAATTGAAGGACTCTGCTACATTGTTAGTGATGTAGTTTAGCTTACCCTTGTCATTAAAATGACATCTTGACCAGGCACAACGCAAATGATGTGACACAACCTAGCATTCAACAAGCAAACACAATTAAACATTCAAAAACGGACTGATAATAGCAACCGCTCACCCGATGCTCACTAACACCTGGGGTAACTTGGCAATGCCAAGGGGGGGTTGTTTGGGCTAGGCCCTTGCTGGTAGAGGGCCAGCAAGGCCAAGGTTTGATTCCCCAAGGATACGGCTGCCCAAATCAAGGGTCCGACGAAGTGCCAAAGGGCACGGGTTCCACTCTCTTCCCACGATGATCACTTATAGCAAATGAGCTTAAGGATCGGGCTCTCGTCACGGCCAGCGGAGTTTATGAACTAATATTGAAAGAACAAGTATGAATTAGAGTAAAGTTTTGGAGCACTCACTCGACCAGTTTAAAGAAACCGGTCCCGCTCGGAGACGAGGGCGAGCGGGGAAGCGTGGGTTCCCCACGCCGCACCGGGGTAGCTTGACCTGTTTAAGCTATTACAACACTACACCCCATGCAAGGGGGGGATCGTGGGGGAGATGATAGTTACATCCAAACACTACCTCCACACAGGGAGGGGCCTTCAGCCGGCCAAGCGGGGAGGGGAAACTAGTGCTAAGAGTGATGAAGAAGTGATGACACCGAATCAGCCTTCTCTCTGTAATAGCTGATAGACAGAGGGTGTGGAGGCCACAGAACTCTCTCTGGAATTTCACTGAGGGTGAGACCAATGGGGATCTCTTCGTCTCTGGAACAGGAGTGCCTCTGAATTTTTCCAATTTCTTCAGGGGTCGCTGGTGGCCTGGGCGGGAGTACGAACAGGGTTGCTGAATCTCGGACTGTCTGCAACAGACTATCAACAGCAGGAAGACACGGCTGCGCCGACGGTTCCCGAACTCCAAATTAGTCGCCGCTAGAACCGTGGGTAAGTCCTCTTTACATCAGAACAAACGGGGATGCCAAAAGATACCGGTGAAGATCAGAGGACTCATAAAAGTGAGGAGTGGTCTATGCAGATAGTGGGAAGCAGAGTAGAACGCCTGAGGAAGAAAATTGGTAACTTCTGCTGAAAGATACCGAACGGAGTTCCGCTTCTTGGTTCTGAAAGTAGACAGGGAGAGGAATAACGTTTCAGAAGAGCTCATGGCCTGATTCCTCCGGGGTTTGTCGTGGTGAAGCTTTCTCTCTGGATCAGGATCTCTACAGAGCTAGCTCCTGGTTTCCAATAGCAGGTTGCAGAGGATGCTCCGGCAGCTCCCGACCTCGAAATCAAGCGCCATCAGAGTTGTTGGAATCGTGGACGAGCCCTCTTCGCAGAAAAATAGACGGGGAAGCCAACCGATGTCGGAGAAGACTAGGGGATGCAGAACAATGGCGACTGGTCGGTGCAGACTATGAGTAGCAGATCTGCGTAGATGAGGGAGAAAAATGAGAACTCTGGATCACGAATGCCGAATGAAGTTCTGTTTCTTGATTCTGGAAGTAGACTGGGCGATGAAGAACTTTGAAGAAGAACTCATGGACTGATTCCTTCGGGGTTCGTCGTGGCAGAGCTTCTAATCTGGCTTAGGTCCTCAGCCGAGGCAGCACTGCGTAGTTGTGGGAGAATTGACCTCCTAGACGGCTCAGAGATCGGAAGAAGATGAAACCACTTCTGTTGCGAAGGAGACTGGTAGACGCTTTCGACAATGGCTCTTAGGTCTTCAAACTTGTCCGGAGGAAGTCGTGGTGGCCGCTACAAGTTGCTGGTTCATCTGTAACCTCTGGACAACAAATTGTAACTTCGAAGTAGCTTCCAATGACCAAGAAAGAAGAAGGGGAAGGGGGTAGATGAGTGTGGGAGTGACCCCTGGTTGTAAGGGGGTCTTGGAGGGGGTGTTCTAAGGTGTGGGAGGTGGAGAATAAGGTCTGGAAGAGGGTCCAATAGATGGTGGTAGTGGGGGTTGCGAATTTGGTTGGAATGGAGAGAGGGAAAGGATATTCGAAAATAGGTTTAAGGGTGGGGTTAATTTTTTGTCTTGGGAATGGGGGGGTTGTGTTGGGGAAGGGAAGGGGTGCTTGGGGTAGTGGGAAGGGTGCTTGGGAAAGTGGGAGGGGTAGTTGGGGGTTGGATGGTGAGGAGAGGATTGGTGGAGGGGGTCTTGGGAAAGGGTGGAGTATTGATAAGGGTTGTGGGGAATGGGAAGAGGCTTAAATGGGGTAGGTGGGGAGTGGAGGTGGTTGGGAAGGGAGGAGAGAGAAGAAAATTCGAATTTGGGTGTTGAGGAGAGAGAAAGTGGAGTGAAAAAGAGAGATTAAGAGAGGGAAGGGTGGGGAATCTCTCCCCTAGGGTTTCTCACCCAAAAAATAGAATCTCTCCACTAGATAAGAAGTGTAAACTCTCAAAATGACAAGTTTTTTTCATTCATTGATTCATTAAGTTGAAATGGGGGGAATGTGGTCCTATATATAGGCAACCCACATTTTACAATAAGTCCCTGACAAAAGACTCAATGATAAATAGCCGAGGGGGTAGGGGGTGCACTTGGGCCAAACCCAATGAATTGGGCCCAATAACTAACTAAATAACATAATGACTCTCAAACTTAGGGAAATAAGCACAAGACCTAGAACATGACTGAAATAAAATGGAAAATACATCAAATGACTCAAATAAAAATTACATAGGACTCAAAATTAAATAACTAGACCATGTCGGATGCAACCGGGGTGAGGAGACGAGCTGTGAACGTGGGCATGGGAGGTGATGTCCCCATCATACTCCCGGGGTGTGGAGAACTCGACTCTGTCGAGTAAGTGTCCTTCCCTCCTTGGAGGGTGTAGAAGTGGTACTGCCCTCAAGTCTTCCGAACGAGACCGATCCATCCACCTGCCGAGATAGCGCTCGTATACCTTGCTCCTGGTGGTAGTGACCTGTTCATCCAATATTCGTTCAATGCGCTCACGCTGGGCTCTCTTGGCTGGTGGACTCTACTCACGGGTGGGTGCTCTCGCAACGGAGGGAATAGGCTCAATATCCTCACTAGGTACCATCGTGGGTCCCTTATATGGCACTAGGTTGGCTACATTGAATGTAGGACTCACTCCATACTCCTCGGGGAGATCTAACTCACAGGTATTAGCGCCAATGCGGCTCAGGACCTGGAAGGAACCAGCCCCACGTAGCCTCAATTTGGAGATGACTCCCGGGGAGAGCCTCTCCTTCCTCACCATCACAAAGTCACCCACGTGGAATTCTTGGTGACGCCGAAGGGAGTCAGCCTACCTCTTATAGATCTCATTGTCCTTGCTAATGTGCTTGCGGTTCTCTTTATGCAATGTTGTGAATGCAGACATTCTAGGGGTGATGGGTGGACCTGGGCAACCAAAAGTAGACCTATCATGTAATGATGCAGTATAGACTTTGGTCAGCCTCGGTGGGCCGGGGCACTCATAGGTGGCCCTATCATGCAAATTGGTGATAAATATCGGGGGACCCAGACATCCGTAGATGCCTTTGACATGCTTAAGACCCATGATGAATGAAGGTGGACCATGACATCCGAATATGGACCACTCATACTTTCTACTTGACATGTGGGTGATATGAATGAATGGACCCAACATAGTGTTCATGCCAAGGGGTGTGGTAAGCCTAGACACATGCATGCTTTTCCCAAAGGTGACTTCCATGTGTATAGGTGTGGGACAACCTTTGAACTCCCATTGGAAAGGATCGAATGGATCTAAGAAGGTGGTCATCATGGGGTGGGGCACAACCTTATTACCTAGGGATATGTGGCTCAAGGTCATGGCTCCCAAGGTGTAACCCGGGTCTAGGATGGGGTGGATTGGGTCAAACATGGTGGGTTGGGATAGGGAAAGGTAGGTGGTGGTTAAGGTAGTTGGGTCACCCGGGTTCCTTGACTCCCATTGTAATGGATCATAGGGATCATAAAATGAGTTACTAAGGGGAAGGAGCTCCATGTCCTCAAGGTCCTCAAAAGGTGCTAAGTCATCCCTCTCAATGATAATTGGGTCAATGTTCTTGGTGAGTGGGTTGGCCATGAGGGGAGGGCTTGGCTCTCTACCCGATATAAAAAGCTCCAATTGGAGGAGAAGGTCGGGCTCATCGGGTGTGGGGAGGAATAGAAGGAGGTCGCTAGTGTAGCAACCAATGGTGTAAACCAAGGTGATAGACCCGATGCATAGGTGTAGGAGGCCAAGGCTCCTAGGTTGTTCGGCCATAGGGGTCAACATGCTAGTGAACTCAATTTGCCATGCTAGGCCCTTAAGAAGATCCCCTAAAGTTTCCACTTGGTAGGATGATTGGATGGTGGTGTGATAGGTAGAGAAGGGTACTATGGGGAGGTTTAGATCTATGAGAGGGTAGACATTGGACGTGATGGGGTGAATTGGTTTCTCCTTTAGCCATGTAGCTAGGGGCCCATCTATGATTATGGTGCCATTTGTGAAGGTTTGTGGCTCTTGAAGACTCGGACAATTTGAAGTGGTAAAGGGTTGAAGCTCTTCCTCACCATTGGTGTGAACTTGGGTTTCCACATGGGTGGGGAGAGGGTCTGGGCTAGCAACTATTCCTATGTGAGTGGGTGTGGCCTCTTTTCTTAAGGGAATGGGAGGGTCTTTTGGAGATGGGGTGATGATGGTTGGGGCATGGTGCACCCGGGGTGGTGAGTGAGGTCGAACTTGGGTTGGGAGTGGAAGTAGTGGTGGCTTAGGTTGGGGTAGGGTTGGGGTTGGAAGTGGAAGGTGGGTTGGTTCAGTTTGGGTTGATTGGGGGGGTGTACCCTTTTTAGGGGAAGATGGAGGGATAGTGGTGTGGACCAAGGGGAATTGTGGAGAGGTGGATGCTTGGTTTATTTGGGTCTTAAGGGAGAGGACTTGGTGGCGAAGTGTAGTTATGATGGTTGAGAGGTGATTTGTTGGGGTTGGTAGGGGTGGAGACCAAAGGTCGGTCTCAAGTTGGCCAGGTGGGGATGGAGGAGTGGTAGTGCTCCTCGGGTTAGGGGTGCTTGAGTAGGAGGGGTGGGAATGTTTGGGGATGTATATCTTTCTAAGTTCTACTTTCATATCATCCCATGAGGAAATGGGCTCTTGCCTCCTAACCCTTCTTAATCCCTCTATGTGTTCCCACTTACTCTTGGCTTGACCCCGAAACCGTCCCTTGGCCCGTCGGACGCTCGCGGATCCATATACCCAAGTCTTTTCAAAGTACTTTTCTGTGGTAGCCTCCCACCTAAGATAGTCACTAGAACGTGATCCGTCAAAGGCAATATCCCTATCTAGGATGAATTCCATGGGTGGTGAGTAGGCTACGTAGGAGGTGGCCATGATGATCGGGGGGGATCAATGCAAGGGTTGGATTGATGATGACTCCAATGCAAGCATGCCCTAGGACTTGACTTGTAGAGACAAGTCAATGACTTGCTCTGATACCAATTGATGTGACACAACCTAGGACTCAACAAGCAAGCACAATTAAGCATTCAAAAACGGACCGATAATAGCAACCGCTCACCCGATGCTCACTAAGACCCGGGGTAACTTGGCAATGCCAAGTGGAGGTTGTGTGGGCTAGGCCCTTGCTGGTAGAGGGCCAGCAAGGCCAAGGTTTGATTTCCCAAGGGTACGGCTGCCCAAATCAAGGGTCCGACGAAGTGCCAAAGGGCACGGGTTCCACTCTCTTCCCACGATGATCACTTATAGCAAATGAGCTTAAGGATCGGGCTCTCGTCACGGCCAGCGGAGTTTATGAACTAATATTGAAAGAACAAGCATGAATTAGAGCAAAGTTTTGGAGCACTCACTCGACCGGTTTGAAGAAACCGGTCCCGCTCAGAGACGAGGGCGAGCGGGGAAGCGTGGGTTCCCCACACGCCGCGCCGGGGTAGCTTGACCTATTGAAGCTATTACAACACTACACCCCATGCAAGGGGGGGATCGTGGGGGAGATGATAGTTACATCCAAACACTACCCGCACACAGGGAGGGGCCTTCAGCCGGCCAAGCAGGGAGGGGAAACTAGTGCTAAGAGTGATGAAGAAGTGATGACACCGAATCAGCCTTCTCTCTGTAATAGCTGACAGACAGAGGGTGTGGTGGCCGCAGAACTCTCTCTGGAATTTCTCTGAGGGTGAGAGTAGTGGGGATCTCTTCGTCTCTGGAACAGGAGTGCCTCTGAATTTTTCCAATTTCTTCAGGGGTCGCTGGCGGCCTGGGCGGGAGTACGAATAGGGTTGCTGAATCTCGGACTGTCTGCAACAGACTATCAACAGCAGGAAGACGCGGCTGCGCCGACCATTCCCGAACTCCGAATCAGTCTCCGTTAGAACCGTTGGAACCGTGGGTGAGTCCTCTTTACATAAGAACAAACGAAGATGCCAAAAGATGCCGGTGAAGATCAGAGGACTCAGAAAAGTGAGGAGTGGTCTATGCAGATAGTGGGAAGCAGAGTAGAACGCCTGAGGAAGAAAATTGGTAACTTCTGCTGAAAGATTCCGAACGGAGTTCCGCTTCTTGGTTCTGAAAGTAGACAGGGAGAGGAAGAACTTTTCAGAAGAGCTCATGGCCTGATTCCTCCAGGGTTTGTCGTAGTGAAGCTTTCTCTCCGGATCAGGATCTTTGCAGAGCTAGCTCCTGGTTTCCAATAGCAGGTTGCAGAGGATGCTCCGGTAGCTCCCAACCTCGGATCAAGCGCCGTCAGAGTCGTTGGAATCGTGGACGAGCCCTCTTTGCATAAAAACTGACACGGAAGCCAACCGATGTCAGAGAAGACTAGGGGATGTAGAACAATGGCGACTGGTCGGTGCAGACTATGAGTAGCAGATCTGCGTAGCTGAGGGAGAAAAATGAGAACTCTGGATCACAAATGCCAAATGAAGTTATGTTTCTTGATTCTGGAAGTAGACTGGGCGATGAAGAACTTTGAAGAAGAACTCGTGGACTGATTCTTTTGGGGTTCGTCGTAGCAGAGCTTCTAATCTGGCTCAGGTCCTCAGCCAAGGTAGAACTGCGCAGTTGTGGAAGAATTGACCTCTTGGATGGCTCGGAGATCGGAAGAAGATAAAACCACCTCTGTTGCGAAGGAGGCTGGTAGACGCTTCCGACGATGGCTCTTGGGTCTTCAAACTCGTCCGGAGAAAGTCGTGGTGGCCGCTGCAAGTTGTTGGTTCATCTGCAACCTCTGGACAGCAAACTGCAACTTCGAAGTAGCTTCCAATGACCAAGAGAGAAGAAGGGGAAGGGGGTAGATGAGTGTGGGAGTGACCCCTGGTTGTAAGGGGGTCTTGGAGGGGGTGTTCTAAGGTGTGGGAGGTGGAGAATAAGGTCTGGAAGAGGGTCCAATTGATGGTGGTAGTGGGGGCTGCGAATTTGGTTGGAATGGAGAGAGGGAAAGGATATTCGAAAATAGGTTTAAGGGTGGGGTTAATTTTTTGTCTTGGGAATGGGGGGGTTGTGTTGGGGAAGGGAAGGGGTGCTTGGGGTAGTGGGAAGGGTGCTTGGGAAAGTGGGAGGGGTAGTTGGGGGTTGGATGGTGAGGAGAGGATTGGTGGAGGGGGTCTTGGGAAGGGGTGGAGTATTGATGAGGGTTGTGGGGAATGTGAAGGGGCTTAAATGGGGTAGGTGGGGAGTGGAGGTGGTTGGGAAGGGAGGAGAGAGAAGAAAATTCGAATTTGGGTGTTGAGGAGAGAGAAAGTGGAGTGAAAAAGAGAGATTAAGAGAGGGAAGGGTGGGGAATCTCTCCCCTAGGGTTTCTCACCCAAAAAATGGAATCTCTCCACTAGATAAGAAGTGTAAACTCTCAAAATGGCAAGTTTTTTTCATTCATTGATTCATTAAGTTGAAATGGGGGGAATGGGGTCCTATATATAGGCAACCCACATTTTATAATAAGTCCCTGACAAAAGACTCAATGATAAATAACCGAGGGGGTAGGGGGTGCACTTGGGCCAAACCAAATGAATTGGGCCCAATAACTAACTAAATAACATAATGACTCTCAAACTTAGGGAAATAAGCACAAGACCTAGGAACATGACTGAAATAAAAGGGAAAATACATCAAATGACTCAAATAAAAATTACATAGGACTCAAAATTAAATAACTAGACCATGCCGGATGCAACCGGGGCGAGGAGACGAGCTGTGAACGTGGGCATGGGAGGTGATGTCCCCATCAGCAAACTTTCTAAATAGGAAGCAGCCGATCCATCTAGTTTCTTCATCTCAAATATAGCTACTTTATATTCTTGAACAGTGTAAGATTTTGCTATTGCCCATGCAGCATTCTTGAAACCTGGGCCCGGCCATTTCTTCTTAAAATTCCTGTAAAGGTGCTGCATACAAAACCTACAAGCAATTTGAAATTACAATCTCATCAGTAATATGAAACCTATAGTCCATGTCATTAAAACAAATAGTCACTCAATTCATACATTAGGGAAAATAAAACTAGCAGTAGATCAAACATTGTAAAAAGAGAAACTTAATTACCTATGCTCAGCACCTGGAAAGATATCTCAGACAGCAACCTCAATGCCCTTTTCCATATCAGAAATGAATGTAATCCCTGTCGGATTTCCAATAGCATCCTTAAAAATATGCAAAAACCATGTCTAGGAGTCTATACTCTCCCCCTCAACAACACCATAGGCAACTGGGAACAAACCATGATTCCCATCAAGAGCAACTGCAGCCACCAAGATCCCAGTGTAATACCCTTTCAAGTGGCATCCATCTATGCCCAGCACTGGATGGTAGTCATATTTGAAATCACTAATACATGCCCCTAAGGCAATGAAGACCCTCTAGAAACAACCATCCAATCCAATCTTGTACTGTACAACTGAGGAAGGGTCGCTCTACTTTAATTCATTCAGTAGCTATGGCAAATGCTTGTATGTTTCCTCAACCTTCCCAAACACCTTCTCCTTTGCCGACTCTCGTGCACGCCAAATGCGGTGATAAGGGATTGAAATATTGTAAGACTTCAATAAATCAGCATGTAACTTTCTTGGAGGTATGTCATGATTCTCCTTCACTGCTTCCCTTATCCTGGCTGAAATCCAAGATTTGGATGCCATCCTGCTATCACACCTAGATGTGGCTGAACATGTGTGCTTTTCCTACATTGTTTGGACTGCAAAAGTAACTCCATCTTACAGCCTTGAGGCATGCACTCTCCATTTACAATTAACATTTGCACATACAATAGTAATTCTCATGCTGTCATTTTTCACTTGCTTGAACTCAAATTGATTTTTTATAGCATGCTGACGTAGAGCAATCCTGTACTCCAGACTATTTGCAAATAGAGAACTAACTGATATATCTGGGGTCTCTTCATCAACCTCCAACAAATCTCCATCATCATCTGAAACTCCTCCATCAATATCTGATTCATCTGAGGGACAAGGCCTTGAATGATAGCTGTCCTCAGTATGTACCTCATCAGAATCTGTCACACTCTCGTCAGATTCGCTGTACTCATCTTCATATGCAACAAATTCTGAGTCACTATCCTCAGCTTTAGAACCTATCCTCTTCTTTAAAATATAATAATCATCATCAACTACAGGGGCAGGGGCAGGGGTAGGGGCAGGGGCAGGGACATCGTGAATAACCTCATCTTGATGAACAACTGCAGCATCATGAACAAACTCAGGATGTTGACCAACCTCAGCACCATCATCCATCTCATCAATATCAACAAATGTCTGGGAATGGGCCTGAGTAGACTGGCTGGCCATACCTTTCTGTGGAATATTGGTTGGCTATAAGTCTAATGGCCGACTGTCCAATGTGCTAACATATATGGTCATCTTCTCTACGGGCAAATGGGCTTTCATCACCTCATATAATTGAGCATTTGAAACTATTTCCTGATACTGAACAGGTCTGCTATTAGGCAATTCATAATGAAATTCTAAACAATGTGTACTTGCCCACTTAGATATATGTCCCATATCCTCAATTAGTATGCATCTACTGTAGTAATCAGGATATGCCACGACTGTCTTACTCTGACCTAGTGCATATGCCCTCCTCCTAGACTTAAAAGTTTTCCAATAACCACCAAACTTATATGTCAACTTTAATGATGGCTCTCGTTCCCCCATTTTCACAATCTAACAATCTGAAGATAGAAATAAACTCTTTAGAACAGTTATCCACATTACAAAATTAGCACGCATACACAATAATCTGAGTACAATAATAACATTCTTAACTAATATGAATTGAGTGACTGAAACACATTAAAGCAAAAATTTCTGACAGAACCATAAAGAAACTGCACCCGTGAATTCAGACATCTACAGTTAATAACAAAACTTTTTAGAGCATTAAATAATCTAGCAACATTACAGCAAAAAATGGCATAACAACAATCTTATCCCTAAACCATATAGAAAGAAAACAAAAATTAATGTCCTTAATATTTCGACTCTATAAACATATAAAATGCATGAGTAAACATTTATATTTGCAGATCATACTAGTATACGCATTTTTACTAAGTTATTCATCTGTGTGTGTCTGAGGGCTCTGATCACCAGGCTGGGATGCTACGTCAAAATCTACCTTGATGTGATTTTGTTTCTCAATGTAGTCTTGTCCTTTGTCTCTACTGCTAAGTCAGACTATGAATATCAACCACGGCTTTCTTTGATATGCAATACCCTAATTGGTTGAGGGGACATGGTCAGTGGAGTGTGAGGTGGTAGTGGCGCCTGATGCGTACCAGAGTGGAGCCGGAGGTGTGTGGCCCAGACCTGGACGTGGGGTGGTGACCCCAGTGATGCGGCGTCTGAACGAGGGCGGTCGTAACGTCTGCGGTGGCAAATGGGACACCGTGAAGTGCCGCGGTTGGTCCGTGCAGGCTTGGGCAATGGCGCTGGTGCCAAATCGACCCTGGCGGTGGCCGGTGGTCGTTGCTGTCACGACGACCAGAGAGTGAAATTGACGACAATGGCGATTGTGTAAGGGGGGAAGGGAAAGAGGAGGGTGGCGACAATGTACGGGGGGAACCCTAAACAGGAGGGTGGCACGGCAGAAGGGTTACTACGGCCGTGACTCTCGATTAAGCGAGGGTGGGTTGGTCTTTTCACCAACTACGGTAAAGGTAACTCAACTTGCGTTTAATATCGTCGACAGTAAAAAATGATAGGGACTTTTAGTTTAACGGTAACATTTCCAAGAGCTTTTTAAACAATAGTGAGATTTTAAGGACTAAAAAGTAATTCGTCATATTTGTAGAGACTAATATGCAAAAAACCCAATATTCTAATAGGGGCAATTTTGATAATCAAATGCCTCCAATAAACATGTTTTAGAGGCAATTTCTTATTTAAACTATCCCAAATAACCTATTTTAAGCATAGTCTTATAAAAGCCACCACACAGTCATGTCACTCTATTGGGCCAAGGTTTGAGAAAAGTGAAATCATCAATCCCCTCCTGAAAAATTAGTCCCTCTGAGCCAAAACTTTGCCATATTTAATGTCTCTACCATGGGTGAAACCTAATGGGATATCTAACATTTGCCATATTTGTAAGATATGTATCAATAATCTTCGATGCAGAGGCACCTATTTCCATTTATGACTGATACATTATCAAAAATTCCATGACCAAGCTATCATAAGAAATTAGAGTTTATGAATCTTAAACTATAAGCAAAGATGGATTAGGTTATTGGAATTTTTATTATATTTAGCCTTAGATTCTTGTAAGGTGATAAGAGCAGCATTTTCCTGTTTAGATTAGCACAATGAGGTTCAGAGATTGATGGAATAAGACACATTTTTAGGACTTAACCATGAACAGACTCACATGTTAACAGGAGTTATCCAAGACCAGAACCATGTGTTGACACGCATCCTTTCAAGCAAAGTTATCACTCAGTGAAAGAAAAAAAATGCCCAAAATATTAACTATATTATCAGCAATAAGCAATAGCATATACATCAATTTGTTTACATCGGACACCCCCCTCCCCCCTCCTGCGCAGGTGGCAGGAGGGCACGGGTTCAAGCCGTGCCTCCCACCGGGAGGTGCTTGTCCCCGCTTTCCCCTCCCCTAAAAAAAATAAAAAAAATAAAAATAAAAGGCCGAGGGAGGTCACAGTGGCCGAACTCTACTCAACTAAACAAAGGGCAGAAACAGCGGTAATATACATTGAAGGGTTCCAGAGGGTTTGTAGTTTGACCTAGGGCCCTCCTTCTTCGATGGTTGACCCAGGGGGGCCTCCCGTGGCCCCCTTGGCACCCGCGCGTCCCCTGGCAGCTCCTCTGCTGGGCCGTCCTTCCAGCAACAGTGGTGATCCTTCTTTGAGCTTTCCTTCTGCTTATGGCGGACGAACATTCGCGGAAGTATTATCTTCCTCCATGGCCCCGCCGGTCGTCCCGGGCTCCGTTCATCCTCCGACGCTCACAGATAATGGAGAACCCACTGTTTTCTTCTCTCAGGAGGAGATCGCGGCGTCCCTGGGCCCTTTCTCCTTCTCTTTGGTCGCTCGTACTCTTCATGGAAGACCGTCTTTCTCTGATATTCTAACTCATCTGAACAGCAGGTGTAGATTCTCGGATGATTACATGATTAGTGCTTTGGACAACAGACACCTTCTATTGAGATTCCGCACCTATGAAAATTATCTTTCTCTGTTGTTAAAGGAGACTCTCTATGTTCATGGTCGGCTCTTCTGGTTCTTCAAATAGACCATGGATTTCTCTCCTTCGGCCGATTCGCCAATTTTACCGGTATGGATTTCTTTCCCTGGTCTGCCGGTTAATTTCTATATAGAGCACCTGATTCGCTCTATTGCTGGTAATGTTGGCCGTGTGCTTAAAGTGGATCAATCCACTTTGAACCTGTCTCAAACGAATGCAGCTCGGGTATGCATTGAGCTTGACATATCCAAGCCTCACCCTAATAGAGTTTGGATTGGATTCCCTGGAGGGGGTGCCTAGCAGGAAGTTATTTACCCGGAGCTTCCATGTTTTTGTTCAGCTTGTTTTCGCATTGGTCACAGTGTGGCAAATTGTAAAGGTCCCAGGAATCCTGTTACTTCTGTGAAGCCAAGACCAAATAATGCTGACAGTAAAGGTAAGGCCATTTGGCAGCCAGTCTTAAACCAGACGGAAAAATCAGTTGATGTTCTGCCTGCAACTCGAGCTACAGATAATCCCAATTATGTAAGGCCCTCAACTCTGGGTGAAGGCCCCAGTCAACCATCGAAGCTGCACCAATCTGGCCGATTTAATTCTTCGACTGCTCCTGTCCGAGATTAAGAGGACCTTGATCCTTCTTCTTCTAACAGTCTGTAAGGAGTTCTTTCTGTGAATCCTCCACCCATCTCGAATGTGGATCAGTCTGACAGTCCGGATTCAGTAATTCCTCCTTCTGTTCCTCCTGATTTAGATTTCTCAGCCACGGAAATTGCCCACCAGGAAATAGCTTAAGTTGATCAGTTGGTAGCCTTAGTCAGCTCTCAATTGGAGCTCCCTTCAAACCAAATCGCTCAAACTGCTACTTATTCAGCCTCACAGGAGCTTGCAGATTCAGATATGGCAGAGGCCACTAATAGAAGACTGGAAATTGCAAACCTTGCTGAAGCTCAAAATGTTCTGGCCATACATAATGAGCGCTCAGGGGTTATAACTAGATCCATGGTAAGGACAGGGTCCGCGGGCAATCTTAATGATACTAAACAGTTACTATGAGTTTCATTATTTGGAATATTAGAGGCATCGGGAATGATATTTCGATTGGCAGAGTTAAACTACTTATTAGAAATCATCACTTAGACTGCATTGTGCTGTTGGAGCCAAAAATAAATACTAACAGAATGGAAAATTCCTGCAGAGGACTAGGACTGGACAAGGCTGCTGCAAATTCTGATGGGTTAGCTCATATCTGGGTTCTTTGGAAAGACCATTTGCAGTTTTCTGTTGTCCACAGGGATGAGCAGCAGATTACACTTCGCCATTCTAATGCAAATTTACCTGATCATTATTTAACTTTTGTTTATGCCAAATGCAATGCTGTGGAGAGGCAAAATCTGTGGGCTTCTTTAGTGCATACTCATTCTTTGGTTAATGGCCCTTGGTTGGTAGCAGGTGACTTTAATTGCATCACAAATGAGGATGAAAAGCTTGGTGGAAATCCTCCAAATATTTCTGCTATGACAGACTTCAACAATTGTATATCAGACTGTGCTTTAATTGATGGTGGTTCACTGGTTCTAAGTATACCTGGCATAACAATCAATCTGGAGGTAGAGGAATTTGGGCCCGGCTGGATAGGGTGCTTCTGAATGCAGCCTGGCTTAATATTCTACCCATTTATATTGAACATCTATCCAGGGAAGCATCTGATCATGCTCCTCTTCTTGTTAAACTCATCTCTCAAGACAGAAGATTCAGTAGATTTTGCTTTCAGAAAATGTGGATCTTGCACTGCAAATTTTTGGAAGATGTCCGGACTTGCTGGCATTCCAGTCCAATAGCTTCATCGCCAATGCATTGCTTATATCTCAAGCTTAAGTCTTTAAAGAAGATGCTTCGGATTTGGAACAAGGAAACTTTTGGGAATGTTCATATTAATCTGTCTGCTGCTGAGGATGCAGTTCTACAAGCTGAACACCGCTATGACACTCTACCTAGTGATGATACCCTGGCTGTTTTAGAAGAGGCTAAGAATTACCAGTCCGAAAGGCTTCTGCAAGAAGAGTATTTTTGGAGACAAAAGTCTGGGATCAGGTGGCTTCTTGAGGGGGATAGAAATACCAAATTCTTTCATATGTCTACTCTTGCTAATAGGCGAAAACACAATATTTCCCAATTGAAAACTCCTACTGGCACTCTTACCTCAGAGCATGAGGTCATGAAAAGAATTGCAGTCCTTCATTTTCAAAATGCTTTCACTTCTCAGGACCATCAGATTGATAATAGCTTCTTGGGCTGTATTCCTCAGTTAGTTACTCAGGATGAAAATGAGAGGCTTTGTGCTATTCCCATAGATATTGAAATCCATGATGCTGTTTTCAACTTGTCACCTGACAGTGCTCCTGGGCCTGATGGCTTCTTTGGAGTTTTTTTTCAAAAAACTTGGAATCTCATAGCACCCATTGTCTGCAGTGCAGTGCAAGAGGCTTTTTCCTCCAGGGCTTCCCTGCCTAGATGTGTTACTTCCACCCTCATTGCTCTCATACCAAAAAAGTCCAATGCAGTGGATATTACTGATTATAGGCCGATAAGCTTATGCAATTTTTTCTACAAGATTATATCTGCTATCATTAATAGAAGGCTGGCCATCATTCTTCCCAAACTCATATCACCTGAGCAGTCAGCCTTTGTCAAGGGGAGACAGATTATTGAAAGCATTGCCCTTGCTCAAGAGCTCTCAAATGATTTGGGCAGAAAAACCAGAGGCTCTAATGTCATGTTTAAGCTTGATATGGCTAAAGCTTACGACAGAATTGAATGGGACTTCCTATTCTCAGTTTTGTTCAGATTTGGATTCAGTCACAATTTCATCAATCTTATTGAGAGATTGCTCAACAATTGCTGGTTTTCTGTTTTATTGAATGGAGACACTGCTGGCTATTTCAAGTCTTCAAGAGGTATCCATCAAGGTGACCCCCTAGCACCCTCTTTATTCGTTTTAGCAGAAGAAGCATTAAGTAGATCAATTAGAGCAGCATTCAGCAATGGTCAGATAGAATGGTACTCTGGTTTTCAGAGATGTCCCTCCATCTCTCATCTGTTGTTTGCAGATGATACATTGATTTTCAGTAAAGCCACAGCTGCCTCTATTAGAACTTTACTAAAACTCCTCCACACATATGAGCACTCTTCAGGGCAATTGATTAATGTCAGCAAGAGTGGATTTCTTATTCATCCAAAGATGCCACCCTCTGTTGCTCAGCGGGTTCAGAATCTTACTGGGTTCACCAGACTTTCTTTTCCTCATAAATATCTTGGAATTCCTCTGGTGATTGGCAGAACAAAGAAGATTTACTTCGTAGGTATCATTAACTCTATCCAGAAGAGGATTGCCGGGTGGAAGGCTAATTTGCTGTCACAAGGTGCTAGACTGATTCTGGTTAGACATGTTCTTACTTCCTTGCCAATCTATTCACTGTCTTCAACTCCCTTGCACATTGGTGTTCACAATCAACTTGAGCGGGCTTTTGCTAACTTCTTTTGGGGGTCTTCTCCCCTTGGAAAAAGAAGACATTGGAAATCTTGGAAGTTTTTATGTAGGCCACAAGCAAAAGGGGGTCTTGGCATCTTGTCTCTTAGAACCATGGAGATTGCTCTTCGGGTTAAAATGCTGTGGAATGCTATCCATTCTGATTCTCTTTGGGCTGTTTACTTTAGAGCCAAATACTTGTATCAAGGCCATCTTTGTAATGCAAATTTTAGAACTATGAAGGGCTTTGTTAGAAGCAGCTGGTTGAAGGCCAAAGACTATATCCTTCAGTTCAAGAAAGTTATCATTGGGAATGGTTCACACACTAACTTCTGGTATGATAACTGGCTGGGCCAGCATTGCTTAAAGTCTTTTGTCCCTGAAGATTCTATTCCTAATCCAGAAGCCACTGTTAGAGATATTATTTTGCACCCCACTGCTGAGGACTCTGCTCTGCTAAATGTTTCAATCCCCTCTGAAATTCAGCAAGCTATCAGGTCAGTTACATTGAACCAGGATTTGGATTTGGGTATATGGAGTCTTTCTCCTTCTGGACAGTGCACAGTCTCTTCATCCTACAATTCTATGGCCAATAGTCATTTACTGTCTAGCTTACCTTGGAGTCGGCTGTGGTCTAAATGGCTTCCTACAAAAATATCAGTGCACTTATGGAAGATATTACACAACTGTATTCCGACAGATGATAATATACAAAGAGTGGGAATTGTGCTTTGTTCCAAATGTTTTTGCTGCAGGAATCTGACAGTGGAAGACCTTAATCATCTTTTTCTGCTCAATGATTTAGCTATTTCAATCTGGACTGCTTTAACTGCTGCAGGCTTACAACTTGAAGGAAGAACAGCTAGGGAATTCATTTTGAATTCCATCAGTCATGGTCAGCCAGGTTCGGCATATGCACTTCTTAATCTAGCCTCCATTGGATATGGAATGTGGGAAATATGGAAAGCAAGGAACACCATTAAATATGATCAGAAACATGTCAACAAAACAAGTTTCATTTATTACATCATGTCTCAAATCAGGGTGACTTGTTCGGCTGCTGCCCTAAAGGAAACTAAAATTTGCAACCAGAAATGCTTGGATCATCTGGGAATCATTTATAAAGCAACCAGTAAACATCAAATTAGAATTGTCAGATGGGTTTGCCCTCCTTGGCCTTCTATTAAATTGAATACTGATGGGGCCAATAAGCAGTCTGGAGATACTGGGGGAGGAGGTATAATCAGGGATTCTAGAGGCAAGACCATCCTTGCCTTTTCTCATTACTATGGTCATTCGGATAGTTTACTTGCAGAAGCCAGAGCTCTTCTTGATGGTATCAAGTATTTAAAGACAGTGACTTCTACTCCAGCCTTCATTGAATGTGACTCTCTTACTCTTGTCAGGATAATCAAAAAGGAAGTAAACTGTCCTTGGTCCATTCTTAGCTATGTCAGAGAACTATGGAGTGTCTTTTCTCAGCATGACTCTATATCGCATATTTTCAGAGAAGCCAACACTGCTGCAGATCTTCTTGCTTCTTTAGCTTGCACTACCAAATGTAATTCTTTTTATTCTTATAGTGAGCTCCCTTGCATTATAAAAGGTGCTGCTCGACTGGACTCACTAGGCTTGCCTAGTATCCGATTGATGTAACTCTTTATTTACCAATATTGGAATAAATTCGCCTCCTAGTGGTTGGATGGTGGAGTGGCTTTCTCCTTACCTCTGGTAAGGGGTGCACTCTCCCATTAACCCCTAGGTTAGGTTTTCTATTAAAAAAAATAGCCATCTCAATGGGCCATTCTGATTCTACAGCACTGGCTGAAGCCCAAAGGAACGAGAAGAACGAGTTAGGAAAAAAGACACCTTAAAGAAAGACAAGGATGTTAGTATAGCTTCATGTTGTCTTTTTTGTCTTCATTCCTAAGCTATGGAGCTTCTTCCTCCATTTAAGATAGATCTGATAAGAGAGGCCAGTGAAGACCATAACAACACTCCCCCACTGCTTGTCCGAGAGGGGATTGCCACTCAGCAGTGAGGAGACCACGATGCTTACAAACTTCCGGGTAGTGGTGATAGTCGTGTTGGCCAGGGAGCCAAAGCAGCTGATGGTGAGGAAGATGAAGTTCTGGCCAACCGCCCCACGGAGGTAGTAAACAAGGATGTCCCATGCCGCCTCTGGGTGCTCCCGGTAGAATGCCACTGCCTCAAAACCACTTCCACATGGCTAGCCAAACATGTAGATCACATTGTATATGGTTCCCCAGATATTCATGCCCAGCATTATATCTCAAGCGGTAGTCTTTGGGTATCTGTGTAGGACAATAGAGTGCAAAACCCAGCATGATATGATCCAATGTAACCCATACACGTAGGGCCTTTCATAATAAGAAGCATAAAAAAAGGTGGAGGCTTCACAGTACCTTTCTGTTATGGAATCCTGTGTTGCATTTGTGAAACCATCAAATGCCAAGTTCATAAAGCACAAGCCATAACCAAGAGGAGCATTTGGGTGTGCAAGCTTGGGAATGGTTTTTGGGCTGGTCTGCGGCAAACAAAAAATGCACATGTTATCACATGATTGATGTTGGATCACTAGAATGGGTGAGGACTACAGCCTGGAGTAAAGAGGATACATGATTTGACCATGATGTTATAGAATCTTTACCTTCAGGAGTGCAAATGATGAAACACCTCCAGCGACAAGGAGAGTGCAGATGTACTCGGGCAAAGTGTATTTAATACCATAAAGAAATGTACCCATCCGCATAACTGCAAATATTGCAGGTGATCTTCATTAATACAATCAAATAGTAATAGTTTAACCTAGTGACCTAAATTATTTTTCCTAGAATCAAGCAGTTTTTAACATGTTACAAAAGTAAATATTGCTCATTTCCCACTCAGATTCCTTGCATTTCTTTCGAACCCTGGGAAAGCTTGTAAGAACATAAGCATAAAGAAAAATATGTACTAGTAACAATGATTTTTTCACATTCTTAGCAGAATCATGTCTAAGGATAGAGCAGCACATATCTGTCTAAACAAGGACAAAGGGGATCTCAAAGAGTCAAAGGGCAAGGTTAAAGAAGTAACCAAATGACCCATTAAAAGAAGATCATTCTTTGAAAACCTTTGCAACCTTTCCCCGAATTTGTGATACAAGCTCCATTGATCTCAAAACATATATACAAGTGCCAAGATATCAGGTCAGACTATCCATTTTTAAAATAAATCGCTCACTTGCAATCATTTTTGATGATTTTGCAAGAACCTGCAACAACATCAGAAGTAACATCAACAGCACAGTGTGTTCCAACAGACTATCATTTCAGGTGGAGGTCAAGACATTCAGCTTATGTAGCAGCATCACTCAAATTAAAGGCAAAAGCTAGCATATTACTAATAAGAAGTATTGAAAATTGCATCAACTTGAAGTGTGTGATGTATATGCTTATCATTGCAATGTGTATCAGTTACATGATTGACATAAGGATATGACAAATAAAATGGTAAGAAATTGCCAAAGAGACAAGAAAGCGAAAAGAGTACTATGTGACATTAAAACTCTAGTAACTCTACTGGTTTCATGAGCATCACACCCTTGGATAATCCAGGCTAGGTCTCAAGTCCAGAATGTTGGCTAATCTTAGGGTAGGCTGATCCTAGGTATGTCCAATAAAAATTACAAAATAATAAAACAAAATAAATGAAAACTAGAAAGAATCAAATAGGGAAATAGGATAAAGAATGAAAAACATGTCCTCGCATTATCTTGCTCCTTAATCTGCAGAATGATTCTAGATAAAAAAAAAATGTAAAGAAAAATATGATGAAAGAAACAAAATGGGAGGAGGAAATGAAAATCATGGGAAAGAAAATAAAAACCATACACCATTTAAATAAAGCTTGAACAAACCCCGTCCCCCCTCTCCTCCCAACCCCTGGCAGGGGATTCAGTCTCCCTACACAATTTCAAATAAATAAAGAGTTACAAGAGCCAAATTGTTGGACTTGAATTAGGATTTCTCACTCCACAGTCAAAGGCTGGTCTAATGCAAAATTGTCAGCATTAGAGTTGGGTTGATAGATACTATGAAAGATGCAATGAAAACTCTAAGGATGATCTTTCACATGAAAATGTATGTACTGGTCACATCAGTACTGACACAATACAATTTTTTTGATGGTTGTATTTTCTGTAGTCAGAATAATCTGAAATTTTGAACAATGAAAGTGTAGAACAGAAATTCATTGATTTGTTCATAGCATGTAGTCACCCATGCATGGCCACTTACAAACAACGACAACATGCTCATATGATCATAGCAAGTAAAAGGATGCAGGATATCATACACTATAAATGTATGAAGTTGTATCTTTTAGAGGGGAAAGGGATCATCAAGTACTCTTTCAACAAAATTGGCCAAAAATGGAAAACACTCATGATAACCAGAAGCCGGAAACATGCGGAATCATGTGTTAATGTGAACCATAATTCAGATGTGTTTTTTTATCACAGAATTCATTGTCATAAAATCTAAAATTTATTTGCCGCTACAGCTAATACCATTTTTACATGGACATGGAAAAATGACTTATATGGATTCTCTGATATCAACCCGAGTTGAATCAGAAATCTCGTCTTCATGCCCTATACTTAGAGGTCATAAATCTCAGATAATCAAGGGACAATTATACTTTCAGAAATATTTACATATCTCTATATATATATATATATATATATATATCTGTGTGTGTGTGTGTGTGTGTGTGTGTGTGTGTGTCATTTTCTGAACATTTCAGAAATGGGGTTTACTGGGCAGAACAGTTGATAGTTACATCAGGAAATCAGGAAAAGTCAGGGCAAATTTGATGAATCAAATGAAGTCCATTGTGACTTCCCATTTTATATTGGTCATTTATGCAAAAATCTAGCATCAGTAACTTTGTCCCTTACCTGGATATCTGCAGGATACTTTGAAATAGTATCTGATAGAGCAGCATCATACATGTCAAATGGACGACCTTCAAAGAGATTATTCAATCTTTATTCCCACCGGTCCAGTGCAGTTGGTGTAATAAGGCCCATCCACAAGTTCGTCAATGCACCTACATCATACTAGATCAATCACATGATAGTCAAGAGCATAGTCACCAGAAAAAAAATGGTAATTAGAAGAACCAGCATTCCGAGAGCAAAAGCTTTTATATTCTTAAGCCAGAATTGATAGATCCAGCAAATTACATGATAATTTGACTAAGGTGTTGTTTGGAACCGCGATGGATTATGGTGATTCCAATCATTTGAATCCCCACCCCCTCACAATCCTTTTGAAAGGTGCCCCTGTCACATCAGATTTTCAAATGGGTGGCTTTTGAGGATTAGAGAGAGAGATATGGAGAACAAGGGGCCACTCCTAAAATCCCCAAAAGCTGCCCATGGGCAGCTTCTTCTCTCTAGAGATTTTAAAAAAGTCCCTTCCCTCCATTGCAGTTATAAAAGGTGCCTAAGATCTCTGAGTTATCAGTAGCTTGATTTACTGTCAGCACCTTGTTGGCACCGGCTTATTTTCTCGAATTAATTGAGGATTAAGCATAGGGAAATACTCCCTAAATAGAGCAAAATGGCACATCACCAAAGCTGCTCTACCAGTCGAGTTGGGCTCAAAAATCGAGACACTTCACCGAGTCAAGCGGCACAACATAACAACTGAGGATCGGTCCCGAGCAAACGGCACTATGTCAGCCAGTTTCCCGACAACCGGGTCAATTTCAGGATTCAGGACAACCTGACGTACCTTACGGCACTCTGTGAAGATTCGGGGATCACCCCTGGACACCCTGCATACGGTATCACACCGCCGACGCTTCAACAACCGGGTTAACTCGGGACTCAGAACAAGATGCCGCATCATACGATTCTTCGCCAAGGAGCGAGGGTCACCCCGACCACAAGACAAATGGCATCATCATGTTCACGCCCCAATCACCGGGCCCAACCAAGGGTCCTAACCAGCTAGCCGTGACCCACAACAACACCAACAATCAATTGGGCCCACCCCCGATCACTTAATTTGCGGGTTTACCCGCGTTCAACATAGCTACCCGAGCCGACCTGGGGGCACCCTGACTACAAGCCACGCCATGTGGCACCCAGCAACGAGGCCTGGGTCTACCCTCGAGCCGTCTCCCTCCGGCCCTCTGAAGTCAAAGGAAGACCCGTCTAGACCAACCATAAGCCTCAGGAGCTCACAGCGCCCATATACGGCCCACACACGCGTGTTGGGAATTTCCCTGAGCACCTTGTGGGCGCGTATGCTCCAGCCACTTTACAGCAAGCCGGAGCCCGACTCGGGACTCCCAGCAGCCCATCGCGTCATGCACCACCCTCGTGCGCCCTCGCACGTGGAAGAAAATTCCTTTTTTGTAATAGGGGCATTGCCGTCTTTTGGTAACCTAAACCCTCAGTCAAACCCCCAGTCAAACCCATGGTCAACCCTCAGTCAAATCCACAGTCAAACCCCCCAGTCAAACCCCCGTAAACCCCCCCGGGGGGTTTAGGCAGACCAGCCTAGCCCCTTGGGCTGTTTGCCTAAACCCCATGGGGAGGGGGTTTAGGCAGACCAGCATTGCCCCCACACCTGGTCCGCCTTAACCCCCATAAAACAAAAAATATATATATATTTTTACTCCACGTGAACCCCTCCCAGAACAAAAAAAAAGATTTTTTATGAAGAAAAAACCCCTCCGTGAGGGGTTTAGCCGGACCAGACCAGCCCCTTGGGCTGGCCCACCTAAACCCTTCCTCCCCCACTCTGTAAACAAAAAAAAGGTATTTTGTGAAGGGTTTACCCGGACCAAACCCAGCCCTCAACTTGGTCCGGGTGAACCCCTTCCACCCCTTCATCTTCCACTATAAAACCGCCCATTTGGAAGCCCAAAGAACAACAAGAGCAAGCATCAAGCATCAATGCAAGGAGCTTAACCCCAGACTACAAAGGCGCGCTAAGGAGATTTGTGTGTGTGTTTGCAAGGCTTACGCCGAGGGCATGTCACATGATCATCCCTCATACGGCGTCTAGCCCAAACACCCATCTCCAAAAAGGCAGCCCCCTGTTGTGATGAACGTATGTTGTCTCGATAATCATGCACGATCCCAGATCTTGCTTGGTGAAAGCACTCTGCCCGGGTCCTGCGTCGATAGTCATACACCACCCTGATGGCGCTTGACAAAAGCACCATGCTCGACCCAACCTTGGGGTTCGCGCATGACCCATATGTCGCTTCATGAGAGCGCCATGCCTGATTCCCAGCCTCGATGATCGCACGCCACCTTGGCATCATCTCGATAAGCGTGCCCTCAGTGCCGTTACCCAGACAATGGGCATACTTTATAAGTCCTGGCGCAAGATGAAGTGTTAGGCCCCTGCCTCTGTCAATGGGCCCCGAGCACGACCATCAAGGTCTCACGGCGCCAATCTACTCTAGTCACGTCGGGGCCCCCGGCGCCCGATCGCTCAACAACTCCAGTCACAACGGTGCCCCCGGCACCTGACTGCCAGCAACTCCAGTCACAACGGTGCCCCCGGCACCCGACTGCCAGCTACTCCAGTCACATCGGTGCACGCGGGACCCGATCACTCAACCCCAGTCACAACGGTGCCCCCGGCACCCGACTGCCAGTCACACCGGACCCCGAGCATGACCATCAAGGTCTCCCGACGCCTGCCTCCTTCAGTCACAACGATGCTTCCGGCACCCGATTGCCAGCAACTCCAGTCACAATGGTGCCCCCGGCACCCGATTGCCAGCAACTCCAGGCACGACGGTGTCCCCGACACCCGACTTCCAGCAACTCCAGTCACAACGGTGCCCCCGACACCGACTGCCAACAACTCCAGTCACAACAGTGCCTCCGGCACCCGACTGCCAGCAACTCAAGTCACAACGGTGCCCCCATTACCCGACTACCAGCTACTCCACTCACATCGGGGCTCGCGACACCCCACCACTCAACTCCCCCAGCACAACGATGCCTCCGGCACCCATACTGCCCCAACCTCGACACTATCTCATGTCGGGAATACATTGTGACGCCTCTCGGGCGCCATCCTACTGAGTCATAGGTCCTCTGACGGACACTATATACACATACGGAACTACCCACACAATAATGCAATGGCCCGGGGACCATCATGAATGACGGAATTGTCTCGTGGCTTGCAAGCATCTGTAATTGGGCTCTCATGCCCCCATATAAATGCCTTTCATGGCATATAAGTCATGTAATCCAGTTAGGGAGCGGATCCTCCTCCTCGCCGGAACCAGTCTCTCTGACCCCAGTTATCCCTATTGTGTTGCTGTTGCCTTGTCACTGTTGCACGGACTAAACCCTCCCGATGTTGCGGCTCCCAAGGTCCCTAACTCTCTCTTCAGTAGTAGAAACAAAGGTATTCGGCTTCAATCCGATGTAAAATAAACAGCAGTTGCTTGCGACCGGTGGGGAAAGACGTCCAGTACATGAATCCCCATAATCGCCTGTGCACTCGCACCAGTAGAACCCCTTCTATCCACGTGTCATCCAATCTCTCAAGCCATGTGCCGCATCCTGACGACGCTTCCCCAGTCAATCCTTGGTTCCATAGGTGATTATCGAGAAATCGACTGGCACGCCCGCATTCCACCCAGCCATCCATGTCCCAATCTCTCAGAATGATTAACCATACGCCATCCCTTCCAGCGCGTTCATATTATTCTCTCTACCTTCTTCTCAATACCCCTGGAATCCCCGCGTGCCCAGTCAACCTATCTCGACCTTTCGTAAAAGGCGAGTGTGTGCCCCCCCCCCCCCCCGCCGCAAGGAGAGAAACACAAATGACTCCCCGCGCGCGTATAACACACCTACAAGGAGTTGCAAGTTACTTCGCCAAAGCAACTAATAGAAGGTCTATCGAAAGTCCCATGGCTCAGGACAGTAGCCAGAAAACTACCTGTTTGATTGCACAATTTATGCTCATTCAACCAGGATTCAACTATAGCAGTTATCCCTTGGGGGTCAAAGATCTAGAGAAAGAAGGGAATGGAGACAACACAAATGGTTAGCATGGATCGCAAGGTCACTAATCAACTTCTCTTAAAAAAGAAACTGAAAACACTAATCAACTTCTCTTAAATCAATTCCATATTTGTGTGATCCTTCAAAGCATGAACAAATAAGCCAGATAAACATGTAATCATATCTTTATGCTGACATCAAATTGAAGAACAATGTTGAAAGAAGCAAAGATAAATGGAACTGCACAAGGATAACCGAATAGACATGTGTATTAATTAAAAATAGCTTAGAAAAACCATCTTATCTGCATCACAGCAAGTGACATTCCAAGTGCGGAACTAGTGAAATAGAGGAGGAATTTTCAACTCTAGCTAGCAGCATCCATCAATAAGAGAACTGTAGTTATAATCATAGATCAATCTGGACTCCATATACATCGATTGACAACAAACTGTGCCAACATTTGTTCTAACAAACAGATGCCACAGTTCCTAGGGTGAATACAATATACTGAAGATGAAAAAAAAGAATTGAACACCAACGAATAAAAAGTAATAACTCAAATTATCATCATCTTCAAGTTCTTTTCCTTTCAACCTGCAAAGAAAATGACAAATAAGAAGTAATAACTCAATAATTTCATTCCTGAAATTAAAGTAGAAATGTAACAGAGATAAAAGTCATTACATGGGTCTTTAACCAAGCTATTGTTTTGCCGATGGCATCTCCAATTGTTCTAAGATCATTGTATGGTCGAATAAGTGGTGCCGATGGTTGTATAGGTATTTCAATAGACACTTCACAAAAAAAAAATCTCCTAGTTCCACTCCTCCAACTTTCTTTTTTGAATCTCTACTAACAACGATCCCAGAAGCTACCATGATATGAACTTCAGTCCAACTCTTTAAAAAGACATCTTCAACATTCTATAAAATAATCTTAGTTAATAAAATGAAATGATGGACTCCAAATATAAAAATTCAAACATTAGAAATGTAATAAAGCAATGATCTAAACTATTATTAACTTACCTTCTGATTATATGCTTGAGGACCCTTTCCTCTACTTATTGCCAAAGAGGGTCTCTGAAATTTAGATTAAATAATGTTAATAAACATTTGTCTAAGAATTCTTATTCCAAATTATTGACAATGTTGGCAGCTATAAGACAAGTAAGCAATCTTCTATAAATATATATTTTACCTCTTGATTTTGTTCTATGTTGCCTGCTTGAGAGCATGCATGCTCACGTGGGGATCAAATATCATTCATATTCATGGTGGCATTTGAATCCTATTAAATCAACATAAGAAAAGTGAGCTATGTTCATGTTAATATATTACATTCGAAAATATATTTTCAAATTACATGCATATTAGTCATTGGGAAATTCAAAGCACCTAGCATGTCATTGATATTGATGTTACTTGCACTCTCTCCACCATTTTGTAATACTCCCATCAAACAACACCCAAGGGACTGTACTGTAGTTTGCAATACTTTCATCTCTTCTTGCATTTTCTGTACTTCCTCTGTATTAGTAGAAACTCTCTCTCTAGTTATAACACGACTGGTGTTATCACCAAACACCTTTGATTGTGTAGAGCCCATCCCAATTGTCCTAACCCAACTACGTCCATCAGCTCCCATGACTTGAGAAAATACATCATTCCTTGATAATTTCTCCACTATTTGAGATCCCTCAAGTTGTTTAGAGTATAGTTCTTGGATACGTGACTTTTAAGATTAAAGAAAATAAATGAGTATTTAAAATAATAAATTAATTGCAATGCAAATTTAAATAAATTAAAATAAATTAAATATTTAAAGAGATACTTACAATTATTTCAGCAGATGCCTCGTCTGCAGGATTCCCATTCTTACGTGTATGAGTTACCATGAATATATGAGCTCTAGGAGGATCTTCACCATTTGGCATCTTCTTTCTATAATAAAAAAATCAATAGTAAAATATATCATCACTAAACCAATTACTAAATGGTATGTGTTTGGTAGCCACTAATCATATTCACATTGGCATCATATATTGGCTTAGTTCAGCAAATGATTTTGGCTCACGAACAAAATGTAATAAATATTTACAAGTATAAAGTGCATACCTCTAGCTCTCTAACCCTAGCAAAACTTCTGGTACCTGAGGTGTGTGAAATTTTTTGTTGTACATGATTTATCTTATTCTTTATACTGATGGCCTGATTTGAAAAAGTGAATAAATTAGCAATAACTTTTATAGTTATTAAGATCATTGTAGTAGATACCTGTCATTTCTCTAAATTTCAAAAATCAAGAGCTTCCTTTAATTGATCTAAATCAATCCTACTATCTTGACAAGCTCTCACTCTATCCTCATCATTCTCAAAGGAATTATAATAGTTTGACTTAATTGTTGTCTTCCAAGCTCTTCTTTTCTTTACAATTGACTTTAAAACCCAATCTTTACAATCACCATCAAAGTCACAGCGGCTCTGCATAGTTTAGCTTACCTTAACATCCTCCCAGATGTCATCTTTAATTGTCTTGTCCACATGTCTCTAATCCGTGCCATTTAACAAACTATGTTGCCTTATTAGTGTGCCAAGAAAGTTTGACAATTTAGAGGAATGCTCATTTATCGGTTGCCCATACTCATTAGTCTTGATAGGAATTTTTTCACGTTCACTTAAAGTCCAAATATTCTTGCAATGTGTTGGACCACGTGTCCAGTGATCAATTGTAACACCTAATAAAGATATGAAAAGAAAGAGAATTTAACATGCCAATAATACAAATTTTAACACCATAAAATATTTATGAGATTAGAGTCATTATTTATACAACTTTCTTTTTCCGCAGTAGAGGAGTCCCCTCCAAGGTGTGAGGAGCTTGGCTCAATAGCATCTCTTCCAGGGTTTAATGGATCTTCCCGTGCGATTGGCCTCATAGGTATATCTTGTCCTCCTTGTTGAGGATGAATGTCATCACTTAAGAGGTCAGTAGGAAGAATTTCTATTGGAAGTTGAAGGTAAGCCTTAGATCTTGTGACCCTTGTTGAATATGAGGATGTATGCTTGCTGCGCTTCATATATCTTAGCTTACCAATCATGACAAGCATTATAGACTAAATGCAAACAAAGAATGTCAGATCTATGATAATATAAATAAGAACAGAAAGATAAAATGAAGGCAAACATCAAATTTATAATTTTAATGATCAATAGATTAACACTAATAAAAACATCACACAAATAGTTATAGTATCTATTAGACATCCTCTTCATCAAGCACATATTCAACGGCATCATCTATTACTTGAAGTCCCGCGATCAATGACACCCAAGAGGGGAGTGAATTGGGTGATAACAAATTTTAAGAAAACTTTTGACTTTTTACAAAATATGTGATAAACAATAATTAGAAATTGAAAACTAATTAACCAATTCTCTCAATCTTTCCGTTCCCACATGACCATACAACGAAAATAATCAAACCACACAAATAACACACAATGCACAACGATTTTTACGGTGGTTCGGATGCAACGACGGCAATCTTACGTCCACCTCTCACCAAATCTGGTGAGGCTTCACTCGGGGATAAATCCCCAAACGGAGACAACGCTCCAAACACACACGCAGGACGATGCCTGCCCACACACACGAGGACGCGCCCCAATACACAAACACACACGGAGACGAAGTCTCCAACATGATCCAACAAGCAGATCAACAAAACAAACACCCGCTGCCACAAGTGCAGCACTCCACACACACAAACACAAGATCTCGATAAATCCACACACACACATAGATCTAAGAAGACCTACGCACACACGAATAGAACACCACGACCACACACGACCACGGATCTAACTTGATCCACACACACATATATCTTCAGATTACAAAGAACAAGACTTGAAATTCAAAAGACCAAGACGAATAGAGCAGAGTTTAGAAATCTCCTAGTTTGGTTTCCCTCTGAATGTATGATGTAGAACTTGGAACAATGCTTCCTGCTTCACTTAAATGGCTTGGTTGATCTCCCTTGAATGCTTGCTTGCTTCTTCACTTCCTTGAAGGTTGCTAGCTTCAGATCTAACCTTGAGTCACCTTGAATCGCCTTGAATCACCTTGGGTTGATGGAGAGATTTAAGGATGCAGATTTGATCTCCTTTGAGGGCTTGCTTGCTTCTAAACTTGCTTGGAGATTGATGGCTTCAGATCTAACCTTGAATCCCTTAGAATGGATGAAGAACTCCAGCCCGAAACACTGTTCACGAAGGTGCTACAGTACTCGTGAATCACCTCCTCTAGCCTCCCTTGATCTCTCTTGTTCCAATTGAAGCACTAGGGTTTCCAACCCTTCTTGTGTAGGTTTTATAACCTTTGAATGGTCCTTGGACATCCTCCAAACCAGATCCACGTTTTGTGGATGATTGGGTGTCATTAGGATTAAAGAAATACAAGGAGAATGGCTCTTCTCGAAGTGGAGAGCAAACTCAACTTTTGTTGGCTTGGGGCTGGCGGTCGACCTGTGGAAGCTGGAGGTCGACCGCTACTAAGAAACCCTATAGAAATTTGATCCCTGGAATTTTCGGTCGACCTAGGGTGGTCGACCGCCAGTTCTACAGTACGAGACTTTTCGCGTTTGGCGATTCTGGTTGACCGGAATGACCTAGTCCTGCAAAGTTGAAGTGTTAGCCCAATAAAATACATCCAAATAACAATTACTTTAAGTAGATGTTTATTTCATACATTTGGGGGTTAGATTTCACTTGGTTTATGCATTAGAAACATCAAGACCATTTGAGCATGTTACCATGATTGGAATGAGAAACTAATGCATTTGAAGAGTGAGCTTGTAAGTTATCAAACCAAGTTATCATTGTGAACCTCAAATATCATGAATGAAGTTTAGAAATGAGAGGTATATGGAATAGCCATGGTGAGATTGATGACTATGACAAGGTAATAATCTTACCAATGGTGCTTGACAATAAATGACATATATCACCTGTAATGAATTATAGAGGAGCAGGGGGTGCTTATCCACACGTTTGGTTCACCAGGTTACTACCATGAGTTTGATCCTGCATGCAAGATAGTCAGGGTTAATACCATGCTTGTTGACATTAAAGAGGTTATGAAATCTCTTGCCTCTTGTAGAACCAACATATGCAACCAGCATAAACAACAAGATGAATAAACACAATCATCAAGAACATGTGTAATCAACCATAAGTTTAGTTATCATCACGTAATCACACATTAAGTTTAGTTATCATCAAAACCATAACTTAACAATTACAACAATCATCAAAACCATAACTCAACATTACTTGCTTTTGTACATTTATCAATAACATGTCAACTATTTCCCGATCCATATCTGCCCTAACCAAACTAAGGTCATCAAAGTCATTAGTTTCATTAGGTACTAAAGTCATGCCTGCATCTGCTTCTTGTACATCGAATCTAATGCTTTCTTGCATATTGTTGCCAAGGCCATCTTCTGTTGACATAGCTTTCATATCAAAGAAGTCACAAGGATCTATTCTTCTCACAAAATGCCAATCCACATCAAGAGGGTCTTCTATGTAGAACACTTGCTGAACTTGATTAGTAAAGACAAAGGGCTCATCTAATAATTATTGACCCCCATAACAAAGCCTTCTTAAGTTCACAAGAGTGTGGCCAAATTCATCTTTTTTCACTCCTCTTTCTGGATTTAAAACATCAACCCAATCACACTTGAATAATATAACCCTTCCAAATTGATTATAGTTGAGTTCTATTATATTCTTCAGCACACCATAATATGTTACATCACCCACAATAGGGTTTCTATCTGAGACACTTGAAAAGCTTGATGTCTTTGCAGTTAAAACAACCTCACATTTTTTAGTTTTCTTATGCATCTCACGACTTTTTGTATGAAATCTGAAACCATTTATTATGTATCCATCGCATCTCCTTGCAATATCACTTGGACCACGAGCCAAACAAGCAATTAACTCAATGACATTTTGATTATTTGAACTCCGTAACTTTTTAACCTATTACAACAAAAGAAAAAAATATAATCATTACTCTCTTAGTGACATAGTTTATAATAAATTGTTTAACAACACTCCAAAGGTCACTTACATGGTCTTTAAACCATGTAGAGAACTTTTCAATGTGAATGCGCTCTTAACTCTTTTGGATGTATATGCTGTTGTTGACATTTTATGATGTTTTTATGTTCCCTGCATAGCAAGTGCATTAAGTAGAACTTGGACAAATATATGATGTATTAATAAATGAAATAATAAAAACTTACACAAGATATGTTGTGACTTCTTCACAATTAAATAGCACATATCTATGTGCTTGTTTTAGATCCATTTTATCTAGAATAATAGCTTCACACTTCCCTAATGGACGACCTTCTTGTTTAAAGAAAGATGACATTTCAAGCATATTTGTCTCAGGTGTGGCATCATCATTACGGATTAGCCTATTAAATCTGGTCTCCCCACTACTTAGATATCTTGAACAAAAGGTTAAACATTCTTCCACAATATAACCTTCAGCAATTGAACCTTCAGGATGACTTCTGGTACGAACATATGACTTTAATTTGGAGAGATACCTATAAAAAACACATAAAATGATTATACTAGTATATATAATTAATAGAATACATGTGTAACTATATATTCAACTAACCTTTCTATAGGATACATCCATCGATAATGCACAGGCCCACCAATACTTGCCTCTCTTGCTAGATGAATGGTTAAATGCAACATAACATCAAAAAAAGATGGAGGAAAAATCCTCTCCAACTGACAAAGTGTAAGAGCAATTCTTCTTTCTAGCCTTTGAAGATCATGCACGTTAAGAACTTTGAAGCATAGTTCTCTAAAGAACTTACTTAGTTCAACTAAGATTGAGCTTACATTTTTTGGTAAAGTCCTTGTGCTTATCAGAGGAAGAATATGTTGCATAACAACATGATAATCATGACTTTTGAATCCATATATCTTGCATTGCTTTACACACACACACCTTGAGATGTTCGCTGCATAACCATCTGGGAATTTTATTCTATTTAAGAATCTACAAAAAAGTCTTTTTTTCTTGATCTTTCAATGTGAAACATGCAACAAGCTTTATAGTTTTATGGCCATCTGATACAAAGTGAAGAGCATGCTTTATGTTAAGAGCCTGTAAATCTAAACGAGCATTTGAGTTATCCTTCGAGCCATCTTTATCATTAAATATAGTATTGAGCAAACTTTCACAAACATTCTTTTTAATATGCATCACATCAAGATTGTGACGCAATAAATTATGCTCCCAATATGGCAAATCAAAGAAGATACTTCTTTTTTTCCAATTATAAAATGGATCCACATCTTCACCATGCTTCTTTTTTATTTTTGATTTATTTTGACAAGTCTTTCCAAATGTAAAAGTGAATCCTTACAATTGTGCCAAACAATCAGAACCAGATAAAGGTTTAGGTGCACTTCTATACTCATGCTTACCATCAAATGATCTATACTCAGATCTAAATTGATTGTCATGATCTAAAAATCTACGGTGGCCCATGTAACAGAACTTTCGACCATAAGTCAGGAAATGAGACCATGTGTCCTTATTGCAATGAGGGCATGCATATTTCCCTTTGGTACTCCAACCAGATAAGTTTGCATATGCAGGAAAATCATTGATTATCCATAATAATGCAGCACGCATTTTGAATAGCTCTTTTCTCGATGCGTCATATGTTTCAACCCCAACTTCCCACAACTCCTTTAACTCCTCTATCAAAGGTTGAAGGTATATGTCAATGTCATTACCAGGAGCCAAAGGGCTAGGAATAAGTAAAGACATGATAAAATAAGGTTGTTTCATGCACATCCATCGTGGTAGATTATAAGGCATTAGAATAACTGGCCATGTACTATGAGAGATACTCATCATCCTAAATGGATTAAAACAATCAGCTGATAAACCAAGTCTCACATTCCTACTATCTGAAGAAAAATCTGGATTAAGATAGTCAAAAGTCTTCCAAACAGGAGAATCGGTAGGATGTCTCATCATGCCATCTTTAGTGCGCTCTTCATCATGCCATCTCATAGAAGGAGATATTTTTGATGACATGAATAGTCTTTGAAGCCTTGGTATTAAGGGAAAATGGCGTAATATTTTGGCTGTAATCTTTGATTGTTTCTTGGATGACTCCACCTCATTTACACAATTTGTTTCAACTTGTATCCATCTTGAAGCACCACAAGTGCTGCATGATTCATCATTAGCCTTTGTCTTCCAATATAGTTGACAATCATTAGGGCAAGCATGAATATTCTTATAATAAAGTCCTAAATCCTTAAAAAAAATTTGATCTCATATAGAAAATTTCGCAATGTTTCTCCATCAGGCAACACTTCTTTCAACAATTCTAACATCATAGTGAATGAACTATCACTCCATCCATTGAGACATTTGATCTGATAGAACCTAACAAGAAAGGATAGCTTGGTAAATCTTTTACATCCTGGGTATAATTCTTGCTCAACATCTTTGATCAATTTAAAAAACTTTTCAACTTCAGCATCTATTCTTTGTGGAGAATTTGATACTCCAAATGTAGACGAACTCATATTTGGGAAGACAAAAGTGTCATTCAGCATTTCATGCATTTCAGTATCATGATTTGAATTACCGGAGTCATTGAATGCAATATTTTCTGAAGCATCATGTGAACCTTCCCCATGAAAAATCCAATGAGTGTAGTTGACAGTGATACCATGACAAAGTATATGCTCGAAGACCTCTTGCCTGATCATCCTAAAGCAATTATTATAATTCACGCAAGGACACATGATCTTCCCATCACTAGAGACTTTTTGAAATGCCAAATATAAAAAGTCAAATGCTCCATCCACATATCTCTTGCTCACCCTACAACATTGAATCAAATATATAAGTCATAGTTACGTATTTTTTTCATCATAGAAAAGAATAACCATAATATCTTATTATGTATATATACCTTGGTTCTTGAATCCAACGCTTTGAAGAAAAAAATTTGATCACTATGAAAAAGGTAACGAAAAAGTTAGTATAGTGATGGTTAAGTATATAATAAACATTCTAAATTATCAACAAATAAAAATATATGAATCTAGGGGATTCTTTAACAAGTTTTAGTTTAACTACATACCTTGCTGAGGACAGAATGATAAATGTGATTGTAAATTGTACGAAAATAAATCAATCACTAGGCACAGATGTGATTAGGGCGAGCAAGTACTGCATAAACGAAAACCAAATGAAAATGCGATTACGTTAAGCAAGTTCATAAAGTTAGAAAAAATTTATTCTCTACACCATGCTTGAAGGAGAAGAAAAATAAAAGAAACAATTTAAAGGTAGAACCAGGGTCCCCGACAACCTATAGCCTCAAGAAGGATAACATGGAGACCAACATTTTCTACAGACAATAATAACTAACAAAGAAAATGGGGCAACCTTCATCACTGGAACTTTTTATATATAAAATTTGAAATCAATTCTGATGAACGATGATGCTAAGGAGCTCTTGTAAAGCCATGCAAAAGGACAATGAATCAACAACTTTAAATTAGGCAGATTTTTTTGTAAAAATGTAAAATCTATATAGCTACAATAGGACAGTATGAATACAAGAATCATAGGAATGGTAAAATACATAAAAGAGACCACTCAGTATTCTAAGCAATAAAATATCTAAAAAATATTTAAGTAATCTGCATCTCCTTTTGTTCAAATTAACCGAGAGGGAAAGATTTGATTCATAATGATATTAAGTTCTGTGATTGAATGGTGGACTCCTTTGAAACACATATAGTGACAACCAAGACCTAAGGTGATTGAATGTTCATTCTTACCCAAAAGAATGACAAAACATTAAATCATTACTGCATATCTTTGCTAAATTCACACATCAGAATTACATGAAAAGATATAAACCTAAGTCTTTAAGGAAGGGAACAAGAACTGCAGAAATTATTATATCATGAATGGATGAAAAGGCTGGCACATTCACACTAGCTGTTAAATGATTTTCTCCGCTGGTGTGAATGTGCCAGCCTTGTTTTGTGATCATTGGGCATTTGAATTAAGTGTACATGCCTCTTCTTTCCTGTAGAATTGCATGTGGTTTGCATCTGATCTAGATTCATAGCTAAATTGTGGCTCCGGGGATGCCGACTTTTGGAGGTGTTTGACCAGGATTCTTATATAAAGTGGGGCTGCCTCCATTGTCATGCATTGCCCACGATACCTCGTCATATCAGGTCCGATTTCTCATTGTTGCATGCTTTGCCTTCACCTACCGGCTTCCCCACCCAACCAACCTACGGTAACCCATTGTTTGCATTCCTACCTGCTAATTCATTTTGTCTTATCCAATATTGCTGCTTGATGCCATTGCAGTGCCTATTTCCTTCGTCTTGACTTCAAGCCCCGTTCACATGGAAAACTGGACAGTGTCATGTTCTTGTGTATCATTTTGTTTGGAAGTATATGTAGACTCTTTGGAAATTTGAAGTTTTGAACAACATCGTAAAACAAAGAAACTAACTCGCCATTGGTTTTGCAGTTAATCCAAATCTCTCCACTCTTGAACAGAAAAATGCCTTTGTAACTTAACTTGCCTAAAAGCTCTCGGGCACTTGAACTCATGATCTTGTTAACACTTGACGATTATTGTTTCGTAGGTGAATTAGCAACCTCACATCTAGGTTTGCATGAAGCTAATCTGCCAGCAAGCATCTGAGATGGGCCTCTCTGTTTCCGACGTGGGGGGAAAAGGAGAATTAGATGTAGCCTCACAACGTCAGATGGAGAATGTGAGTTCTATCTACAAGGTGGGACTTCCTATTCGCAAAAAGCTCATGAGGGAATTCATAGACACAGTGAAGGAAACATTCTTCGCTGATGATCCTCTGCGCCCTTTCAAAGATCAACCCAAAAGAAAGAAGATCGTTCTCGGATTGCAGGCATTATTTCCTATCTTTGATTGGGGGAGACACTACAATTTGAAGAAGCTCAAAGGAGATCTTATAGCTGGGCTGACCATTGCAAGTCTGTGTATACCCCAGGTAACATAAGAATGTGTTTTCCATGTCAATTACTAGTTACTGGCAGATCATTTGTTCTAACAATACATCTTTTGGTATCAAATGTAGGATATTGGGTATGCAAAGCTGGCTAATCTTGACCCGCAATATGGGCTTTGTAAGTTTCCATTTGTAAAATTAGAAAGTTGAACATAACGTGAACTTTTTTTTTCTCCTCCTCGAATTCCCTGGCATTTCCCCCTCTCCCCTACAACATTTGCAGACTCGAGCTTTGTTCCACCACTAATTTACTCCATTATGGGAAGCCCAAGAGACATTGCCATTGGACCTGTGGCAGTGGTCTCTCTCTTGCTCGGAACTCTTCTTCAAAATGAGATTGACCCTCAGACACATAAAGAGGAGTACATGAGACTGGCTTTCACAACAACATTTTTTACTGGCATCACTCAAGCTACTCTTGGATTCCTCGGGTAATACTTTGATCCGTGAGCTATTGATGTTGTCCAAAAGATTTAGCAAATCAAGTATGGTATTTACCTCTTAGAATTATTTCTTCTTTCTTGTTGAGCTATATCTCCTATGAACAAGAGAGTCTCAGAACACAAGAGTTTATGTTTCTCAACTGCAGCATACTCCTCCAACGGTATGCAAAACTTTCGCAGTGGGTTCTTCACGATTTATGCTCCATTTGTAGATTGTATGAACCCTCCCTGTCTGTAGCAACCCTGATAAAAATAAGATTTTTAAATAAATCAAATTAAAATAAAAGATAAGTAAATAGATGACAAAGAGCCTAAATGGGTAAATCATTAATCAAGAGGAAATAACGCCTTTGGTCAAGGCGCGACTTCGAAAAGAAACGCCCTTACATAAGGCGTTAATTCTAAAAAGGACGCCAACACCAAAGGGCGTCAATTCCCAAACGACCGAAAATAAATAAAGGGCAAGTATAAGTGACGCCCTCTACATGGGCGCGTTTTACATAAGAAATGACGCTTGAAAAGGCGTCAATTTAAATTAACGCCCTCGCTTAAAACGCTAATTCAGTTCGAGTTTCGTTCGACCCAGGAGTCTATCCAGGGCAAGTATGGATAACTACGTCGAAGGTAGAATATGGTAAGGACTCTATCATGGATGTATTACTTCCAATATAACTCTAACCCTATTAGGATTCTAAAAACCCTATAAATACCCTCCTAAATAAACCCTTGATCACTATTTGGCGACCTGCTACTGCTGTTATCGACGTGAAGAACAGGTAATGTTCTTCCTATTTATCTCTGGTTGTGTGTGTTGAAAGAACGTTGATGTTCTTTTTCCTTCCTCATCTTCCTATACAGGTTGTCTGTGTTGTGAAGACGATCATCCTTTTGACTGAAGAACGAGTGCCTCGTCCATATTCTCCCTGCAGGAAGGACGTGTAGACTATTGTCTTCCTCTCCTTCCTCCTTGCTGAACAGACGGCAAATCTTCTGTATCGGTGGGGAACCTACGTTCAGCTACATCAGACCAAGGACTTCAAGTTATCTCTATTACGAACAGAGCATCGTTTTCTTCTCCAAACCTTCATCCGTTCATCAGTTTAATCTTCATAAGGTAGGTTTTCTCCAGAAACATAGCCCAAATTAATTTAAGGTCCTTATTAAAATCATATGTTATCCATGCATATAGTTTCATCATGGTTTTAAATGTTTTCTATAAAATTTTGAAAGAAGCGACCCTGACAAGGGCGCTAATTATTGTTTTGACGCCCTGCCAAGAAGTCGTCAATTACATGTAATTAATAAATACCCACGTTAAAAATTTAATATCTATGTAACCATGAAACTAAAATATTGCATGAGTATACCTGTGAAATCCTGCTATTTTTCCTGTCATGATCATGTACCCTATTTCCTGAAATTTTATTATCTGAAAATTTGTAAATTCTTGAATTCACGACCTTGTCTAGGTCGTCTCTTATTGAACTGACGCCCCAGACCAGGGCGCTAATTGAAAAGTAACGCCCCTGTCCAGGGCGCGTTTTTGTTAAAATTCCAGAATATTGATTTTCTGTAGAATGGAAATATTGAAGGGACGACTAATGTATAAGTCGTCAAATTGTGAATAAACGCCCCTGAGTAAGGCGTTAATTGGATAATTAATGACTTAGCTTAAGTCGCTATTTTCTGTATTACTATTTTACACTGGTTACTGTCAACATCGAAGGGTTCTATATATATATATATAAATCTATATCGGCACTATATTTTCACTCCGTGAATATAGTCGCATGTTTCATGATGTTTTTATCGCACTACCCTCAATTCTCATTGACATACAAGCTCTCCATTAGACATTCCGTTCCTTTGGACTAGCGAGTTAGTCATAGAGACCTCCGTAAGTCTCCTCGCAGCCTTGGATTCCCTCAAGGCCGACTGAGCTGGTTGTACCATAAAAACCCATTCCACTATTTTGCCATGTCACTCTAAAGAAACATGGTATACCGGCCCTCATGTTATGCAAAGTGTGTATCATGAGAATTCTCTTAATGGGATGAGGTTATCATGCCATTTGATGCTGTTCTTGTAAACCCCAATTCTATATTAAACATGATGTTCTTGTGGACCTCAATTCTATATTAAGAATGAGGACGTCTTACCATTGATGTGCTGTTCATGTGGACCTCAATTCTATATAAAGAGTGTCCATACTTGTTTGTTATGGTGCCAAAGTTAGGGAACCAATTCCACCTAGTTTTATCGATAATCGTGATTGTACCGTTATTATCGCCATTCTATGTCAAGTGTCATATTTTAGACTCTATTCTATCAAAGTCTATCCTACATGTCTATAAGCTTTATTCTTGAAGTTCCATATTGGCTATACACAAAAGTGGATGTTAAAATACATGATTAATGCCTGCGCATATAGGGCCCGATCTGGTCCTGGGAGGAGCACCCGAAAGTACTTGTGCCCATGGGAGTTGATTGATCACGGTATTGGCATTATACCGAAGTGCATGACTAGCTTGATTGAACATTCCACAAATCTTGTACTTGTACTTGACTTGATATTACATGACTTGCGTGACCCGAAAAAGGGTAATTTCATACTTGCGTGCTTGAATGTGATAGCCAAATTCCAACATGACATGATGAATACACTTGCTTGAATATCTTGATACCTTTTGATATAAGTTCTTGAAAGTTCATGACTAGTTCTCGTCGCTATCTTATTGTTATACACTCTCTCTATCTTGTCGTTTCATGCGAGCATGCGTAGCTATAGTGCATTCAAGAAAGATGTAATCACTTAAACCCCTTGCTAGTTCTTGAGATATAATTTCCTACTGAGCGTTCGCTCACTTAGTGTTTCCCTACTTTTCAGGTAAGTCCGACGATGAGAGAACTCAAACGGATGGGGAAAATCAAGAGTGAAAGAGATGAGCTTCTTCCGTGTTATCTAGTCTTTTTCATATTTTCTTGAGTCAACCTTGTATTTTTCCTTTATTTTAGTTATTACTTCAAAGGTTTGTAATAGACATATTCTTATGAAGGAATAAAGGATTGGGTTATCTTTACTTTTGCGCATCTCTGATTTTTGGTGTCGAATACACTAATACTCTGATTGACATGATTGATATAAACTCGTTACGCATCTCCGGGTATCTTCCGCGCTCGGGGCGTGACAGTTTTTGTGGTATCAGAGCCTAGGGTATTCAATTCCTAGGAAAACCCAAGTCCAAGGATAGGTTTAACCTTTAACCGGTGAGATTGGGTAGAACCAAGGGTTAAAGTTAACATAGAAATGCTAGCTTCTAAATGAAATCACGTATTAATCTAGTTATTGTAATTGTAGGACGATGGCTGCCGAACGTGCTCAGTGGCGCAACATGCAGCATACACTTCAAGGCATGACCCAAGTGCTGCAACAAGTAGCACATGGAGGTGCACAACGAGCAGGGAGTCTCCACCAAGTCTTTAAAAACATGAACCCGCCTAAATTCACGGGTTCTACTGATCCGACGACGCAGAGCACTGGATCAGGGAGTCGGAACGTATATTTCGTGTTATGCAGTGCACGGATCAAGATAAAGTCTTATTAGCTACCTTTCAGTTGGAAAGGGATGCCCGATGCTGGTGGGAATCAATAGAAGCTACTTTAAATCAAGACCAAGTTACTTGGGAAGAATTCGTCGAATATTTCAACACTAAATATTTTTCGGACCGAGTACAGGAAAAGAAAGCTGCAGAATTTGCTGCACTGAAGCAACGGTCCTTGACAGTGGCCGAGTACGAGGCCCAATTTTCTAGATTATCTCGGTATGCTAAGCACTTAGTTAGCACCGAGAAGATGAAAGCTAGGAGGTTCCTAAATGGGCTCAGGCCCCAATATATCACACAGCTGGCGCCAATGGATATCCAGGTCTACTCGGAAATTGTGCGCCGAGCTCAGCTATTAGAAGACGCCACGGAACTATCTGATAGAATCCATGGGAAGGACAAGAAAGAACAAGTTACAAGTTCGGGTTCCTTTAAACCCAACTTCAAGAAGAGGCCTAGCAATGGAGGTACTTCCTCACAAGATCAGAAGTTTAAGAAGACCAAGCCCTTCTCCATCACCACCACCCCATCAAATATAGTGTGCAAGCATTGTGACAAGGCGGGCCATAGAGCAGAAGAATGCTGGAGGAAACTAGGAGCATGTCTCCGCTGTGGGAGTCGCGATCATCGAATTCCCGATTGCCCATTACTTAATGATCAAGCCGGGAACGGGAAGCACCCAGTAACCAAGAATGCTCGTCTTCACGCAATTAGGGAGACCGAACAAGAAGAAGAAGGCGGACTAGTAGAAGGTACATTGAAAGTTTGTTCCAAGTCTGCATATGTCTTAATTGATACTGGTGCTTCACATTCAATTGTTTCCAAGAAGTTCGCTGATCCGTTACCCCTAGAACCGGAATGGATAAAATTAGTCTTGTATACTCCTCTAGGAAACGAGACTGATATTACACACCATTACCAGAACTGTGAAGTATTGGTTCATGGTAAGAATCTCCCTATTGATCTTATATGTTTAGATCTAAAGGAGTATGATGTCATACTAGGAGCGGATTGGTTATCTAAATATCAGGCAACGGTCGATTGCCGCAATAGCAAGGTTACTTTCGAGGAATTTCCAGAACTGATCTTTACTAGCCCCAAGAGGCGAAGCAAAACCCCTCTTATTTCGGCTCTCCGAGCTAGCAAGCTCATCAGGAAAGGATGTGTATCTTTCCTTACATTCGTCACGATTAAGGAGGCTAAGGAAACTAAGATAGAAGACATTCCAGTGGTACAAGAATTTTCGAACGTATTTTCGGAAGATTTGCCTGGATTACCCCCACAAAGAGAAGTGGCCTTCACCATCGATTTAGTTCCTGGTGCGGGTCCAGTTGCTAAGGCACCATATAGAATGTCACCTGCGGAACTCAAAGAGTTAAAGGAGCAACTGATGGAACACATTAAGAAAGGATTCATAAGACCAAGTACTTCCCCATGGGGAGCGCCTGTATTATTTGTAAAGAAAAAAGATGGATCCATGAGGTTATGCATCGACTATCGATAGTTGAGTCATCTCACTATCAAGAACAAGTATCCACTGCCGAGAATCGATGAGTTGTTTGATCAAATTTCAGGATCCAAGTACTTTTCCAAAATTGGTCTTAGGTCGGCATATCATCAGTTAAGAATCAAGGATGAGGACATTCATAAGACTGCATTCAGAAGCAGGTACGGCCATTATGAATTTGTTGTTATGCCTTTCGGACAAACGAATGCCCCTGCTGCCTTTATGCAGTTAATGAATAGTATATTCAGGCCTTATTTGGATCAATTCGTGGTGGTCTTTATGGATGATATATTGATTTATTCCGAGACCAAGGAAGAGCATGAGGAGCATTTAAGGATTGCATTACAAATATTGAGGATAAACCAATTATATGCGAAACTCAGCAAGTGTGAATTCTGGCTTGAGGAAGTGACTTTTCTCGGACATGTTATATCAAAGGATGGCTTATCAGTAGATCCATCAAAAGTTGAAGTAGTAAGAAATTTGGAAAGACCAACCAATGCTAGCGAGATCCGAAGTTTCTTAGGTCTTGCGGGCTATTACAGGCGATTCATCAAAGATTTCTCTAAGATCGCCGTACCACTTACGAGGTTAACTCGCAAAGAGATCCGTTACGAATGGAGTGAGGAATGTGAAAGAAGCTTCCAAACTCTCAAGGATCATCTTACTACAGCTCCTGTCTTAGCTTTACCAATGGAAGGAGAGAAATTCGAGGTATACACTGATGCTTCTAGCATTGGCCTCGGATGTGTTCTAATGCAACAAGGAAAGGTTATAGCTTACTCTTCTCGTCAATTAAAGAAGCATGAAGAGAACTACCCCGTCCATGACTTAGAATTAGCCGCGGTAGTATTTGCACTAAAGATCTGGAGGCATTATCTATATGGAGTTCAGTTTACTGTATACTCCGATCACAAGAGTCTCAAGTATCTTTTCTCTCAAAAGGAACTAAATATGAGGCAAAGGCGTTGGCTAGAATATCTCAAGGACTTCGACTTCAATATACAATATCATCCTAGAAAGGGTAATCATGTAGCAGATGCCCTTAGTCGAAAGCCGAGAACACTATTAGCCAATTGTATGATTCAAGAATGGAAGTTGCTGGAGCAATTTTCCAAGCTCAATATAAGCATGGACACGAACTTTAAATGTGTCACATTGTCTCATATAAGCATTCATCCAGACCTATTAACTGAAATACAAGCACTTCAGGATGATGACCCAATATTAGTGGAAATCAAGGGCAAACTAGAAGGACAATCTGATTTCCAATTAGCATCAGATAGAAGGTTGTTATTCTAAAATAGAACTTGCATACCGGATTGTCCCGAGTTAAAGAAGAGGATCTTAGATGAAGCTCATAGATCAAGGTACACGATTCATCCTGGATCTACCAAAATGTACCAAGATGTGAAAAGAAATTTTTGGTTGCCCAACATGAAAAGGGAAATAGCAGACTATGTATCACGTTGTCTCACTTGCCAACAGGTCAAGGCGGAACACCAAAAGCCTGTTGGAAAACTACATCCTCTAGATATCCCTAAATGGAAGTGGGAGAATATTGGTATGGATTTCATCATAGGTTTATCTAAATCAAAAGGAGGACATGATGGAATATGGGTTATTATTGACCGATTGACTAAATCGGCGCATTTCTTGCCAATCAAGAGCCGATGGTCAGTCGATGTGTTGGCTGCATTATACATCAAGGACATAGTCAGATTACACGGTATTTCTATCTCAATTGTGTCAGACAGAGATCTCCGTTTTACTTCTCATTTTTGGAAGGGACTACAACATTCGTTGGGAACAAGGCTTAACTTTAGTACAGCTTTTCATCCTCAAACGGATGGTCAGACCGAGAGAACTAATCAGGTGGTTGAAGATATGCTCAGAGCTTGCATCATTGATTTCGATGGAAGCTGGCATGATCACTTGCCGTTGGTGGAATTTGCATACAATAATAGCTACCAGGCAAGTATACAAATGGCACCTTTCGAAGCCTTATACGGAAGGAGTTGCCGATCACCCTTATGCTGGGACGAAGTTGGAGAGAAACAACTATTAGGACTAGACATGATAAGGGATACTACTGAGAAGATACAATCGATTAGAGAAAGACTGCAAGTTGCTCAGTCTAGGCAAAAGGCTTATGTCGATACAAGAAGGAGAGATCTTGAATTCCAAGTTGGAGATCATGTATTTCTCAAGATATCGCCTGGACGTGGCATACGGAGATTTGGTGTTAAGGGCAAGCTTACACCGAGATTCATCGGACCCTTCGAGATACTGGAAAGAGTTGGCGAGGTTGCTTATCGCATCGCATTGCCTCCTCAATTGTCCGAAGTACATAATGTGTTCCACATATCTATGTTGAAGAAATATGTACACGACCCATCACATATTATTGATCATGGAGACTTAGTGATCCAGAAAGATCTCACATATGAACAGAAGCCCATAAAGATACTAGATCGTGAAGTACGTACCCTAAGGAATAAGGTTATTCCCATGCTTAAGGTACAATGGAATAAGAACTCCGAACATGAAGCTACATGGGAGACCGAGGAATCCATGAGGAAGCGATTTCCAGAATTATTCTAAGAGGTATATACTCTACACTCTCCACTTATCTATACTATTGAATTTGGGGACCAAAATCTTTTAAGTGGGGGAGGGTGTAGCAACCCTGATAAAAATAAGATTTTTAAATAAATCAAATTAAAATAAAAGATAAGTAAATAGATGACAAAGAGCCTAAATGGGTAAATCATTAATCAAGAGGAAATAACGCCTTTGGTCAAGGCGCGACTTCGAAAAGAAACGCCCTTACATAAGGCGTTAATTCTAAAAAGGACGCCAACACCAAAGGGCGTCAATTCCCAAACGACCGAAAATAAATAAAGGAAAAGTATAAGTGACGCCCTCTACATGGGCGCGTTTTACATAAGAAATGACGCTTGACAAGGCGTCAATTTAAATTAACGCCCTCGCTTAAAACGCTATTTCAGTTCGAGTTTCGTTCGACCCAGGAGTCTATCCAGGGCAAGTATGGATAACTACGTCGAAGGTAGAATATGGTAAGGACTCTATCATGGAAGTATTACTTCCAATATAACTCTAACCCTATTAGGATTCTAAAAACCCTATAAATACCCTCTTAAATCAACCCTTGATCGCTATTTGGCGACCTGCTGCTGCTGTTATCGACGTGAAGAACAGGTAATGTTCTTCCTCTTTATCTCTGGTTGTGTGTGTTGAAAGAACGTTGATGTTCTTTTTCCTTCCTCATCTTCCTATACAGGTTGTCTGTGTTGTGAAGACGATCATCCTTTTGACTGAAGAACGAGTGCCTCGTCCATATTCTCCCTGCAGGAAGGACGTGAAGACTGTTGTCTTCCTCTCCTTCCTCCTTGCTGAACAGACGGCAAATCTTCTGTATCGGTGGGGAACCTACGTTCAGCTACATCAGACCAAGGACTTCAAGTTATCTCTGTTACGAACAGAGCATCGTTTTCTTCTCCAAACCTTCATCCGTTCATCAGTTTAATCTTCATAAGGTAGGTTTTCTCCAGAAACGTAGCCCAAATTAATTTAAGGTCCTTAATAAAATCATATGTTATCCATGCATATAGTTTCATCATGGTTTTAAATGTTTTCTGTAAAATTTTGAAAGAAGCGACCCTGACAAGGGCGCTAATTATTGTTTTGACGCCCTGCCAAGAAGTCGTCAATTACATGTAATTAATAAATACCCACGTTAAAAATTTAATATCTATGTAACCATGAAACTAAAATATTGCATGAGTATACCTGTGAAATCTGCTATTTTTCCTGTCATGATCATGTACCTTATTTCCTGAAATTTTATTATCTGAAAATTTGTAAATTCTTGAATTCACGACCTTGTCTAGGTCGTCTCTTATTGAACTGACGCCCCAGACCAGGGCGCTAATTGAAAAGTAACGCCCCTGTCCAGGGCGCGTTTTTGTTAAAATTCCATAATATTGATTTTCTGTAGAATGGAAATATTGAAGGGATGACTAATGTATAAGTCGTCAAATTGTGAATAAACGCCCCTGAGTAAGGCGTTAATTGGATAATTAATGACTTAGCTTAAGTCGCTATTTTCTGTATTACTGTTTTACACTGATTACTGTCAACACCGAAGGGTTTTATATATATATATAAATATATATCGGCACTATATTTCCACTCCGTGAATATAGTCTCATGTTTCATGATATTTTTATCGCACTACCCTCAACTCTCATTGACATACAAGCTCTCCATTGGACATTCTGTTCCTTTAGACTAGCGAGTTAGTCATAGAGACCTCCGTAAGTCTCCTCGCAGCCTTGGATTCCCTCAAGGCCGACTGAGCTGGTTGTACCATAAAAACCCATTCCACTATTTTGCCATGTCACTCTAAAGAAACATGATATACCGGCCCTCATGTTATGCAAAGTGTGTATCATGAGAATTCTCTTAATGGGATGAGGTTATCATGCCATTTGATGCTGTTCTTGTAAACCCCAATTCTATATTCAACATGATGTTCTTGTGGACCTCAATTCTATATTAAGAATGAGGACGTCTTACCATTGATGTGCTCTTCATGTGGACCTCAATTCTATATAAAGAGTGTCCATACTTGTTTGTTATGATGCCCAAGTTAGGGAACCAATTCCACCTAGTTTTATCGATAATCGTGATTGTATCGTTATTATCGCCATTCTATGTCAAGTGTCATATTTTGGACTCTATTCTATCAAAGTCTATCCTACATGTCTATAAGCTTTATTCTTGAAGTTCCATATTGGCTATACACAAAAGTGGATGTTAAAATACATGATTAATGCCTGCGCATATAGGGCCCGATCTGGTCCTGGGAGGAGCACCCGAAAGTACTTGTGCCCATGGGAGTTGATTGATCACGGTATTGGCATTATACCGAAGTGCATGACTAGCTTGATTGAACATTCCACAAATCTTGTACTTGTACTTGACTTGATATTACATGACTTGCGTGACCCGAAAAAGGGTAATTTCATACTTGCGTGCTTTAATGTGATAGCCAAATTCCAACATGACATGATGAATACACTTGCTTGAATATCTTGATACCTTTTGATATAAGTTCTTGAAAGTTCATGACTAGTTCTCGTCGCTATCTTATTGTTATACACTCTCTCTATCTTGTCGTTTCATGCGAGCATGCGTAGCTATAGTGCATTCAAGAAAGATGTAATCACTTAAACCCCTTGCTAGTTCTTGAGATATAATTTCCTACTGAGCGTTCGCTCACTTAGTGTTTCCCTACTTTTCAGGTAAGTCCGATGATGAGAGAACTCAAACAGATGGGGAAAATCAAGAGTGAAAGAGATAGAGCTTCTTCTGTGTTATCTAGTCTTTTTCATATTTTCTTGAGTCAACCTTGTATTTTTCCTTTATTTTAGTTATTACTTCAAAGGTTTGTAATAGACATATTCTTATGAAGGAATAAAGGATTGGGTTATCTTTACTTTTGCGCATCTCTGATTTTTGGTGTCGAATACACTAATACTCTTATTGACATGATTGATATAAACTCATTACGCATCTCCGGGTATCTTCCGCGCTCGGGGCGTGACACTGTCTCCCTTACGTTTGTTTCTATTTTTTACTCCCATCTCTGCCTCAATGTCAAGGTGGTGTTCATAGAAATAAGGACAGCCCTCGACATCCGCGTTTGAGACCTGGGCTCTTCTACCCCCACTAAACAAAAAAAAATGAAAGATAAGAAAGAAAAAACCTCCTGAGAAGCCCTTTCAGTCTCCCTTGCTGTTGCTTTGTGTTCTATCTCCGTTGACATTCTTGTTCACTTTTTCCATTACACAACTATTATATTGATATATGGGCGCCGATTTAAAAGATGTACAAGTATCTTTCAACATTTTATGCTTGTCCCTCGAGCTTCATGATACAATGTGGTGAAGTAGAAAGAACATAACAAATCTTGAAACTAAGCCATGAGAAATTCCTTTTTAGTGTCCTAGCCACAGTGGCAGGGCACTGTTCATAGAAATGAGAATCCTCACCCCCTCCCAGGTTTGAACCTGGGCTTTCCCAGAACCCACCAAAAACCCTAGTACCAACTGAGGAAAAGCTCAGCCAGTGCCATGCCATGAGAAAGGAAACAAGGTTACAGACAATATGATTATTGACTTGCTAAAAGCATAAATTATTATATTCTCTGGAGGCTGGAAGCACACAAAGATGACAAATCTTATTTTAGCTAGAATTTGCTTCAAGTTGAATTTATTGGAATGCCATATTCCTATTTTGTGTTTACTTTCTGTATACTAGGCTTAGGTGTCTTTTCTCTGCAATGCCAGGTTATTGTACAGCCTGTCTACCACCTTTGATACCCTGAACTTATCTCTGAAGTATATAGAAAAAAAAGTCACTCATAGGAAGGAATCTTAGGAACACTATAGGAAAGAGCCCTTTTGCACTTCCCATTCCCCAGTATATATTAGCCAAGTATTACTGCAAACAATAGTTGCCTTTTCACAAATGATTATGGTACCATAGATAGCAAAGTGAAAAAGTATGGCAGACAACATCATTTAACCGCTGGTGTGAATGTGCCAACCTTTTCATTTGCAGAAACATTACATGAAACTCCCAAAGTCTCTAATTAATTCAATTTCTTGAGCACGAGCTTTCTTGGCAAGGCATTTTTGAGGATGAAAAACCACCAAAACTTGTCATCAGACTGTATTCAAATGCTGCTCATCTAGATACGGTAAGGGGAAAAAATGCTCCATTTAGTTTGAGCCCACACCAAGCTGGTGTTAGCGCAGCAAGAGTGATATAGAAGGGGGGGGATGAATAGATCACTCCCTATTTAAACAACTTCAGCGGAAAATCACTCCTTCGAAGATCACCCTACCGAATATATCTAAACAAATTAGCCAATGCAGTGAGAAACTAAGACAGAGTAATAAGATGCGATTAGAATAGGCCGTCCACACACAAGCACATTGCCAAGCAGATAGAGAGCATCAACGATTGCAACAAACCACAGAGGAGACAAGAGATTTTAAGGTGCTTCGATTGTAGTCCACAATCTACATCCACCCCTCACTCCAACTAGAGTAAGGATTCCACTAGCCAATGCTAGAAACCTACAGACTCAGTCTGCGAACAATGTGCTACCACATAGCTTGAATAACCAAGGGAAACAAATCCCTCAACCAAACTCTGCTACTCACAGAGCTTGGAACCTGTTCCAGCTACCAGCTAGAACAGAACCGGAGATAGCTCTCCCTTCCTCTAACCTGGAGGGAACCTGCTAATGACAACCCGTCACTAGTAGAACTAGAGATCTACGATCTCTCTTCCTCTGCAGCCCAGAGGGAAACCAGAGTAACACTCCCTTCCTCCAAACATCGGAGGGTAACAACTCAAGATCAGATATGTGAAGAAATAAAAGGAAAAATAGAAATGCAAACAAGAACAACGATGAACACAAAACGTTTCAGAAAAATAAAATACAAATGTAGCTTCCGAAGAAGCAGATTAGGCTCTTCTCTCTCACTCAGACTTTTCTCTCACAGGACTGCTCTCTAATCTTTTCTCTCTATCTTCTTTCTGGAACATGGAGGCTCACTCTCTTTTCTTCTTCTGCTCAGGAATTTTGCTCTTAGGCTTTTTCTCCAATTCGCTCCATCTCTTCGCAGAGGGCACCTTTTATATGGCTTTCGACCTGAGTTTCAGGCCTTCACACGAGGGAGTCTCGTTCCCTCCCTTTCCAGAGTATTCTCAGATCACGTGCCAGGTATCATCCTCGATTCACGTGCCCAATCATTGACCTGTATCACCTACAGGCTGAGATAAAGAACGGTGATTAGTTAGTTTTGTCAGATACGAATGTATAGACATTAGGATATCAGATTAAGTAAGTGTGTACACTGAGGGAGTGTATAGACTTGTGAGACTTCAAGCAAACTCAGTGTATAGACTTGCTGAAGAATTCAAGCAAACTCAGTGTATAGACTAGCTGGAGAATGCATTAGCACAAAGGATGAAATGTGTGGACTTCTGTGAAGTTTATGAGGCCCTCGAGTGTATAGACTTAGGGATGCCAAATAGGCAAGTGTGTCACAGTGTGAGAGTGTATAGAGTTGAGGTTCTTCAGCGAGCTCAGTGTATGGACTTGAAGTGCAACAGTATGCACTGTATGGACTTCAATGAATAGACGATGATGTATAGACTTCGAAGAGAATAATGCTTAAAGGCATCGAATGTGTAGACATTGAAACAGTAGTTAAGCAAGTGTTTCAAATGAGAGAGTGTATAGACTTGTAGGTTAACTGAGTGTACAGACTTCAACAGTTAGCCAACGAGTGTACACACTTCGTTTTGAAGAGGATGCACAATAGAATGAAAGTATGAAAGTTGTGCGATGTACAGACTTGCTCTGCCTAAAGCAATGTATAGACTTCAGCCCAAAGCCAATGTATGGACTTGGTGTTTTGAAGCATGCAGGCTGTATAGGCTTAAACACTTGCAAGCAGTGTATAGACTTCCTATATGAAGAGCTATGCGATGTAAAGACTTAACCAGACCTGACTTGATGTACAGACTGCAAAGTGCAACGAAGGTAAAAGGCTGCCAATGTACAGACTTTGGTAAAGGCATGAGACGTTCTCAAGAGGATGAGGTCTGTACAGTCTTTACAGTGAATGGATGCTCAGTGAGACGCATGTTGAGACGATGCAGTGTACAAACTTTGATGCCCAATAGCGATGTATAGACTAGCAAGTGAGATGCTTAGAGAGACGGTGAGCAGTGTACAGACTTTGATGCCCAACAGCGATGTATAGACTAGCAAGTGAGATGCTTAGTGAGACGGTGAGCAGTGTACAGACTTTGATGAACGATGTAGACTCTGAATCGTTAAAGCAGATTGTATAGACTTGGAGTGTTCGAAGGACCATTGTACAGAGTTGGAATGTTTGAGCCAATGTATAGACTTCTACAGGGCTGCCAGTGTATCGACTTGTATAGTGCAGCGACTGTACAGACTTTGAGGCCGAAGACAGTGTGTAGACTTGAGACGCTCGAGGCCACTGTATAGACATGGGGTTCAGCTGAGAATGTATGGACTTTGACGGAGTGAGATAATGTTCAGACTTTGAAGCTACATTGTGGATGTATAGACTTGAATGAGCATGGAGTGTATAGACTTGAAGGTCTGAAGGCGATGTACCGACTTGGAGAGTTGAAGCCGATGTACAGACTTGCAGATGCGAAGCTGATGTACAGACTTTAAAGGCTATGAACAACAAGGCATGCTGTACAGACTTACTCAATCAAGCCGATGTAAAGACTTTGAATGATTTCAACGGAAGAATGTATAGACATGGCCCCTTTCCGGATGTATAGACTTTCAGATAAACATGCTACAGTCATGTTGTATGGATTTGAATAGAAAGGCCAGTGAATGGACTGACTAAGATGATTAATGTACTGAGGGGTCGACTCATCAGCAAGGAGGGGTCGACCCACCACTGTTCAGACTATGCAGATAGAGTGTAGACAGAGTCAAGTAGAGCATATTATCTGACAACCATATGAACAACACTCATTAACATGATGAAACATGAATTAATCTAGAGATAGAAGATTGATTTATAGTGTGAGACATCATCAAAACCGTAGGGATACAATAATCTCTCCCTTTTTGATGATGGCAACACTATGAATCAAGCGATATCATGGTATATCAAGCAATTAACTGCAACTTCAACAAACAAAGCAAATTCAAAGCAAGTGCAAGCACAGACAAATTAACTGCTACTGCAGAATTCTTTCTTTCTCAAAAACCACTCCCCCACAACTCACTCTCAGCTCTTTTCCTCACAAGACAAGATATTTCCTTGGCTCAAGAACAAATCTCCCCCTAAACTCATGATCTGATCTACTGATATTGCTAAACTTCTACTTCTCTCCCCCTTTGACATCAGCAAAAGGAAATGCAAAATATATGAAAGTGCTGGCAATATGAGGACGAAGGGCTGTAACTGCTTAGTGCAGAAAGTCATGAGTAGGTCTTAAGAGAATAAGTGAGGTTCTAAACTCAAGTGAAGATTCTGTAAACCCCAGTACACAATAGAGACATAGAATGATAGAAAGGTTTATCAGCATACAAAGTGTATGATTTAGAGCAGGAGTTAACAAGTATGGCCTGATATAGCTGAGCATTCAACTATTCTACAGCAAGAGACAAATTCAGAGAGGTGTTCTCAAGGTATTGAGGACAAGCAATCCATTAGTTGCACAACAACAAGGAATTTTTGAGATGTTTTTCAAGAAAATCAATGAGTAAGTTGGTGATTCACTCTTTTGACATTAGAGATACACCTTGATTAGAGGCCCGAATCTCCAGTTACTCAGAGTGAGTACCTCATTACTTCCTTTGTTTTTTTTATTGAGGAACAGAGTTAGTAACTGTGACTTTTGACTTGAGAAAACACCTTGATTAGAGGCCAGAGTCCCCAGTTACTCACCAGCAAGCCACCATTGCTCTGTCATGTCTTCTCATTCCTTTATTTTAAGCATTTGACACCTCATGACATACGAGAAATATTCATTTCATTGATGAAACTCCCAGTTTCTCAGTGCTCAAAACAAGACATGTTTGTTCAGTTAAGCCCTTGTGTTGAAGAGATAAAATGATTGAAAGCAATACCAGAAGGACTATTTCTTGAAGTGAGTCTTGAAGTCTAGATTTCAAGCTGATTGGGTTAGATATCAAGACATACAAGTTTTGGCCTGAACCAGAATTATTAACAATGTAGGAAGATATACCTTTTACAATTAATCCAGATCTCTGAAAGAATACTAAAGGAAAGATTCTGACTGGATTTTAGAATCACTGACTTATAGACTTAAGAATTAAGTGACATTCTACTGTCTGAGAGAACCACACTAGATCTGTCATGAAACTCAGCAAAGACACATATCTGGTCAAACTTTTTGAATCTATCAAAGAACTCTTCCTCTCACAGCTTAATCAACTCCCCCTCACTCAAAGCAGTCCTGAAAGCTAACAAACAGATAGACAGTACTCCCCCTCACAAAAAGAACAGACTTCACAGTTTGTATAAGCCTAATTCTCTTCTCAGTGTTGCGAATTTTTCATTATCCAAAGGTTTAGTGAAGATGTCAGCAATCTGATTATCTGTGCCTACATGAATCAGTTCAAAATTGTTTTTAAAAACCTCATCTCTTATGAAATGATGCCTTATCTCTATGTGTTTGGTGCGTGAATGCAAAACAGGATTTTTGGCAAGATTAATGGCACTTGTGTTATCACAATAGATAGGTGCGCACCCTAGGTCTACTTGGTAGCCCTGAAGCTGGTGTTTAATCCATATGACTTGTGTTCCACAACTCCCTGCAGCTAGATATTCAGCTTCTGCAGTGGAGAGGGCCACAGAATGTTGTTTCTTGGAGCCCCAAGACACTAAACACCCACCCAAAAATTCACAATGACCACTAGTGCTTTTCCTGTCTAGTTTACAGCCTACATAATCAGCATCTGTGTATGCAACTAAGTTAAATATGTGTGATGCAGGAAACCATAAACCAAGAGAATGAGTAGTTGACAAATATCTGAAAATTCTTTTCACTGCAGCTAAATGTAATTCAGTAGGTCTAGACTGATACCTTGCACACATTCCTACACTGAATTGTATATCAGGTCTAGAAGCTGTCAAGTAAAGAAGAGATCTAATCATACCTCGATAAAGTTTGGCATTTACTTCTTTACCTGTCTCATCTGCATCTAGTGAGGTATTGGTACCCATGGGTGTTATAATGTGCTTTAGGTTTTCCATACCAAACCTCTTGAACAGTTCCAATGCGTATTTGGTCTGGTTGATGAAGCACCCATCCTCTAGATGCTGTACCTGCAGGCCAAGAAAGTATTTTAGGTCTCCAACAAAACTCATTTCAAATTCAGTAGACATCATTTTAAAAAATTCATCACATAGTTCATGCTTAGTTGATCCAAATACTATGTCATCTACATATACCTGAACTATGATGAGATCTCTATTTGTACCCTTGGTAAATAGAGTTTGATCAACCTTACCTCTTTTGTAGCCCTTGCTGATCAGAAATTCAGTCAATCTTTCATACCATGCTCTTGGAGCCTGCTTTAGACCATACAAGGCTTTGTTTAACCTGAAAACTTGGTTAGGTTGAGGAGAGAATTGAAATCCGGGGGGTTGTTCAACAAAAATCTCTTCTTTAATGACTCCATTTAAAAAGGCACTTTTCACATCCATTTGTTGGAGTTTTATGTTCTTTGAGCATGCAAAAGCAAGCAACAGTCTTATAGCCTCCATCCTAGCAACAGGTGCATAGGATTCATCGAAATCTACACCAAATTCCTAACAGTAGCCCTTGGCGACTAATCTGGCCTTATTCCTTGAGATGACTCCATCTTCATTCATTTTATTTTTGAACACCCACTTAGTTCCTATGATATTAACATTATCTGGCCTTGGAACAAGTTCCCAGACATTATTTCTTTCGAACTGGCCTAATTCCTCACTCATGGCATTGACCCAAGCTTGATCAGCCAAGGTCTCTTCTATTGATTTGGGTTCAATTTGTGAGACTAAAGCAATTAAGTCTTCATTATTCACATTCCTAAAATGAGACCTAGTTCGAAGAGGATCTTCAGGATTGCCTATGACATTATCTATCGGATGGTCTTTAAGAAATCTAACATTGGTTGAAGACTCACATGTTTCTCTTGGCCCTTCCTGATTGAAGGGATTTGTTGTTCCACTCGGCTGAGTCTTCTCTTCTTCTTGGTCTTCTAGGAATTCCCCATCATGATTGGAGTCCCTGTCAAAATTTTCAATGTTAGACACACCTTTCTTTTCACTGAAAATAATGTGTGGAGACTCTTCCACTTTCTGATCTGATATGTTAAATACCCTATATGCCCTTGACACTTCAGAGTAACCTAAAAATATTCCAGGGGAGCTTTTAGCTTCAAACTTGTCTAAATCTTTCTTGTCATTATTATGAATAAAACATTTTGTTCCAAAAATTCTGAAATGAAACAAGTTTGGTTTCTTACCTTTTTGAAGCTCATAGGGTGTTTTATTGTGAATGGGTCTTACCATGGCCCTATTGATTATGTAAGTTGCTGTATTGGCCGCTTCTGCCCAAAACCTTCTTGGTAACTTACTTTCAATCAGCATGGTTCGGGCCATCTCCACCACAATTCTTATTCTTCTCTCCATAATCCCATTCTGCTCAGGTGTCCTGGGAGAAGAAAACCTGTGAGTTAGTCCCTCTCTTTCACAAAGATCAGAAAACATGGAGTTTTCAAACTCACCTCCATGATCAGATTGAATAGTACAGATCTTGTGTTTTCCTTCTTGTTTGACCTTATAGAAGAACAGATTAAACTTTTGAAATGCATCACTTTTATTTGCTAAGAAGAATATCCATGAATATCTAGAGAAGTCATCTATGATGACATAGCCTAACCTGTTTCCATTAAGACTCTGAGTTCTAGTGGGACCGAAAAGGTCCATATGGAGAAGTTCCATTGGTCTAGAAGACAATGGCTCAGATCTTAATTTAAAGGAATTTCTGGTCTGCTTGCCTAGAGCACAGGCATCACATGATTTTGATATAGAATTGAATTTAATTCTAGGCATGCCTCTAACTAAATCATGCTTGACCAATTTATTTAAAGTAGTAAAGCTAGCATGACCTAGACGTCTATGCCATTCAAAAACATCATTTTCAGAATTGGCAGATAAACAAATATTAGATTCAGATTCCTCATCTAAGTCTACTATGTAGACATTATTGATCCTGTTGGCTACAAATTTAACTACATCAGAATTTATTTCAAAGATTTTACATGAATTATCATCAAACACAACCCTATGACCCTTGTCACATAACTGACTAATGCTAACCAGGTTGTGTTGAAGACCTTCCACATGTAGAACTTTTTCAATAGAGTTTGTGGAAGACTTACCCACTGTACCAACTCCAATAATCTTACCTTTGTTCTTTCCTCCAAACTTGACCAGACCCCCTACCTTCATCTCTATCTTGTTGAACTTGGATCGGTCACCTGTCATGTGCCTGGAGCAGCCACTGTCAAGGTACCACTTGTTGTCTTCAGCTGCCATGCCACAACAAAGTCAAGCAAAGTGATTTGGAATCCAAGATGAATTGGGTCCAAAGACATTGTTCAATTCACTGATCAAATGTTTAGGAATCCAGATTTGCTTCAACATTGTTTTCTCTGGCACCTTTACTTCTGTTTTATTGAAATTATAGCCGGATGGTCTGGAAAAGTAAGTTTTATTCCATACATTAGGCTTGCCATTTCTAGAATATCTCCTGTAAGTTTGTTGATCAGCAGATTTTTGAAGATGATGATCATTTCTCCAGTAGGTCCTCTTTGGACCCATTTGATTGTAGTACTTCCATCTTTTTTTCTGATCCCCTTGCTTGATCAATTTATCATTTATGTTCTGATTTGTAGGCTTAGTGAAATTTTTCATAAAATTCATTCCCATTTTAAAATGTTGATCAGCACTGTTTTTAGAATTTTCCATCTGACCTTGAGTTCCCTTACTGCTGTTTGAGCTGGATGGTGTGTCCAGCTTTTCTTTTCCCTTCTCTGGGCAGAAGGTAATGGTTTTAAATTGTAAGGGTCTTTTGTTAGATGGGTCATAGCCTAGACCCTCCTTATTGAAATTAACCCTAGCCCCCAGTATTGCATCCAGACTGGATTTTCCTTGGACAAACTTTTCCAAGACTTTCTGTTTGTCTTCTAGCTCCTTTTGAAGGGACTCAGAATTTTTTAGAAGTTCACCATTGACTTTCTTAACAGCTTCGTATTTTTCTGAGTTAACTCTACTTTCATTTAAGCTTTCTTCAATTCGTATTTTGAGTTCATTCAGCTAATTTTGACTGTCCTGGTTTTCTCCCTTGAGCTTATCATTTTCTTTTCTTAGTGAGGTCATTTCTTCTAGTTGCTCTTTTAGTTTCTGATTTTCCTCACAGACCTGGGTTTGTTCTTCAACATTAGTATTAAATTTTCTTTTCAGAACCCTATGCTCTTTACTAAGAGAATTGAACTTATCTAATAACTCAGCATAAGCATCTTCCCAGTCATCAATCGTAAAATTTTCAAAAACATTGGTTACCTCCTCTTCACTGTTTGCCATAAGGCAAATTCCTTCTTCATGCTCCTCTGAGGAAGTATCTTCAGGATCTTCTTCCTCCTCGCTCCATGTGCATACCATCGCCTGCGGCTTCTTCTTCTTCTGCACTTTTGTGTTCTTCTTCTGGAAGTAGGGACCCTTCTTCTGAAGATCTGGGCATTCGCCTTTCATGTGTCCCTGTTTGTTACAATGATAACAGGTCAGTCTCTTAGGATTTCTATCCCTATAATTGGTAGATTCAACATTCTTGTTAAAGGAGTATGGCTTTTTTCTCCTAAAGGTCTTCCCCTTTCTCCTTAAAAATTTACTGAACTGACGTGTGAGCATTGCCTACTCCTTCTGGTCGAGATCTGAGAAGCCATCAGACTCACCGCTACTTCTGCTGCTGCTGCTACTGCTACTCTTGTTGCGAGATGCCTTGAGTGCTACATTCTTAGCCTTCCTATCACTTCCTTCACCACCTCCTTTGAAATTCATCTCATAGGTCATGAGGGATCCTATGAGTTCATTCACTGTCAAGGTCGTCAGATCTTTTGACTCTTCAATCACGATGGCCTTAGTGTGCCATGCTGGGGATAAGGATCTAAGAATTTTCCTGACTATGTCTGCCTCAGCTAGATCCTTCCCTAGCACCTTAAGTGTGTTCGTGATGTGGGACAGCCTGGCATATATCTCAGTAATATTCTCCTCTGCATTCATCCTAAACAGTTCATACTTAGAGGTGTAGAGGTTTATCTTCGAGGCTTTCACTTAAGCTGTACCTTCATAGATTAACTGCAGCTCATCCCACATTCGCTTGGCAGTCCTGTAGGCAGATATACGGGCATATTCCTCTGGGTGAACAGCACACTGGATGATGTTCAGCGCCGTCCAGTTGAGTGAAGATAGCTTTACATGGTCATCTGTCCACGCATCCTCGTTCGGTGGCAGATCATATGGGCCAACCATGATTACCCTCCATAGCTTGTGGCTCTGTGCTCTGATAAACACTTCCATCATGTTCTTCCAAAACAGATAATTATTACCATCAAAAAATGGAGGGCGACTAATGGATTGACCTTCAGCCATGAAGCTTCTAGGACCATTAGCATTTCCCTGACCGTTCGCCCACATGATGCGAACCTACTCTGATACCAAATGTTAGCGCAGCAAGAGTGATATAGAAGGGGGGGGGATGAATAGATCACTCCCTATTTAAACAACTTCAGCGAAAAATCACTCCTTCGAAAATCACCCTACCGAATATAGCTAAACAAATTAGCCAATGCAGTGAGAAACTAAGACAGAGTAATAAGATGCGATTAGAATAGGCCGTCCACACATAAGCACATTGCCAAGCAGATAGAGAGCATCAATGATTACAGCAAACCACAGAGGAGACAAGAGATTTTAAGGTGCTTTGACTGTAGTCCACAATCTACATCCACCCCTCACTCCAACAAGAGTAAGGATTCCACTAGCCAATGCTAGAAACCTGCAGACTCAGTCTGCGAACAATGTGCTACCACATAGCTTGAATAACCAAGGGAAACAAATCCCTCAACCAAACTCTGCTACCCACAGAGCTTGGAACCTGTTCCAGCTACCAGCTAGAACAGAACCGGAGATAGCTCTCCCTTCCTCCAACCTGGAGGGAACCTGCTAATGACAACCCGTCACTAGCAGAACTAGAGATCTACGATCTCTCTTCCTCTGCAGCCCAGAGGGAAACCGGAGTAACACTCCCTTCCTCCCAACACCGGAGGGTAACAACTCAAGATCAGATATGTGAAGAAATAAAAGGAAAAATAGAAATGCAAACAAGAACAACAATGAACACAAATCGTTTCAGAAAAATAAAATACAAATGTAGCTTCCAAAGAAGCAGATTAGGCTCTTCTCTCTCACTCAGACTTTTCTCTCACAGGACTGCTCTCTAATCTTTTCTCTCTATCTTCTTTCTGGAACGTGGAGGCTCACTCTCTTTTCTTCTTCTGCTCAGGAATTCTGCTCTTAGGCTTTTTCTCCAGTTCGCTCGATCTCTTCGCAGAGGGCACCTTTTATATGGCTTTCGACCTAAGTTTCAGGCCTTCACACGATGGAGTCTCGTTCCCTCCCTTTCTAGAGTATTCTCAGATCACGTGCCAGGTATCATCCTCGGTTCACGTGCCCAATCATTGACCTGTATCACCTGCAGGCTGAGACAAAGAACTGTGATTAGTTAGTTCAATCAGATACGAATGTATAGACATTAGGATATCAGATTAAGTAAGTGTGTACACTGAGGGAGTGTATAGACTTGTGAGACTTCAAGCAAACTCAGTGTATAGACTTACTGAAGAATTTAAGCAAACTCAGTGTATAGACAAGCTGGAGAATGCATTAGCACAAAGGATGAAATGTGTGGACTTCTGTGAAGTTTATGAGGCCCTCGAGTATATAGACTCAGGGATGCCAAATTGGCAAGTGTGTCACAGTGTGAGAGTGTATAGAGTTGAGGTTCTTCAGCGAGCTCAGTGTATGGACTTGAAGTGCAACAGTATGCACTGTATGGACTTCAATGAATAGACGATGATGTATAGACTTCTAAGAGAACAATGCTTGAAGGCATCGAATGTGTAGACATTGAAACAGTAGTTAAGCAAGTGTTTCAAATGAGAGAGTGTATAGACTTGTAGGTTAATTGAGTGTACAGACTTCAACAGTTAGCCAACGAGTGTACACACTTCGTTTTGAAGAGGATGCACAATAGAATGAAAGTATGAAAGTTGTGCGATGTACAGACTTGCTCTGCCTAAAGTAATGTATAGACTTCAGCCCAAAGCCAATGTATGGACTTGGTATTTTGAAGCATGCAGGCTGTATAGGCTTGAACACTTGCAAGCAGTGTATAGACTTCCTATATGAAGAGCTATGCGATGTAAAGACTTAACCAGACCTCACTTGATGTACAGACTGCAAAGTGCAACGAAAGTAAAAGGCTGCCAATGTACAGACTTTGGTAAAGGCATGAGACGTTCTCAAGACGATGAGGTCTGTACAGACTTTACAGTGAATGGATGCTCAGTGAGACGCATGTTGAGACGATGCAGTGTACAGACTTTGATGCCCAAAAGCGATGTATAGACTAGCAAGTGAGACGCTTAGAGAGACAGTGAGCAGTGTACAGACTTTGATGCCCAACAGCGATGTATAGACTAGCAAGTGAGACGCTTAGTGAGACGGTGAGCAGTGTACAGACTTTGATGAACGATGTAGACTCTGAATCGTTAAAGCAGACTGTATAGACTTGGAGTGTTCGAAGGACCATTGTACAGAGTTGGAATGTTTGAGCCAATGTATAGACTTCTGTAGGGCTGCCAGTGTATCGACTTGTATAGTGCAGCGACTGTACAGACTTTGAGGCCGAAGATAGTGTGTAGACTTGAGACGCTCGAGGCCACTGTATAGACATGGGGTTCAGCTGAGAATGTATGGACTTTGACGGAGTGAGACAATGTTCAGACTTTGAAGCTACATTGTGGATGTATAGACTTGAATGAGCATGGAGTGTATAGACTTGAAGGTCTGAAGGCGATGTACAGACTTTGAGAGTTGAAGCCGATGTACAGACTTGCAGATGTGAAGCTGATGTATAGACTTTAAAGGCTATGAACAACAAGGCATGATGTACAGACTTACTCAATCAAGCCGATGTAAAGACTTTGAATGATTTCAACGGAGGAATGTATAGACATGGCCCCTTTCCGGATGTATAGACTTTCAGATAAACAAGCTACAGTCCTGTTGTATGGATTTGAATAGAAAGGCCAGTGAATGGACTGACTAAGATGATTAATGTACTGAGGGGTCGACTCATCAGCAAGGAGGGGTCGACCCACCACTGTTCAGACTATGCAGACAGAGTGTAGACAGAGTCAAGTAGAGCATATTATCTGACAACCATATGAACATCACTCATTAACATGATGAAACATGAATTAATCTAGAGATAGAAGATTGATTTATAGTGTGAGACATCATCAAAATCGTGGGGATGCAACAGCTGGGAGATTAATTGTAATATGTAGATACATTAAGAAAAAATACCCCGGATCATCCTGTACCTTCACAGTCTCGTAGGTGAGTAGGAATCGACTGCTGCGGCTAGGCCCGACGGTTGCTGCGGCTAGAAGAATAAGATGGAGGAAGAGTGGGGTTGCTGGTGCAGGGGTGACGACGAGCAATGCGGTGGCATAGCAGCAAATCCAAAGCGACAGGCCAGCGGGAAGCGTCACCCCACACCGGTTGCAGCTCCTGTGGCACTCCTGCAGAGGTGGGCAGTAGATCTGAAGAAGGTCCGGCAACTCCTGCGGTGCTGCTGAGGAACAGTGACGGGGGAGAACAGACCAGGGGGTTATGAGGCAGAGGAGTAGAGGTATGCAGTCCGCACCGGCTTTGAGGAGGTGGAGAGGTGGATGAGGAACAAAGATATGGGGTGGAAAGGGGGATAGGGAGAAGCAAGAGAGGAGGTGGAATATTGGGTGAGGATCAATCGCCACGTTCTGCGGGGGCGTGGGTGGTTAAGTTCGCGCAGGTTACGTTCGCGCGGGTGGAAGCGGCAACAGCTGAAATTTTTTGGCGTAGTTTAAATGAACATTTATTTTTCTTTTATAATAATTAGAGGCAATTGTAAAATGCCCCTATACATGATTTTACATGAATAAGATATTTACAATATTTTAAGGGCAGAATTAAATATAAAATATCTCTAATTATGATTATATTGGGGTAGTTTTAATAAATGCCTTTACATAAATTGCCCTTATATCTCCATTTTTTTGTAGTGACCATTTTCCCCCCTCAAGCCTATCTCTTCTCCTACTACTTGGACATTTGGAATGGTTGTAATCATGGTTTGTCTCTCGTGCTTTGATACCACTCTGTAACGCCCCGGGATTCGATTCCCAATTTATGGCATATTTTTTTTCTTTTCTCATCAGACCTCGAGACGCTACTTCATACATATCGCGGAAGCACAAATATATAATAAACATGCGTACATTTCGCATACGAGAGAGAGAAATCATAATTACATGAAGGTAAGTAGTATCTCAACCATTCATAGTCTCCCCAGAGAGTACATGTCCATTTTTCTAGATTAAACATGAGTCCACATAGGCACACCATCCCATAACCATACATATAACGGAGAGACATTCATCTATAGCATATCCAGACGAACTATGAACTAGCGCTACTCCTTAGCTGCAGCCTCCTCCTCAACCTCCTTCTCTATATCTCCTAATGAAAATGTGTGTCACAAAGGGTCAGTGTGATGCTCAGTAGGCAGCCTAAACAAACCGGGGTTAACTTGCATCTATATAACCAAATTATATATAATTCAGATGTTAATAATAGCACAATCCATTCATTATCGTCTACTTTTTTAAAAAAAATCAAATCATCGAATGGAACGAAGAGAGAGTGCACTCCCTTTCCAGAAGAAGGGAATGATCTCACTCCACCTTCGGGACACTAGATGTAAATTTATTGCTCAGAAAAATGAATAAGAGTTTAGAGGGGGCCAGGCCCCTGGAGTACAAAGAGAAATACTTAAGAAAAATAAAGCTATACACGCCAGATATGAATATTGGGGATGTGGGAGGCATCATCCGTAGCATATCCTTTAGCCATAAGAGGCAGCTCCCTTTCGGATAAGAATTCTGTGTTATGACCCATTGAGATGGCGTGATTAGCCAGAGCATCCGCAAGTTGATTCGCTTCCCTGTATGTGTGAATGATAGGCAGTGAACCGAACTAAAAATTTCTTGTAAGATTCTCCACCACGGAAGAAGAGACCAGGGGGGGCTTCTGTTATGAATCAACATATCAACCAATGCCAAAGAATCAGTGAAAATAATTGAGAATGGAATAGTGTGCAGCTGAGCCAATCAGAGACCATCAAGGAGTGCCCGTCCTTCTGCAACCATGTTGGAGCCATAACTGTAATAATGAGAAAAACCCAACAACATTTTCCCTTGAGAATCTTTAAAGCAGCCACCTCCCCCTGAGGGTCCGGGGTTACCTTTGCTAGCACCATCCACATTGAGTGAGAAATCTGATTTTGGTGCAAGCCAATGAATCGCAATGCAAGATAATACCTTATGATTAATAGGGATGCCCAATGTCTGGAGGGTATGATGGAAGGAAGTACCGACACCTTGTTTGAAAGTGATCTGCTGCATAATTTGAGTAGCCTCATCTTGTATCTGATCTGCAATCCGAAGGAGATTTGTCCTAAGACCTTCAAACCTGTTGCGACATCTATATTTCCAAATTTCCCATACAATCAACATAGCCACAAGCATGGTAATAAATCCCTGCGGACTGTGTATGGCTGCCCCATTTAGGATATTACGGAGCCGGCTGACGATAGTATTGGTCTCCAAGCAAGAGTTATCAATTAGGGGGGTGAATTTACTCCACAGAAAATTAGCTAATTCACTGTTAATAAAGAGATGATCTACATCTTCAGTAGCATGAGAGGATGAACAACAAACACAACGAGATGCAATGTGAATTCCACTATTTTGGATCCAACTGTCAACTAGCATTGCATGGTTCAGAATTTTCCAATAAAAGAGGGTAGCACGAGGAGGGAATCTACGATACCAATGCTTGGTGATAGAAGAATCTGCCATCTGCCCTTTGATGAAGCAATAAGTAGACTTGAGATCAAATTTGCCAGAGTTGGTAGAAGACCATATAGGGATATCATTCCCGGTTTGAGTGACAAAGTTATGAACTTCAATCTGTAGGTTATTGTCTTCTAGACCTTGCCAAACCGGGTGTTGATGATCAACCAATGCAACTTGAACCGAACAGTCTTCAGCCACAGAAATATTATGATGAGAAATGTAATCTTGCAAGGGCTTATCCTTGTACCAAGTGTCTTTTAGAAAGTTGGTGGTGGCACCATTTTGAACGATCTTGCGCATGCCTGCCATAAGAATCGAATGTGCTTTAACAAAATCTCAGGTTTTAATGCCGACTGGAAAAGTGATTTTACAGTCTAAAATGTGTTGCCCTTGAATATATTTGCTTTATACGAATTCTGCCCAGAGGGAGTTGCTGTGTAAGGAGAGCCATAGTTGTTTGGCATAAAAACACATCTGAATATCCAATAGACTGTGAATGCCCAATCCGCCTTCAGAGGGGGGCCGACATATATTGTCCCAAGAAACCCAATGTTTTCTGTGAGCTGTTTCTAGCCCCTGCCACAAGAAATTGGCACAAATTTTCTCAATCTGCTCGAGGATTGTGTATGGGATAGCAGCAGCACTAGCAGTGTATATGGGGATGGAAGATAGAACATATTGGATTAATGTAACTCTTCCTGACTGGGAAAGAAACTTGCTTTGCCAACTAGCTAACCTATCACTTACTTTGTCAAGTATATATTTGAAATGGGGAGTTTTGACTCTACCTTTGAAGAGAGGGATCCCTAGGTAGCTGATGCTCCCTATTTTATGCTGAAAACCAGTTATTTGGCGGATCCGATCAATAGCATGATTTGGCATTTGTTTAGCCACCATAAAAGGAGGTTTTGTGAGCATTAATCCACTGACCAGATGAAGCTTTGTATCTTCCCAGAAACTTAAGCAACTGTTTGATAGAGGAGATACCACCATTCATGAATATAATGGAGTCATCCGCATATAGAATGTGGGAGATGGGCAGAACATTGTAAGGGAGGTGGTATTGTCGACATTGTCCAGAGCTGAAAAGTTGACTGAGACCTCGGCTCAATACTTTCTCAGCTAGAATGAAGAGAGCAGGGGCTAATGGATCTCCCTATCGCACTCTCCGCGTGGATTTAAAGTATCCATGAAGCTGACCATTGAAGACAATAGTTAACCAGCAATTCGCCAATAGTTGGGCAATGAGAGAGACAAATCTATTAGAAAGCCAAATCTTTTCATGACTAGAAAAATGAAATCCCATTCAATGCGGTCGTATGCTTTAGTCATATCAAGCTTGATTATGATATTGTGGCCCCTGACAGATCTATCAATTTCCATGAAGAGTTCTTTGGCCAGAAGGAAGTTATTAGTGATAAGTCTTCCACTAATGAAACCACTTTGTTGATCAGAAATAATAAGTGGAAAAATGGGGCACAGTCGGTCGCAGATAACTTTGGACACATTTTTGTAAATGAAGTTGCATAAACTGATAGGTCTGAAATCCACCTATGAGTTGGGGTTCTTTACCTTAGGTATCAAGCAGAGGATAGTGGAGGTGACTCCCTGTGGTAACCCCCATCGTTGAAAGAAACTCTGGACGGTGCAAATAACATCATCTCCAATAATGTCCCAGCAGTAAGTGAAAAAGGTTCCAGTGAAACCATCTGGCCCAGGAGAACTGTTGCCAGGTAAAGAGAAAACATTGTTTTTAATTTCCTCTGGCGTGGGAGTGGTACATAAGGCAATATTCTGCTCTTCAGTAATCAAGTGAGGAATAACTGAGAGAAGATTTTCATCTATATTATGACCTTCAGATGACAATAGAGTATTGAAGAAGTTCACCGCACCATTTAATAAAGCATCATGATCTTCCTCCCAATTGCCATCAATTTTCAGTTTGTGAACACAGTTTCTCTATCTTCTGACCTTAGTATAATGATGGAAGAACTGAGTATTTTGATCTCCATATGTGATTCATTGAATTCGGGATTTTTGAAACCATAAATTTTCTTCACGATGAAGTGCTAGCCACATCTCAGCATTACCTTTATGAAGGTTCGTCCGATTTTCTATAGAAGGGCTGGCATCAAACATTTCTTGAGCCTATTCTATGTGAAACTCAGCATTTTATTTCGCTTGATGAATGTTCCCAAAGACCTCTTTGTTCCAACTTCTCAGTGCAATCTTCAAGGATTTAAGCTTTTTCTGCAAAGAGTAAAAGGGATGGCTGGATTGACCATGCTTGCTCCATTGCTGTTTAACAAATTCCAGAAAGTCAGAGTGGGTGTGCCACATATGTTGATAAATGAATCTCCCAGGAACTGCTTGCATTGGACGCATGGAGAGAAGTAAGGGGGCATGATCAGAAGGGCCTCTAACCAAATGCTTGATAGACAGGTTAAAGGGAGAGGTTAACCAGTTAGCATTATGAAGTATCATGTCCAGACGGGCTCGGATATGGGAAGCCCCTATTTGATTATTAGACTAGGTGAAGGGAGACCCTGAATACCCCGCATCAATTAAAGTCTACAGAAGACATCACACCGCCAAGTTTTTCTTCTGGGGAGATTATACAATTAAAGTCTCCACCGATGATGCAAGGAATGGTCACACCTTGACTGAATTCCATTAACGAATCAAACATGTCCCTACGAGTGCTAGCATTACATGATGCATAAATGGCAGTAAAATACATATAGACAGAGTTGTCTTCCTTAAGAGCGACAGTAATATATTAAGGATGCTGCTCAATGATATCAAGGCAAATATTGGTGTTATGAAACAACCATATTTTTGAAATTGCGCCATTATTACCCAAAACAGAGTGAGGATTAATAGGGTGAGCCACACAATGAGCATGACCGAAATCAATATGAGGTTCAAAGATTACTGCAATGCAAATCTTCTTTGCTTTTATGGGCTGAGCGAGACTTCTGACAGTAGCTTTATTACCAATGCCTCAAACATTCCATATAAGTGCTGAATTAATCATGAGCAGAAGATGGGGTAGGAAGAGCAACGAAGACCTTGGCTTTAGCTCTAGTCAGGCGGGCATCACTAATAAGATATCCTGGCATAACAGAAACCTCATTTAAATCTTTAGCTTGAAAATAATTTGATGTACTTTTGTTACCTTGCCATTGCATCCGAGAATTCTCCAAAATTGCTAGTTTAGAGACTTCATTTGAGCTAATTATTTGGATAGCTTTCACATCCAAATTTTGAGAAGTAAGTAGCAGAGCAGGCTTCTCTCTCGGCTCATCAGGTGGCAGAACCTTGAGGGGAGCTCCTCAGGGAGTGAAGTTTCAGTTGAAACCTCCTCATTGTGTATCAAATGTGTGGTAATCTGTTCGATTGAGGCATTATTGCAAACATGTGAAGGGGAGGCATTCTCTTCTTCTTCTACTGATGAATTTGGAACAAGTGCATCCTGGTGGCAGAACCTTGAATCCGCTGAGATGTTATTAGTAACACCTGCATCAATCTTCTCATGCGCAGACTCCACCTCAATAGTCAAGTTTTCTGCGAAATGCAACAAAGCAGAGAATCTGTTGATAGTGTTGATCTCCATCTTGGGACTGCAAGGCTTTGGTGACCGAGGTCATACTCCTGGCGACTGTTTCTTTGATGACCAAGAGGATTAACATTTTCCAAGCGAGGCAACTGATTCATGTTTTTATTTTGCTTTTTCTTACAATCATCTTCTTTGTGACCAAGCTTGTGGCAGAAGGAACACAAATGTGGCACCCTATGGTAGTTAACCATTTACCAAAAACCGTCACCGTCCATACCGATCCAAAGCCTCTCTTTCCGCTCTGTAGATAGATCGAGCTCAACACAAACCAAGGCCTCTGAGGTTTCCGTCATTGCAATAGTTGAATCATGAATTCGCAGAACAGAACCTATGTTCCCAGCAATGGAACGGAGTAGGTCCTCATGATAGAAATTAATAGGCAGGGATGGAAATCCAATCCACACTGCAGCAGTTGATAAATTCATTATCGTCTACTTAAAATAACTCATATGAGGAAAATACATATTCTTTAACTAACATATAAGGTACCATTACATGCAACAAGACCTCAATGAATGAATAGATTATGAATTATCACATTTTCATGAGTTTTCACATTTTTGTTATTCATAAAACCGAACAGCTGCCTCAAACATAGTAGGCCCACACACACACAAATGAACGAAAGATTACGGCATAGACCCAAGAATGAACTCCCACCTAGACTCCTGCTGCACGGGACATTATGTATCGCCGTCCCTCGGGTTCTGTGGCGTTACGTATCGTCGTCCCACAGAATGAACCAGCCGAATCAATAGGTTTTGACCAAGGCGTTACGTATCACCATCCCCTGAGATCTTTTACTTCCGCAGCGTCACGTATCGTCGTCCCGCAGAAGGGGCCGAAGTCCTACCTCACATAATACTGCTATTTTCCATTCATAACATTCACATCGTATTCGCGTTCATACTCAATTTACAAGTATTAGTATGATACTTTATGATAACAAGCATACTGCAACATGGTTTAAGTGGACGAATCACAATCATAAGCTTACTGGTTGAGGAATAGAGCATGATCAGTTTACCGAATAAGGGAGGACAGGTTAATTGCTAGGCTACACATGCATAGAAAATGACTTATAATTATAAGTACAGAATTTCTGGGAGCATAAAATTTTTACAGTGGGTTACCACCTTAGTCCTCTATCATTTCCTAATTTTCCAGATTTTTATGAATTAAAATGCCCTTTCAAAATTCTCTTTTTCTGAGTTTCTGAAAATTTGGGACAGAACCACAGGTGCCTCGACTTGTCCACATATGCCTCGACCTTACCCTTCAAATGCTCAGACCTGGTTCCACATATGCTCAGTCTTGTCAAAGGCCACAACTTATGTGCATCGACCTTAGCCTCTATATACTCAGACCTATCCAAGGCTTCAGCTTATGTGCATCGACCTTATTATGGCCTGGACCCAAAGGTGCACAGACCTTACATGACCTGGACCAAATGTGCGTCGACCTTACTATGGCTTGGACAAAATGTGCACCAACCTTATTATGACCTAGACAAAACGTGCACCGACCATATTATGGCCAAGACATAACGTGCACCGACCTTATTATGGCCTAGACCAAATGTGCACCGACCTTACATGGGCCTAAAACAAAATGTGCATCGACGTTACTATAGCTTGGACAAAACATGCACCGACCTTATTATGGCCTGGACCAAATGTGCACCGACCTTACATGGGCCTAGACCAAATGTGCATCGACCTTATTATGGCCTGGACCAAATGTGCACCGACCTTACTAAGGCTTGGACCAAATGTGCACTGACCTCATTGAGGCTTGGACTAAACGTGCACCGACCTCACAAAGGCTTGGACCAAATGTGCACCGACCACACTAAGGCTTGGACTAAATGTGCACCGACCTCACTAAGGTTTGGACCAAATGTGCACCGACCTCATTAAGGCTTGGACTAATATGTGCACCGACCTCACTAAGGCTTGGACTAGGGCTAAATGTGCACCGACCTCATTAAGACTTGGACTGAATGTGCACAGAGCTCACAACGGCTTGGACCAAATGTGCATCGACCTCACTAAGGCTTGGACTAAATGTGCACCGACCTCATTAAGGCTTGGACTGAACGTGCACAGACCTGACCTGGTACTTAACCAAAAGTGTAACGACCTTACCAAGGTCTACCCAAATGTACATAGGATAGTCCCGAGGCTTTAAACTCTGGTAGAGACCCATGGAACCCGTGAGAGCCCGAAGCTTGATGAAAAATAGAAAAGAGCATGTTGGTGGGTCCCATGTACCCTTAGACCCTCTTTAAATTATAGAAAAATATTTGAAATCATTCTAATGCATTGCTGACCCCTAAAATTTGAGGTTAGGTGCCTACCTCTTGAGATATTAGACCGACGATCCGGGGATGAAATCCACACCCCAGATCCACCTAAATCTTTTTCTTGCGATCGGGGGATGAGATCCACACTCCAGATCCACCCAAGTCTTTGCTGCGGTCACCCTCCCCCACAAGGCCACAAGGTCCCTCACCTCTCTTTCTTACACAAGAGGAATCATAGGTGGCAGAAAATTAAAGATACGTGTTGCTAAAGACTGTCCACCCTTGAAACCCCTTCCTTATATAGTTTTTCAAGCTTCCCAAAGTCCTATCCACGATCCACAAGGCTCCAACCCACTCCCAAGGTTGCTGGTTTAAAGAGGGGTTAATGTTAAGCACCCTTTCAGTTTGAACAGAGGTGACCCTTCGTCTACCCGGTCATAGATGTGGGTGGACGCACTTTTATGTTGGGTTTTGGGTTAAGTTGTCTTCATATGAAATCAAGAGGACTTCTTGATCTAACTCTGGGTTGTAGTTTCATTGAATTTCCTTATTCGTAGCCTGAGTTATGATTTTTGGAATATTGTGATTTATTCTCCCTCATTCAAATTATGACGTTTCGGTAGCCCGAGGTAATTTGGGCATAACTCTAGCATCCATGTTGTATTTGGCTTAGACCTCAACATAGAAGTTGTAGCTAACATCCTACTTGAAATGTTGGCCTTAGTGTCAGGTCATTTCATTAATCACAGCCGAAGTTATGAATTTTCCATTAATTACGTTTGGGTTCTCTGAATAGTCACACCTTTTCATGATATCTGGCAGCCAAAGGGCTCATAACCTTTGGTTCTGATGCGAATTGGGCTTCAACCCCAACAAAAGAGTTTGGGTTAAGGGCCCAAGCTTTCTAATGGGCCTAGTTTCATCCCATTTGGTTGACTGTGGACCAAGATATCCTTATTTTAACGGGTGACTACGTTTTCTATAATTATTTCAACCCATTATCACAAACTCCCTCTTTCCCCCTATTAGACCTATTTTTAAGAAGTTATGCTCTTCATAAAAGTTGTTCCTTACCTAATGATCATTGTATGGGCTTTGGTTTCACCTAATTCTGATCTTCCTACATTAAGTTACAGATTTTTTAAGGGTTCTTTAATGATCTATCCAGATTTCTAGCTCATTGAGCTCATGGGCCCGAATTGTACACGCTTGGGCCAGTGCCCCATTAGTGGTCATAACAATGCCATTTCCTGTAATTCTTGCATTCTGTCTTATCTCTTGACGATCCTGCTAATCCACCGACTTGTGGTGAAGCTAACTTTGTCATCGCATAATCTGACGGTCGAGAGAAAGACTTCATCTTCTTGTGGTCTTGTTGTTGAAAAGTTGATGATGGCCTCTTCATCAATGCTTTATTTTCTTCTTGATATTGGTCCATTTCACTTTCTTGTCGGCATGCCGCACTCAGAGCTTCTTCCATCGTCCGATGATTGAATGCCACTAATATAGTCCTCAAGGATGGTCGAAGGCCCATCACGAACTTCTTCACCTTCCGTAGTTCATCAGTCACAATATGAGGTGCATATCTCACCAGCTCAGCGAATCGTGCCTCATACTCAAGCACCGTCATGGACCCCTGAGTCAAAGTAAGGAACTGCTGCTCTATTTTATCTTGGAGATGTTCGGGAATATACTTCGCCTTGAATAGACGAACAAATTCTTCCCATGTCGCTTCCACCAATCCGTCCTTAAATTGGTTCCGCAGAATAGAGGACCACCACACATCAGCACGTTCCCGAAATCACATAGTCCAAATTGAGTGAGCACAATGCTAACCAACCACATCGCACAAAAGATGAAAACAACTTCCTTATCTCTAACATAAATGTTTCCAAGTTGACCTTCTCATTCTCATCACATCGAATGGTTCGGATTACATTCTCCATTGCACGCAACCAATGCTCTGGAACTAAGGGTTGACTCTCCCGCTTAAACGATGGCCGGTTCATCCTTTGGAACCGTTCCGCAACTGACGGCCCTTCCATAACCCTTGGAACTACTTCCGGAGGTGGTGGGGCCTGAACCACAAATACCATAGGTTACTCACGAGGCCCTCTCAATTAAAACTATACACTTCAACCAATCCAAACCATACCTGGGCTTGAGCCTGAACTTGAGCTTGCAACCCTACATCCGCGTCAGCCTGGGTTTGCATCACACGCACCAACCCTTGCATGAAAGCACCATAATCAACCAATGGCGACGGCACCGGCAATCCTTGTTAACCTTCCTCCACATCTCTCCTCGATTCCTCTTCAAGAGCGGGGCCGGCGGCACGGCGACCATAGGATGGCATAACCTTATAAAATAATGGATTAATAAGCTTGAGTTCCTAATTATTACTAATTTTTATTTCTTTACATGTATATTTTCGGCTCATATAACTTATGAAACTATCTAGATCTTGGGATATGAAGCTAGTTGATGGTTTACTTATGTAAATTCTCAACATTGGGCTCTGATACCACTCTCTGTAGCAACCCACCTTAGAATCCGGTTCAGTTTCCAACTCTCTTCGGACTTAAGGGAGATGCCATAGTGGGAACAACCCAACAAAACAGAATTTGGTTGACGAATTACATAAATAAAGAGAATAGTTGACAGTGGAAGAAAAATCTCATTTCCATCAAGTAGATCACATACCCAAAATCACAATAGTCCAAAGCTGATAATACGTAAAAGTTCTATACAATAGTCCATTATTATAAAATTTAAATCTTCTAACAACAATCACCTCAATTAGAAAGAAAAAGATATCTAAAGATTACACCAAATCCTTTCGATCGGAGTCACTACGCATTAACTCCTTGTCCTCACCAAGGGAATAACCTGAAAATGTTTAGCAAGCATGAGTCTAGGAATAGACTCAACAAGTTACTAAATTCAAATTGTTTTCCTTTTTGTTCACGCCTAACATACTTCAAGGATAATTAAACTTGCAGAAATTTATGATACTTAGAATATCTGAAATTAGGCTGCTGAGGACAGAAAGACAAGTATGTAGCAGAAAATAGGTGTATATATGACTATAACTTCATTTTTCAGAACTTACTTGCCTGCTCAGATTTTCAGATAATAGAAACATAAATTCCTAGATATTCATATGACTGAACAAATTTCAAAAAACATAATTTCAGAATTTACATATTTTCAGAAGTCATATGTATTTACAGATTTCAGATATAAAGATAGAATTTCAGATAACATATGGCCCAGACACAGTACCCAAACCACCATAGAAGGTCAGACAGACAGATGCTCAGTCGCATAGGCAATGGTGACGAGTCTTGGTTACTGCGCAGAATCGGGAGAAATTCTCCCCACCTTAACTAGTAGAACTTGTCCACCTCCAGGATTTCACCTCGTGCCCTCGAGGTCAAAACAGAGTGAGCCTCCCCATAGGGGGCATTTCTATAGCTTGGCTCCAGAACCTTCTATGGTAGCAGTGTTCATATAGCCCATATAATAGTTCTATATATATACATATGATGCACCATAGGCCATACATCACAATGTATTCCTTTCACCAATTTGTTTGAACTTCAATTACCCCTTGCAACAATCCTCAGTTACTGCCCATGGTATCTTACTCATTGAAGTTTTCAAAAATAAACATTAGAACAGAATTTCAAGTTTCTATACAGAAAACAAGGTTATTTTTAGGTTACACATGTATAGAAAATAATTCATAATTTTAAGTATAGAATTTCTGTGATCATGAAATTTCTACAGTAGGTTACTAACTTGGTTCTTTACCATTTTTCAATTTTTTAGATTTTTCTGAATCAAAATGGCCCTTCAAAAATCTCTTTTTCCTTGTTTTTGGAATTTGGGACAGAGCACAAGCTGTATCGACCCAGTCAGGGGACTGCATCGATGCACCCTTGGCTCTCAAAGGGGTTGCGTCGATGTAGTCAGGGGGATGCTTCGATGCACCCTAATCTTTCAAAGGGGTTGCTCCGACCAAGTTAGGGGACTATGTCAAAACACCCTTAACTTCAAGGAGGTTGCTCCGACCCAGTCAAGGGACTGCATCAAAGCACCCTTAGCTTTGCTTAAAAATCATATGAACTTTACAAAAACCCACGTAGTTTAAAATGAAAAACCAGGAGGAACATGTGATGCTCTATTTTTTTAGCTATTCACAGATTTCTTTTAACCCCAAAACCATCGAAGCAATCTAAACCATGTCAACAAGATAAATTGAGTTTTAGCAACTTGCATGGATGTGTTGACATATCGCATGGTATTCTAGTTAAACAGAGATGGAAATTTGGAAGTAAACCGAAACAGTGCCATGATATATGTTTTATGACTATGCATGTTTTCTTTTAACCTAAGGACTCTGAAAGCAGTTTAGAACATGCCAAAAGGACGTTTTGAACCTTAGGAACTTGCCTTAAACGAAGAAAAATGAAAGAGCATGCTTCTCGATGAGATCTCCTCGCTACCTCACGCCTACTACAGCGCGACAACCGCCCAGAAATCCTCCAAGAAAACACCAACGCACTGCTTCCCTTTCCAAAACCTCTTACTCACAGCAGGAAAGCAGTATGGGCGCTCACCTCTCTCTATCAGAACAGAGAAAAGCACAGACTATGGTTTGTAGGAAAAAGGAGAGCAAGGGCGTGCGTTTCATTCCCAGCACAACCCTTTATAGGGTTTTAAAGATCTTATAAGGGTTTTAGTCTCAACCCTTAATTCAAATTAGCCTAATCTAATGGCAAGGGGAAACTTTGAAACGGTCATTTGCACGCAAGGATCTTGCTGTCGGTAAAACGAATTTTGCACACAGTAACGCATACACGATTATCATTATTCATTAGCCACTTTAAAAATTGATACTCACAATATAAAATGAATTTAAAAAATCTGATTATTACCCATTAATCACCTCGATTTACTCTATCATAGAAAAATATAAAATAAATAAAAACCCATGAAATAAAAATCACCCCCAAAATGAATAGTAACCTCATCAAAATGATTACACGTAAGGATCCTGCTGTCGGTAAAATAAATTTCACACATAGTAACGCATAAACGATTATCACTATTCATTAGTCACTTTAAAAATTGATATCTCACAATATAAAAAGAATTTAAAAAATCTAATTGTTACCCATTAATCACATCGCTTTACTATATCATAGAAAAATATAAAATAAATAAAAACCCATGAAATGAAAATTGCCCCCAAAATGAATAGTAACCTCATCAAAATGAACAGTGGAGCATTTTAAACCCACTATTTCTCACCCATTTCTCCGGTTGTACCTATATACATTTACGTGAGCTTCATTTAAAACCCACTATTTCTCATCCGTTTCTCTTTTTATATCTATATTCATTTATGTGAGTTTCATTTAAAATCCACTATCTCTCACTTGTTCTCCTATTATACATATATATATACGTGAGCTTTTCTTCTTAGGAAAAAGGGTAAAACTCATTTAACATTATCTACCAACAACAACTAACTTAATATATTTATACACCCAAGCAATTTAAGTTGTAAAATTTTAATTACTCAAAAATTGATTTATAATTAGGAGAAATTATCTACTCCTTTATTATTAAGTTTAATTCAACAAAATATTAGTCAAACACAAGCAATACATATTTTACGCATTAACCAAAATATCATATATTACTTATGAATTACGATAAAATTTCCAGGCACTACACGCTACTCCTCCGCCGGCCAAGCCCACCGATAAGAAAGAAGGTCCATCACTGAGGGACAAGATGAAAAAGCTATATTCATTCCCAAAGGATAAAACTCGAGTCTTGTTCGAATGGCCATACAAATACAACAAAATAACACTGCCCGAACCAAAGAGGCCTACTGATGCTAAGAGGCAAGATGATCCCTTGTTCTGCCTGTATCACCGAATGTTGGGGCATGCTATTGAAGACTGTTACGTGTTTAAGGACGTAATGGAAGGAATGATATGGAAAGGGGAGCTGTAAATGGCCGAGCACCAGGTTGACCCGCCATGCCCCCATGAACCCTCAGTGCTGAGACAAACCGTTAACATGGTGTCATTGTACCAGCAGTTGCCAGAAGAGGTGTCCGAAGCTAGCACTTAGCACACCTATGAGGCATGTTTTCTTACACCCATTGCAGAACAGGTAGGATGGCAATTCGTACCTACAAGAACAAGAAGAAGACCTCCAGCATGTGAAGTCACAGGTGCTTACATTCGTGGTGTCACTGCACGGCACACTCCACCCCCGGTAACTCCTATATGGCAGATAATAGGATCATCGGCAGTCATCCAAATTCCAACTCGCAATCGGAGGAGGCAGACTTCGCTACCCTCTCATAAAGAAATAAGCCCTGAAGTGCGGCGCCTGCAAGCTTACATTAACGGGCTTGATAAGTATGAGCAGCCCAAGTTGACACCTTTGCTAGTAAAGGACCATGTACCATGGGAGCAGATGGAAAATCTAACCTTTGAAGAGCAGAATGAAAAGAAGACAGAAGAAGCCAGTGGCGACCTATTCTAGGGGTAGATGCCAGCCAAGCCTGATTAGCGAAAGAAGAAAAGAACAAGAAACAAGAAAAGGGTGACCACCCTACACTGCAGCACCCTGTCTACCTTGTTCAGCCTGCCAGGAGAGGGTGAAGTGGAAGCATCAGGAGGTACCCCGTCCGAAGCAAATTAGGCTGAAGCCTCAGCTACGACTCATGCCACTCGTTCCTGGAAGAAATGGGGGCACGTCCCTCTAGCAAATCATAATATTATCTTCAGGAATGAACAGCCCTACTAGATACTTGAGCCTGAGGTCAAGGGTAACAGGATTCCTCCTCCACCCGACCTTTACTCACAGGAAAAGGGGGATAGTAGCATCCCCTCCTTCACTGAATTCTTGTCTATTATAGAAGGAAAATAGGCAAGTCAAAGCCTCAATCCTGACCCTGAAGGTCCTTGCTTCCCGCCTCTTCCTACATCCTTTACAAAGAGCAGGGCAAGTGTCAGTTCCTCTTCAGTTAGAGAAACCCCTCGACATGACGAATCCTCCCAATAGCCCCCTTAGGAGAATGAAGGTGGTGGAGAACAATCCTCGCCAACAGCACTGCAAGAGCCCCCGAAGCGTCGGTGGATAGAGGAGATGCAGTTGTCCAACGTCAGGGTGGGCAGTCGAATAATGAAGCTACTAAAGAAACTCCAAACCATGTTTACTATATGAGAGATTTTGTCTTTGAGTGAAGAGGCGCAGCAAGCGATGATTGAGGCCTTGTAGATGCCAGCTCAATATGAAGCATGGTTGGCGGAATACCAGTCCGAGCTGGCAATCACCTTCACAGAGGATGACATGCTGATTCCAGATGCTAACCACAATAGGTCGCTATACATGAGGGGGCAACTCAACTGTCAACCGCTGAGCCGAATCTTGGTAGACCCATGGGCTGCAGTTAATATTCTCCCTTACCTCATATACCAGAAGTACTATTTTGATGTCCACCTCACGAAAGTAAGGGATATGAGAATTATAGGCTTCAACCAGAAGCTTGAAGTCCCCCTCGACATAGCATAATCCAACCTCAGACTGGGGGCTCTCACCACAAAAGTATGGTTTCATGTAATTAATTCCAGCACCTCTTATAAGGCGCTGCTTGGCCGGCCGTAGCTGCACAAGCACCCGATAGTGCCCTTCACACTCTACTAATGCATCAAGTACTGCCAGAACGGGAAGGAAGAGAGATTATTCGCTGACTTGCACCCTTTTGAGGTCTTCGAGTGTCATTTGCTCGATGCACCTCTCTATATGGAAGCCTCCCGGGAGCCAGTAAAGAAGGACGCACCTGCAAAGAAAAAGGAGGGAAGAGCCTCATCAGATGATTGGTTCCCAACATCGCCACTTGGCTATGTGGAGTCTCGGGAGGTCTCTCATATCTCTTAAGAGGGAAATGTCTTTAGGGCTGCACCGCCAGCCACCTATCCCAAGGAAGACGAAGCTGATATGAAAAAAATATTTGAATGCATTGAGGTGCCATCAAGGCTCTTTAAACCCATGTTGGACCTCAAATGTCAAACATTGGAATCACTGAAGACCATAGAAGTCCGTCGCTTCTGTGAGCCGCCCACAATATTTTATGTCGGGCAGTGATGGGGACATCAGAGCAAGAACACTAAAATTTTAATTTGCATTTGTGTCCTTTAGTTTATTTTTATATCCTTGGGAAGTATGTTTACAATTGTAAGGCTTTATAAGCCAATGTGTCATTCCCTAGGATTGTTTGGGTTTTTGTGCAAAATATCTAGTAGGACCAATAAGGGGCCCCCATCTCTTTCCCCATTGGTCCACCTAAGCCTTAGCGTCCCATGTGGGGCTGGTCAAAGGTCCAAGGTGGGCTTCTAGATGCTTGACCATTCAAGGGGACAAGGTGGAAGAAAATTCAAAATTGGACCAAGTAAAGTCCAAGATGCTTCCCCCTTATAATATAGTTTATCCCATGCTGTATTTTTTATTTAATTTTATTATTTGACCACATGGGGAAGAAAATCCCCTCTCTCCCACGAAATTCCCATCCCCCTACCCCTTGCCATTCTCTATATAAGCCTATGTATAGTGTCATTAGAGAATTAATGAAGAATTAAGCATTTTTGCCAAGAGCAAGCCAAAGGGCACCCCTTGTGTCTCTCCTCCCCTCTTGCAGATAGATTTCTGCCATTCTAGGGTGTGAAGCCCTCCTCTTGGTGTGACTCCAAGATCTCCACCTCCGCTGGATGCAACTTCCGGCCACCGCCTTCCGTTCGTGCCGCCACCGCGCCGCCACCGCCGCTACGTCGGAGTTCTATCTAAATCAGGATAGAACCTCATCTCTGAAATTTTATCTTTTTTATTGTTATCTGTTCAAGCCCTACTTTTTAGGGTTTGTTCTCCCTGTCTCCCCCAATCTCCAGTTCAAATTTCGTGCCATTTGGCCTTAGTTTGATATTTTTCCCATATTTTTGTTCTTCCCCTCAGTAATCTGCCATTTTGCAGATCTACAAGATAGTGTCACCTATTCGTATTTTTCCCACCCTCTTCACAATTTTTTAAAAATTTCACAAAAACTACTCAGTGTTCCTCACGTTCCCCCTACCTCCCATAATTTTTTTAGCTCTTGGAAAAATCATTTACACCTCGGTCAAAGGTCAGTTTCAGGCAGATCCTTTTCTATCCTGAGTGTCAGTAACCTGATCCACAGAAAAACCCGTAGTTTATAGAGTTTTTCATTTCTAATCTTTTCTCTGGATCGATGGGAAAAAATATATGTTGTAGTTCTGTGAGTGCTCTTTCCAACGGTACCAACCAGGTCTTGATCGGCCTCCGGATCTGAGCACCATAATTCTTGCCGCCGAGACGCGCAATTCTGTTCCCTGTGCAGATCAGAAAAATCAGTCCGAGAATAATTCGTGCAAAAATACCAAAAGTCAACTTCTGGAACCGCCACTTCAGGGAGTCAATCAGGGACATCCCGCCATCGTCCCAGCTAAGCGGCGCCTTCAGAAGACCTCAGGAGGGCAACATTCCTTTAGAATCCGTGCCTTGCTATCCAGTGAGACAGAACCGAGTCGGCGCAGTACCGAGTCGGACCAGTAGGCCGACTTCGCCCCGAACGCACCTCCAGATTGCTGCCTGTCAACCCAGGGTCGGTCCTCCCGGGCCCCACTTGTAGCCCTTTACCTCCCTGCGTTGAGTGGGCAATAAAATTCACGGTTGTAACTAAGTTTTAACTGTTGTTACCGGGAGTTACCGTAACTGAGCGGGAACGCCTTCCCCACGCCCGGAGCGTGGAGGTAAACTCACCCCCTCTCTCTTATGACATTTACTCAATTCTTATATTTTTGAATGCAGCTGCGAGTTTTAGGATTCTAGCCCGATATATTATTATCACCGCTGCGAGAGAGAGAGAGTGACCCGTCCCGCGACTCGATCCAAGTCAATGCGGAAAGGTCGATACCCGAGACTCACTGCCGATTTCTCAACTGCGCACGGTCCCATGTCTTCCCTCACATAGGGATGATCACGAGCTAGAGTCCCAGGTCGCGTGTCCGTCCCGCATCAGTTTGGTATCAGAGTGCCTGTTGAGTCTTGGGTGTTTACAAAACAAAATAAAAAAGAGTCGTTTAAGTCGAGTCTAAGTCGATCTAAGTGTCACATTTGCATACCATTAATCGGTATATTAAAAGGTGTTGTCCGAACGTTAGACTACGCCTATCGGGAAGGCCGCACACTTACGTGAGTGATCTTCAGATCGATTAGCTCCGCCACGTACCGAGTCTTGGTTGTGTCTAGGTGTGTAGTCGAGTCTCATTTCAACTTTGCATTAGTTTGGGTCGTGTCTAATGTCTTGTCTCCGTGTGTCGGCATGTCCGCCTTGTAATTCCCCATTCCCAATGGAATCTCGATCGCCCAGGCGATCTGACCGTTGGCCCACCCATGGGTTGGGCAACCATCCTTTCCACTTCTGTATGCCCAAAGTCTCGGATTTTTATGGCTCCAACGACCCGGGCGATTACCTATGTTGGGAAGCCGCCATGGAAAAATACTTCGCTTGCTATCCCATGTCCGAGGCAGGACAATTCTATTTTGCCAAGGATAGGCTTCATGACCAGGCTGCCAAAAAATGGAGAACCATCGAAGGCTTAAGGCAAGTTAGGAGGCAATGGCCCCTCGAATCATGGTGGGACATGAAGAGAGAACTTAGGAAGGTCTACGTTCCCCAACCGGTCCCCTCCAACAAGTCCCACCCAGTCACCTCCAGCCAACCCCGCTAAATCATCTCCAAACAAGTGGGTCACACCTCCAGTCGACCCCACACCCTCACCTCCAACCAAGTGGGATATAGTCGGAGGCAAGAAGCCGCACCGGTAGCCGAGCCTAGGCCCACTCCCAGGCCGAGAGATGAGGAGCGAGTCCACCACGAGGTCCCTACTCCAACCCGCACCTTTGATGAAATCGAGAAAATGTTTTCGGATTGGTTAGAAAGGACACGTGCCTCTTTACCACCCGTGAGTGCTCCATTGCTACCCTCTACTTCCGAACTTTATTCGAAACCATCTCATTTGGAGCAACTTCATTCCGAGCTACCCGTGTTTCTAACGGGTACACTTTTCATAGCCGAGCCAATTCTTAGTCGGCTCAAGGATGGCTTGGTCCCGGCTCCTTATCCATCAATGGACCCCACCCTACCATTAGTGCCGGTCAACTCATTCCATACCACATTCCGGCCTAGTCACCATGTTGACACCTTGGATGAACTTATTGTTGGATTAGATTCATAATGGAAGTTGACGCACTCATTGGCCCGAGGATTCGACAAACCCACTAGTCTTAGCTTCACCCATCCGGCCTTAGGGTCCATTACCTCTGTGTGCACCGTGGGTTGTGTCACCAAGGAGATTCTTCTATTCCTCCCCATGCCAACCGAGCCCGACTGCATACCCTTTTGTCCGAGGGAGGAATCATACTTCCTACCTACGATCACCGTCCCACCCGCCACAATGCATGAAGGTGACCATCCACACCTTCAAGACTTCTACACATGGGACCGTGACTTGTGGGAACCCACCACAAGGGGTTATACCTTCTTTGATCCCTTTGACCCATTTTCTAGTGGGCCCCTTGACCCACCATATATACTTCAATTCTTCGAGGGAGTCCACTACCACACCCCTTCCCTACGGGCCGGGTCGTCTACACCCACCAAGCCCGTTCACTTGCGCGATACACCATCATCTAGGGGAAAGAAAGAAGATGCATTTGGTACCCCTGGCCCTCCCACATCTAAGTCCACTATGCATGCATGGTCCATTTTAGGAGGGCTAGGAATTCCCCATGACGTCAACCTCCGATTACGTCAAATGCATGCATGGCACACATTCGGGTGTCCTGGTCCGCCATCACACACGTATGGGTCGGACTAACATTAGGTTTGTTTTGGGTCTTTTTTGAGTCTTTGTTTCGTTTATCTATCGTGTGTTTGTGCATACATCGAGTCGAGTCAGTTTGTACGCTCGCGTTGTTAGTCCCTTTCGAGTTTGAGACTGGTCGGACTTTGGGATCAGTTCTACTTCATATCGGATCTAGTCACTTAAGGGACTCAACGGTGATTCCTAGTGAGTCTTTGAGTCGCTTCCTTCATTTGAGAGTGACCCCACCCCGGAGTGTCCACCTCTAGCCTCTTCTCCCAGCAGCGTGTGCATATCGAATCTATATGGGATGAGCAGGTGTCGATTACTTGGAGTGGAGCATACTCCGCAGTTCCAGGTTCGGTGACGTATCCGCCGGAGCTACTCGAGCAACCGCACCCCTTAGGGGTCGAGTTCCTCCCACCCGGGGAGAGTTGATGGGGACATCAGAGTAAGAACACTGACATTTTAATGTGCATTTGTGTCCTTTAGTTTATTTTTATATCCTTGGGAAAGTATGTTTACAATTGCAAGGCTTTATAAGCCAATGTGTCATTCCCTAGGATTGTTTGGATTTTTGTGCAAAATGTCTAGTAGGACTAGCAAGGGACCCCCATCACTTTCCCCATTGATCCACCTAAGCCTTAGGGTCCCATGTGGGGCTGGTCAAAGGTCCAAGGTGGGCTTCTAGATGCTTGACCATTCAAGGGGACAAGGTGGAAGAAAATTCAAAATTGGACCAAGTAAAGTCCAAGATGCTTCTCCCTTATAATATAGTTTATCCCATGTTATATTTTTTATTTAATTTGGTCATTTGACCACATGGGGAAGAAAATCTCCTCTCTCCCACGAAATTCCCTTCCCCCCACCCCTTGCCATTCTCTATATAAGCCTATTTATAGTGTCATTAGAGAATTAATGAAGAATTAAGTATTTTTGCCAAGAGCAAGCCCAAGGGCACCCCTTGTGTCTCTCCTCCCCTCTTGCAGATGGATTTCTGCCATTCTAGAGTGTGAAGCCCTCCTCTTGGTGTGACTCCAAGATCTCCACCTCCGTTGGATGCGACTTCCGGCCACCGCCTTCCATTCGTGCCGCCACCGCCGCTACGTCGGAGTTCTATCTAAATCAGGATAGAACCTCATCTCTGAAATTTTATCTTTTTTTATTGTTGTCTATTCATGCCCTAATTTTGAGGGTTTGTTCTCCATGTCTCCCCTAATCTCCAGTTTAAATTTCGTGCCATTTGGCCTTAGTTTGATATTTTTCTTATATTTTTGTGCTTCCCCTTAGTAATCTGCCATTTTATAGATCTGTAGGACAATGTCACCTATTCGTATTTTTTCCACCTCCTTCACAATTTTTAAAAATTCCAAAAAAATTACTCAGTGTTCCTTACGTTCTCCCCTACCTCCGATAATTTTTGTAGTCCCTGAAAAATCATTTACACCTCGGTCAAATGTCAGTTTCAGGCAGATCTCTTTCTATCCTGAGTGTCAGTAACCTAATCCACAAAAAACCCATAGTTTGCAGAGTTTTTCATTTCTAATCTCTTCTCTGGATCGATGGGAAAAAAGTATATGTTGTAGTTCTGTGAGTTCTCTTTCCAACGGTACCAGCCACGCCTAGATCGGCCTTCGGATTTGAGCACTACAATTCTTGCCGCGGAGATGCACAATTCTGTTCCCTATGCAGATCAGAAAAATCAGTCCAGGAATAATTCGTGCAAAAATACCAAAAGTCAACTTCTGGAACCGCAACTTCAGAGAGTCGATCAGGGACATCCCGCCATCGTCCCAGCCAAGCGGCGCCTTCAGAAGACCTCAGGAGGGTGAAGTTCCTTTGGAATCCATGCCTTGCTATCCAGCGAGTCAGAACCGAGTTGGCGCAAGACCGAGTCGGACCAGCAGGCCGAGTTCGCCCCGAACGCACCTCCAGATTGCTGCCCGTCAACCCAGGGTCGGTCCTCCCAGGCCCCACTTGTAGCCCTTTACCTCCTTGCATGGAGTGGGTAATAAAATTCACGGTTATAACTAAGTTTTAACTGTTGTTACCGGGAGTTACCGTAACTGACCGGGAACGCATTCCCCACGCCCGGAGCGTGGAGGTAAACTCGCCCCCTCTCTCTTATCACATTTGCTCAATTCATATATTTTTGAATGCCGCTGCGAGTGTTAGGACTCTAGCCCGATATATTATTATCACCGCTGTGAGAGAGAGTGAGTGACCCATCCTGCGACTCGATCCGAGTCAATGCGGAAAGGTCGATACCCGAGACTCACTGCCGGTTTCTCAACTGCGCACGGTCCCACGTCTTCCCTTGCATAGGGACGATCACGAGCTAGAGTCCCAGGTCGCGTGTCCGTCCCGCATAAGGGAGCCTGCTGGCAAAGAAGATGATGACTGTGTTATCCCTGAAGAGTCAACAAGTCAGATGGTGCCAATATTAGGCTTGGCTTATACAGCCGACTAGGTCTCTCACCTTTTTGCCAAAATGCAAGTCCCCTCTCTCCAGCCTTTCAGCCAGAAGGAAGCTTTCAAAAGGTTGTGGTACCCACCCAACACTGACAAAGGACTCCTGATGATCACTCGAAGCCCGGGCCTGGGGAATACCCTCCAGGAATATTATGAAACAGAGGTGGATGTCATTTCTACCATCTTCACATCTAAAAGCTCACCGGGGGCAGTGTATGATGACTACCCGATTAATAATGAAGAGACGGAGTTCCGCCCACCAGAGGGTGCATTACTCTTTGATAATAATCACCTAGGCTCAGAAGAGCACGATGATGTCGCTGAATACAGATGCTGGGAGGAAGTCTTCCTTGAAGAGGCACCATTTCAAGCTAGGATCAGGTTTGATGAAGTCGTAAGTGAAGAAATCCAAGACCCCGAAGCGGAGAAGGAGCGTCTCAAATTTGAGCGCATCCTCGAAGAATGCCGAGCCCTGCAGTAGCAGGAATGGTCCGCAGAAGAATAGACACTAATATATACCCAGGAGTTGAACTCGCCAATGGGGGCAACAGAGCAAAAAGGTGAAAATGATAGCGATATCAGAACAAAAGGCCTGGTATCCCATGGAAAAGCTGAAGAGAACAGGGTGACCAGTGGCGCCCGGCAAAGACATGTTTCTCATCACCCAGGAAATGAAGCCAATGAGAGCCAGCCCTCACCTCCTCCAAGTTGCATAGTGCGACCCGAAGCATTAATCTCAGATCAGCATAACATCTCAACACTTGACCGGGCCTTACATGCAGGAGATACAGAAGTCCTGGAGGCTGAACAAGATGATATTGAAGATTTTGTCGACTTATAATCGGTACCACCTGAAATTGAAGACGAGGGCCAGGCCACTATTGATGAAGTAATAGAGGTGAATTTAGGAAGTGAGGATGATCCAAGACCCACCTTTCTTAGTGCCCTACTCTCTCAAGAGGAGCGGGGGCAATACCTGCAATTGTTAAGAGAGTTTTGGGATTGCTTTGCCTCGACCTACAAAGAAATGTCTGGGCTAAGTGATGCGGGATGAAGAGCGAACCTGCGACCCTAAGTTACGACGTGACTAACTAGACAACGCGACCAGCAACGATGCGAACAACGAAGCTACCTCAGCTCGACACCAAGAGCTCCTAAGGAGGGAATAGGCCCTCAACAAGAAATGCAAGCTCACAATCGTCCCAAGCGAGGGAAATGCGTAGATCTGCGCGATTGAGAAATCGACAGTGAGTCAAGGGTGGTCAGTTCACACTCGTGCTCAAATCGAGTCACAGGATAGTTTACGCTCACTCACTCGCAACGGTGGTTGAATTTGAGCGAGCTAGGATCCTATCAATCTCACATGCAGTGGCATCAAGAACGCATACGGAATATGCAAATGCGATGAGGAGGAGTGAAAACGTACCTCCACGCTTGGAGCATGGGGAAGACATCCCAGCCAAGACACGTAACTCCCAGTAGAGTAAATAACAAATAATTACATTTCCAAATTTACTGCCCACTGCACACAGCGAGGTAAAAGGCTACACACTGGATCCGGGAGCTGTGAGCTTGAGTTGATGGGCCGTAAATCGAAGGGGCTTTCGGGGCGGAGGCGAGCTGTTGGTCCAACTGGGTACTGTTTACATCGACAGGATAGCAAGCGCGTGCAATCAGCATAACGGTGCCATCCGGGTGTCTCCTGGCCGTAGAGAAATGTTGGGACGATGGCAGGGTGTCCCTTGTCGATCCCTGGGATTGGCGATGGCCGGATCATAGCGGAAGTGCCGATGGGAGATTAGGAATAGAGACCTGTCCCGCAGCTCTGTAACTGGACAGATCTACACAACCCGACGAATACAATCGTTGCGCTCAGATCTGGAGTCGGATCGGAACGAAATTAGCGCCGTTGTGATGGGCGCTCAATGATCTTAAACATATCAGGATTTGAGTTGTCTAGGAAAAACTCTGCAACAGAGATTTTATTCTGGCAGGGTGTGCAGGACAGATTGTAACCTGCCTGAAGTTGGAGGTTGACCGAAGGGGAAACGATGGATTTGGATCAAGGAGTTAACATGGATGAAAGAAGGGAAGTGGGGCTCGTGCACACCAAATTTGGCGGTGATCAGAGAAGGTTTAGGGCGTGGGAAAAATTGGTTTGCAGGGTTCTGTCTCACAGGTCTGTAGACAGGCAGACAGCGCTGGGTGTGAAAACAAAGGTGGGAATGGGGTCAAACGGTGGTGTATTGGAGTAAAAATTGAATTGGGAAGAGAATGTCAAAGTTTGAAGATGATCAGACGGTCAGATTTGGCGAACCAATCTGTTCTTTCAGGCTCTGTCCTACTTCACGGAGCTCTAGACAGCAAGCCAAAAGATGGCTTGTGGCGGCTCGATGGCGACACGGATGGCGACGGTGGTTGGACGTCGCACCCAGCGGAGATGATAGAGGCTGGGAATCGCTCCCAACGAAAGGGTTTCACACTGTAGATCTACAGCTCTCTTAGCTATGAGAAGGAGGAAGTAGGAGGGGGAGAGAGGGAGAGGGCGCCCCTTGGAGTTTCTTCCACAAAAATGATATTTTCTATCTATTAAAATTATTACAAGTGAGATTAAATATGAAACCCTAGACCTAGGACAAAGACCTAAACTACCCTTGGTCAATGGGAGAGGGAAGGGCATTATGGGGAGGGGAATTATTCAAATCCCACATGGGGGAGTAGGTGGGGGGCGCCCCCCTCTCCATGGTCAAATTTGGCTCCTTGGTCAAGGAAGGTGACCATGGACCATGGATGATGCGGGACGGACACGGGAGACGACACTATACAGTGCCACCCTCGGACTCTAAATGAAGACGCGACCAGCAATACACACCAGGGAGACGCTAAGCCCGACACTACGAGCTCCTAGTGGCAAACGTCGCTAACAGAAGTAGAAGCTCACTCGTCGTCCCAAGCGAGGGAAAGCGCGGACCGTGCGCGGTTAAGAAACCGGCGGAGGTCAAGGGTAGTCCGACTCAACTTCCGGACTCGGATCGAGTCGCGGGACGGGTCACTCTCACTCTCACAGCGGTGACATGGACACACGGGCTAGTACCTACACTCTCGGCAGCGGCCTAAGACCGTATACTAGCTAAGCAATGTAACGCCAAGGAGTTAAGACTTTACCTCCACGCACCCGGCGTGGCGAAGACACCCCGGCTGACTTACGGACCCCCGGTTAACATAAGTCACAGCAGTACAACAAGATTCGACCCACTCCACGCAGGGAGGTAAAAGGTCACATGTGGGCCCCGGGGATCACGCAAATCAGGTTGACAGGCAGCATCTTGATGTCGACTCAATGCGCCGAACTCCGCGTTTTCGTGCTTTCCGAACGGCGGGTTCTGCGGGCCCGTGGGGCCCACTGGTGGCGCTGTCCTCCGGAACTGCAGGGGTGGGTCCCACTATGATGGAGACCCCTGGTGGCGCGCCTCCACGGACGGCGGTCTGCCGGAGACACCGATTGGTGGCCGGTCGGGTCCGATCTTCAAGTTGTGGAATGGCTGCCCACGGATTTCAGTTCTGTTTTCCCTGCGCGCGCTCCGGCGAAAACAGCCGCTGCGGTCGATCCCGACGTCGGATCGGGACGCATGAGCTATCGTTGGAAAGCTCTCTTCAAATGCTTCAATCTAGACTCAGAAAGATCTGATGGATCTAGCCGGATCTAGACTTTAATGAATTTACAAATCCCTGTTGTACAGTAACTGAGACATCAGATTTATAGGGTACTTGTCTGAGAACCACCGTTGACCGCCTACGTGCCGTAGGAATCAGACTTCGAGCTCTTCTTCAACTTTGTAGATAATCAAACCATGAAGCTGGGACAATTTTTGGAATTGGATTCCGAGGTGGTGGTGATTTGATAGGATTTTTAGAGTGTCTGGTGGTCGGATCTGGGAACTGGGGAACAGAACTGTAGTTAGGAATGAGAACGAATTTTAGAAAATATGAAATGGACGAACCAAAAATTAAAAAAAATGGTGGATGAAGGGATGGATGCAAGGAACGCCCAGTTAAATTGGGAAAACCAAAGAAAATCAAAAAAAGGACCTAAGACTTAAAACTCTGGGCGGGTGGAAATGGAAACAGACAGTAGACAGATCTGGAAACTGTGATTGGACAAAAATCAAAAAATACCAAATGAGATCTTTATGACCAACCAAAATTCTGAGGACGTGCTGGACACCTCTGGGACATCCAGTAAAAGTTCCAGCTCGATCTGAGGCCGTGGCTGCGACTGGAATTTCGTGGAAGTGGCTGTGGTACTGCGTGGACAGAACTCCGGCGAAGGCGATGGCGGTGCGGTGGCGGCTCGTGGCGGCGGCGGCGATGACCGGAACTGATAGGGGAGGAGTCACACCTCCAGAGGCAACCTTCACAGCTGCAAGGGGGAAGAGAGGGGCGCACCAAGCTGGAGCTCCAACAATTTCTTGATTCCAAATGGCATTAATTCATCAAAAATGGAAATTACAAGCATATATAGGTCACCAATCTAATCAATCCTCCACCGTTGGATCTAGGGGTGGGAGATTGAGGGCTAGGATTGCATGTGACCATCCACACAAATGAAAATAAAAAAAAAATAAAGGGGGGGGCGGCCTATTGACTAGAATGGCAAGGATGTGGAAGTTGGACTTGGTAGGTGGGGGTAGGTGGCCTCTCATTTGGACTTTTCAAGTCCATTGTCCCCCATGTGTCCAAATACCATTCAAACTTCTAGATGCTCCCATGTGGCATGTTGACTGGCCCCATGTGGGACCCTAGGCTGAGGTGGCCCAATGTGGTGGGGCCCGGGGGGGCCCGTGGGGCCCACGGGGTCCGAAATGCTCGTAAGCCCCTATTACACTCAAAATGGCAAACCGAATGCAATGAAATAAATACAAATTACACACACATAAAGTCTAGCTAAATATAATGAATGGGGAGGCTCAAGGTGGAGTCTCCAGGCTGTCTCCGAGCCAGATGGACGCTGAGGTGGCTCGTGCCGTGCTCTGTGTGCGGTACCGGTGGCTCGGTGTGTCGTGCCGATCAACAGCTTGGGTGTCCGCACCAATTCTCCCCGGGTGGGAGAAACTCGACCCTGTCAAGTAAGGGTCTGCATCACTCCTGTATCGCTCCAAAAGGTCAGGATCAATCCGCTGCAACTCGCCATGTGTGATCCATGTGTCCTCAGTAGCGGGCCGTCCTCTCCATCGCACTAGGTAGCGCGGGTAAGATCCACTCCTGGTAACTGTCACTTGCTCGTCTAGTATACGATCTATGTGCTCACGCTGCCGTGAAAAAAGGGCTGGAGGTGGAAGTGGACACTCAGGTGTGGGATCACTCTCAAGAGGAGGAGATGGCTCAAAAGGCTCACTAGGGATCACCGCTGGGTCCCTATATGTAACCAGATCCGATACATTGAAGGTAGAGCTTATACCATATTCCTCGGGCAAGTCCACAACGTACGCATTGGATCCAACGCGTTTCAACACTCTGAATGGACCGGCTCCGCGAGCTTGCAACTTCTTAACGGTTCCAGAGGGAAACCGTTCAGGTCTTACCCTGATCATGACGTATTCGCCCTCGTGGAACTCTCGGTGGTGTCGGTGGGCATCGGCTAACTCCTTGTACCGTGCATTGCTGGACTCAATGTGACGACGGATGTCGTCATGCAAACTCCTAACATGCCTAGCAAATGACTCGGCCGACTCCGACACTCTAGCATGGACAGGCATGGGGACAAGGTCAACGGGTTTCCTAGGCCTACGACCTGTGACAATTTCAAATGGACTCATGCCAGTAGACCTATTCACCGAATCATTATATGCAAACTCAGCCATAGGTAGAATGAGATCCCAATCCCCAATGTGGTCCCTAACAAGACATCTCAAAAGATCACCCAGACTCCTATTGACCACCTCGGTCTGACCATCTGTCTGGGGATGGTATGCAGTGGAAAACTTGAGGTGCGTACCCATCATATGCCATAGTGTCTTCCAAAAATAGGAAGTGAACCTAACATCACGGTCAGACACTATAGTGCGAGGCAACCCGAACTTACACACCACATGAGTAAGGAATAGGCGGGCTACCCTAGAAGCATCCGAAGTCTTTGAGCAAGGGATAAAGAGGGCCATCTTCGAGAAACGGTCAACCACCACATAGACCGAATCATGCTTCCTGGAGGTACGTGGCAATCCCAAAACAAAATCCATGCTGACATCCTGCCACGGGGCATCAGGCACGGGGAGAGGCGTATAAAGGCCCGAGCTTTGCTTCTTCATTTTGGCCGTAGCACATGTACGGCACTGAGCCACGATGTTAGCAACATCGCGCTTCAAGCTCGGCCAATAAAATCGATGCTCGACTGCCTCAATAGTCTTGTTCCGACCAAAGTGGCCGGCTAGACCTCCCGCATGTAGTTCCCACACTAGGAAATCTTGAACCGAAGTTCGGGGAACACATAGCCTGCTACCTCGAAAGAGGTAACCCTCCTGAAGCACATAATCATCATGGTCTCTCGAGGGCCCGGCCTGGAGAGTAGTAAAAATCTGACCGAAGTCAGGACAATCAACATAGGCCTCCTTCATCTTCTCTAGCCCTATGACCTCGGCACTCATGGTGGTAAGAAGACATGCTCGCCGACTCAAGGCATCGGCCACCTTGTTCTCCACTCCAGCCTTATGTTTTAGCACAAAGGTGAACTGCTGGAGATACTCAACCCAACGACTATGACGCGAATTCAGCTTCTTTTGGGAATGAAGGTACCTCAAAGCCTCATGATCGGAGTATAAGACAAACTCCTGATGTAATAGGTAATGCCTCCAATGCCTAAGAGCCTGAACAACTGCGTAAAACTCTTTATCATATGTGGAATATCGCAGTTTCGCGTCATTCAGCTTCTCGCTGAAATATGCGATCGGGTGGGACTCCTGACTCAAAACTCCTCCTATCCCAACACCCGACGCATCACAACAGACCTCAAACACCTTCGAGAAATCAGGCAGTCGAAGGATAGGCGTCTGGGTCATACGCTCCTTGATGTCCCTGAAGGCAGCAGATGCGGCCTTCGTCCATACAAATGTGCCCTTCCGGATGCAATCCGTGATCGGGGCAGTGACGGAGCTAAATCCACGGATGAAGCGACGATAGAACGTCGCAAGGCCATGAAAGCTGCGGACATCATGAACCGTACAGGGTTCCGGCCACTCAACAATGGCCCGGACCTTCTCCGGATCGGCGGAGACCCCAGTACTAGACACAATGAAACCCAAGAAGGTAAGCTGAGGTGTCATGAAAGCACACTTCTGTGGGTTTGCATAAAGCTGCTCTCGCCTGAGAAGAAGACAGACCTGCCGAAGGTGGTCTAAGTGGTCCCCTGTGGTGCGACTATAGATAAGGATGTCGTCAAAGTACACCACTACAAAGACTCCAATGAAAGGTCGAAGGACCTGTGTCATGAGTCGCATGAATGTGCTAGGGGCATTGGTCAAACCAAAAGGCATGACCAACCACTCATATAGACCGTCCTTGGTCTTAAATGCGGTCTTCCACTCATCACCTGGCCTAATCCTCACCTGATGGTAGCCACTCTTAAGATCGATCTTTGAAAAGATAGTGGCACCTGCCATCATGTCTAGCATGTCATCCAGGCGGGGAATAGGGAACCTGTACTTCACGGTGATTTTGTTGATGGCACGACTATCAATGCACATTCTCCACGTGCCATCCTTCTTCGGGGCGAGTAATGCGGGTACAGCACATGGACTCATGCTGTCCCGGACAGATCCTCTCTGCACAAGCTCATCGACCTGCCGTTTAAGCTCGGCATGCTCCGTGGGGCTCATTCGATAATGAGGAAGATTGGGCAAAGAAGAGCCCGGAACAAGGTCGATGGCATGCTGAATATCCCGCATAGGTGGGAGTCCCTCGGGAAGCTCATCGGGGAATACATCAGCATACTCCTGCAGAATGGGAACAACCTCGGGTGGGAGCTCACCCTCGGAGTCCCGCTCCACCTCTCGGACCGTAATGGCAAACACCGGACAGCCCTGACTAAGCTCCTGCTCCATTTCCCGGGAGCTAATCATCATCAATCTCCTCGTCGAGGGCTCTCCTGGGCCAGAGGTAACGGTCATAGCCCGAGCTGGGGATGGGGTACTAGGCCCGGGAACGGAAGGCTTCGGAGTACTAGGGCCAGTAGGACCCCTAACAGATGGGCTCCTGGGCCGAACGGGTTGGAGGGTGACCCGCTGGCCATCGTGGTCGAAGGTACAGGTGTTCGACCGACCATGGAGTGTAGCATCTCGGTCGAATAACCACGGCCTACCAAGAATGATACTTCCCACTTCCATGGGAAGAACATCACACCAGATCTCGTCACGGTAGGAGTGGAGCTGCAGCGGGACCAAGCACCGTAGCCTGACCGAAATGGAAGTGGTATCCACCCATGATACCTGATAGGGACAAGGATGGTCTACGGGTGTGAGACCAAGACGAGTGACAGCGTTCGTGGAGATTGCATTGATACAACTCCCGCTATCGATGACCACCTTGCAAATTTGCTTTCCCAGCCTACAGAATACATGAAGGATAGTGGTCCGACGCCAGTCATCACTGACCTGTGGCTGGGTGAGGATACATCTGACGACCCCCACATGGGTATCATCCAACTGCTGGGCATCCTGGGCCTCACCTCCCATCTCATAGTACTCGTCAGCTAGCTCTTCATCTGCCTCATAGCTGACTAACTCTAGACCCGCAGGGGTGGTATCCTCGGCCTGTGTGTCCCCAATGTGAAGAGATGGGCGGGTGGGACACTGGTTGGCGAAATGGCCAAACCCATTGCAGCGATAACACTGCTGCCGTGATCCACTAGGCTCCCCAATCATAGGTCCTTTACCTTTATCCTCCCGACGGATAGGAGGCGTAGGCAACAAAGGACGTGCGGGTGGTGCGGGTGCCGGTGGACGGGCTATGGGTGGGGCCGTAAGATGCTGGGGACGAGGAAGGTCCCTCGGGGGTGGAGGGCGAGGCCTAGGAGCAAAGGGCTCGTGGCGAGTGGGCTCCTGAGGTCGAGCCATGGGGGCCCTCGGATATGTGCCAGATGAGCCACGGGACTCGACACTACGAAGGGGAAAGGAGCCCAACCGATGGGGTGACTCAAACTCGGCCTCGAACTGCTCCAATTCGAGAGCAATCTGATATGCCTGCTCCAAAGTGGTGGCATTGCGGCGAAAGAGTTCATATTGATAATTAGGCCGTAAACCTCTCCGAAAGCGGGATATCGTCATGGTGCTCTCTTCCGTGACCCCGCACCGCAAGTAATACTCATCGAACTCGGCGGTGTACTCGGTCACGGATCGGTTCCCTTGGGAGATGCTTTGCCACTTGTCAATAAGACGTTGGCGATATGAGGCAGGAAGGTACTTCTCCCTCAATTTGAGTTTCATATCATCCCAGGTACCGATTTGGGGTTGACGTCGCTGGTTGAGCAGGCTCTCCACATTGATCCAATAAGTTTGGGCCTGCCCTTGCAGCTTCATCTTCGCATATCGGACTCTTCGGTGGTCCGTCATCTCAAACCACTCGAAGTACCGGTCCATACCGGCCTCCCAATCTAGATACACCCTAGGGTCCAAGGACCCGCTAAAAGTGGGAGGGTCCGCACGCACACCCCTAAGAATGCGGTCGTCATCCTCGTCATCACGATTCCGTCGTTGATGGCGACGACCGTTACCCCCGTGATCATTGTCGGAGGCATAATCATCCACTATAGGCGCCTGTTGCCTCCCGACATCCTCTACCTGAGCCCTTGGCACAGCGGGTTGCTGCACCGGCTCTTGTTGGCCGTTCGTCGGCGCGGGTTGCGCCACTACTGGGCCCCTCTCTAGGACGGCAATCCTCCCAACAAGGCCTTGAATGGACTGCTCCGAAAGCCCGGCCCGATCCTCGAGGACCTTCATCCTCCCTTCTAGACGCGTCCCTATGCCATCCATACGCGTACTAAGACCATCCATACGCGTGTCTAAACGATCCATGATGGCCCGGAACATCTCGGCCGTGGAAGACTCATCGGAACTACGGGCTCGGGAGTCCGCCATAGGTGGTGGTGGCGAGTATTGGGTGCCTCGACGGGTGGGCATGCAAAGACGTACGGACTAGGTGGCAACGACCGACTAATGCAAACACACTAAATGATACACTTAGACCTAATGGCAATTTGAAAACAATCCTTTTTTGGTATTTTGAAAGAATGCAATTTAAAACACCTTTTTTTTGTTTTGAAAAGAATGAGACTCGACTACACCCTAGACACGGCCAAGACTCGGTACGCGGCGGAGGTAATCGACCCGAGGGTCACTCGCGCAAGTGTGCGGTCTTCCCGGTAGGCGAAACCTAACGGTCGGACAACACCTTTGGATATACCGAGTGAAGGTGTGTGTGGGGTAACCTTAGACTATGCAAGACTACCCTAGACTCGACTGCTCTGATACCAAACTGATGCGGGACGGACACGGGAGACGACACTATACAGTGCCACCCTCGGACTCTAAATGAAGACGCGACCCGCAATACACACCAGGGAGACGCTAAGCCCGACACTACGAGCTCCTAGTGGCAAACGTCGCTAACAGAAGTAGAAGCTCACTCGTCGTCCCAAGCGAGGGAAAGCGCGGACCGTGCGCGGTTAAGAAACCGGCGGAGGTCAAGGGTAGTCCGACTCAACTTCCGGACTCGGATCGAGTCGCGGGACGGGTCACTCTCACTCTCACAGCGGTGACATGGACACACGGGCTAGTACCTACACTCTCGGCAGCGGCCTAAGACCGTATACTAGCTAAGCAATGTAACGCCAAGGAGTTAAGACTTTACCTCCACGCACCCGGCGTGGCGAAGACACCCCGGCTGACTTACGGACCCCCGGTTAACATAAGTCACAGCAGTACAACAAGATTCGACCCACTCCATGCAGGGAGGTAAAAGGTCACATGTGGGCCCCGGGGATCACGCAAATCAGGTTGACAGGCAGCATCTTGATGTCGACTCAATGCGCCGAACTCCGCGTTTTCGTGCTTTCCGAACGGCGGGTTCTGCGGGCCCGTGGGGCCCACTGGTGGCGCTGTCCTCCGGAACTGCGGGGGTGGGTCCCACTATGATGGAGACCCCTGGTGGCGCGCCTCCACGGACGGCGGTCTGCCGGAGACACCGATTGGTGGCCGGTCGGGTCCGATCTTCAAGTTGTGGAATGGCTGCCCACGGATTTCAGTTCTGTTTTCCCTGCGCGCGCTCCGGCGAAAACAGCCGCTGCGGTCGATCCCGACGTCGGATCGGGACGCATGAGCTATCGTTGGAAAGCTCTCTTCAAATGCTTCAATCTAGACTCAGAGAGATCTGATGGATCTAGCCGGATCTAGACTTTAATGAATTTACAAATCCCTGTTGTACAGTAACTGAGACATCAGATTTACAGGGTACTTGTCTGAGAACCACCGTTGACCGCCTACGTGCCGTAGGAATCAGACTTCGAGCTCTTCTTCAACTTTGTAGATAATCAAACCATGAAGCTGGGACAATTTTTGGAATTGGATTCCGAGGTGGTGGTGATTTGATAGTATTTTTAGAGTGTCTGGTGGTCGGATCTGGGAACTGGGGAACAGAACTGTAGCTAGGAATGAGAACGAATTTTAGAAAATATCAAATGGACGAACCAAAAATTAAACAAAATGGTGGATGAAGGGATGGATGCAAGGAACGCCCAGTTAAATTGGGCAAACCAAAGAAAATCAAAAAAAGGACCTAAGACTTAAAACTCTGGGCGGGTGGAAATGGAAACAGACAGTAGACAGATCTGGAAACTGTGATTGGACGAAAATCAAAAAATACCAAATGAGATCTTTATGACCAACCAAAATTCTGAGGACGTGCTGGACACCTCTGGGACTTCCAGTAAAAGTTCCAGCTCGATCTGAGGCCGTGGCTGCGACTGGAATTTCGTGGAAGTGGCTGTGGTACTGCGTGGACAGAACTCCGGCGAAGGCGATGGCGGTGCGGTGGCGGCTCGTGGCGGCGGCGGCGATGACCGGAACTGATAGGGGAGGAGTCACACCTCCAGAGGCAACCTTCACAGCTGCAAGGGGGAAGAGAGGGGCGCACCAAGCTGGAGCTCCAACAATTTCTTGATTCCAAATGGCATTAATTCATCAAAAATGGAAATTACAAGCATATATAGGTCACCAATCTAATCAATCCTCCACCGTTGGATCTAGGGGTGGGAGATTGAGGGCTAGGATTGCATGTGACCATCCACACAAATGAAAATTAAAAAAAAATAAAGGGGGGGGCGGCCTATTGACTAGAATGGCAAGGATGTGGAAGTTGGACTTGGTAGGTGGGGGTAGGTGGCCTCTCATTTGGACTTTTCAAGTCCATTGTCCCCCATGTGTCCAAATACCATTCAAACTTCTAGATGCTCCCATGTGGCATGTTGACTGGCCCCATGTGGGACCCTAGGCTGAGGTGGCCCAATGTGGTGGGGCCCGGGGGGGCCCGTGGGGCCCACGGGGTCCGAAATGCTCGTAAGCCCCTATTACACTCAAAATGGCAAACCGAATGCAATGAAATAATTACAAATTACACACACATAAAGTTTAGCTAAATATAATAAATGGGGAGGCTCAAGGCGGAGTCTCCAGGCTGTCTCCGAGCCAGATGGACGCTGAGGTGGCTCGTGCCGTGCTCTGTGTGCGGTACCGGTGGCTCGGTGTGTCGTGCCGATCAACAGCTCGGGTGTCCGCACCAATGGGCCATGGACCATCATAATGGACCCTCTAAGCTACGAAACCCATAAGAGAGGGAGTGGCCCAATTGGGCTTCAAGTGGCCTTGAGGCCCAATCTGAAAATAAACCCCCTAATGGACCCTTTTGATGGCATTAGCCCAATGGCTTATAATTAGCCTTACAAAGTAACCGAAATGACATAAAATACAAACTTAATAAAATTAGTTGCCTTGGTCCGATGTCCCCATCAATTCTCCCCGGGTGGGAAGAACTTGACTCCGTTGAGTAAGGGGTGCTATTGCTCAGGTATCGCTCCAGTAGGTCTGGATTTTTTCTTTGTAGCTCTGCCCTGGTGATCCACGTGTCATTAGATGTGGGACGTCCTCTCCACCGTACCAGGTAGCATTGGTACGCTCCACTCCTAGTAATAACCACCTGCTCATCTAGTATGTGCTCTATCTGCTCACGCTGCTAGGTAACGGGGCTGGAAGTGGGCTCTCGGGGTGGGGGCACTCACAAGGGAGGAGATGGCTCAAAAGGCTCACTAGGAATCACCGCTGGGTCCCTATTGTTGACACTCGTTTTATGACCAATGAGTTGGGTCATCTCCTTATCTATATTTTATGATGTCCCGGGTTATTCATCGACTAATGGGTCATTTTTGGTTAGTTTCTGGGCTTATTTTTTAGGTTATTCTCCCTGGTTGGGCCAAGTTCCACTGATTTCTCATCATTTCAGTTTATTGGGCCTAGATAAGGGCTAATAAGAATTTATTGTGGATTAACTTGAAGATTTATTGGCCTTTATCTCTTTTGCCACGTCCTTTATCCTAACGGTCTATCGCATGACTGTTTCGCAGGCAATGGCAGTCCTTTGCTAGACCGCTAGGAGTCAGAGAGTCCTGTTAGGTTTCTTTGATCTTATCTTTTTCTGGATGAATGATCCATGGGGTCTATCGCTACACCATTTTCTTGAGCCTTGCGGTCTATCGCAAGACCGTTTGGCGAGACAGAGAGTCCTGCTCTGTCTGTTCTTCCTCTACTTCGCCATGGTCGAACTAGAGTCCTTAGTTTGTTTATTTCTCTCTAGATAGAGGCTGTCAGAAGCTTCTGTTTGTTTCTATGGACTCTTGAGGGTATTATCTTCAAGATTTATCTAGTTTCAGGCCTATTTTTGTGTCATTATCTCTCCAACTCGAACCTAGGGTTTGGGGGTCTATAAATAGAACCCTTGACTTCATGGCTTGAAAGAGGAGATTTCTGGAGCTTGCCACGAAGTGCTGCTACATTCTGGAGTGAGTACCAACTAGGGAGAAGTCGTTTCTACATCCATAAGACTTCTAGTCCAGGGAGTATTGAGTTCCAATAGTTGTTCTTGTGTCTTTTCTCTCTTAGTTTTGGTCTTTCTCTTTGCATTGTCATAGCATCTTCCCTCTTCTCTTCCACGTTCTTTGCACTTGCACCACGTTTTAAAACATCCTCCTATCTTTTCCATACCCCATAGGGGTTAAAAACAACACCAACCCCCCAGGTATTCACCCTTCCTTTTATGCATCTTAGCTTAATCACATCATAGATACTACACTAGTCCAAGGGCTTATTGGGTCACTTTTCTTTATGTCTATGTTGTTTTGCAGGTTTATAGGGTTCATTGCACGAGGCTGTTGACACATGTTTTAGCCCACAAGTTGTGTCATTTCTCTTATTCATCATTTTGATGTCCCGAATTATCCATTATTTTGGAGCCTTCTTTGTGTTGTGTCCCTGTGATTTTGATGACAACAAACACTATAAGTCATTTGAATGCATACTAGTCTGTTGTGGTGCAGATGAATGGTTCATTGAAAATCTTATCTGAATTATTGCTGCATTTTAGATATGGCTGTGTGTAGTGTGCATTGGTGCATTTCATAATTCTTCATGCATTTCATAAATTGTATTTTATCTGGATTGTTTGATGTTAGTCTGTACAAATGGGTGTTGCTGTCATACCCTTTCAGCATAGTCTATATTCAACATAGTCTATACATCATTCATCAGTCATCAATTCTGAGTCTATACATCGCATGGCACAACATGCGTCCAAGTCTGAATATTGCATTCGCCAAGTCTGTACATCCCATGCTAAAAGCTAAGTCTGTACATTGGGATGTGAACACACAAAGTCTGAACAGCTTGCATTGTCCTGTAGCTTGCATCGTTTCACAAGTCTATACAACAGTTAGCATTGCATCTTATTCATGAAGTCCATACATTCACTGAAGCTTGCTTAGCTGAAGTGTGTACATTGCATTGCATGACTTGAAGTCTATACATCGCACGTGTGCTTCATGCTAAGTCTATACAGACTTCAGTGCATTCTCTTTGTGTCTCACATATCAAAGTCTGTACAGTCTGCATCGCATGCACTTTAAATATGTCAAGTCTGTACAATGGTCTTGGCATATGCATTCATCAAGTCTATACGCTAGAAGATGAAGTCTATACAGCGTCTCACGTTGCATCCAGCAAGTTTGTACAGTGAGCGTTTCATTGGTGAAGTCTGTACACTCACTAGTTGAACATCAAAGTCCATACATTGCACTGTAGATGCATCGAAGGGAAGTATGCACATTGGGCTGTTCATATGAAGTCGGTACGTTGGAAGTGTGTACAGTGTTCAGTTTCCTTCTCATAAAGTCCATACATCGACTGTCTTGCTTTAGCTTAAGTCTGTACAGAGTCAGCGTCTCGTTGACCGTCTTCTTCTATCTTCGTGTTGATTTTAATTCGTGCATTCTTCTCTAAATTCAAGCTTTAAGTGTCTCAAGTCGAGTCTGACTGTGTTGTCTCCGTGTCGTCCTCGTGTTCGAGTCATTTTTCTGTGTCTTCGTGTTATCTTTTGTTTGTATGTCTTCGTGTTGATTCTATTTTTATGTCTTCGTATTATCTTTTGTTTTTGTATCTTCGTGTTATCTTTTGTCTTGTATGTCTTCGTGTTGATTCTATTTTTATGTCTTCGTGTTATCCTTTATTTCTGTGTCTTCGTGTTATCTTTTGTCTTGTATGTCTCCGTGTTGATTCTATTTTTATGTCTTCGTGTTATCCTTTATTTTTATGTCTTCGTGTTATCTTTTGTTTGTATGTCTTCGTGTTGATTCTATTTTTATGTCTTCGTGTTATCCTTTATTTTTATGTCTTCGTGTTATCTTTTATTTTTATGTTTTAGTGTTGTTTCTTTTTATCTTCGTCCAGATTTTTTCTGATCGCGTGTTTTACTACCGTCTTACCTCGTGTCGTTCTCTCTTACCTCGTGCTGTTCTCATCTGACTTCGTGTCGTTATCCTTGTAGTGTTAGCTTTGATACGGTATGTACCTCGTGTCGTTCTCTTTTTATCTCATGCTGTAGTCATCTTATGTACCCCGTGTCGTTTTCAGTAGAGTGCACCTTTTGCTGTTCTAATGTCTATACATTCATTTCTAAGTTCAAGTCTACACACTTGTTATCACATCTTAAGTCTATAAACTCGTGTCTAGCTGTTCAAGTCAATACACTCATTGGCTAAGTCTTCAAAGACTATATATTTTATCCTTCTGATTAATCTCCTATGACTATGTGACAGGTACTGTTCGTGGAACCTATGAAGAGTGGGGCACGTGATACGAGGTTGGCATCTGGCACGTGATCTGAGATGCAGAGGAGCCTCCACGTGGACTGAAGCTTTTGGGCGGGAATCGTGGAGAGCACACGCCGCCCTAATCTGCTGCTGCTATATATATGTGTCTTCTTCCTCTGAAGAAGGGGGTGAGCGCAGAGAGGGACTGAAGTAGAAGTAGCCAGAGAAGAAGAAAAAGAAAGAGAGACAGTGAGATACAGAGAGTGAGAAGAAGGAGAAGGCAAGAGTAGTGAGAAGAAGAAGAAGAAAAGAGAGTTCGTGCTGGAGAAAGAGAGAAGCAGTAGAAGAAGTTCCTGCTAGACCATGGATCAAATCCAGGCCAGCCAGCTCCTGCGAGAGCCACATTTGATTTTATCTTTTCAGCTTTCTGTTGCTGGGTTTTGTTTTTCCTTTGAACTATTCATTTGTTGTTCCTCCGATTGCCCTGTTGGGGATCGGGTTCCTCCTGTGGACTCAGGAGAAGGGAGATCTTGTGTCTTCGGTTTGCAAGTAGCTGGGTGCTACTTGTGGTTGGTTCCCTCCGGTGTGGAGGAAGAGAGACTTGCGTCTCTGGTTGCCTTTGACAGGGTGTCATAGGTTGTTTCCCTCCGGGTTGGAGGAAGGGAGATTTATCTCCGGTTGTGCTTCCCTCTGGGGTTCAGAGGAAGAGAGACTTGGGTCTCTAGGTTCCCCTCCGGTTTGGAGGAAGGGAGGTTTGTTCCTCCGGTTCTGGGCTTGTGGGTAGCAAGTCCAGGTGTTCCCTCCTAGTCTGGAGGAAGAGAGACCGTGTGTCTCTGGTTTCCAAGTGGCTGGGAGTCATTTGGGGTGTCCCTCCAGTTGGGAGGAAGAGGGGAGGTTGTTCCCCTGGTCAAGCTGTTTGGCAGCCTTTGTTGCAGACTGAGTCTGCTGCGCTAGTGTTACTAGTGGAAGCCTCACTCTGGTTTGGAGTGAGGGGTGGACGTAGGTCTGTTGACCGAACCACCAAAAAACCCTGGTGTCCCTTGTGGTTTGATCTTCTTATATGTTCACTTATCTGCTGCGCTTTAGATGGTTGCTTAGGTTCGTTTGAGGGCTTCTTGAGTTGCTGTCTTGCTTTGATCCTTCCAAGGTTCTTCAGGCAATTTCTGCAACAGTTTTAATTCTACATTACTGAGTATTAGAGTTTTTAATTAGGCTATTTTTGTAGAGGGATACATTCACCCCCTCTGTATATGGGCCTTGCACCCTAACAATTAGTATCAGAGCGGTTCTCTGATTGATCAGATCCAATGATCTGCAGAGGATCCTATTGTCCCTTGGTGCATTTCTGATTTTACTCTTTGCTGCATTAATCTGTTTGCCGATTTATTCAATGGGTTCTCCACCGGTTTTCAATGGCTCTAATTTCAACTCATGGGTTACCAGTCTCCATAACTATGTGAAATTGATGAATCCAGATCTGTGGAAGTTAATCTCACTTGGTCCTCACAGACGGCCAAAGGAAAAGTCCAAATGGACTAAAAATCACAGATCGAGAAATGAAGAGAATCAGAAAGTTTTGAAATTAATGAAAGAAGCCACTGACAAGGCTCTACATTCTAGTTTTTATGACTGCATGTCCGCTAAAGACATTCTGGATCAGCTGAAGATAGCTCAGAGGATGAATGAGGACAGCTGCCTGATGGCTGACAAGAGCAACCATGGCAGTGAACAAGATGAATTTGAAGATGCTGTGGAGGTAAACCCTTTCGAGAATTTCACCTTAGATGACTGGGAAGATGCCTATGCTAATCTGTTACACTCCCATGAAAAACTGAGGAAGAAAAATAAAAGTCTGATAAAGAAGATAACAAATCTAAGAGATCCCATTTCTGGGACTGAAAATCTTGAAAATCCTGAAATTCTGAAAACTGAAAATGAGATACTCAGAAGACAAGTGTCGAAATTAGATGGAATTCAATTAGAACTTGATCATGTTAAATCTGAAAACACTAAACTCAGAAATCAATGTCAAGAATCTGAACAAAAACTAATCAGTCTTGAGAATGAAAACAAATTGATCAATGAAAAGTTCGAGGCTGTTAGTGTTGCGAACTTAAAATCTCAAGAAAACTTTAAAAACTGTAAATCAGAATATCCAAGTTTCCTAACTGATATTTTGTTTGATGATGATAAACTTGAGCTGGAGAACACTAGTCTAAAGGAGGAAATTGAGAAACTAAAACAGTTGAACTCCACCATGTCAGAGAGATTGCTGACATTTGAAAAGGGAAAATCTGTTGATGAAAATCAAAATGAGCTCAAATTGAAACAAGAGATTGAAACTCTTAAAAATTTGAATGATGTGATGCATCAACAGATTCTGGTCTGTGAAGAAGATATAGTCAACTATGAACATCAGATTTCTTCTCTTCAATCTGAGATAAATGATCTGAACAATTCTCTGTCAAAATTTGTAAGTGGGCAGAAAAATCTAGACAAGCTACTAGGTGTAAAAATCAACACTAGAAAGGAAGGACTGGGCTACAACAATGCTAATAAGAAAGAGTTTCAGAGCAAGTTGATGACATCTTTTGTAAAAGCTTCAAATGTAGCCACCACTTCAAAAGATAAACAACCCATTGTTCAGAAAACTGAAGAACAGAACAAAAATCAGAAAAAGATTGGAAAACAGAAAATAAATAAAAATGGTTCATTAGGGCATGTTGATCAAAGTTCACACACACATTCACATACATCTAAAAAGAGAGTGTCATGCCATTATTGTCATAAATTTGGTCATCTGATGCATGAATGTAAATTGATGGAGAAGGATGATATGACTGCTAGGAACCTTCATGATAGAAATCCTTCATTTCAGAAAAAGAAAATTGAATGTTTTCACTGTGGTAAATTAGGACACACACTTGCACAATGCTGGTTTGCAAATGATAAGAAAACATCTCATTCATATCATGGTAAATCTCCTGCAAGCCAACATGGTCCTAATAAGAATAAATTTGTTTTTAAAGATAAGCTCATTACATGCTTTGAGTGTGGAAAGATAGGCCACAGGGCCATTGAATGCTGGCTGAGGGCTGGTGGAAGAAATTCTAGTTCATGCTTTCACTGTGGCAAGATGGGCCACATTGCAGCCCAATGTTGGCATGCTCAAGGAAGGAAGTTTAACAATAAATCTGGCAAATTCCCTGTCAATCGAAATATTTCTGATAGAAATGAATTTGTGTTTGAAAAGAAAACACTTACATGTTTTGAATGTGAGAAGCCAGGCCATAGAGCTTCTACCTGTTGGCTGGCTTATGTTGGTAAACAGAATCTTAATTCTGTTAATAGAGAATTTCATGCATATGCACATAGAACTCATGCAAATCAGAATGTGCATAAAACAAATCTGAAATCTGCTGCCTCTTGCTATTATTGTGGTATATTAGGTCATTCAATGAATAATTGCCATCTGATAAGATCTGATGACCTAAATGCTATAAGGTTGTTTAGAACACCTACCAAAGGTGTCACTATTAACCATGCAGGACCCAAGACTGTTTGGGTACCTGCCCTTGCAAAATAGTGTGCTAACTTGCAGGTGTGCCTTGGAAGCTGAAGAATAAAAAGGGGGAAATAAACCAAGGCACCCAAGTTGATAAAACCCCATTCAGGTAAATTTCTCAAATCTGTTCAAATGAAGATTATGGTTGAGCTGAGAAGTCATAGCTTCATGCATACATGTTTTATTTTAATTGGTTTGACTATTGCATTGATCTTTGTGGACTTTCTTGTTTGTATTGTGAGCCGTGTGCATATATGAGAATTGCATAAACATGCACATGACATACAATCATTGAAAATCTGATGCATATAGGACTGTTTGTATTGCATTGTCATGCATGACCACTTGGTATATAAATGGAAAGCTACTAAAGGGCAGAGAAAATCTGTCTAGAGGTTCTTACTATGTGTGAGATGGTCTTTTAGGCCAAGTTCTCCGCCAAATACCAAGGGTCAAATTTGCATATCAGAGAATGTCTGCATTTTCATGTGAATATTTTACTTCATGTCCCTGCATACATGAAGTTAATTGCATTGCATTTCTTTACATTGAAAAAGCCAAAAAGATAGATTGAATGCATACATTTAGGGGGAGCATTATTCATACATCTGAAATCACTCAACTATTTTTAGATTTACTGCATAGCATGTTAAATCTGTTGTTGCATAGTCATTCATCATCTACATTATCTGCATGACATATAGGATGATTCAGTGTTTTTAGTTAGAGGGAATCATTGCATAGCATATCACTTCTTTGAAAAATAAAAAAAAAGGGGAAAGGGTAATGTCACTGCATATAGATAGGGGGAGCATGCTTAATCCGTTCCTCTCCAGCTATATGATTAATCTTGTCATATCTGAAGTGTCAGTGATTCCATCATGTAAAGTGGTATCAAATGATTTCTTGACTACTTCTGAAGTTGTTCAAAATCTGAATGCATACCTTATTGGTATCTGTTTGTCTCTCCTAAATCTGCTGAATAAGAGCTTTTCCTCTATTCAGTCAACTTTGAACCTCTTTGCTCAAGAGCAGCTCATTTGCTACAATTCTTCAGAATCATGCTGTTTAGTGAATATTCTCACTTGAATTACTCTGCTGAGATATGAAGTAAACCTTCAGCCTGAATACTACTTTATAAAAGTTAAAATATCTTTAATGAGGAACCTTCCATTATACATGCTTAAGAACATTTGTTAACTGGAAGTGGTTTAAGTCTTATGTACTCTTGTTTGGTCACAAGAAACTTGAAAATATCTGTTTCAACCTCTTAATAAATTTTAACTGTCTGCTCCATGTAAATTCATGTAAGACTTTCTGAAATCTGAAGTTGATATCCATGTCTACGTTGACTGAGATATATAGTGTATTTGGTTGTTCCTAAACAACTAACTTGTTCTGAATCCTTTTTTAAGTAAAAGTATGGACAGAGCAATGACTGTGGTTACTGAGAAACCTGTCCAAAGGATTGTGTCATGAAGTACCATGGTTAACTCTGTTTAAAGAGATGATTGGAAATTATTATGAAAGTATGGCAGAGCAATGGCATAGTTGTATTGAGTAACTGGGGATTCTGGCCTTTGATCAAGGTGTATCCTCATGCCAAAGATACTTTTATTGGTATCTCTGTTCTCTAAAATGGGAGAAGCAATACAGTTGTCACACTGAGTAATTGGGGATTCTGACCTCTGATCAAGGTGTCTCTCCACGTCAAAAGGTGCTGATAAACCAAAATTGTTCATTAAAGAAAGATATGAACAAGTGTAAATCAAATTCTGAAAGAACAAGTAAAATTCAGGAGCATTCACTTATGTTTCTCTTAAAGCTGTCATGGAAAGTAAACTAATTAAGATAGAAGTTGGTTGAACTAGAATCTTATATGAGCTTGTAGTTCCTTTTTATTAAGTGTTGGTTCAGATATGAGTACAATTTCTTTTAAAAAATTTCAGTTTACATCATTCTTAAACCATATCTGAGAATCAAGGTTTCATAAGCTTTTATGATGGAGGAATCCAGAACTTAAGACTTTGATTTTATGAAGTTGGTATCTTGCTGAAAAGTTCATTATCTCAATTTTCACAAATTGTTGAATCTGCTCATCCTATTGCTCTTTATCACTGTGATTTGATTCAGACTGGTTGTCATATATGAGAGTTGCTGTCGTTGGATAACAAGAGTTCATCCTTGTAGATTTCTCTTGCTTCATGGATCATAAGGGCAGAATTCTTTGGTCTGGTTAAGAGACTATATGCATAAGGGGACAATGTGCTAGATTGTCTGAACATGTTGTATGTCTGCATTAGCTCTATATCTTCTGCCATGTCAAAGGGGGAGTATTTATTGCATATACATGACTACATAAGTTGTTTGACTAAGGGGGAGAATTGATTTAAATGCTTCTGATATTATGTTGCACTCATCTGCTGAACTATATTGGGTGTCTCATATGACATCACTAGATTATCAAAGTATTGTTTTTCTTTTTGATGAAGTCAAAGGGGGAGAATTCTTTGATGAGTCTAGTCTGAATACTCCTAGTCTGAATACTCCACTTATTTCATTCATAAGACTCATAGTATTGCCATCATCAAAAAGGGGGAGATTGTTGTGTCCCTGAGATTTTGATGATAGCAAACACTATAAGTCATTTGAATGCATACTTGTCTGTTGTGGTGCAGATGAATGGTTCATTGAAAATCTTATCTGAATTATTACTGCATTTTAGATATGGCTGCGTGTAGTGTGCATTGGTGCATTTCATAATTGTTCATGCATTTCATAAATTACATTTTATCTGGATTGTTTGATGTTAGTCTGTACAAATGGGTGTTGCTGTCACACCCTTTCAGCATAGTCTATATTCAGCATAGTCTATACATCATTATCAGTCATCAATTCTGAGTCTATACATCGCATGGCACAACATGCGTCCAAGTCTGAATATTGCATTCGCCAAGTCTGTACATCCCATGCTAAAAGCTAAGTCTGTACATTGGGATGTGAACACACAAAGTCTGAACAGCTTGCATTGTCCTGTAGCTTGCATCGTTTCACAAGTCTATACAACAGTTAGCATTGCATCTTATTCATGAAGTCCATACATTCACTGAAGCTTGCTTAGCTGAAGTGTGTACATTGCATTGCATGACTTGAAGTCTGTACATCGCACGTGTGCTTCATGCTAAGTCTATACAGACTTCAGTGCATTCTCTTTGTGTCTCACATATCAAAGTCTGTACAGTCTGCATCGCATGCACTTTAAATATGTCAAGTATGTACAATGGTCTTGGCATATGCATTCATCAAGTCTATACGCTGGAAGACGAAGTCTATACAGCGTCTCACGTTGCATCCAGCAAGTTTGTACAGTGAGCGTTTCATTGGTGAAGTCTGTACACTCACCAGTTGAACATCAAAGTCCATACATTGCACTGTAGATGCATCGAAGGGAAGTATGCACATTGGGCTGTTCATATGAAGTCGGTACGTTGGAAGTGTGTACAGTGTTCAGTTTCCTTCTCATAAAGTCCATACATCGACTGTCTTGCTTTAGCTTAAGTCTGTAGAGAGTCAGCGTCTCGTTGACCGTCTTCTTCTATCTTCGTGTTGATTTTAATTCGTGCATTCTTCTCTAAATTCAAGCTTTAAGTGTCTCAAGTCGAGTCTGACTGTGTTGTCTCCGTGTCGTCCTCGTGTTCGAGTCATTTTTCTGTGTCTTCGTGTTATCTTTTGTTTGTATGTCTTCGTGTTGATTCTATTTTTATGTCTTCGTATTATCTTTTGTTTTTATGCCTTCGTGTTATCTTTTGTCTTGTATGTCTTCGTGTTGATTCTATTTTTATGTCTTCATGTTATCCTTTATTTCTATGTCTTCGTGTTATCTTTTGTCTTGTATGTCTCCGTGTTGATTCTATTTTTATGTCTTCATGTTATCCTTTATTTTTATGTCTTCGTGTTATCTTTTATTTGTATGTCTTCGTGTTGATTCTATTTTTATGTCTTCGTGTTATCCTTTATTTTTATGTCTTCGTGTTATCTTTTGTTTTTATGTTTTAGTGTTGTTTCTATTTATCTTTGTCCAGATTTTCTCTGATCGCGTGTTTTACTACCGTCTTACCTCGTGTCGTTCTCTCTTACCTCGTGCTGTTCTCATCTGACTTCGTGTCGTTATCCTTGTAGTGTTAGCTTTGATACGGTATGTACCTCGTGTCGTTCTCTGTTTATCTCGTGCTGTAGTCATCTTATGTACCCCGTGTCGTTTTCAGTAGAGTGCACCTTTTGCTGTTCTAATGTCTATACATTCATTTCTAAGTTCAAGTCTACACACTTGTTATCACATCTTAAGTCTATACACTCGTGTGTAGCTGTTCAAGTCAATACACTCATTGGCTAAGTCTTCAAAGACTATATATTTTATCCTTCTGATTAATCTCCTATGACTGTATGATAGGTACTGTTCGTGGAACCTATGAAGAGTGGGGCACGTGATACGAGGCTGGCATCTGGCACGTGATCTGAGATGCAGAGGAGCCTCCACGTGGACTGAAGCTTTTGGGCAGGAATCGTGGAGAGCACACGCCGCCCTAATCTGCTGCTGCTATATATATGTGTCTTCTTCCTCTGAAGAAGGGGGTGAGCGCAGAGAGGGACTGAAGTAGAAGCAGCTAGAGAAGAAGAAAAAGAAAGAGAGATAGTGAGATACAGAGAGTGAGAAGAAGGAGAAGGCAAGAGTAGTGAGAAGAAGAAGAAGAAAAGAGAGTTCGTGCTGGGAGAAAGAGAGAAGCAGTAGAAGAAGTTCCTGCTGGACCGTGGATCAAATCCAGGCCAGCCAGCTCCTGCGAGAGCCACATTTGATTTTATCTTTTCAGCTTTCTGTTGCTGGGTTTTGTTTTTCCTTTGAACTATTCATTTGTTGTTCCTCCGATTGCATTGTTGGGGATCGGGTTCCTCCTGTGGACTCAGGAGAAGGGAGATCTTGTGTCTTCGGTTTGCAAGTAGCTGGGTGCTACTTGTGGTTGGTTCCCTCCGGTGTGGAGGAAGAGAGACTTGCGTCTCTGGTTGCCTTTGACAGGGTGTCATAGGTTGTTTCCCTCCGGGTTGGAGGAAGGGAGATTTATCTCCGGTTGTGCTTCCCTCTGGGGTTCACAGGAAGAGAGACTTGGGTCTCTAGGTTCCCCTCCGGTTTGGAGGAAGGGAGGTTTGTTCCTCCGGTTCTGGGCTTGTGGGTAGCAAGTCCAGGTGTTCCCTCCTGGTCTGGAGGAAGAGAGACCGTGTGTCTCTGGTTTCCAAGTGGCTGGGAGTCATTTGGGGTGTCCCTCCAGTTGGGAGGAAGAGGGGAGGTTATTCCCCTGGTCAAGCTGTTTGGCAGCCTTTGTTACAGACTGAGTCTGCTGTGCTAGTGTTACCAGTGGAAGCCTCACTCTGGTTTGGAGTGAGGGGTGGACGTAGGTCTGTTGACCGAACCACCTAAAAATCCTGGTGTCCCTTGTGGTTTGATCTTCTTATATGTTCACTTATCTGCTGCGCTTTAGATGGTTGCTTAGGTTCGTTTGAGGGCTTCTTGAGTTGCTGTCTTGCTTTGATCCTTCCAAGGTTCTTCAGGCAATTTCTGCAACAGTTTTAATTCCGCATTACTAAGTATTAGAGTTTTTAAGTAGGCTATTTTTGTAGAGGGATACATTCACCCCCCCTCTGTATCCGGGCCTTGAACCCTAACACTTTGGATATATTTCGAGCCCATTTCATATCCTTTGAGTTTTGGAGATCATGATTTCTTAGAGCCCTGGAGCTTATCTCATCAAATTCTGACTTCCAAGTCCACTTACGGCCCATTTAGGCCGACTTCCCTCAAGTAATCGGCTCTCTCTCACTACACAGTCTTGAAAGTGATCCTTTTTCATGTCCTTAGGTTCCTCTATTCAAAAAGTTGTCTTCACCAAAGTTGTTCCTCTTTCAAAGATCTACAACTTCTTCTTCTACGCCGTTGACCAGTTCTACATCGTTTGTGATATAATCATATTTTTTTGACGTGTTGTGCTGTTTACCTATGTCTCAGAATTTTTCTCTCTGTTCTAGCCCCATTTTCTCCATCTTCCAATCATTTTCTCAAATTTCTTTCTTCATAAATGTTGTTCCTCTCTCTGTTATCTACAATTTCTTCTTTTACCACTTTCACTAGTTATGCCCCGTTTGAGAGATACACTTTAATTTCTGAATTCACGCGCAGTCTGCCCAAAATCTTCCTCCATCAATGTGACGGCCCCACATAGGTGCGTTACATCAGTGTGACGGTACTACGATAGACCGTCACTGATGGGGACATCACCTCCCATGCCCACGTTCACAGCTCGTCTCCTCGCCCCGGTTGCATCCGGCATGGTTTAGTCATTTAATTTTGAGTCCTATGTAATTTTATTTGAGTCATTTGATGTATTTTCCCTTTTATTTGAGTCATGTTCCTAGGTCTTGCATTTATTTTCTTAAGTTTGAGTGTCATTAGATTGTGTAATGTGCTATTGGGGCCAATTCTTCGGGCTTGGCCCATGAGCCCCCCTACCCCTTCGGCTATTTATTATTGAGTCTTTTGCAAGGGACTTATTGTAAAATGTGGGTTTCCTATATATAGGGCCCCATTTCCTTCATTTGGAGGTAATGAATGAATCAATGAAAAACTTGCCATTTTGAGAGTTCAAACCTCTTATCTAGTGGAGAGATTCCATTATTTGGGTGAGAAACCCTAGGGGAGAGATTCCCCACCCATTCCTCTCTTAATCTCTCTCTTTCACCCCTCTTTCTCTCTCCTCTACACCCAAATCCGAAAATCTTCTCTCTCCTCCCTTCCCAACCACCACTCTCCCACCTACCCCCCATTAAAGACCACTCCCCTTCCCCACACATTCCATTACTCCACCCCCTAGTCCCAAGAGAGCTTCCACCAATCCTAGCTCCACCTCCCAACCCCCAACTACCCCACCCACTTCCCCAAGCACCCTTCTCACAACACCAAGCACCCCTATTATGTTCCCCACACACCTCTTCCCATCCCCCAAGACCAAAATTTAATCCCACCCTTAAACCCATTTTCAAAGACCCTTTCCCTCTCACCCACCTTCCCAAATTCGTAACTTCTCCTCCCACCACCTGTTAGACCCCCTTCCAGACCCCATTCTTCCCTTCCCCACCCTTAGAACACCCCCTCCTAGACCCCCTCACAGCCCGGGCTTCCCCCACACTCATCCACCCCCATTTCCCCTCCCATATACCCCATTCCCCCCATCATCTTCAATCTAAAGCTCTCAACCGAAGATCTGTAGAAGAGCAGCAGCTTGCAGAGACGACCACGGCTTCCCTCGGATGTTTCTGAAGGATCAAAAGCCATCATTGGAAGCGGCTGCCTGTCCTCTTCGCAACGAAAGTGGGTTCGTCCTCATCGGAGCTCGGTGCTGCCCGGGAGCCCCGTTCTCCCACGACTGCGCAGGTCGGCCACTGCAGAGTTCCAGAACCGGAGGCAACGCTTCACCATGATGAGCCCTGAAAGAATCAGGCTTCAGGGTCTTCTGAAAAGTTCTTCCTTGGCCTGTCTAATCTCAGAATCAGGAAGTGGAAGTCCATTCAGCATCCGAGAGCAGGAGTTACCAATTTTCTCCCACAATCACGCGACTCTGCTTTCCACAGTCTGCACCGACCCCTCTTCACTCTTCTGGTTCCACAGATCATCTCCGGCATCTTTTTGGGTCCCCATTTTGTTTTCTGCAAAGAGGACTCTCCCACGGTTCTAACGGCGCTGACGGCCCTTCATTCGGAGTTCAGGAGCGGTCGAGACAGCCTCGTCTTCCTACTGTTGGTGACCTGCTACTGCCAGTCTGAAAATCAGAGGTCTTGTTCGAGCTCCCGCCCCGACCGGCAGCGACTCCAGAAGAAATTAAGAAAATTCTGAGGCAATCCCCTTACAGCTACGAAGGTTTTCCCTCTGGTCTCGTCATCAACAAAATTCCTGATCAAGATCTACAACAGCAACACCGACCCTCTATCCCGACTCACAGATAGCAAGCAGATTCGGCGTCCACCCTTATTCCTCGTTCTTGGCTATAGTTTCCCCACCCCGCTTGGCCGGCTGAAGGTCCCTCCTTGCGTGGAGGTAGTATTGTCTGTAATTTCATTAACCCCCACCCCAAGATCCCCCTCCTGCGAGAGGTGTAGTGGTGTACTTTATTTGGGCAGGTCAAGCGACACCGCCGCGGCGTGTGGGGATCCACTCGCCTCCCCGCTCGCCCTCGTCTCCGACCGGGACCGGTTTCTTCAAACCGGTTGAGTAAGTGCTCAAACCTTCACTCCACTTAGTGCTTGTCTTTCAATATTAGTTCTAATTCCGCTGGTTATGCGAGTGAGAGCCCGATCCTCAAGCCCCATTGCCTTGAGTGATCACCGTGGGAAGAGTGTAACCGGTGCCTGCGACACTTCGTCGACCCCGTTAAATTGGGCTTCCAAATCCATTGGGAATCAAATCTTGGCCCTACTGGCCCTCTACCAGCAAGGGCCCAACCCCTCAACCTCACCTTGGCATTGCCAAGTTACCCCGGGCTTGGGTGAGCGACGAGAGAGCGGTGGCCCAATTCGGCCCATTTGAATGCGATTGTGCTTGCTTGCATTAGGTCCGAGGTTGTGTCACATCAGTCACACTGAAACTTGCCCGAAACACCCTGTTCAACACCCAGAATGTGGCGGTCCTACCCTAGACCGTCAGAGTCTATGTGACGGTCTAGTATGGGTGCGTTACACCGAAACTCATCCGAAAACGCCCCGTTCGACCCCCAGAGTGTGACGGACCTACCCTAGTCCGTTACATAACTCTGACGGTCCTACGATAGACCGTTACATACACCTGAGAGTCCAATATGTGCTAGACTCTGCTCCGTTTCTATGAGCCGTGGCCCCCTTGCAGAGTCCATAACTTCTTGAATTCTACTCCGAATTGAGCGCCGTTTATTCCTATGGTTTCTCCTTGGTATTATCTTAAATTCAGTCCAAAGAACTCCAAATTTCATTGGCTATCTTTCTCAGAATCACACTTAAAAGTTGAGGGTTTTGGTGTCCTGGTTCAACTCAAACTCTGTAGATAAGGCTCCGGGGCTACCTTCCAAGAGCCATATCTTCTAGAATCCTCCTCTGAATTGATCCCCGTTTGTTCCTATCTCTTATCCTTAGTATTATCTCGAGTTTGATCCAGAGAACTTGATTTATCTTAGACTCTATCTCCGGGAATCATGATAAGAAGATCAGGCTTTCTTACAAAACTCTATAAAAACTGCCCAGTTCGCATTCGCGACGCGGGGGCTCTTTCCGGACGTGGGGCGAAGCCATGCTGCAACGCCGACTCAATCCTTTGACCTTATCTTGAAGAGGGAAGTATTGACTTTCAATTCCATCCTTATGGGCATGATTTCATGGTCTACACTCTTAGTTCTCTTCCTCTCAAAATCACAAATCATCACAGTTTTCTGCACTTTCTGCTACATGTGTTTTTCTCCGTTTTGCATCATTGATTTCTCTCTATTCTCTCAATCAAATCTCGTGATTTCAAATCCCATGCATGCACAACACACCCACCTATCTTTTCCACCCTTCCACAAGGGTTAAAAACCTCCCCCCGGTGCGTTCTCTACCTTTTATTCATGCTATTTTATCACTTTGGGCAGATTTCTACACTTCATGTTCTAAAGGGTTTTTACCTTTCTGTTTCATCTTTGTTTTGCAGGAGAGCATGAATACAACGTGAGGCCCTCTTCCTCTAGCCGACTGGAAGAAGAGGAGGTTTGAATCCACAAGTTCCCCGCACCTCGTTTGTCAAGCGCGATCAAGTCTTCATCCCTTTCCGAGGTACACGGCACCGTTGCACTCCTTTCTTCATCCTTGCGACGTTGTTAATCCTTGGTGGCGATCACGGTTAGTATTTCTATCCTTTCATCCGCCTTGTCTTTGATTCACATGTTTATGCATGTATGTATTTAAAGGGGGCGGGATAGGAATCTAATTAAAAAAACAAATCAACACTTTTTTGGCGATCACGGTGGGACACCAATGCCCATCACGCTTGTTTTGATGCTCTTTTGTAGGTTGGGTGGGTGCATGTTCATGTTTAGGTAGTATTTCCTCCATTCTCCCACTATTTTTGGTGTTTTACGGGCTCTGGTTATGTGACGGTCTTATGGTAGACCGTCACGGTCATATAACGGTCATTTGGTAGACCGTTACAGCTTTTGGCAGTCTTGCGCGCATGCTCACAGGGCCATATTCATCGAAACATAACTTTTGATCTCGGAGTCCGATTGAGCTGATTTTTATTCTGTTGGATAGCCCTTTTTATTGTCTTTCCATCCATATATCACTTGCATCATTTGGTTAACATTTGCATATTGTAATGTTGTCTAACTTTTTAAATTTTGTGCATAAGTTCTGCAGGCAGGCTCAGGGACAGGTTCACAGGTACATCTTTACTCAGTGATTTGACTGCCTTCCCAATGTCCGATTGCACTGATTTTTCTTCCGTTGGATAGTCCTTTGTATTGTCTTTCCATCCATATACTACTTGCATCATTTGGGTCACGTTTGCTTAGTTAAAAATTATCATCATTTTAGCATTTTGTCCATAAAATCTGCATGTGGTCTACGCATAGGTTCTCTGGGGCATCTTTGCTCAGTGATTTGATTGACCTCCCGGGGTCGGATTGATCTATTCTTGGGCCCGTTGTGTAGACCTTTGTATTATCTTTCCATCCATATACTATTTATCTTATTTGGATCATGTTTGCATAGTTTAATTTTGTCTTTATTTTCTAGTTTTAGGCTAGAAATTGCATGCACTCCGGTGCACATAGGGTCATACATTGCATATCATAGTTGTATTTCCTACCTTGGTAAGTGATCCTCTCGCTCCCATATTCCTTGGGCTCGACTAGGTGATCTTATCCGGGACCTCCATAAGTCTCCGCGAGCCATGGATTCCCACACGGACGCCGGGCCGGTTGTACCTTTCCACACCTTAGGCTTGCATTTGCATAAGTGTGAGGGAGTTAACCTTAGTCAACCCAAAGTTAGGACCTTATTCCCATAGGATTCCTATCTTGAGGGAATTATTATTAATTCAAATCATTAAAAGGTCTATTAAAACCACTAAAAGATTTCCCATCATATTAACTTGTTTGACTTGGGTGAAAACTATCACATTGCATTGTTTGTGTTGTTTGGGCTTGTCCAAGCCCATTAGTGGTTTTTGTGTTGCATTCTTTCATCATCCACATGTTTTGTTTTTGTTAGGCCCATTTAGCTTAGCCCATTTTGTGTGTCCATTATCTAGTCCATTGTCCCCTGGTCCGTTGTCCATTAGTGGGCCAGTCCCCTCTTATCCTCGAGCCCATTAAGCCATTGCTTCCCCATTTGTATTGTCTTTGATCTCCTTGTATTAATTCTCCATTTGCCCGCATGGAGCAGTATTCTAACCCCTTGTATCATTCTTTTTCCCAATCTACTTCTTATTCCTGCGTGGAATCCTCTTTCCATGCGGGCCCATCTTCCCGTGGTCCTTCTGATCCATCCGAGGAACATGCTAATCTCATGGCCCATCTTTCAAGCCTTGTTCGCCAAATGGACCCGGCCCAGGCCCAACGCATCATTACGTCTCATCTTAATGGGGCTTCTTCTCATAATGGGCCATCTTCTGATCATGGGCTTCTTTCTTCTCCTTCATATGCTACTGGCATGATTTTTAATGGGACTTATTCTCTTAATGGGCCTCATCCTTCTGCCCATGTTGCTGCCAGCCCAATGGGTCCTTATGCTCATGCTTCTTCTAGGCCCACATATCCTTCCATTCTTGGAATGGGCCCTTCTTCTTCTCAGCCCGGATCCTCTTATCCGGCCCAATACCATGCTCCTAGTCCCAATTCACAACCTCTTGCTCAAGCTGTCCCATATTCTTCTCGATCTCTCCCTACCCAAGAGATGATTGCTCAAACCCAACGCCAGCTTGATGAGCTTCAACGTCGGATCGATCCCAAATCCTCTTTAAGTGTTCCGTTCGCATTTCAAGGTCTTCGGCTTCCGTCTCCATCACAATTTCCCACATATCACCGTTATAGTGGAGTCGGTGACCCGTATGTGCACTTGAAGGAGTTTGTTTATGAGTCAGCTCAATTTTGACATGACCAACACCTGATGGCTTATCTGTTTGGTCTGTCATTGGAAGGTCCGGCTCGAGATTGGTTCTTCTCTCTTCCGCAAGAGCAAGTTGTGAATTTTCAAGCCGTTCAAGAAAAATTTATACAGCAGTTTCAAGACCAGGTTGGGCCCAAGTACTCTATTGTGGATCTGGCCCATGAGATGATGAAGCCCGAAGAGGAGTTTTCTACCTTTGCAGATCGTTGGCGTTGCTTGGCCGCGCAAGTCCCGGGGCACATACCGGAGGGAGAGCAAATCAAGATGCTGATATCCAATGCCGTGCCCGAGTATCGGTTTATCTTAGCCCTCAACGACATCACCTCATGGCAGCAATTATACAGTCGAGCCCGCTTCATTCGCCAACAAATCCAAGATTCCCTTGACCTCGAGTCTCCACCATCCACCTCCACATATCAACCTTCACCCTCCACGTGCCAACCCTACGCTCCCATGAGTCGGCCCGCCATGAGTCAACCTTCCGCCGCATATCCCTCCACGAGCCAACCTCCTACCTCTACATACCCATACGCCTCCGCATATCAACCTTCCATGAGTCAACCTCCTGCGTCCGCATACCTGTCTCCATCTACACTTCCGATCAAGGGAACACCATATCCCGAGCAAGTAGATGCCGTCTACATACCTCCCCACTCCATTCCACACATGCCATCACCAAAGCCCTCCACCACTAGCCACGCACTCCTGCCTACACAACCTCCACTTCCATCTCCACAACCATCCTCACCTCATACCCCTCGGCATCCACCTTGCCCGAAGCGGGCTCCTCATCTTCCGTTGCTGGAGTGCTTCATGGATATTTTCAGCGCTTTGATGGCCACCCATGCGTTGCCGCTCTCTCCGGTTGTGCCCTGCCAACCAGCGGTTGGGGATATGCTTCAATATTGTGATTATCACCGCCAGTATGGGCATTTGGTTGAGGATTGTCCTGAGTTTCGGAATTATGTTTGTGATCTGGAAGCTAAGAAAAGGATTGATTGGGCCTCTATTCACAAAGTCATTTTACATCTTCGTAGCCAACAACAACAGCAAGAAGTGCCGCCGGATCAGTCGTCTCCGTTACTTCAAGGCCAGGGGCACCCCTGTGATTCCTCGTCTAGTGCTGCACTCGCTCCGTCACCTACTCCATTACCTCCGCCATCTCTTACCCTGGCTCCATCGCCGCCACAAACCCAAGCCTCCACTCAGGCTAGTGCCTCCCCTTCTTCTCCCGCTACCATTACCACTACTTCTATCCCTAACACCGCTCGACGCGTTGTGTTGACACGTCGACGGTGGACACCACAACCACCCTCTTCACCCTCTCCACCTCCATGTCCACTACCCCCATCGCCTTCATCACTATCCTCACCATCTCCATTGCCATCACCATCATCTCCATCTCCACCACCAGTGCTTCCATCACCACCTCCATCTCCACCCTTGCCTCCATCTCTGCCATCACCTTTGCCCGAGCCTGAGCAAGCCACACCTTTTCCTTTACCTTTACCCTTAGCCACACCTTCACCTTCGCCTTTGTCGCCACCCGAGCCTATCATCGCCACATCGCCTACACCTTCACTTTCCATCACCACTCCCGTTGGAGCCTCCATGCCTTCCAAACCATCACACGTACCACCCAAATATATTCCCTTTATTTCTCCAACCACTTCCACCCCACGGAGCGGGTGTGCGCTTCCTTTGGTGCCCCTTGGGTCTAATCCCTAGGGAGACAATAAGCCAAGTCGAGATGATTCAGTGCCGTCCGTGAATTTCAAGATTCAGGATTTTATCTGTCGGATGCCGATCTGTGTCCTGGTCCTTGGCTATTTTGGGGACGATGTGCCTACACTTTCAAAGATGACAGTTGCTAAGAAGAGTTCCCTTGAGTTGATGCCAGTTTCTTCCCGAGCGAGGCCGGTGGCAATCTCATTGCTCGCCGGAGAGTTCACTATTGATGCTATTATTACTCCTCACTCGATTGCTATTCAGTTCACTGGCCAAGAAGGGTTCTCTACCCGTGTTGTGCTAACACATATGGCCGCCAAGCAGATTATGGGTTCTATGTTCAAGGGGCAATTGGCCGTATCTTCTACATTTTTCGGGGATATTCTGCACTTGTTATGCAATGTTCCTCAGTTTATTAGCAAGTCGGCCATGTCAACGCCGTGCATTACTCTCCCTCAGCTTCACCCGTCTCTTCTAGCAAGGGAGTTACGCTTCAAGTCTGATTGCCGAGTGGAGCTGCCAAATCTAATGCTACTTATGCCAAGTAACATGACTCCATGGTTTTATGATATTCAACATTATGTGGAGTTAGTTGTTCAAGAATGTCCATCTACTGTTGTTAGCACTGGGTGCCTAGGGGCAACTGCCCTGATGAAGCTGCATATTCATGACCGGGCCAGGCCATCTGTCAGGTGGACCCGTTATTTGAGAAAGTATTACAGATTGAGAAGGCCGAAGGTCCGAGTCCGCGCCAGGCGAGTCCATGTTCAAGAAGTATCAGCTAAGAAGAGGCGACGGCGTAAGTTTAAGGGCCGTCAATTGTGCACTCAAGGGTCCACTTCTCTTCCTTCTTCTTCATTTCACTCATCATTTCTTCTGCTCGGTTCCCACCCCTGGGTGGTGTATCTTCCCTCTCCTAATTCTCCCCCTACGATTCTCTCCTCCCATCTCGGGTCCGCGAATCCTCGTTCTACCTTTTCCTATCCGGAACCTTCGAACTTTCCATCTCCTCACCATTCTCGGCCTCAGCCTATGTCTGATTCTCCTCCCCCGGTATCCTCAAGTTTGACTTCTCATTCTCTTTCCCCGACCTTGTCGGGTGACTCTCATTCTCCTTCCCCGACTCTATCGAGTGGTCCTAGTTCCTTTTCTCCGACCACGTCGGATGATCACTCCTCTTCCCCCTTACCTTTTCCACAATCTTCTCATGGTCTGTCTGTTCTCCCCTCTTCACCATTTCGGGGTCTTTGCCCTTTCTCTTACTGTTTTCGAGGCTTTAGCCCGCCTTGATCTGAGCTAATCTGGTTTCTTCTATATCTGGTTCCTTGTTATCAGGGTCTCTGTGCCTTAACGAGGGAGTTCTAGCCCTCGTCTCTCTTCCTTTTTATCCTCCTTCATCTAGTTTGGTGTCTATCGCTCCTCCATGTCAAGGAATCTTCTAATCCCTTTGCTATCCTCTCCATTTTGTCATGTCAAGCAAGGAAAATAAAGCTCGCACTCCTCAAAGCTCGATGGTCAAGATGCTACTTCCACACTATGGATTTGCAAAGGTATTTTGTGCAAGAATATGTTATCATTACTATTTCTCTTATTACTCCTGCACATGCTTATAATGTTGGTTCCTTAAAACATGGCTAAGTGGCTTTTAGAAATTTGCCTAGTTAGGCTTAGTCAAATGAGTTTGCTTATGCAGCATCCGTAGGCCAGTGATAGATCCGCGCTGGGAGTCTAGTTCTTTCCCCGATCGTTGTGGGTGACCTTTGAGCATGGGTTTTTCACACACTTCACGGCAAGCTATAGTCGATCTCTCTAGTGCAACATCGTTGCTGCTTTGGCCATACCATAGTTATGCACAAAGTTCTTTTCTCTTCTCTGCTCGGCCAAGTGCAAGGGAAAGAGATTGATGGATAAGATGACCAACCTAGGCGCTCCCTAATACGAGAGAGGTCTCAAATAGGGGCAGTCTTGACCCTCGAAAGTGAGCTTTCATGCAATATCTAGCCAATAAGGGCTACCAAAATGAGAAAATGAATCCATGAAATATTATGAATCAAAGGCATGGCAAGAGTGGCAGTACAGTTCCCCGCGGGACGTCATGAGCCCGGTCACATGCGTGCCTGATAAATATGGGTCTCAAAATCAAAGACACAAAGCCCCGGCACAACAGACTATATCTTTGAGGGGTAGTGCCCTGGAAGGAATTCAAATCCTGATGTCTCCCATCTTGCATAAAGCTTGTCTCTAATTTTTATTCTGTTCCTCCCTCTTAGGCTAGGTTGTATCCCGGGTATGGCCTTAGTAGGGGCACCGTTATTTAGAGGCGGTTGGTTGTGGTAAGCCACCCTCACATGCACGCCCTGCTTAAGGGAAACCTTTAATGAGAGGGGTAGGGACGGTGATCCCTAGCAAGTAGTTCGAGCTTGTCTTTGGGTGCTGCAGATTGATATTTCAAATTTTCAAAAAAATGAAATATTATCAAAAATCCAAAAAAATCAAATATGTCAAAATTCCAAAAAAATCAAATATGTCAAAAATTTCAAAAAAAATCAAATATGTCAAAAATCTCAAATTTTGAATATGGCAAAAAAAATCAGAAATACAAAACTCTAAAAATACTTCTCTTTTGTTCCTTTTATTTTTTATCTTGAGGACAGATACGTAATCTATTTGCTAAGTGTGCAGGCTGCAAGCTGCATGTTGCAGGTTCAAGCTTTCCTTATTCTATCTTTCACTCTGCCTACTGCTCATATTCTTCGATATGTACTCATCTCTTCAATCCTATCTCTGGATCTATTCTGAAACTCATGGCCTTCTCAGCTTTTGCTTATCTGCCTAATCATGTTTCCATGAGAGGCAATGTCTCACGATTTTGAACATGGCGGTTCCGCTTCATCTGATCTTGGGCTTTGATTGAAGACTGTGTTTGTTGTCTTTATCATGTCTATGGTCCTCCATGTCTTTTATCCCGCTGTGTCCTTGTCATATGTGTCTATGTCCTCTCATGTTGGTCGTATCTTTTGTCCTGTCGTGCCATTCATCACGCGTGTCCCCATCCCGTCGTGTCATTCATCACACGTGTCTTTATCTTTCGTGGTATTGTCGTCCCACGTGTCTTTGCCCCACCATGTACTTATACCACCGTGTGTGCTGTCCCACCATGTGCGTGTTGTCTTGTCCCACCGTGCCTTTAGTCACATGTATGCTTGCCATTTGTTTGTTTGTTATGTTTCATCCATCTTCGTTATGTTATGTTGTGCCATGTTTTGTTCATATTTCTCTTATTATGTTATGTTCATGTCATGCTCGTTTATATTCGTTCATGTTCACATCATGTCATGTCATGTCATGTGGTTGTTCTCTTATGATGAAAATCCATAAAAAGTAGAAATCAAAAATTCTAAAAAATGTCATGTTGCCTGCACAGGTAAGTTAGGTATGGCTCTCTATCCCTTCTCATTGTTGCATTACTATATGGTGTCTACCTTATTATAGCCTCTCAAGGATCGGCAGGTTGCCCGTGTGTTCTGAGATCTGATGTTCCCCTTTAACAAAAACGATGATAATCTAGGAGCATACGGTTAATCGTTGGATAAGCCGCTCGGTTGAGTCGGGTGGGGGACGATGGACTCTGTCTCGCACGCCGTGGTTGCAAGAAGACTCTTGACCCCATTTTGCTCAGTCTAGCAATATTATCCTTGAGTATCTTCTATTTTTTCTTCCTTTGCATTTATTTTGATGATTTCTTTATTTTAGCCCAGCATGCATCATGTCATTTTGAGCATTCATGCCTCGTGATTCGTTCAAGGATTTCTCCTCAGCAATGGTTGATTGCACCTCAGTTCTCTTGGGTAAGAGATTCTTCATTACACTCTGAATTTGAACGATTTCTCTGATCTTGCCGCTTGGTCTGTTTGGCCAGTGTGATTCCTATCTAGATTTTATCTCAGTCTTATCTCTCCTTTTCCAGCTCTTATGCTGTGTTCCTTCCGACCCACTCATTGTCCGTGGATTGTGTCTCCAATGAGGCTGGTCGTGTTCCCTTTCCTTTAGTTTAGTTCTCCAGACATGTCTCATCCTTGTCAATCATTCCTTGTGGTTAGTTCGGTGATTTCGGGAGAATTCCTATCGCTTGTTGGTTGTGACGGGTGTCTTTTTGCCTTGATGCCCGCTTATCAGTTCTCTCTGCTTCATCTCCGCTTCATCTCCATTTCACGTCGCTATCACTTTCTCTCCATCTCCTTTCCATTTCACCTCCGCGTCACTTTCGCTCGTTCCCTTGCAAAGCGGACATCAAGGAGGGGCATCTGTTGACACCCGTTTTAGCCCACAAGTTGTGTCATTTCTCTTATTCATCATTTTGATGTCCCGAATTACCCATTATTTTGGAGCCTTCTTTGGATAGATTTCGAGCCCATTTCATATCCTTTGAGTTTTGGAGATCATGATTTCTTAGGAGCCCTGGAGCTTATCTCATCAAATTTTGACTTCCAAGTCAACTTACGGCCCATTTAGGCCGGCTTCCCTCAAGTAATCGGCTCTCTCTCACTACGCAGTCTTGAAAGTGGTCCTTTTTCATCTCCTTAGATTCCTCTATTCAAAAAGTTATCTTCACCAAAGTTGTTCCTCTTTCAAAGATCTACAACTTATTCTTCTATGCCGTTGGCCAGTTCTACCCCGTTTGTGATATATTCGCATTTTTCTGGCGTGTTATGTTGTTTACCTATGTCTCAGAATTTTTCTCTCTGTTCTAGCCCCATTTTCTCCATCTTCCAATCATTTTCTCAAATTTATTTCTTCATGAAAGTTGTTCCTATCTCAGTTATCTGCAATTTCTTCTTTTACCACTTTAGCTAGTTCTGCCCTGTTTGAGAGATATGCTTTAATTTCTGAAGTCGCGCGTAGTCTGCCCAAAATCTTCCTCCATCAATGTGACGGCCCTACATAGGTGCGTTACATCAGTGTGACGGTCCTACGATAGACCGTCACACTGAAACTTTTCCGAAACACCCTGTTCAACACCCAGAATGTGGCGGTCCTACCCTAAACCGTCAGAGTCCATGTGACGGTCTAGTATGGGTGCGTTACACCGAAACTCATCTGAAAACGCCCCGTTCGACCCCCAGAGTGTGACGGACCTACCCTAGTCCGTTACATAACTCTGACGGTCCTACGATAGACCGTTACATACACCTGAGAGTCCAATTTGTTCTGGACTCTGCTCCGTTTCTATGAGTCGTGGCCCCGTTGCAGAGTCCATAACTTCTTGAACTCTACTCTGAATTGAGCGCCGTTTGTTCCTATGGTTTCTCCTTGGTATTATCTTAAATTCAGTCCAAAGAACTCCGAATTTCATTGGCTATCTTGCTCAGAATCACGCTTAAAAGTTGAGGGTTTAGGTGTCCTAGTTCAACTCAAACTATGTAGATAAGGCTCCGGGGCTACCTTCCAAGAGCCATATCTTCTAGAATCCTCCTCTGAATTGATCCCCGTTTATTCCTATCTCTTATCCTTAGTATTATCTAGAGTTTGATTTAGAGAACTTGATTTATCGTTGACTCTATCTCCGGGAATCATGATAAGAAGATGAGACTTTCTTACAAAACTCTATAGAAACTGCCCAGTTCGCATTCGCGACGGGGGGGCTCTTTTCGGACGTGGGGCGAAGCCATGCTGCAACGCCGACTCAATCCTTTGACCCTATCTTGAAGAGGGAAGTATTGACTTTCAATTCCATCCTTCTAGGCTTGATTTCATGGTCTACACTCTTAGTTCTCTTCCTCTCAAAATCACAAATCATCACCGTTTTCTGCACTTTCTGCTACATATGTGTTTTTCTCCGTTTTGCATCATTGATTTCTCTATATTCTCTCAATCAAATCTCATGATTTCAAATCGCATGCATGCACAACACACCCACCTATCTTTTCCACCCTTCCACATGGGTTAAAAACCTCCCCCTGGTGCGTTCTCCACCTTTTATTCATGCTATTTTATCACTTTGGGCAGATTTCTACACTTCATGTTCTAATGGGTTTTTGCCTTTGTGTTTCATCTTTGTTTTACAGGAGAGCATGAATACAACGTGAGGCCCTCTTCCTCTAGCCGGCTGGAAGAAGAGGAGGTTTGAATCCACAAGTTCCCCACACCTCGTTTGTCAAGCGCGATCAAGTCTTCATCCCTTTCCGAGGTACACGGCGCCGTTGCACTCCTTTCTTCATCCTTGCGGCGTTGTTAATCCTTGGTGGCGATCACGGTTAGTATTTCTATCCTTTCATCCCCCTTGTCTTTGATTCACATGTTTATGCATGTATGTATTTAAATGGGGTGGGATAGGAATCTAATTAAAAAACAAATCAATAGAGGCCCAGCTCTTCTGGCCGGTCAGGAGGGGTGGAGATTCAAAGTTCCACATTGCTGTTCTGGGTGCCCTTGCGGTCTCTTCAAGGACCGTTTGCAGATCTCAGGCGATCTATCGTAGGACCATTTGCCATCTTCTAGCAGTCGTCTGGAAGACCGTTTTATTTCTGCAGCACCTGGTTTTTCTCTCTCCCATGGGCGGGTGACTTCACTCGGTTTTTTCCAAGGTACATATTGTAATTTTCCTGTGTTATTTACCTTGGTGGTGATCACATCTTCCTTATTTGGGCATTGTTCATTATCTTGCTTGTTTTCTTTATTTTAGTTGCTCCACACCCACGATGTGTGTCTCCTTTTATTTCTTTGCTCCACGCCCACGGCGTGTGTTTTCATTTCTCCTTCCTTTTATTTCTTGAAATATTTAAGATGACATGCCCACTTGCTTCAATTTCATGATGATTGCTTGAGTTAGTGCACCACTTGCTTACACATATTTCACATCATATCACATCATTCACCACACATTCACACCATCACACTCTCACATAAGAGAAAAACTATCAACACCCCTAATTTTTTGGCGATCACGATGGGACATCTGGTGCCAATCGTGCTTAGTTTCTATTTGACATGCTATTCTTAGTTGTTCCCAGTTGCCCTATTGTTTTCCTCAATTTTCTCGTCTATTTCCTGATGTTTTCTACTCTCTGGTTCCCTAGCGGTCTCCTCCCAGGCCATTTCTGACTTAAAAGCGATCTAGCGATAGACTGTTTTATCTTGTTAGCGGTCTTTCATTCGATTGTTTCTCTAGTTACACATACGCACACTGAGGTTGCTATTATTTCTACAATTTTTTTGACTATATTTATTATTCTTGGGTGCTGTCTGGTCTCCTCCTCTGTTGTGACATACATATACATCATTGTTTGCATACTGTTTGCTAGTTGTTAGGCTAGAAATTGCATGCACTCCAGTGCACATAGGGTCATTCATCTCTCATATCATAGTTGCATTCCCACCTTGGTGTGTGATCCTCTCGCCTCCACATTCCTTGGGGTTGACTAGGTGACCACATCAGGGACCTCCATAAGTCCCCGCGAGCCGTGGATGCTTACACGGACGCCGGGCCGGTTGTACCTTCGTCACCCCGTGTCTAGGTTGCATAAGTGAGGGAGAATTTACACCTAAAGTTAACCAAGTTTCCAAATATCCTCCCTATTAGGAACCTATTGTTGGAGAGAACATTTTAAATTCAAATCACTAAGGTTCTAAAGGAAGAGATAAGTAAAATTTGTGCATCATTATAACTTGGTTGACTTTGGTTGCTTTTCATCCCTTTCTTATTTGCATAAGTTTGGAGTCATCTTGTCCAGTCACTTATTTGCGGTTGTTTGTGTTGTTTGCTTTGTTTAAGGTACTTCGTTACATGTGGAGTTGCTTTCGTTCCTTAGATTCATCTCCTAGGGGCGATTCCTCTTTCACATCTTATTCCAATCCATTGTTCGAGTCCAACATGTCTTCCTACGATCTTCCCCATTCCCACGAGGAATCCCTTCCCCAGGGTCTCTTAGAGGACCCATCTCGGGTCATTAAAATTTCATCTGGGGAAGGGTCCATCCCTCTTCCATCCTCTATCTCCAAGGAGGGTGCGCAACCCTCCCTCTCCTCGAATAATCCTACTAGTCATAGCTTGCAGATGATGGCCCAGTTGGATCCGGCCCAACTTCAGGCCCTTTATCAAACCTTGTAGGGGTCCGGTGCTCCATCTCCCACGATTGCACAAGGTCTGTCCACTACCTCCATCTCTCAATCTAGGATTGATGAGCGCGGGGTTCCACCCATTCCCATTGATCTCACCCCGATTCAGCCCAAGGTCCTTCGATTCTCCAGTCTGGAGGCGGGCCAGTCCTCTGGCTCGGCCCACCAAGTTCTTGATAAAGGGAAGACTGTTCTTCCCTCATTTACCCAGACTGATTCTTATAGGCCCATTCCATCAATGCCACAAACTCTTGTTGGACCGGCCGATTTTGCTCGTCCTCAGCAAGGGGCGGCCCATGTTCAACCCAATTTGGGTCATCCTCCGGCCCAATACCCTTCTTATGGGCCTCCAACTCCTTATGTCTATCCTTCGGCTCCTCACCTTGAGCTTACTCCTTTCACTCCACCTACTCCATCTCGGGAGCAGGAACTCCTTGACAAATGGGCCGCTATGCAACAACAACTCGACTTCCTTCAAAAGTAGGTTGGCCCACAATCTTTGACAGATGTTCCGGTTCCCAACTTTCACAATATCCGATTCCCTCCCCAATCTGAGCTCCCCACATACCGCAAGTATGACGGGAACAATAATCCATTTATTCATGTGAGGGACTTTATGTATGAATTGGTGCAGTTTCAGTATGATGATCGCCTTATGGCGTATTTGTTCCGCCGATCACTAGATGAAGTTACTCTGGAGTGGTTTTATGCTTTGCCACTCGAAGATGCTGAGAGTTTCAAAGTTGTCAAGGAAAAGTTTAGTCAAAGGTTCTAGGATGAGGTCGGCCCGGAATATTCATTTACAGATCGTGTGACCGAGAAAATGAAGGCAGATGAAGACTTCGCAACATATGCCGACAGATGGAGGCAAATGGCCGCCCGGGTGCCAGGGCATATTCCGGAGGAGGAAAAGTTCAACTTGCTTATATTTAATGCTACCCCCACTTTCCGCAACATATTGGCCATGAATGATATTGCTAACATACACCAACTCTATAGCCGAGCGAGATTTATTCAAACCCAATTCAAGGACGCCCCTATCCATTCTCTCTTCGAGGCCCAAAAGCCCAAATACAATAAGAAATCTCAAGGGTCCGTTACCGAAGGAGTCCAAACTAATGAATAGGTACAAGCCGTTGCATTCCCCTTCCCCAATCAGTCTGCTCCACTATACTTCCCACAAACTCCCCGCAATCCCCAATTCTCCGCTCTACCAAACACCCAGCCTACGTTCTCGCTCCACAAAATGCCTTCCCCGCTCCATAACAGCCGCAACAACCTCCGCAATACCACAATGTCCCCCCCACCCAACGGCTACACTAACAAACGCCCGGCTTCGAAAAGAGCGCAATATCCTCCTTTGCCCGAGTCCCTCACGAACATCTTTTCTGCTCTCATGTCAATCAGTGCAATTCAGCTTCCTCCGGAACAGTCGAATTAGAACTTGGCCATTGATCAATCCAAGTATTGCATGTTTAATAGGCAGCCCGGGCACACTATTGAAGGGTGTTATCAGTTCTGAGATCTGGTGTATGACCTACATGAAGGGCACCGCATTGATTGGGCCGAAATGCATAAGGCCATCATAGAAATAAAAGAGAAAAGAAGGCAACACCAAGGAAGCAAGTGGAGCAGCAACAAGCACCGCAGCCACAGTAGCAGCCACAACCACATCAGCAACCCGTTCAGGACTTGGGGATCCATGAAAACCCCATGCCGAATCATTCGCCCGCTCCGTAACCCCAACCACCGGCACTGGCTCAGGTTAACCTTGTTCAACCCCTAGCTCCTGACGCTAGGTGGTCCTATGATGATGAAGCCTCAGTGCAATGGCTCATGGCCCTCCACCATAACTACCGCAACCCTTCTTTACCTTCTACCCCCGTCGTCCTCCCGCTTGACCATCAAACCCCTCCATCCCCCGTAGTCGCCAAACCCCTCATCATATCATCCGCTTCCCCCATTTTCCCACCTATCTCTACTCCACCGCCAAAACCCGTACCCATCATCACCATTCCTCCATCATATCCTTCACATGTCCTTCCTCCACAGCCTACCATCTCCACTACTCCCATAAAACCCATTATCACCACTACTACTCCTATCACCTCCACGCCTTCCACCACATCATTCATCCATCTCGCTGGGCCTATCAAGCCGCTTATCCTAAGCCCATCTGACGCCATGCCAGCCCAAAACCTTGCCCTACGAAGCGGACGGTTGTTCCATAGGAACTACCCTTTCACTGGTGCACCTGCACCTAATCCCCTGTCCTCGCAATAGGCCGCTGATCAAGAAGAGGCAGATCCGCTGCCAGGGACGCAATATGATTTGCTACATCATCTAGACCGAGTGCCCGCTAAGATTTCTGTGCTGGAGTTGATTAAAAGGTCCACGCTTCACCAAGATGCACTTCACAATTTCCTTCAGAAGGTGATAGTAAATGAAGACATGGCAGTGGATAGCTTACCAACAGCCCTAGCTACAATCTCTAAAGGGCCGGCAATTACATTCTCTAAGACTGAACTGGCACCCCCTGAGGCACGACAGATGCCGCTATGCATTTCTATTACTCTGAAGAAAGTCAGCATAGACGCGGCATTGGTAGACACAAGGGCTTCAATTAATGTCTGCCCTCTCAGCACCTTAAGGACCTGCAATTTGTCAAAAGATTCACTAAGGCCAACCCCGACCACTATTGCTGCATATGACAATTCCATAAGAGCATGTCACGAGGTAGTCACCATTCAGGCTGAGCTCGGGCCTCTTACTATGCCAGTTGAGTTTTATGTGCTAGACATCGACCCTATGTCCAAGGCTATATTGGGTCATCCATGGATTGACAATCTTAAAGCCGTACCAACCGCTGCTCACCAGTGCCTTAAATTCCCTTTTCAAAGGAGGGTGGTCAAAGTAAAGAGTATATCCACAGTCCAGTCTGTCAAGGCCGTCTCCGAGAAGATCTTACCAACATTATGGCCCAGCAATCGCCCTGTCATCTCAGTATTGGATCTAAACTTTCCATGGGCCTATGCGCCACGCAAACCCACCACTACGCTAGTGAACATCAAAGTGAAGACCCAGATACGAGATTCCAAGGGCTGGTCCATTATATTGAAGCTGGACTATCAGCCGGGGAGAGGCCTCAGCGCACAATTGCAAGGGCGGACCAAATCGGTCCCCAAAGGCAGAAAGATGAACATGAGGGGTCTCAATTTTCAGGAATCCTCACTCTCAATTTTGGGTGACTCTGGACCCTTAACATGGGACTACCGCCAACATTTTGTTAGGGGCCCTCTCCAACCGGGCATATTGAAAGCATTACCAAGCCAACCCAAGGAAGAAGATACAGCTTATATAGTGGACAACTCGCTATTGCTGCCCAAGGGACCGGTTGATGATATGCTTGATTTCAGCCAAGCATTTGAAAGACTATTTTATGGAGAGGAAAATTTTAAGTAGAATTCGGAGGTGCAGCTTATGCACTATGAGCTGAAGAAGCCGACTTACCGCTCACGAGAAAGGGGGAGCTCACCCGTCATCTTCACTTGGTCCCCTTCCCGCTTGTTTTCATTCTTTCAAAAGATGGCGTCCATACCCCGTTCACCTCCTATCTTGATCAATCCATCACTACTTGAAATGCCAACTGATTTCCTTATCGTCAGGACTTGTGACTGCTGTCCACCTGTCGATCTATCTATTTCTTTCTTCTCCTCCTCTGACCCCTTCCTCAAGATTTTCTGTCCATATAAATACCCCCTTAGGCTCCCTCCTCCGCCTTTCTCTCCATCTTGTTGCATGATCTCCACTAATCTTAAAAAAAATGTCAAATTTGAAATGGAGATTTCAGTGGAAGATTACGCTATCTTCCCTCCATCTTCCTACCAGGGGCATGAGGTCCCTGCTGCCTCCCTCCCATTAGGGTTTCTCTCTCCCAGGTTAGGCGTAGGGTCCGTTGAGTCTAGGGTAGCAGAGTCTATCAGGTCTAGAGAAGTAGGATCTTGTTCTAGGTCGTCCAATCCTTCCTTGTCTGAGCCACGCCCGCTGGCGCGATATTCTAAATCCATTCCTAATAGGTTCTTGCAGGATCTAGCTCAACGATGTCATGCTCTTCTTAAATGCCCGGAGTTCATAGCTACGGCGATTGCGATCGAAGAAGATGAGGAGCAAGGCGAGGTGTCGAGCGATGACGGATTAGGAGTCTATGAAGTCATGGATGAAAAAGACCCGATGGATCTTGAGGTCAGCGACGTAGACGACACTGCCAATTTGTATGCGCAAGGTTTAAAGAGATTTGATGAGCCATCGTCAGCAGTGGATGAACCTACGAAGGAAATAAATCTGGGAACTGAAGAAGACCCCAGGCCCATTATCATTGCTGCTAATATCCCTTCAGTAGTTGAATAAGATTTAATCAAAGTCCTGAGGGAGTATAGCGATTCTTTCACCTGGTCTTACGAGGACATGCCGGGTCTTGACCCTTCCTTGGTGGAACATCGATTGGTGCTTAAGCCCGGGGCAACACCCGTGAAACAAAGAGCAAGAAGATTTCACCCCCACATGGCCTTAAGGATCAAAGAAGAGGTCGATAAATTGTACAAGGCCAGATTTATTAGAGTCGTATTATATCCTTAGTGGGTGGCGAATATAGTCCATGTCATCAAGAAGGATGGAAAGGTGCGCATTTGTATTGATTTCAGGGATCTTAACAAAGCATGTCCCAAGGATGATTTCCCGCTGCCTCATATAGATGTATTTGTGGACAACACCATTGGGTACGAAGCACTATCATTTATGGATAGTTATTCAAGATACAACTAAATCTGTCTCGCTCCTGAAGATCAAGAGAAAACCTCCTTTACCATGCCCTGGGTCACGCATTGTTATGTGGTCATGCCGTTTGATTTGAAGAATGCGGGTGCCACTTATCAAAGGGCGATGATGGCTATATTCCACGACATGATGCATGTTTACATGGAAGCTTACATGGATGACATTTTGGTGAAGTCAAGGACTAAAGAGGAACACCCCGCCATTCTAGCTAAGGTGCTTCTGAGAGCTAGGGAATACCAATTGAAAACGAATCCTAAGAAGTGTGTTTTTGGAGTCTCTTCAAGGAAATTTCTATTCTTCATAGTTAGCAAAAGGGGGATTTAGATTGATCATAACAAAGCAAAGGCCGTCATGGACATGCCTCCGCCTAAGAATATCACGAAACTTCGAGGATTGATTGGACGCTTGTAATTCATTAGAAGATTTATATCCCAGCATTCTCAGAGGTGCCGCCTGTTTTATGAATTACTAAAGATAGGGGTCAAGTTTGAATGGAACCAAGACTGTCAAAAGGCCTATGAAGATTTGAAGTATATTTGTCCAATCCCCCGATTTTGCAACCTCCTGTCCCTAGGAAACCCCTGATCCTATACATTTCTGTCATTGAGGACTCCCTAGGAGCTGTCTTGGCACAGGTAGATGATGAAGGCAAAGAGCGGGCAGCTTATTACCTCTCCATGTAATTTAACCCTGTGGAGGCCAAGTACACTACCATGGAGAAAACTTGTGCCGCCTTAGTTTGGGTAGCTCAGAAGCTGAAGCACTATTTCCTAGCCCACCCGGTTAGGCTGATCTCTAGAATGGACCCAATCTGCTATCTCTTAGAAAAGCTTGTCCTTTCTAGTAGGTTAGCTCGCTGGCAGAGCTTCCTCTCTCACTTTGATATCACATTCATCATTCAGAAGGTAATCAAAGGATATGCCATCGCTGAGCATCTCGCCCATCTTCCTATCCCCTACACGGACTCTATTCAGGATGATTTCCCTGATGAGCATCTCTCTGTTCTTACTCATCATCCCTTTTGGTCTCTGCACCTTGATGGTGCACTCAATTCCCAAGGCCGTGGGATAGGCGATGTTTTGCTCACTCCGGAAGGGGTAACAATTCCCTTTACTTATCAACTTCATTTTCCTGCTACCAACAACATCACCAAGTATGAAGCTCTCCTCGCTGGATTGAAGCACGCCTACCTCTTGGGAGCACGCTATTTGAACATCATAGGAGACTCTCAGCTCATTCTGTGGCAAGTTCTATCCACTTACCGCACTCATGACCTGAAACTCAAGCCATATCAAGATTTGGTCACTCTCTTGGCTAGGCAATTCCGCAAACTGATCTACATCCACACTCCTCTATCTCAAAATATCCTCGCCTATGCATTGGCATCACTTGTTTTCTCTCTATCTTTTCCTCTCAATCGGAGCACTGAGACCATCATTATCTAGAGATTAGATGCTCCCTCTCTTCAGGATCCTTGGTTCGATAACCTTAGGAAGACTGAAGAGGCTAGGGCTGAGAAGGAAGATTTAAAGGAAGTATCCTTGACTGAGTTAGAAGAGATTCTGGAAGAGGAAGAGTTGCCATGGTACCATGAAATTGAGCTGTATTGCAGGGATGGATCATTCCCAGAAGGGGCAAGTGCCGAGCAGCGTAAGGCTATTAGAAGAGCCCCCTCGATGTACACTATCATTGCTGGAGAATTATACAGGCGTGCTCTCAACGGGATGCTTATGAGATGTCTCGATGATGATGAAGCTTGGAAGGTGGCCGAAGTAGCCCATTCAAGTGAGTGTGGAGGTCATGTCAATGGCCAAGCTTTAGCAACGAAGATCCTTATGCAGGGTTACTATTGGCCCACTCTAGAGGAAGATTGCTCCCTCTATGTCCGGAGGTGTCTTAAATGTCAACTCCACGCTGATAAAATCCATGTTCTTGCTTCATCTCTTCATCCACTTTCCGCTCCTTGGCCATTCTCCATGTGAGCTTTCGATATTGTTGGCCCGCTCGGTGATCCCAACTCTCAGACCAAGCATAAATCCTTCATCCTCACCGCCACTGAGTACTTCACCAAATGGGCCGAAGAGGAAGCATACGAAGAAATCAAAGCTACCACGGTGTGCCGCTTCATCATGAAGGATATCATCGCGCGGTTTGGGGTACCAAGCAACATCGTCATCGACAATGGACCCCAGTTCATCTCTCAAGAGCTCCAGGACCTTTGTAAGAAGTTCAATATTGCATTGCATCATTCATATTCATATTATCCTCAAGGCAATGGTCAAGCTAAGGCCACTAATAAAACCCTTCTTAAAATCATAAAGAAAACATGTGATTCTCATAAATTCTCTGATTGGCCTGAACGATTAGTAGAAGCTCTATGGGCTTACCGCACCTCCGTCCGTACTCCTACCGGGCAAACCCCCTATGCTCTCACTTACGGGATGGAGGCGGTGCTCCCATATAAGATCTTGATCCCTTCTCTAAGGGTACAGCTTGATAAGGAGCTTAATCTCGATGAACGTCGAGAGACGTTGCTTGTCAAACTAGAACTCTTGGATGAGAAGAGGATGAATGCGGCCGATCACGTGTCTATTTATCAAAAGAGAGTTTCACGTTATTTTCAAAAGAAGGTAATTGAACACAAATTCCAGATAGGTGATATAGTTGTAAAACATAAATTCATTAGGTCTGGAGGTCCTAGGTCCAAATTGCAACCTAACTGGGAAGGACCGTTCGTCGTTAGAGAGGCTTATCCAGGGAATGCATACCGCTTGGTCAACACAAAAGGTGAGGAGTTGTCTCACATCTGGAATGGGTTGTACTTTAAGCACTTTTCCCCTTAGAGTTAGGCTGACGAAGGCCCGATAGCGAGGTGTCCTTTCCTTGACTACGAAGGAGGATTCCGAGGTTGGCAATCACACTTCACGACATCCTTGATCAGGTTTCCCAATTTTGTGCAAACACCGTTTCTCCCTTGACCATGCTTGGGGGGAAGTAAAAGTCCCTTTCCGTTTCTCTCTTTTGCTGAATCTAGGGGCAAGAGGCAAATAAGGGGGCGATGACTGATCTAGATACTCTAATGAGAGGAGGTCTCATATAGGGGCAGTCTGTTATGACCTGATTCCACAAAAGAAAAGCAATGGTGACATCAAAAGCAAAGAGAAGAGAAAAAAGAAAAAAGAAGGAGCAAAAAAAAGAAAAGCAAAGCTAAAGCTTATCCCAAAAGCTCAAAAGTTCAAAAGATCAAAAGCTCCAAAAGTATGAAACTAGACATGGCAAGAGTGGCAGTACAGTTTTCCCACGAGACGTTATGAGCCCGATCGTACGTGCGCCTAGGGTGGATAAAGGTTCGATGACGGACACAAAGCCCCAGTGCAACAGACTGACTCTCTGAAAGGGTTGTCACGAGAAGGATTCAAGCCCGAAAAACTCTATACCTTGTCTAAGCTTACCTCCCAAATTCCTTTTTCTTTTAGGACTAAAACTATACCCTAGGTATGGCATCGATAGAAGCACCGTCACACAGGTGAGCCATGGCCCAGGATTGTCACCTTCTTAAGCACGCCGACCTCAAGAGGTTCCTAGTGAGACAGGTAGGGCTCTTGTTACAAGGACGGAATTGACATTCAAAATCTAAAAAAATCAGATATTTCAAAATCTAAAAAAATCAAATATTTCAAAATAAAAAATCAGATATTCCAAAATCCAAAAAATCAAATATTTCAAAATCCAAAAAAATCAGATATTCCAAAATCTCAAAAAAATCAGATATTTCAAAATCCAAAAATCAAATATTATTTTCAAAACTCCAAAAAATATACCATCATCCTTGCATAACATGCATTGCATCTACACATTTTTCTATTTCACCTATTTAATAAGGCTCTACCCCTTGACCAAATATCAAGGATTTGTCATCCTCTAACTAGTTGAAGGCAAGGGGTTGAGCTTAAGAATGGATCTAACTTGTTTCTTATTTTAACTGTGTGCAGACACAAGTCCCAGGGTTCAAAGTTTGCAGGTTTCTCTATCTCCCATCCCTTGCGATCTACTCATGAACCATTTAACCTACCCTAGCGGTCGTAAAGCGACCGTTTTTCTTACCCGACAATCAAAATTTTTAGGTTTTCTGTTTCTTCACTTTCGCGGTCTTTCTCTAGACCGTTGGCATCCTTTTGGCGGCCCAGTAGGAGACTGCATGCTTCACTCGAGAGTCAGAAAACTCAGAGTTTTTCTGAGTCTATCCCCTTGCGATCTATCGCCAGACCGTTAGGCTCTTCTAGCGGTCCTTTGCTGGACCGTTTTCTCAAACAGAGAACCCTATTCTTTGATTTATCAAGCCAAAAATGGTGATTCCATTGCAAATCTTTTAGACACAATCTTATCTTTCATTTATTAAAGTTCATAATACATCATTCTTTCGACGAATTTCAAAAACATAAACAAGGAATTTCAAGTTACATTCAATTTCCTATCCGCATGAGGCCGGACCTTGCGCAAATCCTTTAAATAAGCTTGATATTCCTCTATTTTCTCTATCACTTCCACGGGCAAGGAACGGACTCGACTGATCTCCCACATGGTCAGAACGCTTTGAACTGCCCGTTCATCCTCCTCGGTCCCGATCTTCCTAGCTTGAAGGGGAGGGTAGTGAGATAGTGCTTGAACCATAGTGCGAGGTAGTCCAATTTGCAATTAGCACCGGTGCGGGTTGTAGATCGCCAAGGTAGTGTTCCCCACTAGCTGCAGGTCTAGGCCTAGTCGTCGGGGTAATCTGAGGGTAGTGCCTTGAAGAGCTCGAGGTCGCATCATGAACTTCTCAATTAGCAAAGTGTTGAGGAATAGGTGCCAATGATCTCATGTTTTCTTATCCACGGTCTGGCATTCAACCTGTGAAGAGAACCCAAATGCACCTCCTATGAAGAAGAGTGGGTGGAACCCGAATATGCAGCTAGTTGAAGGCACGTCCTCCTTGGATAGAAATTTGAGTCTAATTCCCATCTAACACTCAAGGATGATCATTGACCCATAGAGGGGACTTCCTAGTGATGCTGAACTAAGGCCTTCATAAAGGTAAGAAAGGATGGCTTGGGAGATAGATAAACCCCACCACAACCCACTAATGATGCTGAGATTTTGGATCTCTAAGAGGTGGTCAGTGGTAGAAAAGAGTAAAACCCCGCACAAGCAAATAGAGACGGCTTTTGCTATGGCTTCATATTTTCCATTTTTGTTTTTACAATAAGAAGTGATCCATTGAGCAAGGTTATCAAATGGATATGGCGAGGGCTAATCATGGTTCTCACATCTTTTGGACTAGGTAGGAAGTCTCCCAAGATAAGTGATGGGTCTATGGGTTCAACCGTGTGGCACACCAAGTCTTCATCCCCCGCCTTAGTCTTAGGAAGGGCTAGGTAGGTCTCTACCTCTTCTATAAGGATAGTGGCTTCAAAGGTTGGGAACATGAAAGTGTGTGTTTGAGGGTGCCATAATTCTACAAGGGCTGAAATGCTAGGCCAATCAAAGCAAATTTTCTGAAAATTCTTGGCTAGAACCAATAAAGGTTGAAGGTGCCATGCCCTTAGGATTGAGGTAACTTCTAAAGGAAGTTCTTTTATCATGGGAGCCACCCACTTCAAGTTAGAATAGCATCTTGGGCTAGGAAGGAGCTAGAGAAAGGGGGGGAAAGAGGAAAAGAAGAGAAAGAATGCCATGAGGAAACTTAAGGAAATTCATGATTTTTTGGAGTTAATTTGAACTCACCTCTCTTGAAGAGCTTGTGCTCAGGTGCTTGGGGATTGAAGTCAGCCGCTGTAGCTCCCCATGCTCTCTTCTAGCTAGCTTTGGCCCGGTATAGACCACCTCTCCCATGGTGCTAGCTTCAAAGCTCCTCTTCATGGTGATTTTGGGTGATTTTGAAGGAATTTCAAGGTTTGAAGTAGAGATTTCTGTGAGCTGCGAATTCTGGGTGCATTCCTAGTTATAGGGCTTTAATTCTAGTCCTAATGTATTAGGATTGAGGCTAGTAAGCTTTAGATTAAGTTAGGATAAGTTTTAACATGGATTATGCACTTCTAGCCCCGAGTTCAGACTCTCACGGAGAGTCTCGCTCGGATTATACTGTCTTTTCTCCCTTGCGGTCTATCGAACGACCGCTAGCCTCCCTCAAACAGTCGTCATACGACCGTTTTCTGTTTCCACTGCCGCTTTTTCTCCCGTTTGCCTAGCGATCATAGCCTCGACCGTTTCTTCATCCTGGCGGTCTTCCATAGGACCGTTTTCCCCTGTTTACCTATTTTGATTACCTTTAATCAATCAATTCTCCCTCTCTCTCCCACTCGCTCTCATGCTCTCTCTCTATCAATCCTAGAGGTCGTTGTTAGTGAGTCAGCATTCACATTCACATTTTGCATAACAAAAAGACAAAAAATCATATATTCACTAACATAAAGTCATGTACATGTGTCCATAAAAGAAAAGAAAAAGTACAACTCATGCCCTAGCCGGTCCCTCTCCTGGACCCCCGCTGTCCCCGATGCCCTCGTGCCTCTCACCGGCGGTGCCATGGAGGTGCTCCCCTCCTCTCACTATCGTCGTCTCCTCTCTGCATCCTCATTCCTCCAGAGGTCGGAGGAACTAGTAAGGAAGTCTGGGAAAGCGTTGCTCCGTGGGCCGCTTTGCGACGCACTTGCTGTAGGTCCTCGGCCCATCATCTGGACCGTCCTCTCCATGACTCGTAGCTCGATCCTCAGATCGTACGCCTGGCGCCGAGCCTCTCTCGCCTCGGTCCTGTAGCGCTCCAAATCTATTGATCTAGCTCTAAGTCTCTCCACCTCTGCACGGAGATGAGCTACCTCTCTCGCCTCGGTCCGGAGACGCCCCGCCTCGCCCAGCGCTGCAATCAGCTCCCTCGTTTGCATAAGCATTCATCATGTTAGTCAAAACTACATTTTCATATAGTATTAAAAGGAAGTTGGTCAGTTGCTTACCCTCTCTGCGAGAGTGGCCTCGGCCTCCTCGGCCCGAGCGACTGCCCGAGCGAAGTCCGCATCCTGCTCTGCTCGGCCCGCTGGCTGGGAAGACAAGGATGGAGCGTCGAGTCCCTGTCGTCCTGCTCCCTCGGTGCGCTGCATTTTGGAAATCAAGTTAGTCACATGCATAAGCATAAGCGCTTGAGTCTAAGCATTAGAACTTGCTAGGAGGTCTAGAGATCGCTGGAGCTCATCCCTCTACTGTACAGTGGAATGGAGGAGTCCCTGAAGCTCTGCTATCCGGCCCTGGGGGTCCGTCTGCATGTAGGAAGTCAAATAGTCAGTGCATCATTATAAGAAATCAATGCATTTAGAAGTAATTTTGAAGTTTGAGTTTAGAAGTCGTACCGGTCATCGAGCGCCATGGAAGACCTAATCACCGTACCTCCTAGCGTAGGCCTTCAGGTAGGCCTCATCGCTGGTGGCTCTAGCTCTCACCACTCTGCCTCTCCGAGTCCAGTCTCGTACCTGGTCGATCGCCCTGGTCACCCAGTCGATCTCCCCGCTCAGGCCCTTCAAGGACCGTCCAACCCGCTCGTCATCACGCACCGAGAACTCCACATCGGGCTGGTGCACACCCCTCATCCTCATGATCAGGCGATGGTGGAGTGGCTCGATGATGTTCATGCAATGGAACCACACCTCTCGTCCCGCGTACGCCTAGGCCGCCTCCACCCAGAGCTGTCCATCGTGACCCTCATCACGGTATGGTGTCCAACACACCTGAAGAAAAAAAAGAAAGAAAAAAAGAAAAAAAAGAGCATTCATTTAAGTCAGTGTCAGCATTCATAAAAGTATTTAAGTGCATTTACAAGATTTAGAGTTTAGAGGCTTACTGATGCATACGGGAATGCGTCCATATTGTCCTGGATCGCCCGCGCTAGGTGCTGCAGCGACCCTGTGTCCCGAACCGCTATCCACCGCCTTGCGATCGGTACTTGGTCTGGATGTACCTCTCTTCCCCGCCCGAGGCCAGGGAGGTATAGGTACCTCCATACCTGCATTAGTCAGATGTCAGCATATCATAAATCATAATCATAAGCATTATCATAAGTATTTAGAGTCGAGCATTTACCTGAAGTAAGGGTGAGAAGCCGCCTAGCATCATCTGCCGATCGGTGGTACTAAGCAAGTCAAAGAGGAACGCCAGCACTGCGGCGCCCCATGCATATCCTCCGGCTCCATCTAGATCCCTCAGCAATGGGAGGAGTCAAACGCTCACTCCATCCGCCCACGTCACGAATAGAAGCTTCCTGAACAGCAGCATCAGGAAGCGGCGAAGGGTGATGTCCCCCTCTTATCCTAGTCCCGCCGACACTCTCTGTTGGGCTCTGTCTGTCAGCCTCCTGAGATGCTCCTCTGGAAACTCTTCCACGGCTATCGCCGCTCCCCTCAGTCCTAAGCTCTCCGGAAGGGTCGCCCGTCCTAGCATCGACGAGTGGCGCCCTGGTCTTAACCGCTCTAGTCCGAGTAACTCCTACGCCATCTCTCGATAGTCGGCGTGTATGGTCCCGGTCACTGGCGCTCCATGCACTCTCAATCCCGTGATCCTCGCGACGTCCTCGAGCATCGGGATCATGTGTCCCCACGGGAATAGGAAAGCTCTACTTATCGGGTCCCATCTCTCATGAAGAGCATAGAGCAGTGTTGTGTCAATCCTCATAACCTCAATGCTAAGCCGCTCGTCGAAGCCCATCGATGCCAGTCTCTCTCTCTGGTAGTCCGACAGTGCCAAGTATACTGCTTGGACTTGCAGCCAAGTAATCTGGGTTCGTCTCTTTCCCTACATCCATTTAAACAATCAGAGTCAGTCCTTTATATAGTTTATAGTTCCGACATTGCATTGCATTTTAAAACAAGAACACAAACAATCATTCTTCTTCCCAAATGGTCATCCCAAGACCGTTTCTTATCCTCTATCGGTCGTGCCCTAGAACGCCTGGTTCCCTAGCAGTCGCTAGAAGGACCGCTAGGCACCCAGTGCATGGGCGTTGTTTGATTTGATTCTCTAGGGTTGGAAAATGATCAAAAAGCCTATATAACAATTTTATCGGTCCCCAGACCCATTCCCATGTCATTTTGATGCAGGACGGACACGCGACCTGGGACTCTAGCTCGGGATCATCCCTATGCGAGGGAAAGGCTGGACCGTGCGCGGTTGAGAAACCGCAGTGAGTCTCGGGTATCGGCTTTCCGCGTGTACTCGGATCGAGTCACGGGACGAGTCACTCGCTCTCTCACAACGGTGATAACAATATATCGGGCTAAGAATCCTAACACTCGCAGCGGCATATACAAATAGATACGAGTAAAGCAAATGCGAAAGAGAGAGAGAGAGCGAATTTACCTCCACACTCCAGGCGTGGGGAAGACGATCCCAGTCAAGTCAGTAACTCTCGGTACAGTTAATATTTAAATTACAGCAGTGAATTTTTGATACCCACTCCACGCAGGGAGGTAACGGGCTGCAAGTGGGCCCGAGAGGACCAATCTTGGGTTGACAGGCAGCACTTGGATCCGCTCGTCGGTGCCGTCCGGAAGATGCTTGCTGCGGGTTATGGGGCCCACGTGCGGCTCAGCTCTCCGAGTCTGGCGGGGTGGGTCCCGTTGTGAATGGGGCACCTGGAGGGGCGATCCTTGGAAGGCGGTCGACCGGGAACGCCGGGAGGAGGCCAGGCGGTCCGAGCCAGAGGCCCGAGGATGTGATGTCCACGGATCTGAAACTTCTATTTTATAGCATGCGACCCGGCGAGATTAGATGCTGCAATCACTCCCGACGTTGGATCGACGCGAAAGTGGTACCGTTGGAAAGCTGACTTGAAGTACTTCGATCTATGGCCAGAGGAAGAATTTTGAATATCTCGGATCTGGCCTTAGTAGAATTTACCATCTGCTGGCTCACAGAACCAGATCTGGCAGGATAGAATTGAGTTTTCCTGAGAGTTGGCATTGACCGTGCCTTAAACGTCGGATCCAGGTGTTGAGTTCTTGATGAAAGTTGTAGAGGAAGAAACAAGGAAGATGGGGATAATTTTTGTTTGATTTTTAGTGGAGGTTTTGATTTTTGGAGATTTTATATTGGATAGGGGTCGGATTTGAACTGCACAGGATAGAACAGATTTGGGAAAAGACAGAGATTTTTAAAAATATGAAAAGGACTTCAGAAATTCCAAGAAAATTCTTGGATGATGAATGTGGTGGACAGAACTTCCAATAAAATTGGTGACTCAAACAAATAAAGGAAAAGGGGTCGAACGGAGGAAACACAGGGTTGCTGTGACACAAAACTGAGTACAGACAGAATTGGAAGACTGAGAGACACGAAAATGGAAAAATAGCAAACGAAGGATAAATGACCGGATTTTTTTTGTGGAGGCTGGGGTGGACGTGGGAGACTCACCCTCCAAGTTTGGTTGCGACCAGAGCTCCAAAGGGAGAGCTAAAAATCACGTAATAGGGCTCTATCCAGGATGAACAGAATACCGAAGAAGCGGCGATGGCGGTGCGGTGGTGGCACGAACGGAAGGCGGCGGCCGGAAGTCGCATCCAACAGAGGTTGGAGATCTTGGAGTCACACCAAGATGAGGGCTTAACACCATATAAATACAGGAAATCCATGCTGCAAGAAGAGAGCGAGAGAGGGGCGCCCAATGGCCAAGAATAATTCTTGAATTTTCTTCTCATTAAACCTTACTAAACACTATACATGGGTTTATATAGAAGGGGACGAAGGGGGAGGGGGTTGGTATTTCATGGGAGAGAGGGGAGGGGTAGCATTTTCTTCCCCCATGTGGTCAATTGGCCTAAAAAAAGAAAATACAAAATGTCATTTTAATGGGGGGGCACCCCCATGACTTAAGGGGGGGCATCTTGGATATTTTTCACCCATTGTCCCCTTGACTTGTCCAAGAAGGAAAGAATCCTTCTAGAAGCCACCTTGGCATTTGACCAGCCCCACATGGACCCCTAGGGCTTATAAAGCCTTACAATTGCAAACATACTTTCCCAAGGATATAAAAGTAAACTAAAGGACACAAATGCAAAAATAAAAGTTAGTGGTCTTGCTCTGATGTCCCCATCAATTCTCCTCGGGTGGGAAGAACTCGACCCCATCGAGTAAGGGGTGCGGCTGCTCATGACGCCGGCGGACCCTTCATCGTACTAAGAAGCGCGGAGTACGCTCCACATAAAGTAATCGACACCTGCTCATCCCGTATAGATTTGATATGCTCATGCTGCAGGGGAGGAGGCTAGAGGTGGACACTTCGGGGTGGGGTCACTCTCAAATGAAGGGGAGGCGGCTCAAAAAATCACTAGGAATCACCGCTGGTCCCTTATGTGACTAGATCCGATATGTGAAGTAGAACTGATCCCAAAGTCTGACAAGTATCACACTCGACAAGGACTAACAACGCGAGCGTACATAAGACCGACTCGACTCGATGTATGCACAAGCACTTGACAGACAAACGGTATGAAGCAAAGACTGACACATGACCCTAAACAAACCTATGGTTAGTCCGACTCATGCATATGCAAAGGTGGACCAGGACACCCGAATGTGTGCCATGCATACACTAGATGTAACTGGTGGTTGGCGGAATGGGGAACTCTAAACATCCTAAGAGGCACCATGCATGAACATGCTCCCTAGTGGATTTGATAGGTGGAGAACCGAATTCACCTTCTTTGACACCTGTGGACGCGGGATTTTTTCTTCCGTTATCTTATTTAATTTTATTTGTTTATTTATTGATTTATTGATTTATTGGCGTGCCAGTCACCATGGTGGCAATTTTTATTATGCGCTCGATCTGACTTGGTCAGTCGATTGTGAAGTCCGAGTCGGGACCGAAAGTCCGTCATACTATAAAGGCTATGACGTTAATTACGCCCTTCCTAAGAAGGACAACCATTGATTAAACGCCGAAATAGGAGGCCTCATAAGGCAAACAGATATTCATGTGCACAATTTTAAACTTCATACCAGGGCGGGTAAGATAATAACATCAACCATAGAAACAGACGATATCGTTGAATCAACGGTTCAAAAACTGGGTGAAGGGGAAAGGGGAGAAGGCGGATTTCAATCACAGGCAGACTGAGCTGTAACCATGATGGGGTTTTAAAGCATCGATCAACATTTCGACATCATTTCCCCTTGATCCGGATCATGCCCAGGGGAGAATAGGCTATCACCCACGGAGTGCCGGGATAAAAGCCGAGAGATAGAGAGGCCGAACCTCCCACATTACACATGTATTCCCCGGGGCAATGTTTGACTCTTCCCTTATAAGAGCTGGTGGCACTCATGCATTGGCAGAGCTCACCGGAGCTAAAAGGAGGGTGGGTTGTCGTAATCCCGACACGAACTGATGGAACATAAGGGAGTCTGACTCCCTTTAATTTTATCCCCGGGACATATGTGGTGATCCACGGATATCCCTGTGTGGGTTTGCTATAGGTGTTGGGGTTCATCGGGTGGCAGATTAGGCTCTCGGCGCACTCTGAATGGGCACGGGCTCTCGGCATGACCCAAAATGGGAAGGCCAGGGCTCCTGACGCCAATGGCAAGAAGGCCGGGGGTTCCCGGCGCCAAGGTGAGAAGGCCGGGGTTCCCGGCGCGAAGAAGAGGAGGCCAAGGGGTTCTCGGCGCCAATGACAAGAAGGTCGGGGGTTCCCGGCGCCAAGGTGAGAGGGCCGAGGTTCCCAGCGCGATGAAGAGGAGGCCAGGGGGTTCTCGACGTAGGCTTCCCGACGTGAGGAGGAAGTGTTAAAGGGGGTTTCGGTGCAGGCTTCCCGGCGCGAGGAGGAATTGTTAAAGGGGGGTTTCAGTGCGACCAATTATGAGAAAAAGGAGGCTCCCGGCATAGGTTTCTCGGCACGAAGAAGAAATGGTGGAGGACCTTTTCGGCTTGGGCATAGTGGGGGTTCTCGGCGCAAGAAGGCTCACGCCGAGGGCTATTCACCTGTTCTAATGTTCTTGGAGCCGAGATAGATGAGGGCGCCGAGATGTGTTTCAGGGTTCTACGACACTCTGCTTTTGAGGTTTCTTTCTGGGATTCAGGTAACGGCTGGGAATTTAGGATGCAAATCAGGGGGGAAGCCAACGGCTTTGCTGGGGCAGTGCCAGGGGATCACTGGAAGGCGAAGTTTATGGAGGGCTCGAGATCATCACCCATTTAAAACCCTCTGCAGATATGTTTTTCTGTTGCCGGCCGTCCAGGGAAACCAAGGGATAATTGTCCCTGATTCCTGGGGTGACCTTGATGGCTTAAGAAAAAGGAAAAATGAAATGAAAGATGGGGAGACTACCTAGCGTAGGCATCACTGAAGGGGTGAGAGGATAGAGTCCAATAACCCATGGGTGTGAAGATTGGGACTCTTCCTTCGACATTCCTCCAGGAAGAACAATCGGAGCATAGAAACCTGAAGCATCAGAACGATCATTCAAGACATTGAGCAGCACTCATTCGAGAGAAACCAGAGAAGGGAAGGCTTCATCAGTTCACGTTCAGTCGAACCAGAAACATGGATACATATAAGGAAGAAGAAAGAAAACGGGGAAACGCCCAAACAGGCCATCAAAGCATTTCGTTCCATTGCATCATCCCAAATCTACACCAATCACAAGGGGGAAATGAGGGAAAGGGAAATCGAAAGAAGGCCGGGATATCCCGGTTACATTCGATAAATCGAGGTAAGACTCGTAAGATTACATAAAGAAGAAAAGAAAACATGGGGGGAGGGCGGAGCATTGACTCCTCTCCCTCCCCAGCTGCCCACCTGGAGCTTCTTCTCCTTCTTCCTCTTCTTCTTTTTTTTTCTCTTGCTATGTTGGTCTCTTCTCTCTTTTTTCTATCGTCCGCTCTTTTTTCTATCGTCCGCCCCCTTTCTTCCTCGAGGGGAAGGGGGTTTTATAACTGTATTTTGTATCTTCTCGGCAGGCCTGTCACGACGCGCCTCAACTGAGGGACTTCCCGGTGCGTAGGACTTCAGCTTCTTGGTGCAGCTCTTGGGCTTCGACAAGAGGATCCCGGCGCCACTTTATAGGCCCACTTAGGTCTTTTAGACTAGGCCTCTTATTGGTCCTTCAAGTACATCAGCACCCAAAAGGGCCCTCCATTGGTGACATAGTTTCTATTGAGATCATTCATAGGTTTTTCATCAGTCGGTAGACCGGGGTTTCATCGGCGTTGCCATCTGAATGATGACAAAACCGGACATCATTTCATTGGTATCGTCACCGGAACGGTGACAAGACCTGACATCAGCTTTAGCCTGGAAAGACTTCAGCCAGGTGACTGCTATTTCATCAGTGTCGTCGTCTGACTGACAATGGCATCGGACATCAGCTTGGCCGGGAAAAGGCTTCAGTCGGGTAGATGGTTGACGAACTTCGTCATTGATCTTTCACTATTGGTCTGATCTTCCTTTCAATTCTGTCTCTGCCCTTGCTCATTTTCAAGGTGTCAACAAATGCCCCCCACCTGCGGGGGGCGTAAGCGCAGAATAAGCGGCACGGGGTCTGCAGGTGCCTTTCATCATTCGAGGGTATCTTCCTCCATTTCTCTTTGACATTGTTCTTCGGCTTAATCATGTTGCTGCAGCAATATTATGCACATGTATATTTCATTTTCATGTTTTTCATTTCCATATCTTCTCAGCACTTTGGAGCCTTCTTGGCCTTGCCTTGGGCTTCTCGGCGCGAGGTAGGACCCTTCTCGGCGCGGGTGCCTCTCGGCGTGGCCTGTTGTCGGTGCGGGCATCTCGGCGCGGCCTTCTCGACGCGGGCCGTCTAAGCGGACTTCTCGGCGCGGGCATCTCGGTGCGCCCCCCTTTTCTTCCGACCGACGGGGGACTCTCGGCGCGCTTTTCTTCGCGCCGAGAAGTCCCTCTTTTCTTCTTCTTTTTAACCCCCCCGAGAGGTCTTTTTACTTCATTTCTTACCTCTTCCTTCTCTCTCTTCATCTCGACGGCGGTGGTGAGCTCCCCACCCTCCGAGAGCCTTGTCGCCTTCCCCCCCCCTTTTTGACCCGTTCATTCTCGGGTAAGTTCATTACGTGGGATTGAGTCCCATTTTATGCTCGGGATCACTCCCTCTTGGTGGGTGACCCCCTATTTTTCTTGGGCAGACCCCGGACAAGAGGAGATGCTGCCGAAATTTAATTGAAATCATTTATTTAATCATCACATGCTCATTCATCTTTCCGATGCTTATTTTCATCTTCTCTTGATTGCAGTCACTGACATGGCTTCCAACTCTTCTACTGCGGCTTCCATGACTGTGGGAGCGAGTTCATCGGCTCAGCCGGACATATCTCGGGCTTCAGTCAACTGGCTGAATGTGAATAGTCTGAGCTTTGGCTATAACCAGATCACCACTGTCGATGAGTCCTCTGATTCCGAGACTGACACAGTGCCGTCTTCCGGAGTCTATTCTTCCACAGAAGGGATTGATTTCAGAAGGGCTGCTGGCTACCGTCCGGACCTGCCGAAGGATCGTCATCTGCTGCCATTTATCCGGACCTTCACCATAGGCGGAATGAGGGATTTCCTGCTTGCTCGGTCTGTGGAAGCGGCAATACTTGCTGACAGAGACAGCATGAAGGGTTCTATTTATCGAGCCCGAGCTATATATCTCCCAGGCGAGCAGAGGGACTGGAATGCCGTGCTGGGCATTTCTGAATTTGAGCCGGAGAAGAAGATGCTAACCCGGGCTCCAGAGTTTACCCCGGCAAGGTGGGACCATGCAGCCGGTCGCGTCCATCGAGAGAAGCCCAACTTTGGACTTTTTCTAGCTCCTGTGAAGTGGGGTTATAGAGACGAGCCATTTATTCTGAACTGTCTAGCCGTTCAATTTAAATATCAGCTAGCTGCCGGCTGGTTTGGAGATGCTAAAGTGACAGACGCCCATCTCTTCAGGGTAGGAGCTGTGAAGTTTACATAATTTGTCTTGAAGGAATACGCCCCTTTACTGATTAGAGCTGGGGTATATCATAGTGTATTTGCCTCCAGGTTCCGTTATCCCATCTCTTGGGGATTATGTTGCGGCATGCTTGAAGTGTTCTGCCCACAGTTTAATACGTTCTATACAGCAGAAGGCGAGACTTCTCTCGATCTTTGGAGTCTTGCGCAGCTTTCAGGCCTGCCTATAGATGGGGAGCCATACGAGGAGGTCTGTCTAGACGACTCTGTAAAGGACGCCTCTGATGGAGAGGGCAGATATTCTTTTGGCTACGCATACCGGTACTTGATGAAGGCTTATCGCACCATCTGTCTGGCCTACAGCAGGGGATCTTCCAAAGGATATCAACCCCGGGAAAAGAGCAGCAGATTGAGAGTCCGTGTAGGACAGTGGATACAGTACTTCTTCGGGGGTCCCTTGAAGTATACAGACTTCCCTTCCGTGGGACCGACTCCCGGTAAGCAGATCAGGGCACCTCGTTACAAATCGGCATTGCCGGCTTCACTGCGCCGATCAGGTGTAGACGGCCCGAACCCAGCAGGGGTTGACCCCATTACTCATTGTGCAGCTTATCTGACCTTCTGGCTGTGCACTTTCGCTCTCCCCCAAGGGGACGAGACGACTATCAGACCGGAGGCTATATATCCGGCCTGTCAGATGGCCTGGGGGATGAGGCTGTCTCTATGCCCGGTGGCTTTGTGTTTAATTTAAAAATCGTTGGGAGATTTGCATAGACATCGGGTTCCCCGTTCCTTATGGACTGTAGGTCCATTTCATTTCTTCAATGCTTGGGTTTGCAGCATTTTCCCCGAGCTGGCCCCGAGAACTTTGCAGTCAGACACATTGCTCCCTCGGATGATTGAGTTCGCTAGCGCCGAACCCGGTCTTTTCTCAGAGCAGCTGTTTAAGATAAGGGGCAGGTTGACAAAGGTGCCTGTAGATGCTCCTGGCAGCATTCACTTTTGGAGCTTGGCAGCAGGTTCGGCTCCTTTAGTAGACCCTCAGAGGGAATGCAAAATGGAGGAGGTAGAAGTTTATGTCCATCCTGTTTCGGGGGCCAATGCCACCTGGCCCATATTAGAACCAGAACTGGTAAGGTGGGCTATAGCTATCCGACCCAGTGTATTGGTCTTCAGGAAGGGAGGCTTGCTCATTTTGGAGCCCTATTACCCATTCCGTTTTAGCAGAAACTTTGGCTACGATCAGCATATTCCTCCATCAGTTGCTCAGTTTCCTTTGGACAGCCGTGCCAAGCATGGGTCCTCCATTGCCAGTGACGGTCGGATATGGTGGGATTTCTTTCATCGCCGAGAGGGCGTAACTTTCAGGGTCCCGACCGTTTCTAATCGTATTCCCCGTGTCACATCAGAATACATCAAGTGGTGGAATACCCGCACCAATTTTTATAAGGACGGCAGAGGCGCCTTCTGGGATGTGGCCGAGCGCTCTTTCTTAAAGCGGCAATCAGGGCCTGTGTTTGAAATTGATGAGGTTCATCTGAAAAGGCTCTATTCACAGCATCCGAAGGAGGCGGACACATATATTGCCAGGCGTCGGTCCTTAAAAGAGGAAGGCTCTGAAATACCCACTCCTGTCTTTTCTGAGATTAATGAAGATGTTTTTACAAAGGACCTGAGGCAGTTGGGCCACATTGGGAGTATTCATGTGGAGGTGCAGTATCCGTTTCCCCCAGAGGAGCCTCTCCCGACAGCAGCCCCCTGGAGGGGCCCGGTGGACAGATTTCACCCTTATAGGACGTTTGTGCGGAGGGAAGACCGCACCCAGACGTATTATAAGCACACCTCTTGGCTTTTTGTACTGCTGAATGTTCACGGGCTGTCAGTAGAGAACCCGATAGCTGGCATTCTGAATAAGCCGCTTTTCATTTCTTTTCATTATGTTGACGGCTGGTGCATGGATTATCTCGGCCTCTTTCATTGCCTCGACTTCCATGGACATAAAGACTTGGCTGCCTTGACTAAGAAGTGCCAGACCATCGGTGACGTATGCTGGCTCGTGAAGGAGGCTGCTTCCCGCTCGAAGGAGGTGGCTTATCTATATTGGCCGATTTCCACCTTCTATGATGGCCCAGCAGGTATGACCCTTCCTGTGCGCTCATGGCGTCTTTCTTTTATTGTTATGTTCTGCATCTGTCGACTATGACTGCCTTTCTTGTGTCTTGCACAGATAGACCGGACATAAAATGGCAGGGACTTTACAGGAAGATTATTGCTCAAGCTGAGAAGCCTGCTTACTTTGAAATTCCTGCAGTGGCACCTACGACCACTCCCTTGCCTCCGGGCAAGAAGAGGAAGCCTTCTGTGGTGAAAGCTGCGGTTGTCAAGGCCAAGAGGGCCAAGGTTGTTCGGGTCCAGCAGTCAGCTCCAGTTGCGACGGACGCCGGAACCCCTCTTCCAGACATCCCCTCTTTTGACGAGTTCAGGTCTTAGAGGGAGGCTGCTCAGGAACCTACCGAGAGTGGCGGTAAATATCTTGCAGATGCAATCTTCATTGTTTTCTTGACTGATCTTTTAAGGCGTCCTTCGAGACTGAGCTTCTCTTTATCTGATACAGCCGCGGAGCAGGTTGCAATGCCTATGAAAAGGGACACGAGGCTGCCTTCTCCTACCCCGGCTGGCGAGGAGGAAGGTAAATGTGCTTTCTCATCTTTTCTCTTTATACTTTCGTTGTTGTTCTTTTCCATTATATCCCTCAGAGTTCCCCTTTTGTTGAAGTGACAGTCAAGGAGCAGACTGAGGCCATGATAGCAGCGGGAGAGTCGCCTCAGCCGCAGGTGGGTCACAGGATTCAAACACAACGGAGTCCTGTCCCGGCCAGATGTATAATCACCCAGTCTGCATCTCGGCATGCTCTAGAGGTGACCTCGCAGCATATAGCTAGTGTGGAGGTATCCTAGAGCAGCTCTGAGACCGTCCCTGATAATGAGGAGGAAGTGACTTCCAGCGACAGTGAGGAGGAAGTCCTAAAATCAGAAGCCTTGCCCGTATTTGCAAAAGGCCTTCTGCCTTTTCAGCCTCCTAAGCTGCTGATGCTGTCTTCTGAGGAGGAATTGCAAGAGGAGTTTGCCGGGCTCGACACCGAGGTTGACATAACCCCTCCGTTTGTTGCTTCGACTACGGAGCTTTCTCCTCTTTTGTCTCATTTTGAGGATATAGCTCCCACTTTAAAGGTAAGCTTCTTCCCTTTTTGTCTGCTGTTCTATTTATTTTCTTTCATTCATTGCTGAAGATCATCCTGCTTTGTCCTCAGGACCCTGCCATTACCCGCTCAGACGCGGCCGCAGTTTCTATGGACGTCTCATCTGCAGATTTGGTCATCATCCCCGCTTTAACTTCAACTTGCATGGGAATTTCTGAGGTTATTCGCCCCGTGCCAGTAAGAATACAATCTTCAACTGACTTAACATCACTGGACTTGGGATCATCAGGAGAGATTTCCATCCCTGTGAGGGCCTCAGAGTTTAGAGCCGAAGCAGACCCAGCCAGAAGCTCCGCCTTTATACCGGCCGCCGTAGTGTCAATTGCACCCGAGTCAGCAGTCCCTGCCACAGTGGCTATAGAGACTGGATTTCTACCTCTACAGACTAGGGACCCTTCGTCCCCATTATCAGAAAGGGCAGTTGAAGATGAAGCCCTTATTCAGAAGACTCATGAAGAGATAGCTCCATCATTTATTGGTTCTCCCCCCGCAGATGTTCAAGCCATAACACCCGAGACAGCGGTAGAGGAGGAGTCTTCAGCTCAACAGGAGAGCACAGAGAGGGACCAGCCAGTTCTTCCAGCAGATTTGCCGTCTTCGTCGTCTCAGCCAGATGTCGCACTGTGGGCAGACATTGACGGCGAGGTGACTTTCGAAGTAGCTCCAGTTCCTTCTCCTGGCTTCGCTTCATCCGAGAGTTTTGTCTGGCAAAATTTGGACATGCTGCGCCAGCTGGTGGAGTCCCAGCCCGGACCGACTTATCTGCGGCTGAAGGAGATAGCCGAGTGTTTCACTGCTGGTCTACAGGCGATGGGCTGTCCCATGGAAATATGCGCCCAGCGGGTTCTATTGTTGTTAAAGTTCATACATCGCTGGGATTTCTTGGCACATATTATGTCTGACAGACTGGCAGCTTTGAAGTTGCAAAGGAAGGAGTGCAAATCTGAGCTGGAGAAGACGGACTCTGTTCTTCAGGAGCGCCAATGCCAACTGCAGTCTCTAGCACAGCGGGAGCAGTTCGTGCGCAGCCGGATAACCATCCTGGAGGCTGAACTGTTTGACCTCCGGGTTGAACTGCCGCACATAACAACTTCTCGACCGCAGCTTGCGGAGGAAGTAGCTCTGTTGGAGGGGCAGGTGGCATCCTTTCAAGACGAGTCTGCTCGGCTACAGAAGGAGGAGGCTCGACTTCATGAGCTGGGGGCTGCCCCGCATGTAGGGCTTCTGGCCTTCGAAGACATATTCCGGCGCCCGTGAATATCTGTTTCCCCCTTTTTGTAGTACAATTCCCCCTCAGGGGCCCTTCTTGTATTCCCTTTTTTTATTCAATGGAAAGGAATCTTTACACCAGTCTCATATGTGGTTTGTTCTTAACTTATCACACCATCAATATTTCACGGCGATTTGGCAGCGGTTTCAGTGGTCCCTATGGGAATAGCCCGTACCTAGCAAGAGAGCGTCCACCCCTTCAGAGAAAGGATGGGGAACTCGCTCCACCGCGTGACGGCCTCCGGGGGGGTGCTTTAAACCGAATTCTGGTGGTGGTAGCAAACGTCCTTCTTGGCCATACGTGCCGCAAGGGAGAAGGTTTGCAGGAATGTGAACGAAGAGGCTCAGAGCACTATCCGGAATGGGCGAATGGTCCACCCCGGGCAGGTTTCAAAGCTAGTCGAGGCAATGTGCCAATCGACCAGTACATGATTTCATCATCGATATTGGGTTTATGTCGATGCAACGGAGTTTTACAGGTAGACGTAAGGTCTAGACTGGGTAGAGGTTATCACAGGCGGGACATTGAAGGGTACGTGGTTTTCATCAGGACAGACGTAGGGTCTGAACTGGGTAGGATCCCATCATTGATCGGGCGAGGTGCCGGTCGATCAATAGCTAGTTTCATCATCGATATTGGGTTTATATCGATGCAAAGAAAGTGTTATAAGTTTCATTAGAATAGACAAAAGGCCTAAACTGGTAGGGTTTTAATCAGACATGGTTTCATCACTGATCGGGCGAGGTGCCAGTCGATCAGTGGTTGGTTTCATCGTCGATATGGGGCTTATATCGACGCAAAGAGTTTCATAGGTTTCATCAGTATAGACGTAAGGTCTAAACCGGACAGAGAATTTCATCATTGCTCGGGCGAGGTGCCGGTCGATCAACGGTGGGACGTATGTAGAGGTGTAGGTCTCGTCAGGACAGACGTAAGGTCTATTACAGCAGGTTTTATGGCGGGTGGGACTTTGCCAAGAAATACGTAGGTTTCATCAGGATAGCCGTAGGGTCTATCCTGGTAGGGTTTCATCGTTGACCGGGCAAGGAGCCGATAGATCAAGGGAAGGTTTTAGGAGTTTGATCAGGACAGACGTAAGGTCTGAACTGGCTAGGCTTTATCAGAATGGTGACGGGTTTTATTGTCGGTGGGACATGTGAAAGAGGGTATGTAGATTTCATCAGGGTAGACGTAAGATCTACCCCGGAAAGGCTTTATCATCGGCGGGGCATAGAGCCAGATGACCGACGGAAGGCCTCATCAGTGAAGGGGAGGTGAAGGCAACGTGCCAGTTGGCATGGAACTTCTGAATTACCACATTACCGACCCAAGCGCCCTTTCGGGTTTTCACCGGAGCCAGCCCCCTCTTGCTTTTGCCCACGCGTCCTTTCATATTTTCACGTGGTGGGGTACCCGATTTTGCCTGCAGTGCCATTTCGAGTTTTAACCACAGCTGGGTTTTAGCCATTTTTGCCCTTGTCCAGAATGCCTGAACAAGTCTGGCGGGGTATCTCTATTTTCAACCCCATTTCTATATATGTATTTTTTTGTCGTTTTCTTTCTCTTTTCTTTTTCATTGTCTTTTCTGGGACCAAAACTTTCATCCTATGGACCATGGCGCCATATGTTTATTGTGGACACACGATCATTGATGTGGGTGTCAACATCAATGCAAAGGGAAGTAGGGTTTCATGATCTATCTAGACGAAAGGTCCGAATTGATTTAGAGGATATAGATAGCAGCTTGGGCACGAGGCCGTTTGCTAAAAATATAAGTTTCATCGTTAATGTGGGGTTTAACATTAACGCAAAGGAATGGAGTTTCATGATCTATCCAGACGGAGGGTCTGAATCGATTCAAAGAGTAGTGTTGTGCTATGTCAGAGCGGACGGAAGGCCCACCCTGGATGGATTTTAGCGTCGATCAGGCAGCGTGCCAATCGATCGATAGCAGGTTTCATCATTGGTATTGGCTCATCCCAATGCAAGGATTTCGTATGCTTCATCAGGATAGACGTAGGGTCTAAACTGGGTAGGGTTTTATCATTGGTATTAGGCGAGGTGCCAATCGATCAATGATGGGTTTCATCATCGGTATTGGATTTATACCAATGCAAGGAGTTCATAGATTTCATCAGGATAGATGGAAGGTCTAAGCTGGATAAGGTTTTATCATAGATCGGGCAGTGTGCCAATCGATCAACAGTAGGTTTCACCACGGCGGGCCGTAAAGAGACCGGTAGATCTAGTCGGAATAGACGTAAGGTCTAAACCGGACAAGATTTCATTGTTGATCGGGCAGTGGGCCAATCGACCAATAGCAGGTTTCATCATCGGTATTGGGTTCATACCAATGCAAGGATTTCATAGGTTTCATCGGAAGAGACGTAAGATAGGTTTCATCGAGATAGACGTAAGGTCTAAACTGGACAGGTTTCATCGTGGTGGGTCTTAGATAGAAATAAGTGGAAGTGTTTTATCAGAACAGACGGAAGGTCTATCCCGAGGTGGGCTTATTATTGAGGGAGATTTTTCTTGAGCAATACATGAAGGCTTCAATAGAATAGACGTAAGGTCCATTCCGGATGGGTTTAATCGTTGATCGGGCAAGGCACCGGTCGATCGACGAGGAGTTTTATGGTGGGAGGTGAGGCTTTCTTTGGAATCACCACATTACCGACCCAAGCGCCCTTTCGGGTTTTCGTCGGAGCCAGCCCCCTCTTGCTTTTGCCCACGTGCCCTTTCGGGTTTTCACGTGGCAGGGGTACCCGATTTTGTCTGTAGTGCCCTTTCGGGTTTTCACCATACCTAGATTTTTAGGCCATTTTTGCACTTGTCCCTAATATAGGAGCAAGTCTGGCGGGGTATCTCTATTTTTAACCCCATTTTTTTTACTTTCTTTTTGTTCTTTCTCTCTCTTTTTTTTTAGAGGGTGACAGGTCGGAATGCCACCAGCTCAAGATGAGGGTAGCTTGGTTAGGGCGGAGCGCCGCTAGACCAGGAAATGGGTGCAGCTTGGCTAGGGCGGAGTGCCGCTATACCAAGAAAAGGGTAGCTTGACTAGGGCGGAGTGTCGCTAGACCAAAGAAAAGGTAGCTCGGTTAGGGTGGAATGCCGCTAGACCAAGGAAAAGGGTAGCTTGACTAGGGCGGAGTGCCGCTAGACCAAGGAAAGAGTAGCTCGGTTAGGACGGAATGCCGCTAGACCAAGGAAAAGGGTAGCTTGGTAAGGGCGGAGTGCCGCTAGACCAAGGAAGGGTGTAGCTTTGGTAGGGCGGAGTACCACTAGACCAAGGAAAAGGGTAGCTTGGTTAGGGCGGAGTGCCGCTAGACCAAGGAAAGATGTAGCTTGGCTAGGGCGGAGTGCCGCTAGACCAAGGAAAGGGTAGCTCGGTTAGAGCGGGATGCTGCTAGACCAAGAAAAGGGTGTAGCTTGGCTAGGGTGGAGTACCACTAGGCCAAGAAAAGGGTGTAGCTTGGCTAGGGCGGAGTGCCGCTAGGCCAAGGAAAGGGTAGTTTGACTAGGGCGGAGTGCCACTAGACCAAGGAAAGGGCAGCTCGGCTAGGGCGGAGTGCCGCTAGACCAAGAAAAGGGCGTAGCTTGGCTAGGGCGGAGTGCCGCTAGACCAAGAAAAGGTAGCTCGGTTAGGGCGGAATGCCGCTAGACCAAGAAAAGGTAGCTTGGTTAGGGAGGAGTGCCGCTATACCAAGAAAAGGGTGTAGCTTGGCTAGGGCGGAGTGTCGCTAGACCAAGGAAAAAGTAGCTTGGTTAGGGTGGAGTGCCGCTAGACCAAGGAAAAGGTAGCTCGACTGGGGCGGAGTGCTGCCAGACATGGGAAAGGGTAGCTTGACTAGGGCGGAGTGCCACTAGACCAAGGAAAGGGCAGCTCGGCTAGGGCGGAGTGCCGCTAGACCAAGGAAAAGGTAGCTCGGCTGGGGCGGAGTGCCGCTAGACCAAGGAAGGGTGTAGCTTGGCTAGGGCGGAGTACCACTAGGCCAAGGAAAGGGTAGATTTTGCCCGATTACTCGGGGAATGTCGGTTGTGCTGTATGATACAGCTTCAGATGTCTTCCGTTGAGTGGTGAGAATTGGATTTCCCCTCGATGGTTAACAACCACGTAGGCCCCTCCTTCGTAGACCCTCTATATCACATAAGGACCTTCCCAATTAGCATTCAGCTTTCCTTTTGGGTTGGACGCCATGACTTCTTTTTTCTTGACCATGACGAGGTCGCCTTTCTTGAATTCTCATCCTTTTACGAGTTTGTTGAATGCAGTGGCCATGCGGACCTGATACATTTGGATACTCTTCTAAGCTCGGAGGCGCTTCCCTTCCAATTCAGCCAGCTCTTCTAGTCTTCTTTCTGCATTGGTCTATTCGCCACGGGCCAGGCCATATTGGACTGCCACTCTGAGTGACGGGACTTCCAGCTCTAGCAGAACCACTGCCTCTGAACCGTATACCAGTGAGTATGGTAAGCACCCTGTAGGTGTCTTGAAGACAGTGCGGTATGCCCACAGAGCTTCATACATTTTCTCTTCCCAGTCCTTCTTATTAGAACTGACGACCTTGGCCAGCAAGGTGTAGAGAGTCTTGTTAAAAGTTTCTGCCAATCCGTTTGCCTGTGGATTGTAAGGAGTGAAGGTCCTCCATTCGATCTTATATTTCTCAGCAAGCCGATAAACCTTCTGATTTCTGAAATGACTTCCATTGTCGGATATTATTCGGATGGGGATCCCGAACCGGAAGATAATGTTCTGTTTGATGAATTTGGCGACCAATTCACAAGTCACTTCTCTTAATGCTATAGCCTCCGCCCATCGGGAGAAGTAATCTGTTATGGCCAGTATGTACTTATGTCCGGCCGAGGAAGTCAGCAGTGGCCCGACTACATCAGTTCCCCATTGTGCAAACGGCCAACTGGGAATTGTGGGGTGCAGAGTCGTAGGAGGCCTCCTAGGCACAGTAGCATTCTCCTGGCATTTCTGGCATGATTTTGCAAATTTACAACAGTCTTCAAACATGGTGGGCCAATAGTAGCGCAGCTTCTTGATTTCTATCTTCATCTTGGGACCAGCCTGGTGGGCACCTGCTGTCCCAGCATGTGTTTCTTTCATCGCTTGCCAGGCTTCCTCAATGGACAGACAGCGGAGTAGAATCTTCTTGCGTGCATCTGCCATTATTCGGAACAAAATTCCATTCCTGAGTTCATAAGAGTCTTTGATTCTTAGGAGTTTCATCTTTTCTTCTCTTATCTGCGGCAGTTGTTGGTGTAGAAACCACTGCAGCAGGTGCTGTCTCCAATCAGACGCTTGTTCTGTGCTGATGGTGGCAACTTCATCTTCTTCGGGGCACCCCTCTAGCATACTGGGGACTTGCCGCCGGTTCATAAAGATAATGTTCAGTGTCTTATTTGGCAGGACTGCTAGTGAGCTGGCCAGCTTTGCCAGTGCATCAGCCTGGGCATTGTGTCCACGGCCCACATGCTTGAGCTCAATATGGTAGAATTTCGCCATGAGGCGCACAGCTTTTTGGTGGTAGGGATTCAGTTCTGGCTTCCGCACTTCGAACTCCCCTTGGATCTATTTTATTATCAACATCGAATCCCTGAATACTTGAAGCATTTGGATACCCATGTTGAGGCTGACATATAGCCCGATTGTCAGAGCTTCATACTCGGCCTCATTATTGGTGCAGGGCTTGTTTATAGAATAGGAAGTATGCACGACCTCCCCCTCTAGTGATTTCAGCACAATACCGGCTCCAGCCCGTATTCTGGTCTTTCCATCAGAGTCTATCTCTATTCTAGATGCTCCATCAAAGAATAGTTGCCACATAACTGACTGAGCCTGGCAGGCCTCGAGTGTTTCATCATCGGGTAACTCAGTCCCTAGCATATCATTTTCCGGCACAAGATGCTCTGCGAAGAAATCAGCCACGGCCTGTCCTTTTATCACCCTCTGGGGTGTATCGGTAAAATCGAACTCCATCAGGATCACTGCCCATTTGCCCAACCGGCCCTTCAGTACTGGCTGAGTCAATATATATTTGAGTGGATCTGCTGCAGATATCAATCTGACTTCATGTGACAACATATAGTGTCAGAGCTTTTTGACAGCAAAGACTAGTGCCAAGTAGGTCTTTTCTATGCAGCTGTAGCTTTCTTCAGTTCTAATCAGCCTCCTACTTAGGTAGTACAAGGCTTGTTCTTTGCCTTCTTCATTTATCTGTGCCAGCATTGCCCCCAGGGAACAGTATGTGGCCGCGATATACAGTATCAAGGGCCTACCCTTAATTGGTGCCCCCAGCACCGGAGGGGTCTTGAGATATTCTTTTAGATTCTCAAAGGCTTCCTGACAGCCATCGTCCCAGAGGAACGGCACATCTTTCATCATGAGCTTGTGAAAGGGGTGGCATCTTCCCGACAGATTTGATATAAATCGTCGGATATAGGCCAGACGCCCTTGCAGAGATCTCAGCTCGGACAGATTCCTTGGTGGAGGGAGCTCTTGGATAGCCTTAATCTTGGATGGGTCAATTTCAATGCCCCTATGACGGACAATAAACCCGAGGAATTTTCCACTGGACACGCCGAAGGCGCATTTCATGGGATTCATCTTGAGTTCATATTTGCGCAGCCTCTGGAATACTACCCTTAGGTCTTGCAAATGGTCTTCTCTTCTGCTGGTTTTTACTACCAGGTCATCAATGTAGCACTCTACTTTCTTGAAGAGCAAATCATCAGAGATCTTGGTCATAGCTCTTTGATAGGTAGCGCCGGCATTCTTGAGGCAAAACGGCATCCTTTTGTAGTGGAATATCCATTTCGGGGTACGGAATGTAGTGTGCACTCTGTCTTCCTCAGCAATCCAGATTTGGTTGTATCCGGATGACCCATCCATAAATGATAGAGCCTCATGACCAGTAGTCGCATCGATCATTACTTCAGTGATTGGCACTGGAAAGTCATCTTTCGGGCAAGCCTTATTAAGGTCCCGGAAATCAACACATATTCGAATCTGCCCATTCTTCTTCTTTACGGGCACTATGTTGGCTAACCATGTGGTATACTGATTTTCTTCAACAAAGCCTAGATCAATCAGCTTGTCAACCTCTTTGTTAATCTGATTTATTAATTCAGGGCGCATTCTCCTGGAAGGCTGCTTTACAGGGCTAGCCTCTGGGTTTATGGCCAACCGGTGCTGTGCCACATCAGAACTCAGTCCTGGCATTTCATCATATGTCCATGCAAAGCAGTCTCGGAATTCTTTCAAGAACTGTACATACTGTTCCCTGGCAGCTGGCTCCAGCAGTGCGCTGAGGAATGTCGGCCTTGGCTCATCTGCGGTCCCCAGATTTATTTCCACAAGCTCGTCGACGGTGGCCTGACCTCCATCTTCGACCTCGGGCGGGGCTTCTTGCAAGTCAATGAAGCCTCCCGGGATATAATCTTCTTCAGTTTCATGATTTTCTGTTTCATCGTACTGGTTATCAGCGGGTGCTGGCTCATCATATACGGCGAATATTGTTGTATTCTGTTCAATCTCCCCTGAGGACGTAGCTGGATCAGCAGGAAACTTAAAGATGGAGTTTTTCACCCTTAGAGGCTCTTCTGATGTAGACTCCCTTGAGAGATCATCATTCGGTAGAGCCCGGACTTCTTCCAGGATGTGCTCAAACTCCAGGCATTCCCTCAGCTCTTTGGCTACTTGGTCTTCATTCGGGGTTCCCGTGTTAAACTTTGCTTCAGCATGGAACAGATTCTCTTTGCAAGATAGATCTTCCCAGCACCAATCTTTCTTTGTTTCATCAGATGTCCCCGTCTCCGGCTGACTGTCTGGGGCTTCATTGTTCATTATGGATTGATAAATGATTTCTTCATCTTCCGAGGGGTACTTGTCATATCCCACCTCGGGAGGGTCTTCATGCTGGTAGGAGATAGAGATGATGTCCACCTCAGCTTCATAGTATTCTTGAAGGGTATAACCCAATCCCAGGTGCTGAGTGATCTTCCTCAGTTCTTTATTATCCTGAGACGGAACCCATAGCTCCTTGAACGCCCTTTTCTGGGCAGCAGGCTGTAATGACGGCATTTGCATCTTAGAGAACATCTGCGAAACTCGTTGGGTAGTATAATCCAAGCCTGTAATCGGCACCATCCGGTTTGCAGCCTCTTCAGGGACCATGCAGTCTTGATCATCTTCCTCGACTGACTCCCCGGTGTAGAATATGGTAGGAGGCTCGCAGAAGTGAGGGATTTCCATAGTCTTCAGTGGTAGCACCGTCTGGTACTCTAGGCTAGCGATGGGCTTAACTAAACCCTGCGGAACTTCCACTTGTGTGTACTTTTCTTTCATTTCTTCATCGATATCATCCGGGTGAATGCTAGGAGGGGTGATCCGAGCAAAGTCACCAGCATAAGAGATGTGAGATACCTCATGCTTTTTAATATAGCCCTTTGGCGGCGGGGGAGACCAGTTTCTTACCTTCGTCGCCGGCTTTTTCTGGCTGACCACAGCCTCTTTCTGTTTACCCTTTTCCAACACCTCCGTGTAGTAGGATGCATCGAGCATATGGCACTCGAATACTTCGAAGGGATACAGATCCACAAACATCCTCTCTTCTTTTCCTTCATGGTAGTATTTATGCACTGATGCAGTGTGGACGGCACTATCTGATATTCATGCAGCCACGGTCTCCCCAGCAGGGCCTTATATGTGGTGTTGGAGTCGATTACATAGAATCATACCACGGTAGTGAGGTCCCCCAATGTGAGGTTAAAATCAGCCACCCCAAGGGGCGTCTCACATTTCTGGTTGAATCCTGCAATTTTCATGTCTCTGACCTTGGTAAGCTGAAGATCAAAGTAATATTTTTGGTAGATGCGGTATGGGAGAATGTTCATGGCAGCCCCGGGATCTATCAGTATCCTATTCAGCGGCTGACAATTCAGGGAGCCCCTCATATATAGCGATCTGTTATGGAAGGAATTTGGAATCAGCATGTCATCCTCTGTGAATGTAACTGACGGCCCAGAATTCACTTCTGTCAAGAGTGCTTCATATTGTGCCGGCGACTGCAAGGCATCAACAATTGCTTGGCGAGCCTCTTCACTCAGAGAGAGAATCTCCCAGATGGAGAATCTGGTAGGGAGCTTCTTTAGCATTTTCATGATCCGGCTGCCCACCCTGACATTAGACAGTCTCATTTCTTCCGCCCACCGGGGTTTTGGAGGTTCATGTGGTGCCCGTGGCCTCTGCTGCCCAGTGCTGGCTTCAACCTCTGGACTGATTTCTTGGGGCGCTTCTTCTATAGCAACGGCCCCTGGTGCCGTCGGAGAGTTATCCTCCTCTTTCTCATTCTGCTTGTAGGCTACAGATGCCGACTACTGAGGTCTCTTGCCTTTAACTGGCCCAGCCTGTATCGACTGCCCATTTTCTAGACTAGACAGAAATTCCAGAAATGTTGGAGTTTGACCTCCTTTCTTCTTTTCTTGGTACAAGCTGGCAGGGGGAGGAACCTGGACACCTCGTACCTCCGGTTCGGGAATCTGGTAGGGATGTTCCCCTCTGAACATAATGTTATGATTAGCTGGTGGTGGGCGCCCCCACCTTCTTCCGGAGCGTGTTGCATGTGCTGAGGTTGAGGCCTCGGCATGGTTGGCTTCTAGCGGGGCATTTGATGTTTCATCCTCATCATTCTCCCCGGGCGAGGTAAAGAGTGCCGACAGGGTGTTACATTGTACCGTCACGACCCTCTTTCCCTTCTTGGACTTAGGCCGTCTCTTCTTTTTATGGGAATTTGGCTTTATTGGCCCCTGCCCCCAGAAGGGTTCAGTCTCAACTTTTTCTTGTTCTGCCTCTGACTGCTCTTTAATTTTCAATTCTTCGAGCTGTTCCCAGAGTATACAGTCTTTCACCAGCAGGTGCCCGGGCTTTTTCTGTTCATATTCATCGAGCCCATTAATATACTGCTGTAAACGCCTGGCTGCAGGACTTACTTCCTTATGTGCAGGTAGGGGGACTTGTCTTCTCCGGTTATGAGTGGGGATCCGGATGACTGGTCCTGTCTCAGCTGTGTGTCATACTGGCTTTACTAGAGGCAGTTCAGGTCTTGGTGTGACACCGCGGATAAATGCTCCATTGGTTTTGGCTGCGGGAGTCTTCTTTCTGTTCTTTATGGGTTTCATCTGCCATCCTTCCTGATCCTTCAGTGGGGTGAGGAAGCAAGCTTCATAAGTATGCCTAGTACATTCTTCAACGGCCTCCTTAGGCAGCTGCTGGTAGATTGAAATCATATTGACGGCCATTTTTAATGCCAGAGGCTCATGTGGACGAGGTGGCTCTACCTGGTAATCTCCCAGCTGTAGCTCGCCCTTTTTGACCATGCCTTCCATAATATCTTTGAAGACGTAGCAATCTTCAATTACGTGCCCCAGCGCACGGTGATATGGACAGAACAGTGGATCACCTTTCTTTGCCGCGTCCTCGGGTCACTTTGGTTCAGGCAATGTTACCTTGTTGAACTTGTATGTCTAGTTGAATAGTGCGGTTGTCTTATCTTTTGGGAAAGAGTACGGCTTTCTCATTTTGTTTCTCAGAGAGACCTTATCTTTTCTTGCTGCTGTGTCTACTGGTGGGGGAGCTTCATCTGCCCCCTTCTTCCCTTTCTGTTGCTCGAAGGTTCTGAAATCGACGGTGTTAGCCTCAGAGTGCGATGGTCGTCGATCATTAGAATTCCCTTTCGGCACAGTTGGAGCATTGGCCGTCGGACGCTTAGATAGGAACGTCTCGACCTCCGCCACTATATTGTTTAGCCGATCAAATGTTCTGACATCTGCACCAATCATCTTTTCCAGTACCTCTCTCCTGAGGCTCTGCTTACATATTTGCACTGCATCTTCTTGATGAGGAGGTCTTCTGCATCTCATAGCTAAGTTCCTCCACCTTTTGATGTAGTCCAGTGCTGTTTCATCTTGCTTTTGTCTGGTTGCATATAGTTCTGCTATTATAATCTCTCTTTCCGTGACGTGAAATCTGTCGCGGAACTTTCTTTGCATATCAGGCCAATCGGTCGCTGACCCAGCCGGCAGGCTTGAATAGCATTCAAAGGCTATCCTGGTGAGGGATGAGCCGAAGAACTTAAGCAGATAAGCTTCATCAGCTGCCAAGTCCCCCATGATTGTGGTGTAGTAAGCTATGTGCTCCCTGGGAGAGCCCTGGCCATTAAATTTTTCAAACTTCGGCGGCTTACTGACGCCTGGCGGTAGTCTCTTGGCAGCATACTGGGGAGGATATGGTACCTTGTACACATCGTAGGTACTAGCATCATCACCAGTCTTTTCAGACAGCTTCATCTCCACAATCTTTTCAATCATCAGCTTCTGGGCTATGGCTGGATCTATGCTTTCCGAGAAGAAGTGAGCTTGTTGCTGACCATAAGGAGTTGTCATCACAGTTGCGCGCAAGGCTGGCGCGACAGGCTGCGTCTGAGATGCAGAGGGCTGAGCTACCGTCTGCTGCAGAACGGGTTGGCTCGGTGCTTTGCCCTTATCAGCCGGAAGAGGATTAGCTGGAATAGCCATTTCTGTTGAACTGGCAGTCTACCCCACAGGCTCGGCTTGCTTGGAGACCGGTGTAGCTTCATGCCTCTCATTTAGCTGTCTTCTGAGAGCATTGATCTCTTGTTGATATCTTCTAAACATCATCTGGATCATGGGATCCAGGGTTGATGGGATCTGTAGATCTTCTGAAGTCCCTTCAGCATCATCAACGAAGGGATTGTCTTCCTCTTCCATTGTCACCACATTAACTGTCATAGTGGTGATCTTGCAGGCTTCATCATTAGTCTTCATCTTATCTTTGGCCGCCTGACTTCTCCTTGTGACGGGACCTGGTATGGTTGCCAGTCTGAGCAGTTCATCTGGCTGTGTCGGTAACATATCCTGCCCTTTGACAAGCCCGGCCGTATTGCAGGCAAAGATCTGCATCTTTTCCTTCTGCCTGTAGACTTTCCTTCTCATCTAATCGGGGTATTTGAGCCGGTCAAAGACCGATATTCTTTCTCTAGCTTCTTCCATGTGCATGTCTTCTTTCCCATACCCGGCTCTGTGGCCTTCTTCATAATCATTGGAATCGGAGGAGGAGACTCCGAGCATCACTTCTTGAAGGGTTTCTTCTTCTTCTTCATCCACGGTGCCCAAGGCACGGGATAATCTTTGCCGCCCGAGGGCGGAGTTCCCAAGGTAGTGAAATTAGTCTTGAGCCACTTGTTTCATCTCCTCTTGATCGTGCCTTCGTGGCTCTGGTTGGAGCATCAATCTTTCCCGGCTCTTCTGCTGATAAGCCAGTCTCTCCACCTGAGCAGTCAAGTGCTCGGATCTACAGTATTTGAATATATCGGCCTGTCTGGCACAGGCTCTTGGTCTTCTTAGAGTGGCAGCAGTGACTGGTTCGCTTATTCTCATTTCCTCTTCCTCCCTGAACCTTCTACTCCCATCTTGCCAGCAGTTGGCAGCATAATTCCTTCTTTCCCATCTTTTGCCCCCAGCCATGGGGTGGGTGACCGTGAGGTCTTCCTTCTGCTGATATCTTCTGCCCCTCATCCTGGGGCAAATAGTAGTCAGATTTCTTCCTTCGTTATCTTCCTCATCTCTCCTACCCCGAGCCCTGGGTTGAACAGCAATAGCATTTCTTATGTCTTTTCCTTCTTCTCTTCTGCTTCCTGCCCTGAAGCGGGCAACAGTGGTATCAACAATGTTTTCTTCCTCTCGAGTTGGGACCCAACTCTGGATTTTCTTCGGCCGCCAGATCTGCCTGAACTTGGGCGGCTTCGGTGCCAGTGGCTTTCTATCCTCCTCTTTCATGTCGACCCTCCTGGCAGCTAGTACCCGGAACCTGTTGGTAGTAGGCACCATCGGGACGATCGTGTCTGGCTTGACCGCCCTTGGGCGACCACTAAGGTTTACCCGGACATCTCCAATCAGCATTGTCTTTCCTGAGTTTGATATCCGACGACCCGCAGTAGTGGGTCGGGCTCTCCTGTCGGATCTCCTCCTTCTTCCAACAGCAGAGGGTGCGCCCCTTTTCGCCTCGTGATGGACGAAGCAGGCCACGACCTCAGGAGTATCTTGCATCACCCGGCTCATTTTGGGGCTGGTAGCTTGTGTCAATGTCTCGACAACAGTCCTTTGCTCCTGGTTGTCAATCTCAAGCAAGTCAGTGAAGATGAGGCCCAGGCAGTTGGGCATCCCGACAGCAGGCGGCATCGATCCGAACGAAAGAGGTACCGCCAGGTAGCCTTCTCGAACATGCACATCGACCGCTTGTTGATCAAAATGTACAGACATGATTCCAGCCGTCATCGTAGCTTCCTGAAAATAGAGAAAGCATGGAATCAGAAATTTGAGGGGGGGGGGGGGGCGCTGGGCCTCCTATTTTGGCGTAGAGATGAACGGAGACTAGGTCCCACCGGGCGTGCCAGACTTGTGGACGCGTGATTTTTTCTTCTGTTATCTTATTTAATTTTATTTGTTTATTTATTGATTTATTGATTTATTGGCGTGCCAGTCACCATGGTGACAATTTTTATTATGCGCTCGATCTGACTTGGTCATTCGATTGTGAAGTCTGAGTCGGGACCGGAAGTCCGTCATACCATAAAGGCTATGACGTTAATTACGCCCTTCCTAAGAAGGACAACCCTTGATTAAACGCCGAAATAGGAGGCCTCATAAGGCAAACAGATATTCATGTGCACAATTTTAAACTTCATACCAGGGCCAGGAAGGCGGGTAAGATAATAAAATCAACCACAGAAACAGACGATATCGTTGAATCAGCGGTTCAAAAACTGGGTGAAGGGGAAAGGGGAGAAGGCGGATTTCAATCACAGGCAGACTGAGCTGTAACCATGATGGGGTTTTAAAGCATCGATCAACATTTCGACATCATTTCCCCTTGATCCGGATCATGCCCAGGGGAGAATAGGCTATCACCCACGGAGTGCCGGGATAAAAGCCGAGAGATAGAGAGGCCGAACCTCCCACATTACACATGTATGCCCCGGGGCAATGTTTGACTCTTCCCTTATAAGAGCTGGTGGCACTCATGCATTGGCAGAGCTCACTGGAGCTAAAAGGGGGGTGGGTTGTCGTAATCCCGACACGAACTGATGGAACATAAGGGAGTCTGACTCCCTTTAATTTTATCCCCGGGACATATCTGGTGATCCATGGATATCCCTGTGTGGGTTTGCTCTGGGTGTTGGGGTTCATCGGGTGGCAGATTAGGCTCTTGGCGCACTCTGAATGGGCACGGGCTCTCGGCATGACCCAAAATGGGAAGGCCAGGGCTCCCGGCGCCAATGGCAAGAAGGCCGGGGGTTCCCGGCGCCAAGGTGAGAGGGCCGGGGTTCCCGGCGCGATGATGAGGAGGCCAGGGGGTTCTCGGCGCCAATGACAAGAAGGTTGGGGGTTCTCGGCGCCAAGGTGAGAGGGCCGGGGTTCCCGGTGCGATGAAGAGGAGGCCAGGGGGTTCTCGGCGCAGGCTTCCCGGTGCGAGGAGGAAGTGTTAAAGGGGGTTTCAGCGCAGGCTTCCCGGCGCGAGGAGGAATTGTTAAAGGGGGGTTTCGGCGCGACCAATTATGAGAAAAAGGAGGCTCCCGGCATAGGTTTCTCGGCACGGAGAAGAAATGGTGGAGGACCTTTTTGGCTTGGGCATAGTGGGGGTTCTCGGCGCAAGAAGGCTCACGCCGAGGGCTATTCACCTGTTCTACTGTTCTTGGAGCCGAGATAGATGAGGGCGCCGAGATGTGTTTCAGGGTTCTACGGCACTCTGCTTTTGAGGTTTCTTTCTGGGATTCAGGTAACGGCTGGGAATTTAGGATGCAAATCAGGGGGGAAGCCAAGGGCTTTGCTGGGGCAGTGCCAGGGGATCACTGGAAGGTGAAGTTTATGGAGGGCTCGATATCATCATCCATTTAAAACCCTCTGGAGATATGTTTTTCTGTCGCCGGCCGTCCAGGGAAACCAAGGGATAACTGTCCCTGATTCCTGGGGTGACCTTGATGGCTTATGAAAAAGGAAAAATGAAATGAAAGATGGGGAGACTACCCAGCGTAGGCATCACTGAAGGGGTGAGAGGATAGAGTCCAATAACCCATGGGTGTGAAGATTGGGACTCTTCCTTCGATATTCCTCCAGGAAGAACAATCAGAGCATAAAAACCTAAAGCTTCAGAACGATCATTCAAGACATTGAGCAACACTCATTCGAGAGAAACCAGAGAAGGGAAGGCTTCATCAGTTCACGTTCAGTCGAACCAGAAACATGGATACATATAAGGAAGAAGAAAGAAAGTGGGGAAACACCTGTTAAGTACGGACTGAATAGATCTAGAGGGGGGGTGAATAGATCTAGCCCCTTTTTCAATTTATAAATCAACAATCGATTAGACCTTAAGCAAGCTATGGGTTGCAACGATAAAACTGATAGCTATAGCGACAGCAAGCAATAATAAGAGCACACACCACACGAAAAATCACAAGACAGGATTTTTAGGTGGTTCAGTCTCTTCCCGAGACTTACGTCCACCCCTTGCTCAACTTGAGCAAGGCTTCACTAAATGAGAACTTATGATCTCACACAAACACCGCTGTCACACAGCTTGTTCCTGCTGACACACAGCTTGACTCCGCTGCCTCACAGCTTGACTCCGCTGCCTCACAGCTTGACTCTTGATGTAATGAAAAGATAAATAGAAAAAGGTGTAACAAAGCTGAACATAGACTTTTGAAGCAGAGTAATTAAAGAGTTCAGCTTGGGACTCAATCACATAGGTAACAAGGCAAGACTCCCTGTAGGACTTCCAGCAGGATGCCTTCAGCTGCCTTGCTGTTGGAACTTGCAACGCCTTGAGCCAGGTCTTCTTTCTGCAGCACCGAAGAACACTTCTGTCTTCTGCTGCTTCTTGATTGCCAGAGAGCCACTCTTCCTTTTCTCTTTCAGAGTATCTTCGTGGGTGTCCTTTTCTTCTTCTCTATGTTCCACACCCCGCTCTCTATCTCTTCTCCTTTTTGCACCAGTTTTTATTAAGCACCAAGCTGTTTCCCGCGCAAGTGCAAACCTGTTAGATTACTCGCTAAAAAACAGGGAGAAGATTAAATAGAATCTTAAACAAGATTTGACCGGTTCTTAGCAAGATTCTCTCCTTGAATCCCGTGTGGAATCTTATCATCTGAACAGCCCAACAACCTGCAGCAACAACCTGCAGGTTTTTCTCAACAGAAACTGAATTCGGTTGGATTTCGGTTCTGGACGCGGTTCCGCTTGTGGTCGACAATGACCCTGTCTCTGGTCGACAATGAGCATTGTCCAGACGGCTGGTTCTTCAGGCTGACGCTCGTATCGCTCATTGTTGACAATAGCCCTGTCGCTGGTCGACAAGGGGCAATGTCCAGATGTATGGCAGTTCTGTCTGATGCTCTGTCTGTTCCGTGGTCGACAACGGGCAGGCCTTTGGTTGACCACCGAAGTATGTACAGAGGAGAATTAACTGGTCGACCACCGAAGTCTGTACAAAGGAAAAGTAACTGGTTGACCACCAAAGTCTGTACAGAGGAAAGTCTGTACAGAGTTGGATTCGCTTGTATTGCTTCGTGGTCGACAACGGGCAGGGCTCTGGTCGACAACCAGAGCACGTACAGAGAAAACATAGCTTGAACTGTGTTTGGTTGGATTCGTTGGTCGACAATGACTACTACTCTGGTCGACAAGAAACCTTGACAACTTCCTCTGATTTGTTGACTTCATTAGAACTTCAGTATACCTGAAATTACTTGAACTATCAGATTTGCATTGAATTAGTTAACCACATCTTTTGTCATCATCAAATTATCATGAGTCCATTACTTTATATTGAAGGAGCAATTAAACATATCCTTTGTCATCATCAAAACTAAAGGGATGCACAACATTCTCCCCCTTTTTGATGATGACAACCATGAGTCATTGTGACAAACCATGCAATTATTTAAGCCAGACAATTCATTTGATATGTTATTCAAAGATATGTTATTCAAAGACATCCATAGAGAAGGTAAGATGGCAATAACATAACCATAAGTAGACTTGGCATTATTTGGCACAAGGACAACAAACTCTTTCTCCCCCTTTGTCAACAGCAAAAAGAGGGGAAATCAAAAAAATAATCACTCCGAACAGGATGTGAAAGGAGGTGGTGGAGCAGAATGAAATACGAAGACTCCTGGGTGTTTATCCTAGGGTAGAGAAACAGCTTGATGAAGAAAACGAAGGGTCAGGATTTAATCAGCCGAATTGAATTTTGGGGAAATTGATTGAAGTGTACGCCCTTTCCTTAATGAAGCATTTATTTAACCTATCCATTCTTAGCAGAGATCACCTTGTAAACAAGTAGAGTGGGCCTTGTGGTTCATTGAATTTGAAGGTATTGCACCAATAAACTTGCGCCCCATATCTAATTTTCCTCCATATGACTTCTCAAACTTATAATAGATTTCATGAGGCTGTTTGACTAACAGTGCGAGCTGAACAGTGTTTTTAGCTTGTCTTTGCATGCCATGCCTTCGGTCAACCATTTTCTTCTGTCGTTTGAGTAATTTTGAAATTTTCTTTTTGGAATCATTTTGAAGGCTGTGGTCAGGTTTATCACATGCTTTTCTACACGAGGAGACACGCTTTTTACACGCCAGAAACCTCGGCTACTTAGCATGCCTAACCATTCCACTTTTAACTGGGACACACCTTTTATCCGTGAAGATATACGTTTATCAGACGCCAATATCCCCAGTTACTCAGTATGCCCAATCTTAATTATTTTTGATAGTAGCAGAGATAGATTGATTCTTCATGACACACATGCCTCTCACTTATTTTTTATCCATTTTTTTTTAAGATGGGAGGCAGTAGTTTCTCAGAATCCAATCCATTGCTCTACCATGGAGACAGAGTTATGGCGTATCCCACGTGCATTCATGCTATATTTTTGGATTTAATTTAACTGTTCAGCACGGGCACAGTTAGAGAAACCGACTTACTACTAAAAATCATAAGTCTTCAAAAACATGTGACAGAATCATAGTTATGGTTTGAATTTATTGAAGTAGTACAGTCCAAATCTTCATTACTACACTCAACCTCTACTCTTATTGATCACCTTGGTGATTTTATTGGAAGATATGGTTAGGTTATTCAATGTTTCATCAAGGAATGAGTTTACACTTTTACTCCCCCTCAATTTGTGAATCCATGCTGAATCAAAAAAATGTTGGCCAGGATGAGATAGACAGACACAGGGAATGGAAAGTATGAATGATGATGAATGAGTGAATATGAATCTGAGTCCAAACAGTTTAACCAGTCCAGAAGATTCCCTACCAGAACTAGTGTCAACCAGGAACCTGTCTAAAGTGGACATTTGCTTCCGTACAGATCCATTGTCGACCATGGGACTGTCTGTTGTCGACATCTGCGCAGCCACAGAACCCATCCAGTATCCTGTCCTGATGGCGTTGTCGACCACTGCCCGGTCGTTGGTCGACCACCAGAGCTAAATAGTAGCAGTACCAGGAGCTTGCAGGCTTGCTTCAGTAATCAGTTGAACTCCCAACCTTACCAGTAGCAGATACTTAGCTGACATAACTATTTGCAGAAATGATAAAGAGTCATAAACAACGACTGATTTTCTTTTCTTTCAAACAGATTTAGTTTTTCATGCATGGCACTTATCCATGATTCAACCTTTAAGGTTTTCACTACAGATTTGGGCTCTATTTGGGACACAAGAACAAATTGATCCAGTTCATTTATTAAACTAAATGAGATATGAGGGGATTCTTCAACAATTCTTCAACAATGGAAGGTAGAAAATCGTCTGATTTGATTAAACTAAATTGGGCACTGATCCGTCTTCACTACAGATTTGGGCTCTATTTGGGACACAAGGGCAAGTTGATCTAGTTCATTAATGGTCTTGAGCTGAGATCTAGTCTTCCTAGGATCATGACTACTACCAATAATGTTATCCAAGGGATGATCTCTAAGAAGTCTTGAGTTTTCAAGATTGTTACCTGAGTTGACCTCTCCTTCGGTTTGGTCATTAGAATTACCTTGATTTCTTTCTTGATTCAGTTCTTCTTCATTCTCCATCGGTTTTTCTTTGCCATCCTGAAATTCCCCATCTTCTTCTTCCTTGCTGACCTGTTCATTTTTGCCAAAATCATTAATTTCATCAAATGAAATATGAGGGGGTTCTTCAACCACTTGATCTCTGGTGTTAAATACCCTATAGGCTCTTGATCGATCAGAATAGCCCAAGAATATTCCTGAGTTGCTCTTAGGTTCAGATTTGTCCAAGACTTTCTTATCATTGTTATGAATGTAACACCTTGCACCAAAGATTCTAAAATGAGCTAGGGATGGTTTCTTACCTTTGAATATTTTACATGGAGTTTTTGCACTAAACGGTCTTACCACTTGTTGTGCATGACTGCCTGACATTCCTGCATCACAAATTACACAGAAACTTTTGGACCCCAATGGTACCCGGGTCCAAGATAGCTTGTGAAATCATGAAACTGCTGTAACAACATCTTGGGAACCCAAACTTTGTTAGAACAGTTTGTCTTTTCGATTCTTAACTTGTTCAGGTTGTGTTCCTTTTGATTTAATGTTCCTCTATGTTGAGTCCATTTTCTTAAATTCCAATTTCCATTCTGTTTCAGCTGAGAGAAGTTGTGGGTTCTGTTTGTATGTCTGGTCGACATCTGGTATGTCTGTGGTCGACCAGGGTTTCTCCCGAAGCCAGTACCTGTTCTGGCAGACCCTCTGGTCGACATAGGAGGAATCTGTTGTCGACCAGCCTGTTTCCAGACACCTTGTTTTACAGGTCTGGGTTTATTAACATGATTTAATGCTCTGTTTGTCTAGTTACTTCTGTGAATTTGAACTTCTCGTCTGATATGGCTGTTGTTTTTAAGCTGATGTAGATTGACCATTTTCCCTTTAGAATTCCTCTCTTCCCAGGTGACATTAGTCTGTTTAGAGGAACTTTCAGCTATGTCCTTTTGTTTGTTTTGATATAGGTTTATCAGGGGGCCTTTTCCTTTTGTGTCAGCTTTTTCATTTAACGTTTTTAGTTGAAATTCCTTTTTAGCTGTTGGGTTGTATCCTAACCCCTCTTTCTGAAAATTTACTTTTATTCCTAACACCGCGTTCAAGTTTTCTTCACCCTTAGTCATTTTTTCCAATGTTTCCTGTTTGTTTTTAGTTCACTTTGGATTCTTTCTATTTCTTTCAGAAGTTGACTGTTTTCTTCCTTGAGTGAGTTGTTTCTTTCTTGAGTTAACTTAGTTTGCTGTTCATATTCTTGAGTCTTTAGTTTTAACTCATCAATTGTGTTTTTTAGTATCTCATTTTCTTCCAATAGTTCTTTGACATTTTCTTCATCTGTCTTGTGTTGATTCAGCTTATTTTGCAAGGTGGTGATTTCCAATTCTAGTTTAGTTCTGTTAGCAATTAGGTTGCTGTCATCATTGAGCTGATTAACTTTCTTCTTCAACCTTTTATTTTCCTTTCTTGTTATTTCATATGTATCAAGTAAGTCTGAATAGGCTTCTTCCCAATCTGAACTAGAAAAATCTTGAAAAGGGGAGGTTACCTCAAGATCGTTGCTGTCTCCTTTGGCCATTAGACATGTGTTTCCTTCTTCTTCTTCGGAGGTTGTTTCCTCTTCGCTGCTTTCCTCCTCCTCGCTCCATGTGCTTATCATTGCCTTTGGTCTCTTGCCTTTCCACTTGAAGCTTGATTTCTTAGGAGCCTCTGGACATTCAGCCTTCATGTGTCCTGATTTTCTGCAGTTGTAGCAGGCAAGTTTGTTAGATGAGGCTTTAGTTTTGTCAGACTGAAACTGGGGTGACCTTCTTACCATGCCCTTCGGATTTTTAAATCCCTTACCTTCCTTCCGCAGAAACTTTCTGAACTTTCTTGTTAGCGTGACAAGCTCACCAGTTTCCTCACCTGTGCTAGATGAGTCATCAGTGTCAGATGATTCAGAGGTGCCTATTTTAGTTTTCAGAGCTAGCTATTTCTTTTTCTTGCCCTCTTCTTCCTTTCCTTTTAGATTGACCTCATAGGCCATTAGGGAACCTACTAGTTCATCCACAGTCATAGTAGTGAGGTTCTTTGAGTCCTCAATGACTGTGGCCTTGGTATGCCACATAGGAGTGAGGGACCTTAAAATTTTTCTCACTAGCTCTTGCTCCTTGTAGGTTTTCCCTAGACTCTTTAAGCTATTTGTTAGTTGCACTAGTCTAGCATACATATCAGAAATGTTTTCATCAGTTTTCATTCTAAACATTTCATATTCTGAGACTAACATATTTGCTTTTGTCTCCCTTACCTCTGACGTACCTTCATAGATGACCTTGAGTCGATCCCACATCTCCTTGGCTGTTACACATTGTGAGACTCTTGAGAACTCCGTGGGATGAAGTGCGCATTGCATTACATTCATAGCTCCCCAGTTGATGGTTGATTTTCTGACATGTTCTCTGGTCCAGGTATCCTCGTCTTCGGGCAGATCATAGGGTCCGTGGCTCACTACTCTCCACATCTCATGATCTTGTGATCTCAAGAACACCTGCATACGATTTTTCCAGTATGAGTAATCATTTCCATCAAAGTATGGTGGTCTAGTCACTGAGTGTCCCTCAGCCATTAGACTTCTAGAGTTCAGTCCGCTAGGTCTCTCCTGGTTGTTAGACCACATTTTCGGAGAGTCTAGCTCTGATACCACGTGTTAAGTACGGACTGAATAGATCTAGAGGGGGGGTGAATAGATCTAGCCCCTTTTTCAATTTATAAATCAACAATCGATTAGACCTTAAGCAAGCTATGGGTTGCAACGATAAAACTGATAGCTATAGCGACAGCAAGCAATAATAAGAGCACACACCACACGAAAAATCACAAGACAGGATTTTTAGGTGGTTCAGTCTCTTCCCGAGACTTACGTCCACCCCTTGCTCAACTTGAGCAAGGCTTCACTAAATGAGAACTTCTGATCTCACACAAACACCGCTGTCACACAGCTTGTTCCTGCTGACACACAGCTTGACTCCGCTGCCTCACAGCTTGACTCCGCTGCCTCACAGCTTGACTCTTGATGTAATGAAAAGATAAATAGAAAAAGGTGTAACAAAGCTGAACATAGACTTTTGAAGCAGAGTAATTAAAGAGTTCAGCTTGGGACTCAATCACATAGGTAACAAGGCAAGACTCCCTGTAGGACTTCCAGCAGGATGCCTTCAGCTGCCTTGCTGCTGGAACTTGCAACGCCTTGAGCCAGGTCTTCTTTCTGCAGCACCGAAGAACACTTCTGTCTTCTGCTGCTTCTTGATTGCCGGAGAGCCACTCTTCCTTTTCTCTTTCAGAGTATCTTCGTGGGTGTCCTTTTCTTCTGCTCTATGTTCCACACCCCGCTCTCTATCTCTTCTCCTTTTTGCACCAGTTTTTATTAAGCACCAAGCTGTTTCCCGCGCAAGTGCAAACCTGTTAGATTACTCGCTAAAAAACAGGGAGAAGATTAAATAGAATCTTAAACAAGATTTGACCGGTTCTTAGCAAGATTCTCTCCTTGAATCCCGTGCGGAATCTTATCATCTGAACAGCCCAACAACCTGCAGCAACAACCTGCAGGTTTTTCTCAACAGAAACTGAATTCGGTTGGATTTCGGTTCTGGACGCGGTTCCGCTTGTGGTCGACAACGACCCTGTCTCTGGTCGACAATGAGCATTGTCCAGACGGCTGGTTCTTCAAGCTGACGCTCGTATCGCTCATTGTTGACAATAGCCCTGTCGCTGGTCGACAAGGGGCAATGTCCAGATGTATGGCAGTTCTGTCTGATGCTCTGTCTGTTCCGTGGTCGACAACGGGCAGGCCTTTGGTTGACCACCGAAGTATGTACAGAGGAGAATTAACTGGTCGACCACCGAAGTCTGTACAAAGGAAAAGTAACTGGTTGACCACCGAAGTCTGTACAGAGGAAAGTCTGTACAGAGGAAAAGTCTGTACAGAGTTGGATTCGCTTGTATTGCTTCGTGGTCGACAACGGGCAGGGCTCTGGTCGACAACCAGAGCACGTACAGAGAAAACATAGCTTGAACTGTGTTTGGTTGGATTCGTTGGTCGACAATGACTACTACTCTGGTCGACAAGAAACCTTGACAACTTCCTCTGATTTGTTGACTTCATTAGAACTTCAGTATACCTGAAATTACTTGAACTATCAGATTTGCATTGAATTAGTTAACCACATCTTTTGTCATCATCAAATTATCATGAGTCCATTACTTTATATTGAAGGAGCAATTAAACATATCCTTTGTCATCATCAAAACTAAAGGGATGCACAACAACGCCCAAACAGGCCATCAAAGCATTTCGTTCCATTGCATCATCCCAAACTTACACCAATCAGAAGGGGGAAATGAGGGAAAGGGAAATAGAACGAAGGCCGGGATATCCCGGTTACATTCGATAAATCGAGGTAAGACTCGTAAGATTACATGGAGAAGAAAAGAAAACATGGGGGGAGGGCGGAGCATTGACTCCTCTCCCTCCCCAGCTGCCCACCTGGAGCTTCTTCTCCTTCTTCCTCTTCTTCTTTTTTTTTCTCTTGCTCTGTTGGTCTCTTCTCTCCTTTCTCTATCGTTCCCTCTTTTTTCTATCGTACGCTCTTTTTTCTATCGTCCGCTCTTTTTTCTATCGTCCGCCCCCTTTCTTCCTTGAGGGGAAGGGGGTTTTATAACTGTATTTTGTATCTTCTCGACAGGCCTGTCACGGCGCGCCTCAACTGAGGGACTTCCCGGTGCGCAGGACTTCAGCTTCTCGGCGCAGCTCTTGGGCTTCGACAAGAGGATCCCGGCGCCACTTTATAGGCCCACTTAGGTCTTTTAGACTAGGCCTCTTATTAGTCCTTCAAGTACATCAGCACCCAAAAGGGCCCTCCATTGGTGACATAGTTTCTATTGAGATCATTCATAGGTTTTTCATCAGTCGGTAGACCGGGGTTTCATCGGCGTTGCCATCTGAATGATGACAAAATCGGACATCATTTCATTGGTATCATCACCGGAACGGTGACAAGACCGGACATCAGCTTTAGCCTGGAAAGACTTCAGCCAGGTGACTGCTATTTCATCAGTGCCGTCGTCTGACTAACAATGGCATCGGACATCAGCTTGGCCGGGAAAAGGCTTCAGCCGGGTAGATGGCTGACGAACTTCGTCATTGATCTTTCACTATTGGTCTGATCTTCCTTTCAATTCTGTCTCTGCCCTTGTTCATTTTCAAGGTGTCAATAACACCCCTATATGATGACCATGGAACGGTCCCCGAGTTGGGTGATGGTGGACTAGCCCGTGGGGAAGGGGTGTGGTAGTGGACTTCCCTGACAAGGTGTAAGGGAAATGGTGGGTCACGAGGTCCACTAGCGAAGGGGTCGAATGGATCAAAGAATGTGTGACCCCTCGATATGGATTACCTCATCTCGAGGTCCCATGTGTGGAATTCTAGAAGGTGTTGATGGTCACCTTCTTCCATTGCGGCTAAGGGGACAACGGTCTCATATAGCAGATAAGGTTCCTCCCTTGGGACAAATGGAATGAAGGTAGGCTCAGCCGACATGGGGAGGAACAAAAGAACCTCTGTGGTGACATGACCCATGGTGTACACGGAGGTAATGGACCCCAACGCGGGATGCGTTAAGCTGTGACTCGTGAACCGATCGAAGCCTAGGGCCAACATATGCGTCAACGGCCATTGGTGGTCCAATCCTTTGAGAAGGTCTTCCAAGGTATCTATGTGGTGACTAGACCAGAATGTTGTGTGGAAGGAGTTGACTGGCACTACTTGTAGTGCCGAGTCCATGGATGGGAAGGGTGGTGGGACCAAGCCATTCTTGAGCCAGCTAAGGAGTGGCTCGGTGATAAAAAGCATTCCCGTTAGAAACACGGGTGGCTTGGGCTAAGGTGGCTCCGAATAAAGATGTGAGGGTGGTGGCAGAGGAGCTCTCATGGGTGTGGAAGGAATGTTCTCCCGGAAGAGAAGTTTTCCTTGGGACACCGTAGGTGGGGCCGGGTTGGGCTACGGGCTATGGCCTCCCTAGGCTCGAGTATGGCTACCTCCTGCCTCGGAGGTGGGCAAGGGGAGACTAGCAACTCAAAATAAGCGCACCTCCTATCCACCCGTTCGGAAATCATTTGCACAAGTTCGGCAATGGTATGGGTTGGAGTAGGGGTATCGCGGTGGACTCGCCCATAATCAACCGGCCAAGGCTTGGGTTGGGGCTCATCTAAGCACGGGGCTCCTTGCCTCCGATTATGACCCACTTGGTTGGAAGTGAGTTGGTGGGGTCGGCTGGAGGTGATTGGGTGGGATGGGTTGGAGGGGACCAGTCCGGGTAGGTAGACCCTTCTAAGCTCTCTCTTCATGTCCCACCATGACTCGATGGGCCATTGCCTCCTAACCTCTCTCAAGCGCTCAATGTGGTCCCACTTTTCGGCAGCCTCTTGTAGAAGCCTCTCCTTGGAAAAATAGAATTGCCTGGCTTCGGACATGGTATAAAAATCAAAGTATGTGTCCATGGCGGCCTCCCACTTGAGGTAGTCGCCCGGGTCATTGGAGCCATAAAAATCTGAGGCTTCGGGCCTATGGAAGTGGAGACGATGGTTGCCAAGCCCATGGCTGGGCCAACGGTCATATCGCCTAGGCGACTGAGATTCCATTGGAAATGGGGAACTACAAGACGGACATGATGGCACTTGGACAAGACACTAGACACGACTATGCAAGGTTGGAATGCACTAACTAATGCACACTAAGGACCCTAGACTTCAACCAAGATCCGGTCCTAGCGGAGTCCGGGGATCCGAAGATCCTCTCACGCGAGTGAATCACCTCCCCGATAGGGGTAACCTAATGGTCGGATGACACCTTTTAATATACCGAATAATGGAATGCAAATGTGACACCTAGACCGACTTAGATAATGACTTTACTTAAATGACTCTTTTTTTTTGGTTTTCAAGCAAAGACTACCCAAGGCTCAACTTGTTCTGATACCAAATTGATGAGGGACGGACACACGACCTGGGACTCTAGCTCACGATCGTCCCTATGAGAGGGAAACAATGGACCGTGCGTGGTTGAGAAACCGACAGTGAGTCTCGGGTATCGGCTTTTCGCGTGTACTCAGATTGAGTCACGGGACGGGTCACTCACTCTCGCTCTCTCGCAGCGGTGATAACAATATATCGGGCTAACAATCCTAACACTCGCAGCGGCATATACAAATAGATAGATGTAAAGCAAATGCGAAAGAGTGAGAGAGAGCGAATTTACCTCCACGCTCCGGGCGTGGGGAAGACGATCTCGGTCAAGTCAGTAACTCCATGTACAGTAAATATTTAAATTACAGTAGCGAATTTTTGATACCCACTCCAGGCAGGGAGGTAACGGGCTACAAGTGGGCCCGGGAGGACCGATCTTCGGTTGACGGGCAGCACTTGGATCCGATCGTCGGTGCCGTTCGGATGACGCTTGCTGCGGGTTGTGGGGCCCACGTTCGGCTCAGCCCTCCGAGTCTGGCGGGGTGGGTCCCATTGTGAATGGGCCACCTGGAGGGGCTATCCCTAGAAGGCGGTCGACCTAGAACGCCGAGAGGAGGCCAGGCGGTCCGAGCCGGAGGCCCGAGGATGTGCTGTCCACGGATCTGAAGCTTCTGTTTTACAGCGTGCGACTCGGCGAGATTAGATGTTGCGATCATTCCCAACGTCGGATCGACGTAAAAGTGCTACCGTTGGAAAGCTGACTTTAAGTACTTCGATCTATGGCTAGAGGAAGAATTTTGAATATCCCGGATCTGGCCTTAGTCGAATTTACCATCTGCAGGCTCATAGAACCAGATCTGGCAGGATAGAATTGAGTTTTCCTGAGAGTTGGCATTGACCGTGCCTCAAACGTCGGATACAAGTGTTGAGTTCTTGATGAAAGTTGTAGAGGAAGAAACAAGGAAGATGGGGATAATTTTTGTTTGATTTTTGGTGGAGGTTTCGATTTTTGGAGATTTTATACTGGACAGGGGTCGGATCTGAACTACACAGGATAGAACAGATTTTAGAAAAGATAGAGATTTTTAAAAATAGGAAAAGGACTTCAGAAATTCCAAGAAAATGCATGTATGATGGGTGTGGTGGACAAAACTTCCAATAAAATTGGTGACTCAAACAAATAAAGGAAAAGGGGTCGAACTGAGGAAACACAGGGTTGCTATGACACAAAACTGAGTACAGACAGAACTGAAGACTGAGGGACACGAAAATGGAAAAATAGCAAACGAATGGTAAATGACTGGATTTTTTTGTGGAGGCTGGGGTGGACGTGGGGGACTCACTCTCCAAGTTTGGTTGTGACCAGAGCTCCTGATGGAGAGCTAAAAATCACGGAATAGGGCTCTATCCAGGATGAACGGAATACCGAAGAAGCGGCGATGGCAGTGCGGTGGCGGCACGAACGGAAGGCGGCAGTCGGAAGTCGCATCTAGCAGAGGTTGGAGATCTTGGAGTCACACCAAGATGAGGGTTTCACACCCTATAAATACAGCAAATCCATGCTGCAAGAAGAGAGCGAGAGAGGGGTGCCCAATGGCCAAGAACAATTCTTGAATTTTCTTTTCATTAAACCTTACTAAACACTATACATGGGTTTATATAGAAGGGGAGGAAGGGGGAGGGGGTTGGGATTTCATGGGAGAGAGGGGAGGGGTAGCATTTTCTTCCCCCATGTGCTCAATTGGCCTAAAAAAATAAAATACAAAATGTCATTTTAATGGGGGCCCCCCCCTTGACTTAAGGGGAGGCATCATGGACATTTTTCACCCATTGTCCCCTTGACTTGTCCAAGAAGGAAAGAAACTTTCTAGAAGCCACCTTGGCATTTGACAAGCCCCACATGGACCCCTAGGGCATAGGTGGACCAATGGGGAAGGAGTGGGGGCCCCTCTTGTTGGACCTACTACACTTTTACAAATAAACCCAAAGATCCTTAGGGAATGACATATTGGCTTATAAAGCCTTACAATTGTAAACATACATTCCCAAGGATATAAAAGCAAACTAAAGGCCACAAATGTAAAAATAAAAGTTAGTGGTCTTGCTCTGACGTCCCCATCAATTCTCCCCGGGTGGGAAGAACTTGACCCCGTCGAGTAAGGGGTGTGGCTACTCGTGACGCCGGCGGATCCGTCATCGTACCAGGAAGCGCGGAGTACGCTCCACTCCACGTAATCGACACCTGATCATCCCGTATAAATTCGATATGCTCATGCTGCTGGGGAGGAGGCTAGAGGTGGACACTCCGGGGTGGGGTCACTCTCAAATGAAGGGGAGGTGGCTCGAAGACTCACTAGGAATCACCGCTGGTCCCTTATGTGACTAGATCCGATATGTGAAGTAGAACTGATCCCAAAGTCTGACAAGTCTCGCACTCGACAAGGACTAACAACGCTAGCATACATAAGACCGACTCGACTCGATGTATGCACATGCACTTGACAGACAAACGGTATGAAACAAAGACTGACACATGACCCTAAACAAACCTATGGTTAGTCCGACTCATGCATATGCAAAGGTGGACCAGGACACCCGAATGTGTGCCTTGCATACACTAGATGTAACCGGTGGTTGGCGGAATGGGGAACTCCTAAACATCCTAAGAGGCACCATGCATGCACATGCTCCCTAGTGGATTTGATAGGTGGAGAACCGAATTCACCTTCTTTGACACCCCTATATGATGACCATGGAACGTTCCCCGGGTTGGGTGATGGTGGACTAGCCCGTGGGGAAGGGGTGTGGTAGTGGACTTCCCTGACAAGGTGTAAGGGAAATGGTGGGTCACAAGGTCCACTAGTGAAGGGGTCGAATAGATCAAAGAATGTGTGACCCTCCGATATGGATTCCCTCATCTCAAGGTCCCATGTGTGGAATTCTAGAAGGTGTTGATGGTCACCTTCTTCCGTTGTGGCTAAGGGGACAATGGTCTCATATAGCAGATAAGGTTCCTCCCTTGGGACAAATGGAATGAAGGTAGGCTCGGCCGGATGGGGAGGAACAGAAGAACCTCTGTGGTGACATGACCCACGATGTACACGGAGGTAATGGACCCCAACGCGGGATGCATTAAGCCGCGACTCGTGAACCGATCGAAGCCTGGGGCCAACATATGTGTCAGCTTCCATTGGTGGTCCAATCCTTTGAGAAGATCTTCCAAGGTATCTATGTGGTGACTAGATCGGAATGTTGTGTGGAAGGAGTTGACGGGCACTACTTGTAGTGCCGGGTCCATGGATGGGAAGGGAGGTGAGACCAAGCCATTCTTGATCCAGCTAAGGAGTGGCTCGGCGATGAAAACCATTCCCGTTAGAAACACGGGTGGCTCGGGCTGAGGTGGCTCCGAATAAAGATGTGAGGGTGGTGGCAGAGGAGCTCTCATGGGTGAGGAAAGAACATTCTCTCGGAAGGGAAGTGGTCCTTGGGACCCCGTTGGTGGGGTCGGGTTGGGGCTACGGGCTATGGCCTCCCTAGGCTCGAGTATGGCTACCTCCTGCCTCGAAGGTGGGCAAGGGGAGGCCAGCGACTCAAAATAAGCGCACCTCCTATCCACCCGTTCCGAAATCATTTGCACAAGTTCGGCAATGGTATGGGTTGGAGTAGGGGTATCGCGGTGGACTCGCCCGTAATCAACCGGCCTAGGCTTGGGTCATGGCTCATCTAAGCACGGGGCTCCTTGCCTCCGATTATGACCAACTTGGTTGTAAGTGAGTTGATGGGGTCGGTTGGAGGTGATTGGGTGGGATGGGTTGGAGGGGACCAGTCCGGGTAGGTAGACCCTTCTAAGCTCTCTCTTCATGTCCCACCATGACTCGATGGGCCATTGCCTCCTAACCTCTCTCAAGCGCTCAATGTGGTCCCACTTTTCGGCGGCCTCTTGTAGAAGCCTCTCCTTGGCAAAATAGAATTGCCTGGATTCGGACATGGTATAACAATCAAAGTATGTGTCCATGGCGGCCTCCCACTTGAGGTAGTCGCCCGGGTCATTGGAGCCATAAAAATCCGAGGCTTCGGGCCTATGGTAGTGGAGAGGATGGTTGCCAAGCCCATGGCTGGGCCAACGGTCATATCGCCTGGGCAACTGAGATTCCATTGGAAATGGGGAACTACAAGATGGACATGCTGGCACTTGGACAAGACACTAGATACGACTATGCAAGGTTGGAATACACTAACTAATGCACACTAAGGACCCTAGACTTAAACCAAGATCCGGTACCTGGCGGAGTCCGGGGATCTGAAGATCCTCTCACGTGAGTGAATCACCTCTCTGATAGGCGTAACCTAATGGCCGGGTGACACCTTTTAATATACCGAATAATGGTATGCAATCATGACACCTAGACCGACTTAGACAATGACTAGACTTAAATGACTCTTTTTTTTATTTTCAAGCAAAGACTACCATAGACTCGACTCGCTCTGATACCAAATTGATGCGGGACGGACACACGACCTGGGACTCTAGCTCACGATCGTCTCTATGAGAGGGAAACAATGGACCGTGCATGGTTGAGAAACCGGCAGTGAGTCTCGGGTATCGGCTTTTTGCGTGTACTCAGATTGAGTCACGGGATGGGTCACTTACTCTCGCTCTCTCGCAGCGGTGATAACAATATATCGGGCTAAGAATCCTAACACTCGCAGTGGCATATACAAATAGATACGAGTAAAGCAAATGCGAAAGAGAGAGAGAGCAAATTTACCTCCACGTTCTGGGCGTGGGGAAGATGATCCCGGTCGAGTTAGTAACTCCCGGTACAGTAAATATTTAAATTACAGTAGTGAATTTTTGATATCCACTCCACGCAGGGAGGTAACGGGCTACAAGTGGGTCCGGGAGGACCGATCTTGGGTTGACAGGTAGCACTTGGATCTGCTCATCGGTGCCGTTCGGAAGACGCTTGCGGCGGGTTGTGGGGCCCACGTTTGGCTCAGCCCTCCGAGTCTGGTGGGGTGGGTCCCGTTGTGAATGGGGCACCTGGAGGGGCGATCCCTTGAAGGCGGTCAACCTGGAATGCCGGGAGGAGGCCGTGCGGTCCGAGCCGGAGGCCGAAGGATGTACTGTCAACGGATCTGAAGCTTCTATTTTACAGCGTGCGACCCGACAAGATTAGATGCCACGATCACTCCCGACGTCGGATCGACGTGAAAGTGGTACCGTTGGAAAGCTGACTTGAAGTACTTCGATCTATTGGTAGAGGAAGAATTTTGAATATCTCGGATCTGGCCTTAGTCGAATTTACCATCTGCTGGCTCATAGAACCAGATCTGGCAGGACAGAATTGAGTTTTCCTGAGAGTTGGCATTGACCGTGTCTCAAACGTCGGATCCAGGTGTTGAGTTCTTGATGAAAGTTGTAGAGGAAAAAACAAGGAAGATGGGGATAAATTTTGTTTGATTTTTGGTGGAGGTTTCGATTTTTGGAGATTTTATACTGGACAGGGGTCGGATCTGAACTGCACAGGATAGAACAGATTTTAGAAAAGACAGAGATTTTTTAAAATAGGAAAAGGACTTCAGAAATTCCAAGAAAATGCATGTATGATGGGTGTGGTGGATAGAACTTCTAATAAAATTGGTGACTCAAACAAATAAAGGAAAAAGGGTCAAACTGAGTAAATATAGGGTTGTTGTGACACAAAATTGAGTACAGATAGAACTGGAAGACTGAGGGACACGAAAATGGAAAAATAGCAAACGAAGGATAAATGATCGAATTTTTTTTGTGGAGGCTAGGGTGGACGTAGGGGACTCACCCTCCTAGTTTGGTAGCGACCAGAGCTCTTGATGGAGAGCTAAAAATCATGGAATAGGGCTCTATCCAGGATGAACAGAATACCGAAGAAGCGGCGATGGCGGTGCGATGGCGGCACGAACGGAAGGCGACGACCGGAAGTCGCATTCAGCAGAGGTTGGAGATCTTGGAGTCACACAAAGATGAGGGCTTCACACCCTAGAAATACAGCAAATCCATGCTGCAAGAAGAGAGCGAGAGAGGGGTGCCCAATGGCCAAGAATAATTCTTGAATTTTCTTCTCATTAAACCTTACTAAACACTATACATGGGTTTATATAGAAGGGGAGGAAGGTGGAAGGGGTTGGGATTTCGTGGGAGAGAGGGGAGGGGTAGCATTTTCTTCCCCCATGTGGTCAATTGGCCTAAAAAAAGAAAATATAAAATGTCATTTTAATGGCGGGGCACCCCCTTGACTTAAGGGGAGGCATCTTGGATATTTTTCACCCATTGTCCCCTTGACTTGTCTAAGAAGGATACAATCCTTCTAGAAGCCACCTTGGCATTTGACCAGCCCCACATGGACCCCTAGGGCTTAGGTGGACCAATGGGGAAGGAGTGGGGGCCCCCTTGCTGGACCTATTACACTTTTACAAATAAACCCAAAGATCCTTAGGGAATGACATATTGGCTTATAAAGCCTTAAAATTATAAACATACTTTCCCAAGGATATAAAAACAAACTAAAGGACATAATTGTAAAAATAAAAGTTAGTGGTCTTGCTCTAATGTCCCCATCACATTTCCCACACATGCAGCATCTAAGCAAATCAAAAATCAGGTTTTTTCGGCCGTTGGCCTACCTCGGATGAACGCACCCTTGCCGGTGCCTCCTCCGCCGTAGGCTCCTCCTCGCCTTCCTCTGTGGCCTCTCCAGGTCCTTCCTCCCCCGCAGGAGCCTCTTCCTCCGTTGGGTGGGCCATTGGCCCTTCATCTCCCTCCGGTGGGTTCACTGCCGCCGGAGGTTCCTCCTCCTCCTCTATCCGACACCGGAAGCGCCGTAAGACCCGTCTCTTCACCATTTTGGGAGGGGGTAGGTGTGAAATGCACGGTGGTCACCGGTAGGTCTCGATCGCCGGTGAGTGGGTTGGGTTGTGAACTCATTGAATGGAATGAATGAACGCCGTTCTATTTTTTTTGAATTCGCTCAGAGCCATGCGATCTATCGCCAGACCATTTGGTCCCTCTTGGCATTCTTCCCCTAGACCATTTTCCATCTGAGCAGCCTCATCGAAGAATGTGAACTACTTGTGCCTATGCGGTCCATCACTAGACCGTTAGGGGTGTTCATGTGGTCTATCGTTAGACCGTTTCTTGTTGCATATTGATGATAATTTGAAATGATATATCTGCTTGATTCTTGGCTCTATTTTTGATATGGTTAATATCTTATTTATGCCTCATGATTATTTTATGAACATGATTATTGATGGCTAACCCTTCTTATTGTTAAATCATGAAAGCCATCATGCCGTCACATCTCGTCAGGCAGGTAAGTCAGGTAAGTATCCTAATCCTTGGTCCCTTAATGCATTACTATATGGTATCTATGATATATTACCTCGAGAATCGGTTGGTCATTCATGTGTTCTGGGATCTGATGTTCCTCTCTAACAAAAATGATGATGATCTAGGTGCACATGTTTAATCATTGTATAAGCCGTTAGGTTGAAAAAGTTGGGGGATGATGGTTCTATCTTGCAAGTCGTGGTTACAGATAGTGTCTTGACCCTGATTTGTCCGGTCTAACAATACTATTCTCGAGTATTTTCCTATTTTTATCCTTCTTCGCATTTGTTTTGATGATTTCTTTTATTTTAGCCCAGCATGCACCATGCGCATCTTTGAGCATTCATGTGCCCTTGTCTGTCTAAAGTGTCGCAGTAAATGTTGGATAACTATGTGTCCATGGTCTTGAGTAAGGAGAATTATTCCACTTTGAGTTGGAAGGTTTCCTTTGGTCTATTTACTCGGTTTGGTTAGCTGAGGATTCCTGTCTGGAGTTTAGTTGCTCGTCGCTTTACCTTTCCGTTCGCTCTGACCGCCTATCAGCTGTGCGTTCCAGTGAGAAGGATGGTCGTAACTTTAGTTCTTTTAGTTGTTAGTTCCTCCAGGCATGCGTCGTTCGGTTTTGTCGTTCCGTATGATTGGTTCGGAGTTTTTCAAAGATTCTTATCGCTCGTTGGTTGAGAACGGGTGTCAGTTTACCTTAACGCCCGCTTTTTAGTCCACTCCGCTTCATTTTCGCTTCACCTCTATGTTCCGTGTCACTTTCACTTCACCTCCGCTCGCTCCCCTACAAAGAGGACGTTACGAAGGGGCATCTATTGACACCCGTTTTATGACCAATGAGTTGGGTCATCTCCTTATCTATATTTTATGATGTCCTGAGTTATTCACCGACTACTGGGTCATTTTTGGTTAGTTTCTGGGCTTATTTTATGGGTTATTCTACCTGGTTGGGCCTAGTTCCACTAATTTTTCGTCATTTTAGCTTATTGGGCCTGGATAAGGGCTAATAAGAACTTTATTGTAGATTAACTTGAAGATTTATTTGCCTTTATCTCTTTTGCCACGTCCTTTATCCTAACGGTCTATCGCACGACCGTTTCGCGGGTGTTGGCGGTCCTTTGCTAGATCACTAGGAGTCAGAGAGTCCGGTTGCGTTTCTTTGATCTACTCTTTTTCTCGAAGAATGATCCATGCGGTCTATCGCTAGACCATTTTCTTGAGCCTTGCGGTCTATCACAAGACCGTTTGGGGAGACAGAGCGTCCTGCTCTGTCTGTTCTTCCTTTGCTTCACCGTGGTCGAACTAGAGTCCTTGGTTTATGGATTTCTCTTTAGATAAAGGCTCTCAGAAGCTTCTGTTTGTTTCTATGGACTCTTGGGAGTATTATCTTCAAGATTTATCTAGTTTCAGGCCCATTTTCGTGTCATTATCTCTCCAACTCGAACCTAGGGTTTGGGGGTCTATAAATAGAACCCTTGACGTCATGGCTTGAAAGAGGAGATTTCTGGAGCTTTCCACGAAGTGCTGCTACATTCTGGAGCGAGTACCAACCAGGGAGAAGTTATTTCTACGTCCATAAGGCTTCTGGTCCAGGGAGTATTGAGTTCTAATAGTTGTTCTTGTGTCTTTTCCCTCTTATTTTTGGTCCTTCTCTTTGCATTGTCATAGCATCTTCCCTCTTCTCTTCCACATTCTTTTCACTTGCACCACGTTTTAAAACATCCTCCTATCTTTTCCACACCCCACAGGGCTTAAAAAAACACCAACCCCCTAGGTATTCACCCTTCCTTTTATGCATCTTAGCTTAATCACATTATAGATACTACACTAGTCCAAGGGCTTATTGGGTCACTTTTCTTTGTGTCTACGTTGTTTTGCAGGTTTACATGGTTCATTGCACGAGGCCCAACTCTTCTGGCCGGCCAGGAGGGGTGGAGATTCAAAGTTCTACATTGCTGCTCTGGGTGCCCTTGCGGTCTCTTCAAGGATCATTTGCAGATCTCAGGCGGTCTATCGTAGGACCGTTTGCCGTCTTCTAGCGGTCATCTAGAAGACCGTTTTATTTCCGCAGCACCTGGTTTTTCTCTCTCCCGTGGGCGGGTGACTTCACTCGGTTTTTTCCAAGGTACATATTGTAGTTTTGCTGTGTTATTTATCTTGGTGGCGATCACATCTTCCTTATTTGGGCATTGTTCATTATCTTGCTTGTTTTCTTTAATTTAGTTGCTCCACACCTATGGTGTGTGTCTCCTTTTATTTCTTTGCTCCACACCCACGGCGTGTGTTTTCATTTCTGCTTCCTTTTATTTCTTGCAATATTTAAGATGACATGCCCACTTGCTTCAATTTCATGCTGATTGCTTGAGTTAGTGCACCACTTGTTTATACATATTTCACATCATATCACATCATTCACCACACATTCACACCATCACACTCTCACATAAGAGAAAAACTATCAACACCTGTAGGTGACTAGATCCGAGACGTTGAACGTGGAGCTGATCCCATATTCCTTCTGTAGACCCGAATCGCCTCACACTCGAAAGGGACCGGCACTGCGAGCTTGTAATTTTCTTCACGGTTCCATAGAGAAACCGTTCCGGTCTAACCCTGATCATGATATAGTCATCCTCTTGACACTCACGGTGATGCCTATGAGCATCAAGCAACTCCTACATCGCGCATTGCTAGGCTTCTAGACGACGACTATGCAACTCCTAACAAACTGTATAAATAAAGGAAAAGCATACTCCTAAACAAACCTAATGTTGTGCAGACTCATACATATGTGACTACAATGGTGGTCCAGGACATTCGAATGTGGACTTAGGGTGCATAGGACCTCTATCAATTTGGGAGGACTCTCGACATCCTAAAGTGGACCAGTCATGAACGGGCTCTTGAACACAATTAGTATATAACAGAGGACCCAGACACAAATGCAAAAGTGCATGCAGCACATTCCATATGACATGTCTCTTCCTGACCAAGACCTAGTGTGCAGGTGCATGGAAGGCTGGTGTTTGGTCAGACATAGTGGACCGGGTGTGGGGCGGGGTAAGATGGTAGGCTTCATGGAGGGTTAGGAGGGAGACTTGTGAAGCTAGGGGTTCCCATGAGGAAGTATAAAAAGGATCAAGAAAGGTTAGGGATCCGATGATGTAGCTCCCCTTCGGTCCTAGGTATAGGTCCCCAATGTAGGTCAGCTCTTCATCAACTGAGGGCATCAATGAGGTTGTTGACTCTTAGAGAGGTGTGGGCTTCTCTATGGGAGAGAAGGTGTCATGGGGTGGGAATGGGTTGAGCTCGTCAGGTAGAGGTAAGAACAACACGAGCTCACTAGTGTATGGACCCACGGTGTAGATGGAAGTAGTAGAACCCAAGGATGGGTATATATGAAGCTAATGCACCTCGGTGTATCGGGCCTAAGAGCCAACATGCTGGTCAACTTTACTTGCCAACCTAATCCCTCAAGAAGATCATCCATGGTGTCCACAAAGTAAAAGGATTGGAAGGTGGTGCGAAAAGAGGTGGTGGACACTACCTGTAATGTTGGCTCTATGGAAGGGTAGCAAGGAGTCGTGACATCCAAAAATAAGCCCTTCCTTAGCCAGCTAAGTAGAGGTTCCTCAATGACCAACTCACCACTAGATAGGACATATGGCTCATGATGGTGGTCGGAGGGTGAAGGTTGTGGCAAAGCATCTTCCTCGGATGGGGAAAGGACATCCTCTATGATGGGGAGAGGACCTTGGTCCAGGTTAAATCATTGGTCCAGGTGGCAGAGGAATATCCTGAGACTTTTTCTCCTTCCATAGGTTGGCCATGTGGATTGGATTGTGTGCCAACATGAATTCAGGTCGTTGGCACATGATTCACTTGAATTCTCCCATTTGAGAATAAAGCCAAGCTGCGTCGATGCAGCGTGAACATAGAGCCCTTGGACAGAAGACTTTGAATGTTGGCTTTTGTCTTTGTGCATTGATGCAGCTACTTGGTGCTTCGACGTTGTGTGACTTGATGGCTGATTTTGTTCTTGATGTGTCGGTGCAGTGTGAAGATAAAACCTTTTAGACAGAAGAGCTTCGACTGCTGGATTTTGACTTAGTGCATCGAGGTAGCTTCTTGATGCTTCGAGGTGATGTTCTTTCGCAAACCTGATTTGAACTTGATGCATCGAGGCAATACTCTGTTGCGTCAAAGCAGAGCTTTGGATTTTGTTTCTTGAGCATCACTGCGTCGAGGCCGTTCCCTATTGCGTCGATGCAAGAAACTGGAAATAGCTTCATTGGACATCACTGCCTCGAGGCAGTGGTAATCCTACTTCGACCTCTTATTATAATCACAACACTTGCTCTTTTAGATTTTTCTTCTGGAAGTTTCACCTTGTTCCTTAGTAAGCTTGATCTGATATTTCACAGAACTTCCTCACTCTCTTAATGTAGCTTCAGCAGCCAAAGTATCTGCAATTTAGACTTATTGTGTTAGTCAGTGAACCATATTGCATTGACATCATCAAAACATGTAGAATACAACATTCTCCCCATTTTTGATGATGGCAACAATATGAGTTATTAAGTCTTATTAATTCCCCAAAAAACATATTCATCTTCCTTGAGAAATAGTTGAACATTCAGAGATGTGAAAGGAATAGACTGAAATACAGAAGGAAGGTTTATTTGAGCTACCAAAACGACAGACATGATACCAATCAAGACAAAAATCGATAGATAAGACTTTTATGATGAGAGGACTCCAAAAATTCCAACTCTCCCAACTTCCCAACTTACTCTCCTCCTTCACCACTTACTCAACTTACTCTCCCCCTTCTCTTACTCTCCCCCTTTGACATCATCAAAAAAATGGGCAGAGAAGAACAATTTGTAAGTGCAAGAGAGACCAGATACAGTAAGTTCACAGATTCAGTAATTTTCAGGACCATCTCTTAAGGATTTAAGTGTGGTAACCAAAAGTTGCTTAGATGTTTCAATCTGATAATCTAGAGAGAGAAAGAGTAGGAGTGTATGAAAATTATCTTCATAGAGGAATAAGGAAGGCTAGCAAATTGTCATATAGATGCCTTGAATGAGCTGTCTAAATGCTTTACTAGTTAAATTTTCAGAGACTTCTCAAGTGAAAATTTTCCAGCAGTATTGATAACAAACAGACCACACCATATTTTGCATTGGGGCTGTGAATACTTTCATCATTGTTTCTGAATGAGTATCTTTTTCTCATTGAGCAATATGGGTTAACCTACACCTTTTTACATGAGGAGACACATTTTAGATGCAGGAATCCCTAGTTACTCAGTGTGGTAGCCTGAATGCCTCTCTTTTGAGAATAGAGTTAGCAATAGAGATGTCTTTTTACGTGAGGCATAACACTTCTTAGGTGAAGTGACCCAATTACTCAACATTCTATGCCATTGCTCTGCCATTGTTTCATAGACATAGCCATTTTAACTAGAGATAATCTAGCACTTCATGACTCAACTTAACTCCACTTCATGGTGAAAGAGTTGGTTTCTCAGTAAACCAGATCATTGCTCTGAAAATTTTTTATCCCTTTTGATTTTAGTGAGGTGGAATGTTTGAGAACAATACTTAAATGTACAGATTTTTCAGCTAGAGTTGTCTCTTTGTATTTAATGTTCAAGCTTTTAGAAGAATTCAGTGCATGATATTTCAACATTGTTCTTCACTCATTAGTCTTGTAGGAAGATATTCTTTAGAAGTCTTTATCTTTGTCAATACAAGATCATGAAGCTTAAACTTCTAAGCTGAGATTTTAGTTAACAGACTTAATTTCTTTAAGAGAATTCTGAATCTCAAGATCTGTGAAGGAACTGTATAAGTTCTCAATAATCACAATATGATCTGACATACTCTCCCTATGAACTTGACTGCATTGACTCATGAAGAATGCTTAACCATACCAAAAAGAAATCTCCCCCTGACTACATGAGTCAATTAGCCTTGGTACTTGGATGAGAACGTAGGTCAAAGACCACCTCAAGCATGGTGCAGGTTTCTAGATAGACATAATCTGCCCTTCTCCTAACACCATTTTATATACCAAGGATGGTTGAACAACAACAGAAAGAATGAAAAACACTGAAATGCACAGATGCGTCGACCTGGGATCAGGGTGCATCAACATAGAGACTATTCATAGTGTTGTAAGTGTGAAGAATTTGAACTGACAGGTCGAGGTGGTGACAGAAGTGCATCGAGGCAGGCTACAGACTCACAAAATTTACAGACAGAAATGAATTGGGATTCAAAAAATAGCATGGAGTTCAAGAAGATCTAAAAATTCCCAAGTCTCTCCTCAAAGTAGAGAACTTTTCATTATCCAACAGCTTAGTGAATATATCTGTAATTTGATGTGTTGTGCCTACATGGATTAATTCAAAGTTACCCATAGAAACTTCATCTCTTATGAAGTGGTGCCTGATTTCTATATGCTTGGTTCGTGAATGCAGAACAGGGTTCTTAGATAGGTTTATTGCACTAGTGTTATCAGAGTATATAGGTGTGCAACCAACGTCTTTATTGTAGTCCTTGAGCTGGTGTTTTATCCAAATGACTTGTGTACCACAACTCCCTGCAGCTACGTATTAAGCCTCTGTAGTGGGGAGGGCCACAGAATGTTGTTTCTTGGAAGCCTAAGAAACTAAACACCCACCTAAGAATTAACAAAAATCACTTGTGCTCTTCCTATCTAACTTGCAGCCAGCATAGTCTGCATTAGTGTATGAAATTAAGTCTAATGTGTGTGTAGTAGGAAACCAAAGACCTAGACTATGTGTGCTTTGCAATGTATCTAAATATCATCTTGACATCAGCAAGATGAGATTATTTAGGTCTAGATTGAAATCTAGCACACATACACACACTAAATTGAATATCAGGTCTTGAGGTAGTTAAGTATAGTAAGGAGCCAATCATTCCTCGATATAATTTTGCATCTACTTCTTTTCCTGACTTATCAGCATCTAAGGAGGCATTTGTACCCATTGGAGTAGCTATATGCTTCACTTTATCCATATCGAACCTCTTTAGGCTATCTAATGTGTACTTTGTTTGACTGATGAAGTAGCCATCCTTCATCTGCAGAACCTGTAAGCCAAGAAAATATTTCAGTTCTCCAACCAGGCTCATTTCAAACTCACTAGACATCAAATTTGTAAATTCATCACATAGTTCAGTGCATGTTGAATCAAAAATAATATCATCCACGTATACTTGAACTATGATAAGATGGTTTTTCAGATTTTTTGTAAAAAGAGTCTAGTCCACCTTACCTCTGCAGTAACCCCTACTGAGCAGAAATTCTATCAGTCTGTCATACCAAGCCCGTGGGGCCTGTTTCAGTCCATACATGGCTTTATTTAACCTAAAGACATGGTTAGGTAGCACAGATAACTCAAAGTCGGAGGCTTGCTCAACATAAACTTCTTCATTTATGAACCTATTTAAGAAAGCACTTTTTACATCCATTTGATGAAGTTTAATGTTATGTGAGCAAGCAAATGCTAGCAATATTCTGATTGCTTCCATCCTAGCAACTGGTGCATAGGATTCATCAAAATCTACCCCAAATTCCTGACAATAGCCTTTGGCCACTAGCCTGGCTTTATTTCTAGAAATTATTCCATCTACATTTATCTTATTCCTAAAGACCCACTTAGTTCCTATGACAGACACATTTTCAGGTCTAGGATTTAGATTCCATACTTTATTTCTTTCAAATTGACCCAATTCTTCGTTCATAGCATTTATCCAAGATTCATCTTTTAAGGCCTCTTCTATGATTTTGGGTTCAATTTGGGACACTAGTGCTACTAGATCTTGATTATTGACTTCCTGATGATAAGATCTAGTCCCAGGGGGATCATGTAAATTTCCTATTATGTTGTATGCAGGGTGATCTTTCAAAATCTGAGATTGGTTGAAGACTCACCTTGCTTGGTTGACTCACCCTGAACTGGGTCATTTTGTGTAGTTGGTTCATTTGTTTCCCCATTCAGCTTGTCCTCCAGAAATTCTCCATCATCTCTTGATTTTATGTCATCATCATCCATGTTAGTAGAGTTGAATGTTTCATCAAATAAAACATGAGGGGACTCCTCTACTATTTGGTGAGAAATGTTAAAGACCCTGTATGCCCTTGATGCTTCAGAATATCCTAAGAAAATCCTTAGACTACTCTTGGCTTAAAATTTGTCTAAGTCCTTTTTATCATTGTTATGAATGAAACACTTAGAACCAAAATTTTTGAAATAAGCCAAGTTTGGTTTCTTACCTTTCAGAAGCTCATATGGGTTTTTCTTATGAATGGGTCTTACCGTGGCCCTGTTAATTGTATAATAGTCAGTATTTGCAGCTTCTGTCCAAAATCTTCCTAGTAATTGGCTTTCAATGAGCATTGTCCTTGCCATTTCCACAATAGTGCTGTTTATCCTTTCAAAACTCCATTCTGCTCACGGGTCCTGGGAGAGGAAAATTTATGAGTCAGTCCTTCATTGTCACAAAAATCTAAAAACATTGAATTTTCAAATTCTCCCCCATGATCCGATTGGATTATGCAAATTTTGTGCTTACCTTCTTACTTTATTTTGTTAAAGAAATGTTTGAATTTGTCACGCCCCGAGCCCGGAAGATACCCGGGTCGTGGCCAGCTTATATAGAACCATTCAATCAGAGCAGTATACATATTTTTTGACAAAAGACAAAGTGCGTAAAAGACTACATAATAACTAAGATTTAATTTCTAAAATGATACCACTAGTCCAAGATGACAATTCTTACAATTAACCAACTGATGATAACATACACTATTCAAATCCAACTACTAGTCCTCAAGCCTTAACAAGTTTCAATCAACTAGACTGATATAACTGACATAACTGGAGATACAATGTAAGGACTTTGAAGTCCCGCGATCAATGACACCCAAGAGGGGGGTGAATTGGGTGATTACCAATTTTACGAAAACTTTTGGCCTTTTATAAAATATGCGATACAAAGCTAGTTAGGAGATTCAAAGCTATTTGAACAAAAATTGGATTTAAGGAACTTTATATGATAACATGTAGATTAAGCAAGATAGACGAAGATAAATCCAGAACAACAATTTAAACTAACGTTTATGTAGAATGGAGATAGAGGAAATGGAGCAAACCACACAATACAAGCACAATACACATCGGTTTTTAAGGTGGTTCGGATGCACGACGGCAATCCTACGTCCACCCCTCACCAAATCCGGTGAGGCTTCACTCGCGGATAAAACCCCAAACGGAGATGACGCTCCAACCACACACGTAGGACGACACCTGCACACACACACGGGGACGCACCCCAAAACACACACACACCCGGAGACAAGGTCTCCAACACGATCCAACAAGCGAATCACAAACACACACACCCGCTGCCACAAGTGCAACAATCCACACACACGAGACAGAATGGATCTGAATAGACCCACACACACACAAACGCAGATCTAGGAAGATCCACGCACACACGAATCAAATACAACACACATACACACCACCACGGATCTAACAACGATCCACACACACACAAGTTCTTGCAGTTTATGATAAACACAATTACAATACCCAAAACATAAAGACGATGAGGCTTAGTTTAGAAAACTCCTGTTTTGGGTTCCCCTTGAATGCATGTTGCAGATCTTGAACGTATCTTCACTTGATCGGAGCTTCAATCCGTGCTTGCTTGGCTTTTCTTCTTTCTTGCTTGCTTGGCTTCTCTTCTTTCTCCCTTAGACACTCTTCTTGGAATCCTTGCTTGCTTCCTTGGCTATACTCTTCCTTGGAGGTTGCTAGCTTCAGATTTGGCTTGAAACACCTTGGAGATGGATGAAGATCTTGCTGCACGAAGTACTGTTCACGGAGCTACAGTGCCCTCTCCTTTCACCTTGGACAGCCTCCTCTTGATCTCCCTTGAAGCCCCCTTGGATAGATAGGGTTTGTAGCACCAAATGAGAGTTTTATAACTCTTGAATGGCCCTTGGACAAGCCCCAGACCAGATCCACGAAATCTGGTGTAATTGGGGGTAAAAGGATTAAAGAAATGGGTGGAAAGACCACCCTTCGAACTTGAACCAAAAGTCAACAAAAGTAGGCCTCGGGGTTGGCGGTCGACCGGTGGAGGGCTGGCGGTCGACCGGAATTTTACAGGTTTCAGTCCATTGCTTGCTGGGAAAAACGGTTGACCGCCCCTATTTGGGCAGTCGACCGCTGCTGGCGGTCGATCGGTCCTGGACCGGCGGTCGACCGCTGGCAGGGGAAGCCCAAGGTTTCTCCCGTTCAGCCCTTTAAACCCTTGAGCAGCTCATTTACGTTTGTGGCATCAAACTCCTTCAACCTTGAGGATTTGTACTGAGTATATGGACCTGTTTTGGATTGTAGAGGAGCAGGGTGCTTATCCACAAGTTTAGTTCACTAGGTGACTGCCATGTTTGATCCTGCAAGTAAGATAGTTAAGGTTAATACCATGCTTGTTCACATTAAAGAGGTTATGAAATCTCTTGCCTCTTGTAAAAACAATTCAATCAAGCATGAATCAAGACCATGTACCATTGCCATTTGTCATCTCAAACATATTTAAACATGAATGTGCAATCAACCATAAGTTTAGTTATCATCACTCAATCACACATTAAGTTTAGTTATCATCAAAACCATACCGCCAACAATCATCAAAATCATAACTCAACAATCTCCCCCTTTTGATGATGACAAACTTAGTGATGATACAATAGAATGACACAAATAATCTTCCCCTCCTGTCACACATAATCATCAATTTTTCTCCCCCTGTGACATAATCAATAGTATCAAACGAGCAATATCAACAATCTGGAAGAAGCCAAACAAGGAAGAACAAGCTGATCTCCCATTGAAATAGTAATAGCCCATCTTATCAAAACAGAAGAAGCAACAGCAAATCATGGACCCACAAATCATATAAGTCCAATTAGAGGAAACCAACTGCTTATTATTCTCAGAAATCAATATGATACCATCCCAAGCGAATACAGTCAAGCATGTATGGTGTCACGCCCCGAGCGCGGAAGATACCCGGAGACGCGTGACGAGTTTATATCAATCATGTCAATCAGAGTGGTCGTGTATTCGACACAAAGACAGAGATGTGCAAAAATAGCAAGATAACCCAATCCTTTATTTCATAATGGATAGACTATTACAAATCCAATACTCTGTTTAAATAAAAAGGAAAAGAATACATATTGACTCAAGAAACTATAGAAAAGACTAGATGACACTTGAGCAGCTCTATCACTTTCACTCTTGACCATTCCCATCCGATTGACTTCCATCGTCGTCGGACCTACCTGAAAAGTAAAAAGGGACAAACGGAATGAGCGAACGCTCAGTAGGAAATTATATCTCAAGTACTAGCAAGGGGTTTGAGTAATTACATCTTTCATGAATGTAATAAAGCTATGCATGCTCACATAAAACGACAAGATAGAAAGAATGTAATATCAAGGAAATAAGATGAACTTATCATGAACTTTCAACGAGATGACAAGTGTATTCAAGATATTCAAGCAAATACGTTTAACAAGTCATGTCAAGAACTTTGGCTATCATGTATCAAGCAAGTAAATTACCCTTTTTCGGGCCACGCATTTCATGTCAAGTCAAGTACGATTCAAGTACAAGATGTGTGTGGAATGTCCAATCAAGCAAGTCAAGTACTCAGTATAATGCCAGATACCTTATCATTTTAACTCCCATGGGCACAAGTACTTTCGGGTGCTCCTCCTAGGACCAGATCGGGCCCTATATGCGCAGCATTTATCATGTGTTTTGACATCCACTCTTGTTTATAGCCAACATAGAATTTCAATAATCAAGCTTGTAGACACATATGACAACTTTGATAGAATAGAGTCCAAAATATGACAAAGGACATAGATTGGCGATAATAACGGTAATAATCACGATATCGATAAAACTAGGTAGAATATGGTTCCTTTAACTTGGGTACCATGACAAATCAATATGGACATAGAATTGAGGTCCACATGAACAGTATATCAAAGGTAAGATACCCTCATTCTTATCATAGAATTGAGGTTCACAAGAATGGCATGATATGGCATGATATCATCATCCCATTAAGAAATTTCTTATGATATACTCTTTGTATAATCATAAGGGCCGGTATACCATGTTTCTTTAGATTGACATGGCATTAATTGTGTAATAGGTTTTTAGGGTACAACCAGCTCAGTCGACCTTGAGGGAATCCAAGGTACGAGGAGTCTTACGGAGGTCTCTATGACTAACTCGCCAGTCCAAAGGAACGGAATGTCTAATGGAGAGCTTGTATGTCAATGAGAATTGAGTGTGATCGATAAAACAATCGTGAAAAGTGGGACTATACTCACGGAGTGGAGAATAGTGCCGATATATATATTATATGATATGAAACCATCGGTTAACAGAATCAGGATAAAAATCATTTTTACAGTAAAATAACGACTTATGCTAAGTCGTTTCTCAAGTAAATAACGCCTAACAGAAGGGCGTTTACATATGTATCCATTTTGTAGAAATTTCAATAATTCAATAATTTATCTAAAACTCGCCCTGGTAAGGGTCGTTTCTTAAAGATTTGACGACTACCGTAGCAGGCGTCTCATTATTTACATATTTGACAGAATATAAATAATTTTCAGGATTTATCTAAAACACGCCCTGGGAAGGGGCGTTACCATTTAATTCTTATTTTCACAAGGTACAATTTTTTCGGAATTTTCCAGAAACGCGCCCTCTGATGGGGCGTTATTTAAATACTCACGCCCTCGTTCAGGGCGTTAGTTTCATAAGTCACGACCTAACTTAGGTCGTTAATTCTTCTAGGGTCATGAACAGTAACGAAGTTAAATAACAAGCAATATCCCGATATCAAGTTTCATGGACAGGACAGGAAAACTAGCAGGCAGAGTCATGCATTATATTAGAATCAGGAATTCATATATATCATCTTTATAATATGGGTGTTGATTATTTTCATGAAATTAACGCCTGTGTACAGGGCGTCAAATATGAAATTGACGACCTTGTCAGGGTCGTTTCTTGTAAATTAGCGCCCTTGACAGGGGCGTTACTTTTAAAATATTTCCGTAAACACAATAAAACTGTATGCATGCCATGCTTATACATATATCTTGCGTTAATTTCATTTGGGCTACAGTAACTTGAAAAAACCTACCTTAATAATGGATTTGAAGATTGAACCGTGAAGGTTTCGGGAAGAGGATCGATGCTCTATTTAAGATGGCATCTACTGGCTGATGGCTTTGATGAAGAACCCTTGTTCTTCGGTTCTGTACTCCTACAGGAACAGAAGAAGAAACATTTATTAATTTCTTCACCTATCGGAACAGAGGAGATTAGAATAATGTTACCTTGTTCTTCACTTATGCTGCTGCGTCCTCAACCTGTAAGAGGAAAAGAGGATGAAGAACTATTAGTTCTTCATGTAACCGAAGCAAAGAGAAACTATATGAACTGCTATTACGTTCATAAGGAAGAGAAGAAGAAGAAGAAGATATGTTCTTCACGTACCTGTGCGGTTCGATCGTCCAAATAGGTTTAGGGTTTGTTCGATCAAGATTATTTATAGGATTTTGGACGTCCTGTTAAGGTTAGTGTTCTAGTGGAAGTAATGCTTCCAATATAGAGCCCTTGCCCTATTAAATACTTACTGGATTAACATAATCCTTCCCTGGATAAGCTCTCATGTCGAACGAAACTCGAATGGAATTAACGCCTTTGGTCAGGGAGTCGATTCTTAAATTAACGACCTTGTTCAGGTCGTTTCTTAAGAAGCGTCTTGTATAAGGGCGTTCCTTATTTTTTTAAAACACGCCCAAGATAGGGGCGTTTCTTGTCCTTGCCCTTTTTGGCGTTGGGATTTGACGCCGCCAGGTGAGGGCGTCCTTTCTTTAGTCACGCCGTTTATAAAGGCGTTTCTTTTCAAATTAACGCCTTTCTAAGAGGCGTTATTTGTAATTTGTTTTATTTCGTTTAATTACCCCTATTCTTATTATCTGTATTACTTCTGTAATATATATGTTTTAATTCATTTCAAATATTCATTTATCAGGGTTGCTACACCCTCCCCCACTTAAAAAGAATTTGGTCCCCAAATTCAATATATATATATTTATACACGTGGAGAGTGTAGAACATATACCTCTTAGAATAACTCGGGAAATCGTTTCTTCATAGATTCCTCGGTCTCCCATGTCGCTTCGTGTTCAGGATTCTTATTCCATTGTACCTTGAGCATGGGAATAACCTTATTCCTTAGAGCTCGTATTTCTCGATCTAAGATCTTCGTAGGCTTCTGTTCATAGGTGAGATCTTTCTGGATCACTAGATCTCCATGTTCAATAATATGAGATGGATCGTGCACATACTTCTTCAACATAGATATGTGAAACACATTATGCACGTCGGACAATTGAGAAGGTAACGCGATGCGATAAGCAACCTCGCCAACTCTTTCGAGTACCTCAAATGGTCCGATGAATCTTGGCGTAAGCTTGCCCTTAACACCAAATCTTCGTATGCCACGTCCAGGCGATATTTTAAGAAATACATGATCTCAACCTGGAATTCAAGATCTCTTCTCCTTGTATCAGCATAAGCCTTTTGTCTGGTCTGAGCAACTTGTAATCTATCTCTGATTACTTGTATCTTCTCAGTTGTATCCCTTACCATGTCTGGATCTAATAGTTGTTTTTCTCCAACTTCGTTCCAGCATAAGGGTGATCGGCAACTCCTTCCATATAAAGCTTCGAAAGGTGCCATTTGGATACTAGCTTGGTAGCTATTATTATATGCAAATTCCACTAGTGGCAAGTGATCGTGCCAGCTTCCTCCAAAGTCAATGATGCATGCTCTAAGCATATCTTCAACAACTTGGTTAGTTCTCTCGGTCTGACCATCCGTTTGAGGATGAAAAGCAGTACTAAAGTTGAGCCTTGTTCCCAACGAATGTTGATAGTCCCTTCCAAAAATGAGAAGTAAAACGGGGAACTCTGTCAGACACGATTGAGACAGGAATTCTATGTATCCTGACTATCTCTTTGATATATAATGCAGCTAAGACATCAATTGACCATCGACTCTTGTTTGGCAAGAAATGCGCCGATTTAGTCAATCGATCAATAATAACCCATATTCCATCATGTCCTCCTTTTAATTTAGATAGACCCATGATGAAATCCATACCAATATCCTCCCACTTCCACTTAGGAATATCTAGAGGATGTAGTTTTCCAGCAGGCTTTTGGTGTTCCGCCTTGACCTGTTGGCATGTGAGACAGCGAGATACATAGTCTGCTATTTCTCTTTTCATATTAGGCCACCAAAAGTTCCTCTTTACATCTTGGTACATTTTGGTTGATCCTGGATGAATAGTGTACCTTGATCTGTGAGCTTCATCTAAGATCTTCTTCTTTAATTCCGGACAATCGGGTATACAAGTTCTACCTTTGAATAATAATCTTCCATCAGAAGTTAGTTGAAAATCAGATTGTCCTTCTAATCTGCCTTTGATTTCCACTAATATAGGATCATCATCCTGAAGCGCTTGTATCTCAGATAATAAATCTGACTGTATGCTTACATGAGATAATGTGACAAATTTGGCTTCCTTGTCCAAGCTTATATTGAGCTCGGAGAATTGTTCTAGCAACCTCCATTCTTGTATCATATAATTGGCTATCATTGCTCTCGGCTTTCGACTAAGGGCATCAGCAACATAATTACCCTTTCCGGGATGGTATTGTATATTGAAGTCGAAGTCCTTGAGATATTCTAGCCAGCGTCTTTGTCTCATGTTTAGCTCCTTTTGTGAAAATAGATATTTGAGACTTTTGTGATCGGAGTATACAGTAAACTGTACTCCATATAAGTAGTGTCTCCATATCTTTAGGGCGAATACCACCGCGGCCAGTTCTAAGTCATGGACGGGGTAATTCTCCTCATGCTTCTTTAGCTGACGTGAAGAGTATGCTATGACCTTTCCTTGTTGCATTAGGACACATCCGAGGCCAATGCCAGAAGCATCTGTGTAGACCTCGAATTTCTCTCCTTCTATTGGTAGAGCTAAGACCGGAGCTGTAGTGAGATGATCCTTGAGAGTTTGAAAACTTCTTTCACATTCCTCACTCTATTCATATCGGATCTCCTTACGAGTTAATCTTGTAAGTGGTACGGCGATCTTAGAGAAATCTTTGATGAATCGCCGATAATAGCCTGCAAGACCTAAGAAACTTCTGATCTCGCTTGCATTAGTGGGTTTTTCCCAATTTCTCACAGCTTCAACTTTTGACGGATCTACAGATAATTCGTCCTTTGATATGACATGACCGAGAAAAGCCACTTCTTCAAGCCAGAACTCGCATTTGCTGAGCTTAGCATATAGTTGATTTGTCCTCAAGATTTACAATGCAATCCTCAAATGCTCTTCATGTCCTTCCTTAGTCTTGGAATATATCAATATATCATCAATGAAGACTACTATGAATTGATCCAAGTAAGGCCTGAATATGCTATTCATTAACTGCATAAAGGCAGCAGGGGCATTTGTTAGTCCGAAAGACATAACAACAAATTCATAATGGCCATACCTGCTTCTGAATGCGGTCTTATGAATTTCATCATCCTTGATTCTTAACTGATGATATCCCGACCTGAGATCAATCTTGGAAAAATATTTGGATCCAGAAATCTGATCAAATAACTCATCGATTCTCGGCAGTGGATACTTGTTCTTGATAGTGAGATGATTCAACTGTCGATAGTCGATGCACAGTCTCATGGATCCGTCCTTCTTCTTCACAAATAAGACTGGTGCTCCCCACGGGGAAGTACTTGGTCTAATAAACCCTTTTCGATTTAGTTCCATCAACTGCTCCTTCAACTCTTTGAGTTCAGCCGGGGACATTCTATAGGGTGCCTTTGAAACTGGACCAGCACCAGGGACTAAGTCAATGGTGAAGGCCACTTCTCTTTGAGGGGGTAATCCCGGCAAATCTTCCAGAAATACGTCTGGAAATTCTTGCACTACCTGAATGTCTTCTATCTTCGTGTCCTTCGTTTCCTTAACTGTGACAAATGCAAGGAAAGATACACATCCTTTCCTGACGAGCTTGCTTGCTCGAAGAGCCGAAATAAGAGGGGATTTGCTCCGACTCTTGGGGCGAGTAAAGACTAATTCTGGAAAACCTTTGAAAGCAATTTGGCTATTGCGGCAATCAACCGTTGCCTGGTATTTGGATAACCAGTCCGCTCCCAGTATAACATCATACTCCTTTAGATCGAGGCATATGAGATCTATAGGTAAATTCCTACCTTGAACCATTACCTCATAGTTTTGGTAGTGATGAGTAATATCATTTTCGCTTCCAAGAGGAGTAGTTAGAACTATTTTTATCCATTCTGGTTCTAACGGTAACGGGTCGGCAAACTTCTTAGAAATAAAGAAATGTGATGCACCCGTATCAAATAAGACATAAACACTTTTGGAACAAATTTTCAATGTACCTTCCACTAATCCGCCTTCTTCTTCAGGTTCGGTCTCCTGGATTGCATGAAGACGAGCATTCTTCGTCACCGGGTGTTTACCATCACCGGCTTGGTCATTCATTAATGGACACTCGGGAATCCGATGCTCACGGCTTCCACAACGGAGACAAGCTCCTAATTTCCTCTAGCATTCTTCGGTCTTGTGACCAGCCTTGTCACAATGCTTGCATACTGTATTAGAAGGTGTAGTGGTGATAGAGAAGGGCTTGGATTTCTTGAACTTGAAATCTTGAGAGGATGAACCTCCATTATTGGGCCTCTTCTTAAAGTTGGGTTTGAAAGAACCCGAACCTGTGACTTGCTCCTTCTTGTCTTTTCCACGGATCCTATTAGATAGCTCCGTGGCATCTTCAAGTAATTGAGCTCGGCGCACGATTTTAGAATAAACTTGAATATCCATCGGCGCTAGCTGAGTAATATAGTGGGGCCTAAGCCCATTAAGAAATCTTCGGGCTTTCATCTTCTCCGTGCTAATCAAATGTTTAGCATATCTAGACAACCTGGAGAACTGAGCTTCATAATCTGCTAATGATAAAGATCATTGCTTTAATGCAGCGAATTCTGCAGCCTTCTTTTCTTGGACTCGGTCCGAGAAATATTTAGCATTGAAGTATTCCACAAATTCTTCCCATGTTACTTGAGTAGGATCGATGGTTGCTTCAATAGACTCCCACCAGCATCTAGCATCTTTCTCAAACTGGAATGTAGCTAATAGAACTTTGTCCTGATCCGTGCATTGCATGACACAGTATATGCGTTCGGTTTCCCGAACCCAATGCTCGGCATCGTCCGGATCGGTCGATCCTATGAACTTCGGGGGATTCATGTTCTTAAAGGCTTGGTGTAAGCTTCCAGCTCGTGGAGCACCACCTTGTGCTACCTGTTGTAGCACTTGAGTCATCCCTTGAAGGGTACGCTGCATGTTGCGCCATTGAGCACGTTCGGCAGCCATTATCCTACAATTACGATAGCTACGTTAGTATTATATCACTGTGATCTTATTAAAAGACTCATTGACTCTTAACCCTTGGTTCTACCCAATCTCACTTGGTTAAACGTTCAACTTATCCTTGGACTTGAGTTTTTCCTAGGAATTGAATACCTTAGGCTCTGATACTACAAAAACTGTCACGCCCCGAGCGCGGAAGATACCCGGAGACGCGTGACGAGTTTATATCAATCATGTCAATCAGAGTGGTCGTGTATTCGACACAAAGACAGAGATGCGCAAAAATAGCAAGATAACCCAATCCTTTATTTCATAATGGATAGACTATTACAAATCCAATACTCTGTTTAAATAAAAAGGAAAAGAATACATATTGACTCAAGAAACTATAGAAAAGACTAGATGACACTTGAGCAGCTCTATCACTTTCACTCTTGACCATTCCCATCCGATTGACTTCCATCGTCGTCGGACCTACCTGAAAAGTAAAAAGGGACAAACGGAATGAGCGAATGCTCAGTAGGAAATTATATCTCAAGTACTAGCAAGGTGTTTGAGTAATTACATCTTTCATGAATGCAATAAAGTTATGCAAGCTCGCATAAAACGACAAGATAGAAAGAATGTAATATCAAGGAAATAAGATGAACTTATCATGAACTTTCAACAAGATGACAAGTGTATTCAAGATATTCAAGCAAATACGTTTAACAAGTCATGTCAAGAACTTTGGCTATCATGTATCAAGCAAGTAAATTACCCTTTTTCGGGCCACGCATTTCATGTCAAGTCAAGTACGATTCAAGTACAAGATGTGTGTGGAATGTCCAATCAAGCAAGTCAAGTACTCGGTATAATGCCAGATACCTTATCATTTTAACTCCCATGGGCACAAGTACTTTCGGGTGCTCCTCCCAGGACCAGATCGGGCCCTATATGCACAGGCATTTATCATGTGTTTTGACATCCACTCTTGTTTATAGCCAACATAGAATTTCAATAATCAAGCTTGTAGACACGTATGACAACTTTGATAGAATAGAGTCCAAAATATGACAAAGGACATAGATTGGCGATAATAACGGTAATAATCATGATATCGATAAAATTAGGTAGAATATGGTTCCTTTAACTTGGGTACCATGACAAATCAATATGGACATAGAATTGAGGTCCACATGAACAGTATATCAAAGGTAAGATACCCTCATTCTTATCATAGAATTGAGGTTCACAAGAATGGCATGATATGGCATGATATCAGCATCCCATTAAGAAATTTCTTATGATATACTCTTTGTATAATCATAAGGGCCGGTATACCATGTTTCTTTAGATTGACATGGCATTAATTGTGTAATAGGTTTTTAGGGTACAACCAGCTCAGTCGACCTTGAGGGAATCCAAGGTACGAGGAGTCTTACGGAGGTCTCTATGACTAACTCGCCAGTCCAAAGGAACGGAATGTCCAATGGAGAGCTTGTATGTCAATGAGAATTGAGTGTGATCGATAAAACAATCGTGAAAAGTGGGACTATACTCACGGAGTGGAGAATAGTGCCGATATATATATTATATGATATGAAACCATCGGTTAACAAAATCAGGATAAAAATCATTTTTACAGTAAAATAACGACTTATGCTAAGTCGTTTCTCAAGTAAATAACGCCTAACAGAAGGGCGTTTACATATGTATCCATTTTGCAGAAATTTCAATAATTCAATAATTTATCTAAAACGCGCCCTGGTAAGGGTCGTTTCTTAAAGATTTGACGACTACCGTAGCAGGCGTCTCATTATTTACATATTTGACAGAATATAAATAATTTTCAGGATTTATCTAAAACACGCCCTGGGAAGGGGCGTTACCATTTAATTCTTATTTTCACAAGGTACAATTTTTCCGGAATTTTCCAGAAACGCGCCCTCTGATGGGGCGTTATTTAAATACTCACGCCCTCGTTCAGGGCGTTAGTTTCATAAGTCACGACCTAACTTAGGTCGTTAATTCTTCTAGGGTCATGAACAGTAACGAAGTTAAATAACAAGCAATATCCCGATATCAAGTTTCATGGACAGGACAGGAAAACTAGCAGGCAGAGTCATGCATTATATTAGAATCAGGAATTCATATATATCATCTTTATAATATGGGTGTTGATTATTTTCATGAAATTAACGCCTGTGTACAGGGCGTCAAATATGAAATTGACGACCTTGTCAGGGTCGTTTCTTGTAAATTAGCGCCCTTGACAGGGGCGTTACTTTTAAAATATTTCCGTAAACACAATAAAACTGTATGCATGCCATGCTTATACATATATCTTGCGTTAATTTCATTTGGGCTACAGTAACTTGAGAAAACCTACCTTAATAATGGATTTGAAGATTGAACCGTGAAGGTTTCGGGAAGAGGATCGATGCTCTGTTTAAGATGGCATCTACTGGCTGATGGCTTTGATGAAGAACCCTTGTTCTTCGGTTCTGTACTCCTACAGGAACAGAAGAAGAAACATTTATTAATTTCTTCACCTATCGGAACAGAGGAGATTAGAAGAACGTTACCTTGTTCTTCACTTATGCTGCTGCGTCCTCAACCTGTAAGAGGAAAAGAGGATGAAGAACTATTAGTTCTTCATGTAACCGAAGCAAAGAGAAACTATATGAACTGCTATTACGTTCATAAGGAAGAGAAGAAGAAGAAGAAGATATGTTCTTCACGTACCTGTGCGGTTCGATCGTCCAAATAGGTTTAGGGTTTGTTCGATCAAGATTATTTATAGGATTTTGGACGTCCTGTTAAGGTTAGTGTTCTAGTGGAAGTAATGCTTCCAATATAGAGCCCTTGCCCTATTAAATACTTACTGGATTAACATAATCCTTCCCTGGATAAGCTCCCGTGTCGAACGGAACTCGAATGGAATTAACGCCTTTGGTCAGGGCGTCGATTCTTAAATTAACGACCTTGTTCAGGTCGTTTCTTAAGAAGCGTCTTGTATAAGGGCGTTCCTTATTTTTTTAAAACACACCCAAGATAGGGGCGTTTCTTGTCCTTTCCCTTTTTGGCGTTGGGATTTGACGCCGCCAGGTGAGGGCGTCCTTTCTTTAGTCACGCCGTTTATAGAGGCGTTTCTTTTCAAATTAACGCCTTTCTAAGAGGCGTTATTTGTAATTTGTTTTATTTCGTTTAATTACCCCTATTCTTATTATCTGTATTACTTCTGTAATATATATGTTTTAATTCATTTCAAATATTCATTTATCAGGGTTGCTACATATGGATACCAATTGAAGGTGGTGAGTGGCCTCAAGGATATGAGCCAGTGTAGGAAGATGATCAGAAGATGAGGTGTTCAGCAAGATAGCATTCAAAATCTAGATCCCATGGTAGATTTTCACAATAGGCATAAGCAGGAGGGCATACGAAAATAATTTTTTTTTTTGTTTTCAAATTTTTGATTTTTGTGTTTTAGTTTTAAAGACATAAAACTATGTATATGCAGATGATGACTCATGAAATGCACATAATGCAACCAAACAATTACATATAATCATACATGCAATCTCCCCCGTACATATATAACAAGGGAAAGGGTATAAGAAAGATGCAAGAGAGTCATGCTCACCAGAATGCACATGTGTAGCACATGGGAGATCGTGCAATCATATAGAGATTCATGCAATTGCTGATGCAGTCAATCAATTTTCTGAATACATATTAAATCAAATTCATAGATGTGTAAGTGAGGAACATGAAAAACGATAGTTGCCATATAGATATTCAGATTTTTAGATAAACACAATGAGACATTTCACAGACTGCACTTCAATTTTTTGAGAACAGCGTTTTGGAGGCTTCGCTCTACCACAATGAGTTTTCACCACATTTTTTTAACACAACCAGTATCACATGGTAGGCAGAATTTTTCAAGAGTGATCAGGTTCAAAATGATTCCTTTTTACGCGAGTAGACGCATGGAGCTCATGCCAAAATCCCCGATTACTCAGAATATTGAACCATCTCACTTCATTTTGAACAGAGGTACTAGTCCACACTTTTCAGATATGAACCACATCACGTCTCAGGTGACATGTGCCCAGTTTACTCAGTGAGATCAAGCATTGCTCTGCCGTTCATTTACCTTAGAGATTTTTCAATAAAGATAGGTAGGTAGATTTTTCCTCAACTGTCTCTTCTACATACATGCAGCAAGTTTAACATCTCGAGAGTGTTGAAAAAAAATTCATATATCCTTATCTTTAACACTCATTTCACATTTTGTGCATGAAGTGTGCGAATTTGATTCAACATGTATACCGAAAATATCATGAACACATAACAAGGCAGCTCCCCCTAAATAGATGCACTTATAAAATATAAACTCCCCATAGTGTACGAAAAGAAACACTCCAACAATGACTCAAATGCAGCATTATTTATCAAGAGGACATAAGGCCATAGAAGTGCCAAGGAATGAGGGTGAATAGCATATAATATCAAGCAAGCACACAAAGGGAATGTATGCAACATGCAATGTAAATATGCAGCTGATACCAATCAAACGGATACCAATTGAACGAACTGAATGCAGCTAATGCATGAGTTCTAGTGCAATGCAATCCTTGATCATATAATAATCAGATGTAACATGCCAAGATAGAATGCAGTGGTGTAAAACTTCTGGTACAAAATGAGTGAGCTAACGGCACTTAATGTATAAATTCTAATGCATGCAGTCTATTCTTATATGAGAATGGAATGCAAGATGAAAAATGACACTACATACAAGAGAGCAAATCAGATTGAAAAGATGAGCATGGGACAATTTCCATCACAAGTGGCTTATATACAAATGGAAGCCATTTATTGTCAGAAGTTGATAAGAGTAGATTTTCAAGGGTTTTGAAAATATTCACAAGCCATTCAGGAGTTGACATTTCCATTGCAGAACTCTTCACTTCAACAAGGATCAATTTTAGAAATTTTGAAGTAATTCATCATGAGCATGTTGCATGTTCCAATTGGAGTTCACTCAGTCAATAGAGAATAGCATTCATTTCAGCTTGTTTAGCTAGCAAGACTCCCTTTGACAAAAACATGAATCTTAGAAAAAATCAGTAAAAGTGCAATATTTCCCTTATGACATGGGGCTAGCTAACAAGGAGTAAATAGTAGCATCAGAAGAAGTCTTTCAAGGCCAACCAATCAATTTCTTCTAGTTTTGGTACAAGGCGGAGAACGTTGGTCCAAAGACCAACTCACGCATAGTGAGAGTTTTCAGGTGAAGATAATCCACCTTTTCACTACTCAGTGTTTGATATACCAGATACTCAATTGAGCTTAAATGTGCTCAAGCAATCAGATTGAAGGATGTTCAAAGGTCAACATAAAATTCAAGATTTTTAGTTTCATTTAACCAATAAGCAGGTTAATCACAGCAGAATGGAGGAGCAATCATTTCAGGTATGTAGAAACAATACCTGTCATCAGAATAACATCACAAAGTCCCATAGACTAATGCATGAATTTTCATTTCCATGGTAAGAGGGTGAATTACCTTTGTTCAAAGGACAATACCAAAGTCCTCCAAGCACCAAAATCACTAACCTCACGAAGGTTAGTATTTTAGATTTGCTTTCTTACCTTTGCCTTGAGAATCCATTTTCTTCCGAGCCTTCCACCTTGTACTTGAGTCGATCCTGGAGGTTGTTCTACACAAAGTACCCCATCTTCTTGTAGCAACTTGAGAGGGTTTTCCTCATTTTTATCCTTGCAGGGTATTCTCTCAGTTGATTCAAGCTTGGTCATGACTAGCCCATCATGATTTGGATCTTGGAAGTATAATCTGCATCCAAAGATAAAAAGGTTTGGTTTGTTAATTTCGATTCAAATTTATTAATAATGATATGACAAATAAGTTTAACAACCAACACCCCTAGACAGATCTAGATGCAATGCATGACTCATGTGTGAACCTGAACATTAAGCCCATATGACGAATGTGATTGCTCCCCCTTAATGTGTGCATGAATGCGAGATGTTTGGTGACAATCCGATCCCATATATAGCCTTTTAAGTAAATGACTCATAGTACCAGGCGGAGAACTTAGATCCGAAGATCACCTCATGCTTAGTGATAGTTTTCAGACGGGCTTAACATGTCCTTCCACATGTCACCATTTGATATACTATGTAATCATGGATGATGAAGGCAGGGGAATTGTAATGCATTATGGAATGAATACACAATTTTCAACTTATGCATGACAGAGTATGAAAGTGTATGCAAACTCAATATGTGTAGTGAAAATATGATCTGAAGAATCTTCAAGCTCTCCTACCACAACATGTTATATGACAAGTGATATATGCACGAGTATGCAAACAACAATGAATGAAATGCTTGTACGGACATGTGCATTATCACAAGACTATTCAGCACAATATGAATAAAGCCATGACACCATTACTGAAGAGAGTGAGAGAGATATCACCTGAGTTTCTAAATTCTATTTGATTTTCTATTTTAGCCTTTCTTGAGTCACTTGACTTGTGTGCCTTACCTTTTTGACGAAAATAAATTTCATGCTTTACATTCCCAAGGCACACCTGCAAAACAGATTTCTCATTTGACCTTCTTAGGTACCCAAATAATTTTGGGTCCTTGTGGGTTAGGATCAACTTTGGCATGCAATTTCCAACTCTTAACAACATTCAAGTCATTATTTTTTATGAGAAAATAATCATTCTTAACATTCCCAGATTTGCCAAAGTGATAGGGGGAAGCACGTGGTATCGCATTTTTCCTTCTCATTGGATCTACTGATTTGTGTGTGTGAGCATGATGTGTTGTGTTGGAGTTCTTTCTCTTCAACAATAACCAGCAATGTGAAGTTGCATGATCTCTTTTACCGCAGTGATTGCAATGTATGGAAGATTTTGTGGTGAATGGTTTCTTTGCATTTTTCAAAATAGCTTGGTTTCCACATGCTTTTAAGTCATCATTCTTCATAATGAAACAATCATGCATAACATGTCCAGATTTACCACAGTAAAAATAAGAGAGTTTCTTTCTATGTGGTTGTGTGCGCGTGACAGAAATATGTTTAACATGCATGGGTGTGCTGGCAGCATTTTTGGGTTTTTGATGCAGGTTGATTTTCTTTGTGGATGCATGTATGTGTGCAACATGATTTTTCTTTTTCAGATTTTCATTTGATCTTTTTATTGTCTGTGAAGAAGATTGATTTGGGGACCCATTTGATGTGCTGGCAATATTTGAATTATGCACAAAAGATGTATAAACTTTATTTTTAAACTTCTTTTTGTTTACAGGGTTAAACCCCAACCCTTCTCTTTGAAAGTTCACTTTCATCCCCAACAATTTGTCTAAATTTTCTTGACCATTCACAAATCTAGATAGTGAAGCATTCAAATCAAGGATTTCAGATTCAAGGGATGCAACATGCAATTCACAGGAAACCATCTTCTTTTCACACGACTTGACTTGTTCATGTAAGGTAGCATTGATGATTTTATGACTTTCTATTTCTTGCAACAAGACATGCACTTTTTCAGATTCATCAATATTCACATATTTTCTTTTTTCAAAAACAAGCAATCTTTCAGAAATGACTTTATTCAATTCTTTCAGTTTCTCATTTTCTTTTTCAAGTTTCTTATCATTGACAAATTCAGTCTGACCATTGTCCATTGAACTTATTCTCTCTCTCAGCTCTTTATTTTCATTTCTCAAGGAACAAATTTGATCTTTATGAATTTCAATTTCCTTTAAGTGTGAGCATTCTTTGCATGAGGGATTATAGTTATTTTGTTCAACATCCTTTTTCAATTTTCTGTTTTCCGATCTTAACTTCTTGTATTTTTCAGCAAGCTCATCATATGCATTCAATAAATCTTTATAGCTAAATTCATCTTCATTATCAGAATCAGAATTTACCTTTGAGCTTGATCCACTTGACTTTTCACTCCCTTGTTCACTTGTGCCTGCCACAAGACAATTGTCTTCATGCTCTTCCTTGAAGTCTGTTAATCCATCCAATATTTCCTTTGCGGAGCTGCAACAAGAAACAAAAGAGAAATAATTAGAATCAACTGCAGCAACAAGCAATTTTAGAGTCAAATAATTTTGATCATGTTTAAGTTTTTGATTTACAGTCCAGACATTTTTATCTTTAGGCAATTCATAAGGACCATGTGAAATAAGCTTCCATAGCTTAGGGTCGTATGAATTGACTAGACTACACATCCTTCCTAACCATAAATCGAAATTGCAACCATCAAACACGGGTGGAGAGTTTAAGGTGTACATCATAGTAGTCATTGATCTGGATCACTCTAGATCGTTAGATCTATGCAATTAGAGCCTTGGCTCTGATACCAATTGAAGTCCCGCAATCAATGACACCCAACAGGGGGGTGAATTGGGTGATTACCAATTTTACGAAAACTTTTGGCCTTTTATAAAATATGTGATACAAAGCTAGTTAGGAGATTCAAAGCTATTTGAACACAAATTGGATTTAAGGAACTTTATATGATAACATGTAGATTAAGCAAGATAGACGAAGATAAATCCAGAACAACAATTTAAACTAACGTTTATGTAGAATGGAGATAGAGGAAATGGAGCAAACCACACAATACAAGCACAATGCACAGCGGTTTTTAAGGTGGTTCGGATGCACGACGGCAATCCTATGTCCACCCCTCACCAAACCCGGTGAGGCTTCACTCAGGGATAAAATCCCAAACGGAGACGACGCTCCAACCACACACGCAGGACGACACCTGCACACACACACGGGGACGCACCCCAAAACACACACACACCCGGAGACAAGGTCTCCAACACGATCCAACAAGCGAATCACAAACACACACACCCGCTGCCACAAGTGCAGCAATCCACACACACAAGACAGAACGGATCTGAATAGACCCACACACACACAAACGTAGATCTAGGAAGATCCACGCACACACGAATCAAATACAACACACATACACACCACCACGGATCTAACAACGATCCACACACACACAAGTTCTTATAGTTTATGATAAACACAACTACAATACCCAAAACATAAAGACGATGAGGCTTAGTTTAGAAAACTCCTGTTTTGGGTTCCCCTTGAATGCATGTTGCAGATCTTGAACGTATCTTCACTTGATCGGAGCTTCAATCCGTGCTTGCTTGGCTTTTCTTCTTTCTTGCTTGCTTGGCTTCTCTTCTTTCTCTCTTAGGCACTCTTCTTGGAATCCTTGCTTGCTTCCTTGGCTATACTCTTCCTTGGAGGTTGCTAGCTTCAGATTTGGCTTGAAACACCTTGGAGATGGATGAAGATCTTGCTGCACGAAGTACTGTTCACGGAGCTACAGTGCCCTCTCCTTTCACCTTGGACAGCCTCCTCTTGATCTCCCTTGAAGCCCCCTTGGATAGATAGGGTTTGTAGCACCAAAAGAGAGTTTTATAACTCTTGAATGGCCCTTGGACAAGCCCCAGACCAGATCCACGAAATCTGGTGTAATTGGGGGCAAAAGGATTAAAGAAATGGGTGGAAAGATCACCCTTCGAACTTGAACCAAAAGTCAACAAAAGTAGGCCTCGAGGCTGGCGGTCGACCGGTGGAGGGATGGCGGTCGACCGGAATTTTACAGGTTTCAGTCCATTGCTTGCTGGGAAAAACGGTTGACCGCCCCTATTTGGGCAGTCGACCGCTGCTGGCGGTCGATCGGTCCTTGACCGGCGATCGATCGCTGGCAGGGGAAGCCCCAGGTTTCTCCCGTTCAGCCCTTTAAACCCTTGAGCAGCTCATTTACGTTTGTGGCATCAAACTCCTTCGACCTTGAGGATTTGTACTAAGTATATGGACCTATTTTGGATTGTAGAGGAGCAGGGTGCTTATCCACAAGTTTAGTTCACCAGGTGACTGCCATGTTTGATCCTGCAAGCAAGATAGTTAAGGTTAATACCATGCTTGTTCACATTAAAGAGGTTATGAAACCTCTTGCCTCTTGTAAAAACAATTCAATCAAGCATGAATCAAGACCATGTACCATTGCCATTTGTCATCTCAAACATATTTAAACATGAATGTGCAATCAACCATAAGTTTAGTTATCATTACTTAATCACATATTAAGTTTAGTTATCATCAAAACCATAACGCCAACAATCATCAAAATCATAACTAAATAGACTTAAGACACAAAAGACACGACTAACTGACAGTAGATGATCGGTGACTCTAGCACTCTTCACTCGGTCTCATTCCCATCCGGGTGGTGGTCGCTATTCAAGTTACCTGAAAAATGTTAGAATTGTAACTAGGTGAGTGAATCGCACAGTAGGAATTACATCTCAAGTTCGAGCAATCTTTAAGTACATTACATGTTACGTGCAGTGCAGGTATAATAATGCATGATGATCAAGTAAGAAGATCAGGTATACATGTAACACCCTGGTTAAATAATAAAATATGAAATTAAAATTTTAAAATATGTATTGGAATAAAATATGATAAATAGAAATAAATGAAAAACGTGCGGTTAATTATCGCTTAAATTATTACATCTCATTTGAAGATGTAAATAAAAGAAAAGAAAAGGGAATCTAATTTTGAAAAAAAAATAGAATGACTAATCGAATCACTAATTCAACGTAAGATATATTAAAATGAATTAAAGTTATTAACTTGCTATTTAATGACTTCAATAATTTTCTTAGTTAAAGACTATTATTTATTTTGAAAGTGGCCAAATTATATCAATAAAAAGAAATAATTATTTTTCCACAATAACCAGAAAAGGAATTTCATATTCCAATATGCAATCAAATTTTTCTATGATGACTTGAATTTAATAGGTATAAATTAAATTAATTGAATTTCACCCATAGGCCAAAGTTTTGACTAATTTCTAAAAATATAGAAAAAATTATTCTCATATAGAGAACGAAGTGTTTAAGAATAATATCAACTGGGCCGACCCCTAATACAAATTTAATTAGGCTGGATTAAGGAATTAATGGCCAAATTCGTTGTTTTTATATATCAATCTTAAACGACCAAATTGGAGCTCAATTCTTAATCAATCGAGCCAAAACCAGGCCCAATCGAAAGGTTAACCCTAGGAGCTCATTTTCCCTTTGAAACCCTAGCCTCTAGATGCTTCTCTCGACGGCGGCGGCGTGGATTTGGTCAAAGTGCGAGTTTCTCGGCGCTTTTCCCCGTTGGACTCTCGAGTCCAATTCGATCGCTAGAACCCTCCATACACCCTAAAACTAGAGGCTTCGACAGCCCTAGGACCCTATTTGCTTATCCAATTGGTGGTGTGGGCTATCATGGGCGAACCAGGGAGAATTTGGTTGTTTGGTGGCGGCGCATTTTAGGGTTCCAGCGAGCGCGTCTCCTCTTTTCTTCTTCGAGTAAGGTATGTTTCTCTCAGGCCCAACCTAATTAATTAACATGATCGTATAGAGCACATTCTTAGCTTTCATTTGAATCCATTTTGCCTAATTTTTATCAACTATATCTTGTGTATTACTTGTTTTATTGTGAACATGCGATTAGGGTTTTTACCATTCATTTCTCACTTGATTTAGGTAGGCTAATCGTAGTTAAATCCCTAAATTGATCATGCTATATTGTGTATTTTCAAGTGCTCTTTCGATTGATAATAATTTGCCCAATTTTGGATCACCATACTGCACAAATTTGGTGATACAAGTGAGGTGTGTCGGGACTCGTCGGAGGTCGGGGCGGGGACTGGGTAACGTCCTTTTCAGTGACCACCACTTGGCTTAGCGGTCGCCCGACAGACCGTTTGATTCCTATTTAGGGCTATGCTAGGCTTAGCGGTCTCCCGATAGGTCGCTTATGTGTCTAGCGGCCGCCCGATAGACCGCAAGGATCCAGTTTTGCATTTTGATCTAGCGGCCGTAAGTTTGACCGCTAACCACGCTAAGCGGCCTTACCCTTGACCGTTTTAGGCTTTCGGCGGCCCTCTTAGCGACCGTTTCTATCCATGTTTCAGTAAAAATGCTGATCATTTTTTGGCGTATTATGTCCTGTCATTCCTTATTTAAAAGTATGCTATTAGGGTTAATTATGTGGTACAAACACACTAATGATTAGGTTTCATGAAACATTTTATAAAAGTCTAATTCTCTTTCAAAAACTGTCATTTCATGTTCATCTATCATGTATTATAAAATGATTGAAAAAGAGTAGAGTAACATGTTTATATAATTGATTAGTTGCAAGAATTTATTTCTGTTATATAGTTAGAACTTGTTTCAAGGCCGTGCCACTCCGATGGTGTCGACTGGACCCGTTATACCAATTTTCTGATGTTTATGGCACATTAATTCTTGGGCATCGAATACCTCTCCATTGGATATTCCTTCCGCTGGACTAGGTGATCATGTTCCGAGGCATCCGTAAGCCCCCGCGAGCCTGGGATTCGCACTAGGACGCCAGGCGGGTTGTACCATAAGTCCTGAACCCTCCTAATTGACTGAAATTATGATGTTTAGGTCAGCCCCTGCTCTGTAAGGGTGCGGCCATGTTCAGACCATTTTCTGACCTTAGCGGTCCTCTGCTAACTGTTTCACATTCAAGCCCTCCGAAAATTTCTATTTTCATGTTTTGAATTGTGTGAGCTGCTCTAGCCTATCCAGGCTATTGCACCTTGAGTTTTGACCTATTGTTAGGTCTATTGATGACATTATCCATTCTAAAGTCATTCCTTTGAATGACTACTCCTCTCGATTAATGAGCTTATTGTTTGCAATCTCAAGAAAGCCAATATTCTTATATATTTTACCTTGATTCCATGAGCTTGATCTTAGAACTCTTGGCCATTATTATTCGTGGATGTCTAGATTTTGTGGGATCTATGATCCAAACAAATCAATGACAAGACAATCATATTTAAGGGCCCAGTCTGGTCCTGGGATGGGCACCCGAAATGTACTTGTACCCCGGGGAGGTGGAATGACTAGGTGTGGCATTGTCACGGAGTACTATCTGCGTGCGAGTCTACGACATTCCATATTCTCGTGAAACTTTTTATTCATGCTTGAAAGCGTGAAGTACTTGCTTGCGTGTTATAACTCGACTTGACTTGACTTGAAATGGCTATTTATTGGGAAGTTCTTGTTAATGGTGCTTGATATCTCGACTTGTAAATGTTCCTTTCCATTATCTATCGATTATCTTCTGATCTTGTTGGTTACTAGTTTGCTTTATTTGAGTTTCTCGCATTATTTATACATTCCTGAAGATGATTAATTACTTAAATTTTACCTCATAGAGAGTAATTCCTACTGTGCTTCTTGCTCACCCCCCTTATTTTCATCCTTTTCAGGTAACTCGGTAGATGGAACGCTTGAAAACTGGGCTCGGGCCAGCGTGATTGAGTGAACATGAACTTAGAGACCGGAGTCTTTTTATTTTCCTGAGTCTAGTGAGTATAGTGGTTCTTGCTATTTTATCTTCTTTATTTCTATTCATTGAGTCTATTATTATAAAATTGAGTCAAATTTGTAATTCAATTTCTAAATATCAATAAAACTATATTTTTCTCAAATTAATAGCCTCTATATATCTTTGCTATTATTCTTCATTTGTTATTGTGTTACTCTGATTAACCTGACTGTTTCGCTGCCACGTTCCGCGCAATGCTTCCCACTGCTATCGGTTCGGGGTGTGATAGTAGTGGTATCAGAGTCTCGGTTGTTTGAGTCCTAGGTTCTTGTCCATAAGTATAGGTTACCCTACGTAATAGGTCGTGTGACCTGTGTCATCCATTCAAGTCACCTGGTGAGATTGGGTAGTGCCTCGGGTTAAGTAATAAAATATGTATAATATTATGTGGCACGACGTGTAAGGATAATAAAATTTTTAACCTTAGAATTATTTTTGCTGGCATTGAAGCTCCTTTTGACATGAAAGAGAGAGGGTCCATGAGTAAGCTAAGGTCCGGTTCCGTTAAACGGTGGCGAGTCCGTCGTAAAGAAATTCGAAGTAATAAGAAGAAAAAGAATAACCTTTCTCAAATGAAATGTTTTCACTATCACAAAATTGGTCATCTAATCAAGGAGTGCTGGCGAAGGAGCAGAGCTGTCTTCGTTGTAGAAATAAAGATCATATAATAGCTAATTATCCTAAGCTACTTCCACAAGCAAAAGTGCAAGGGGAATTGGAACCGATTTCTATCAAATGAGGAATTATATAAGGTATCGTTCTCCCTCATCCTTAACTATAGTTAAATTCTTTTGCATTCCATTAATTGTATGATTAACATGTTGTTTTAAATAGCACTACAAGAAAATTGAGTACTGGCGACGGCTGAAACTCGTCGCGAATAGTTAAAAAGTCGTCGCTAATACTTTTAGCGACAGCTATCACCCGTCATGAATATTGTCAGAAAAAACCCCGTCGCGAATGTTTTGGCGACAGCTACGACCAGTCGTCGTGAATAAGTTATTATTAGCGACGATTGAGTAACATTATTAGCGACGCTAATAAAGCCATCGCCAATGTATTTTGAGAAATAAAAAAATAAAATATTATTAGCGATGGCCTTTAAGTCATCACTAATATAATTTTGTAAAAATATTTAAAAAATAATAAAAATTTATTGGCGACGGCTATTCAAATGTCGCTGATATTAAATTTATAATAATATATATATAAATAATAATGGCGACGGTTGCAAAACCGTCGCCAATAAAATATTAGTGACGATTGTAGAACTGTCGACAATAAATATTGTCTCATTAATAAGTATTGGCGATAGCTATAGAACCGATTTCCACAAGCAATAAATATTATCTCATTAAGAAGTATAAGCTACTTCCACAAGCAAAAACACAAGGAGAATTGGAACCAATTTCTATCAAATGAGGAATTATATAAGGTTTCGTTTTCCCTCATCCTTAAATATAGTTAAATTCTTTTGCATTCCATTAATTGTATGATTAACATGTTATTTTGAATAGATAAGATCATCTTAGTTTAACTATTTGAATAGCTAATGGCGATCGACGAATTTGGGGACCAAATTCCTTGAAGTGGGGGAGGATGTAACACCCCGGTTAAATAATAAAATATGAAATTAAAATTTTGAAATATGTATTGGAATAAAATATAATAAATAGAAATAAATGAAAAATGTGCGGTTAATTATCGCTTAAATTATTACATCTCATGTGAAGAAGTAAATAACAGAAAATAAAAGGGAATCTAATTTTTGTAAAAAAAATAGAATGACTAGTCGAATCACTAATTCAACGTAAGATATATTAAAATGGATTAAAGTTATTAACTTACTATTTAATGACTTCAAAAATTTTCTTAGTTAAATAATATTGTTTATTTTAAAAGTGACTAAATTATATCAATAAAAAGAAATAATTATTTTTTTACAATAACCATAAAAAGTATTTCATATTCCAAGATGCAATCAAATTTTTCTACGATGATTTGAATTTAATAGGTATAAATTAAATTAATTGAATTTCACCCGTAGGCCAAAGTTTTGACTAATTTCTAAAAATATGGAAAAAATTATTTTCATAAAGAGAACGAAGTGTTTAACAATAATGTCAACTGGGCCAACCCCTAATAAAAATTTAATTAGGCTGGATTAAGGAATTAATGGCCAAATTTGTTATTTTTATAGATCAATCATAAAAACCAAATTGAAGCCCAAATCATAATTAATCGAGCCCAAACCAGGCCCAATAGAAAAGTTAACCATAGGAGCTCGTTTTCCATTTGAAACCCTAGCCTCTAGATGCTTCTCTCGACGGCGGCGGCGTGGATTTGGTCAATGTGCGAGTTTCTCAATGCTTTTCCCCGTTGGACTCTCGAGTCCAATTCGATCGCTAGAACCCTCCATACACCCTATAACTAGATGACTTTGATAGCCCTAGGACCCTATTTGCTTATCCAACTGGTGGTGCGGGCTATCATGGGCGAACTAGAAAGAATTTGGGTTTTTGGTGGCGGCGCATTTTAGGGTTCCAGCGAGCACGTCTCCTCTTTTCTTCTTCGAGTAAGGTAGGTTTCTCTCATGCCCAACCTAATTAATTAACATGATCGTATAGAGCACGTTTTTAGCTTTCACTTGAATCCATTTTGCCTAATTTTTTTCAACCATATCTTGCGTATTACTTGTTTTATTGTGAACATGCGATTACGGTTTTTACCGTTCATTTCTCACTTCATTTAGGTAGGCTAATCGTAGTTAAATCCCTAAATTGATCATGCTATATTGTGTATTTTCAAGTCCTCTGTCGATTGATAATAATTTGCCCAATTTTGGATCACCATACTGTACAAATTTGGTGAAACAATTAAGGTGTGTCGGGACTCGCCGGAGGCTGGGGCTGGGACTGGGTAACGGCCTTTTCAGTGACCACCACTTGGCTTAGCGGTCGCCCGACAGACTGTTTGATTCCTATTCAGGGCTACGCTGGGCTTAGCGGTCTCCTGATAGACCGCGTATGTGTCTAGCGGCCGCCCGATAGACCGCAATGATCATGTTTTACATTTTGCTCTAGCGGCCGTAAGTTTGACCGCTAACCACGCTAAGTGGCCTTACCCTTGACCGTTTTAGGCTTTCGGCGGCCCTCTTAGTGACCGTTTCTATCCCTGTTTCAGTAAAAATGTTGATCATTTTTTGGCGTATTATGTCCTGTCATTCCTTATTTAAAAGCATGCTATTAGGGTTAATTATGTGGTACAAACACACTAATGATTAGGACTCATGAAACATTTGATTAAAGTCTAATTCTCTTTCAAAAATTGCCCTTTCATATTCATCATTCATGTATTATAAAATGTTTGAAAAAGAGTAGAGTAACATGTTTATATAATTGATTAATTGCAATATTTTATTTCCGTTATATAGTTAGAACTTGTTTCAAGGCCGTGCCACTCCGATGGTGTCGACTGGATCCGCTTTCTGATGTTTATGGCTGATAAGTGTGTAATTTTACATGATAATTAGTGTTATAACACACTTTTATGAGCTTTAATATGCATCTCTATGCATTTCTCACACTTAATTTCAATTTTAGATCAAAATGTATAATTGCCTGATTTAATTAAATTTTGATTCTATTTTGCTGGCACAAAGAAAGAAAGACAACAAGAAGAATGAAAAGAACACAAATAAGAAGACAAATGGGCCGAAGCCCATTCACACATCTAAAAGTCCATGCCGACCAAGCCCAATCTTAGTTTAAATAAAACAAAAGAAAAAAAAGAAAAGCAAAACAATTATTTATAGATATATATGATATATATGATATATATATATTTTTATATATAGCATATATATACATATATATATATAGCATATATATCTATCATATGTATATATATACATAACAGCTGGAAAGACTTCCACGTAAAGCTTCACATAAAGACAAGGTCCTTCATGTGGTGGCCTCATGTGGCCAATGCATGCAAGTGGCTGGCAATAGGAGGGTCCTTCATGAAAGCCAGCTTATCCACACGTCACGGGCGGCTGTGTCGGCTGTGGAGGCTTCAAGAACGCAATGCATGCAAGTGGCTGGCAATAGGAGGGTCCTTCATGAAAGCCAGCTTATCCACACGTCACGGGCGGCTGTGTCGGCTGTGGAGGCTTCAAGAACGCAATGGCAACATGGCTGGTCTTCTTCACAGTCGAACATGGGCTCGGTTGGCAGACTTCAAATGCAATGGATGTGACTGCGGCCAAATGGGCTTCTCGCGAAGGTTGCGGCAGGGTTCACGTCTTCACGTCGGCCAAAGGAAACAATGCGCACGCGGCTGAGCCATTCGTCAACACAAGTGGCCACGACTTCTTCTTCAAGCGGCGGGCTCTTCACGCAGCAGGTGATCTTCAAATGTTGCCGACGATGGAGGAAGAAAAAGTGAGAAAGATAGAAAAAAAAGAGAGATAAAGGTTGGTGGCCAACCAATCTCTCACACACTTATTCAAAGTGGGCAGAAAATGTATGGTGGGTTTGAGTTTCAACAAAAATGGCAAGGAGTGTTCACATAGTGAAAGGGCTTAATTTTGCGCCTATAAAATGGGCTCCTATTATGATAAGGAGGGGGATTTTTCTTTTTGGCCTTTGGAGAGTTACATTAGGAGAGTTTTGAGAGTTTTGTTTGAGAGTTTTGATTCCAACCTTGTGAGTTTCTATTGTTGTAATGAATGTTTTTGAGAGTTTATCATGTTATTAGCCTCATTACTTGTAGTTATCTTCTTCATTTTATTTTCTTGTCTTCACTACACTTCTTCCTATTTAAGTTTTCTACATTTTCTTCTTCTATCACTTCCTCTAATTCTTCTACGTTTTTAAGTTATTACAAGTTTTCCAACTTATTATTTTGTGCGGTTACTGTTCATCTAAGGTGATATCTTCTATGATTCCTCCATTTTGAAGCTCTTCTGATCTTTTTTTCTCTCTGAGTTCTTCATGAAAGGTCTCCCTCTCTTGTAGATCTAGATTTTCTTATTCTACTACTTCCTCTAAATCCTTCTCATTTATAAGTTATAGTCAGTTTTGTAAGGTTCTATCTTTTGCAATTTTACTGCTCATCCGCGCAGATAGATGCCGGTTTTTCATATTTGTCACCTTCTTCATCACGTTTTCTGTCTCTGAGTTCTTCAGCAACTTTCTTCCTCTCTTCGCCCTCTACAACGTTCTCTTCTTCCACTTCTTCTAATTCGCTCTAGATTTTATATTATTCTCCTTCTTCTAAATCCCTATTTTTAATATAATTTTATTGTGTTTTCAACTTGGCATTTTACTAATTCTTCTATCATCTCGCTCTTCCCTATTTCTTCACACACCCCAAGGCAGTTATTCATCTCTCGGTCCTCTCACGACGTCGGCTTCCAAGGCAACGTGATCCACTTAGAGGCTCGGCGAGGAGACGGCGGCGTTCTTCATCCATCTCTTGGCTACAATTTTCTTCACTTTTCTCTTTTTATTTCAAAGCTGTAATTTTCATTTTTCATAGATTGTACTCTTTCACTTTCATAGAAATAAAAGTCATCTTTGCAAGTGTTGATATTTCCCCTTTTTATCTCTTCTGATTTCTCTTCTTTACCCCTCTCATATTCTTTAGTTTATTCTCATGTAATTTATTTTCTTTTCATTAGTCTAATCTCACTCAAAATTTGATCATCAAAGCATAAGGATATTTTCCAACTTGTTCTATAAAGATTTTTCCTTCTCGTGGGATCGACTCCACTTACCACTATATATTTGATTTTTTCAATCTTTTAAAGTGAGTGAGTGCGAATATTTTTAAAATTGTGGCACGACATTTGTCGCAGCGCATCAATTTTTGGTGTCGTTGCCAAGGAGGAAAATAATTTTTTAGAGTTAGATATTGTTGTGTTTGATGTGTATATTTGTATATTAATTTTTTTATTTTTATTTTATAGGAAAAAGAAAAAATCGGTTAATCAAAGAAAGAGGAAAAGCGGATCAGAAATTCCCAGAAAATTAAGCGTCGCTGAAAGCATGGAACTGTAGTAGTCAAGCGTCGCTAAAGGGCTGAAACGTAGGAACAAGTTCTATTTTTCCGATTTCTGAAAAATCTTCAAAAGATCTAAAAAATTCTTGATAAATCTATAAAAATCAGAAACAATCAGAACATATAAAAACATCATTTTAAGCTTCATTTTGTAATAAATTTGTATGTCTTTGTCATTTTATTATTTTTACCTTCTTGCATTCATCTCTTATTGAAAAAATTTAAAAAAATTAAAACAAAAAAAATAAAATTATGCTGGCTAGATAATTTCATTAACTAAAAAAATAACATTTACACACAAAAAAATTTCATTCCAAGAGTAGAAATCACACTTTCATGCTCTAGGACATGCATCATTTAGGATAGAAGTTCTTCCTTCATTGTTGTTTAATTTGTGTTGTTGAACACCCTCTTTGAGTAAATGCTTAAATGTGATGACTTTTGATGATGACCAAACACTACATGTATTTATATTTCCTTTGAAGTGTTCTAGCATAAAAAGTATTACAAAGCTCAACATTCTTGTTGAAGTCTTGGAGCTTCGAAGGTTAAAGAACAACCTCAACAGGTAAGCTTTTTAAACTCAAATTGCAAGGCTACATCTAATTCACAAGTTATGTATTTACAGGGCAAGGAACGTGCATAAGTGCTTAAGGAGCTCAAGGACGGTCGGTGAGATCCACTTCAACTTATTGGCCCTTGATCTTGTGGTTTGATGTTCATTATTTTTTATCTCAAAGATCATATTGGTTTGGGTCTTATCTAAGCTTAAATGATATGGCACAGCCCAAGGTTGACTAAGTATGAGTTGATGACCCTAGGACCTAGTCCCGCAAGCATACAAGTACTCCAATGATTCTCAAAATAGCGGCTTACTCACACGGCACACGTGATCACCCTGTGGGGCCGGGGGATGTTGGTGAGAGTCCGGGGCGGGACCCAATGATTCTAAGTGACTTAGTTGGCTTAGGCTGACCCTCAATGGGCCTGGGATTACCAACTTCGTGGGCGGCTGGCCTGCAGGGCGGGGTTTGGGTGGCACTCACACTCGGTCCGCGGTGGTCACTCACAAAGTAGCATACATGATCGGGCTCTCTTCTCACTGTCCGACGGGCATTCAAAGCAATACTGAACTTACAGAAATGAGGCAATCAAGGACAGTACCAGAGGCTCACCTGATCGGTGTGAAGACACCGATCCCGCTCGGAGACGAGGGCGCACCGAGAAGCGTGGGTAAATACCCGAACGCTGCGGTGATTGTCGCTTGACCTGAAAATTAAATAATATAGCACTACGCCTCTCGCAGGAGGGATGATCTTGGGGTGGGGATTAAACTTATTACAGTCAAAACTACCTCCACGCAGGGAGGGGCCTTCAGCCGGCCAAGCGGGGTGGGGGAATTATGAAAAAAACCCGACGTTCGGAGCGTTGCCGGTTCTGCCAATCTTCTGAGTTACTGGACAGTGGGGCGATGATGATGCTACCAAAAATTCCACAAAGCTCAGATCTTAATGAGACTTGCGCCAAAAGCTTCCCAATGGACCAAGGATGATGTTTGAATTTTTGGGGAGGCTCACGAACTCGGGGCTGATCGGGTCGGCGACTGGAACAGGATAGCAACTTCTGTCTCTGGCTGGTGCAGAATGGATGCAGTGGGTTGCAGAGAGCACTGTGGACGCTCCCGAATTCCGATCGGAACGAAACGAGCGGTGACACGAGCATGGCCGGAGTAGCTTCGAGCAGAAGTTGACGGGGCCACAATCCGAGATTGGAGGAGAGTGAGTTAGCTGGATAAGTAGGGACAGGTCAAACCTGGACCCACAGGGGGCAGACTACACACTCCGACGAAGAAAATGGTAACTGGAAGCTCCGGGGGCCGAATGAGGTTCTTCTTATTGGAGATGACAGCTAACTGGAATTAGTTTCTGCCCTCCAAAAATGGCGCCCAGATATTTAAGGAAGAAGCCGTGGGAGGACGGCAGCTGAGGCTCTGGTTCCCTGCCAGATGGCTTCTGCGTGGTCGAGGGAGATCGGCTCCTGCGGACAGCTCGGAACTCGGATATCAACGAAACCACCTCGCCTTGAAAGCTCTCTGGACGACCTTTCCAGAGATGTAGGCCTTGACACCAGGAGGAGCAGGGAGCGGCCGGGGATGAAGTGACTTCAGGACCCCACTCTACTACCTGCGACCTGCTACCTGAAACTGCAACTTGCAAGAACAAGGGGTGGGGCAAGGGGAGTTAGCACAGCTTGGGGTGATGGCTGAGGGTTTGGGAGAGGGGAGGGACGTGGTTAGGGCTTCCAAGGGGTTCTGGTTGGGCAGGGATGTGTGGAGAGGGAGCTGGAGCTGCAAGAGGTGGTGGTGGAGAAGTGGGTGTGCACAAGAGAGAGGGTGAGTGGGAGAGGAGGTGGGGGGGTGAATTTGGCCTAATGGAAGGGGAGAGGGGCGGCCAAAGCTATGGAGGGAAGGGTTTCAAATTCAAATTGGTCTTGAAAGTTGGGAGATTGTGTGGGGAAGAGAGGTGATTGTGTTGGAATGGGGAAGAGAGTGTTGGAATGGGGAATATTCTTCCTTGGGACTAAGGGGGGGTGAGTAAAGATGGCTATGGGAAGTGGGCAGCTTTAATGGGGGTAGGTGAGAGTTGGAGGTAGTTGGGAAGAGAGGAGAGAGAGGAGGGGGGTGAACTTCTCTTTGGGAGAGAGAGAGGGAGAGAGTGAAAGAGTGTGAGAGATTAAGAGAGGTGGTAGAATGGCTCTTTCAATATTCATCCAAAAGTAATTACATGGGGAGAGATGGGGCCTATTTATAGGCAACCACTCTTTACATGACCAAAATGACCCTGACATTAAGACAAAAGACCCAACAAGTCCTAGACTCAACCCATTAGGCCCAAACTAAGATACTAAGGCCCAATTACATAAAATAAGAGAAATAGACTAGAACACTATGACTCAATAAAAGAAAGTACATAAGATAAGACTCAATAAAATGAAAATACATAAGATGGGATCAAGGAAAAGGAAGATAACATGTAGAGATCGCAGCCATCCCATATCCAAAAGTGTGCAAGCGACCCGAGCTAGAGGGAGTGTCGTGAGATGCCCTCATCAAATCCCCCGGGGTGGGGAGAACTCGACCCCATCGAGTATGGGTCCGCCTGGCTGTCGTAATGCTCCAGCATGTCGGGATCCAAGCGCAGCAGATCCTCCCGACTCACCCACGTATCCTCTATCGGGGGACGGTTCTTCCACCTAACTAGGTAGCGCTGATACACCTTGTGCCTAGTAATGATACTCTGCTCATCCAATATTGCCTCTACCTGCTCTTGTCGGTCTCTCAAGCTAGAAAGTGGAGTCCCTCCGGGAGTGTCTCTCTCAAGGAGGGGTAAAGGCTCGAGCTCCTCACTAGGTTCCACCACGGGGCCCTTGTAGGGTACCAGGTCCGCCACATTGAAAGTAGGGTGTACCCCAAAACCCTCAGGGAGGTCTAGCTCATAAGCAATACTGCCAAGTCATCTCAGAACTCGAAAGGGTCTCGAACCCCGTGCCCTCAACTTGGAGGCAGGCCCCGAAAGGAGCCGCTCCGTCCTCACCATCACCAAGTCTCCCACTTGGAACTCACAGTGGCGCCGATGCACATCAGCCCGCCTCTTGTAAGCCTCATTGCTCTTTCCTATATGCTTGCGGATGTCATCATGCAACTCTTTGATATGCTGTGCAAAGGACTCAGCTGAGACTAACACTCTAGCATGTGGGGGAAGGGGGATAAGATCGGAAGGTTTTCTAGGCCTATAACCATGTACAACCTCAAATGGACTCTTGCCTATGGACCTATTGACAGAATCATTGTAGGTAAACTCGGCCTGAGATAAGAGGAGATCCCAATTCCCAGGGTGGTCCCCTACAAGGCAACGGAGCAAGTTCCCAAGACTTCGGTTGACCACCTCAGTCTGGCCATCAGTTTGAGGATGGTAAGCAGTGGAGAATTTGAGGAGGGTTCCCATCAGGTGCCACAGAGTCTTCCAAAAATAACTGGTGAATTTCACATCCTGATCAGACACAATAGTCTTAGGTAACCCATGGAGTCGGACCACCTCATCAAAGAATAATCGGGCGACCCTAGAAGCATCGGAGGTCTTGGAACATGGGATAAAGTGGGCCATTTTAGAGAACCTATCAACCACTACAAAGATGGAATCATGTTTGGGCAAAGTCTTAGGTAGGCCAAGGATGAAGTCCATGCTCAAATCTTCCCAAGGTCGGTCTGGTATGGGTAGAGGTGTGTAAAGCCTAGTATTTTGCTTCACCTGTTTGGCTGAGACACAAATGCGATATTGTCCCACAATGTGGGCCACATCCTTCTTGAGACTAGGCCAATGGAATTGCCTCTCAACTAGCTCTATGGTATTTTGGACCCCAAAGTGTCCAGCTAGGCCACCACTGTGTAACTCCCAAACTCGGAAGTCCCGAAGTGAAGTCCGGGGTATGCAAAGCCTAGCTCCCTTGAATAGATACCCTTCTTGAAGTATGAACCCCTCATGTTCCTTGTGGGGCTGAGTGGAAAGGGTGTTGTAGTGAGTCCCAAAGTCGGGGCAATTTGGATATTCTCCTTTAATTCTCTCAAACCCGTTCACTTCCACCTGGATGGTGGAGAGTAAGGCTACCCGCCTACTTAGCGCATCGGCGGCGCGGTTCTCACTACCCATCTTGTACTTGAGGACAAAGGTGTAAGCTTGAATGTATTCTACCCATCGGGCATGGCGGGCATTGAGCTTTTGTTGGGTGTTGAGGTACTTCAAAGCCTCATGGTCCGAGAAGATCACAAACTCCTTGGGTAGGAGATAGTGCCTCCAATGCTGAAGGGATTGAACCACGGCATAAAGCTCTTTGTCATATGTGGAGTACCTAGTCCTAGCCTCACAAAGTTTCTCACTAAAATAGGCTACCGGGTGACCCTCTTTGCTAGAAATGCCCCCAATCCCTACCCCGGATGCATCACAAGTGACTTTGAAGACTTTCGAGAAGTCGGGTAGGCAAAGGACCGGGGCTTGGGTCATCTTTTCCTTGAGCTCTAGGAATGCTTTGGAGGTTGCCCTAGTCCACACAAAGGTGCCTTTCTTGAGGCAATCCGTGATAGGAGCGGTGATTGTGCTAAACCCACGGATGAATCTCCTATAGAAGGTAGCTAGCCCGTGAAAGCTTCGGGCCTCATGAAGGGTCTTGGGCTCGGGCCACTCAAGAATAGCATGGACCTTTTCGGGGTCCATGGATACCCCTTGGGATGAGACAATAAATCCTAGGAAGGCTAGTTGATTGGTCAAGAAATGACACTTCCCGGGGTTAGCAAAGAGACTCTCCTTCCTAAGAATGGTGCACACTTGTTTGAGGTGATCGAGGTGGGCTTCCTTGGATTGGCTATATATGAGGATGTCATCAAAGTAGACAACTAGAAAGATGCCAATGAAGGGCCGGAGGACCTCGGTCATGAGGCGGATAAAGGTGCTTGACGCATTAGAAAGGCCAAAAGGCATGACAAGCCATTCATAGAGACCGTCCTTAGTCTTAAAGGCGGTTTTCCACTCGTCCCCGGGCCTAATGCGAACTTCATGGTAGCCACTCTTGAGGTCAATTTTGGAGAAGATGGTGGCTCCAGCTAGCATGTCTAACATATCATCTAACCGAGAGATGGGGAACCTATACTTGACTGTTATCTTGTTGATGGCTCGGCTATCCACACACATGCGCCAAGTTCCGTCCTTTTTGGGTGTGAGAAGAGCTGGGACGGCACAAGGGCTTTTGCTAATCCGGAGGAAGCCCTTCTTGATGAGCTCCTCAATTTGTCTCCTGAGCTTGGCATGCTCAGTGGGGTTGAGGCGGTAGTGTGGGAGGTTGGGTAAGGTGGCTCCGGGCACGAGGTCGATGGCATGTTGCACATCGCGCATGGGTGGTAGTTTGTCCGGGAGTTCCTCGAGAAACACATCATGGAATTCCTCAAGGAGCTGTTGAATTTCTATTGGGTGTGGGTTGGTTGGGGTGTATTCCCCGAGGCAAATGACAATGGCACACACTTGTTCTCCGTGGTTGACTTCTTCCTCAAGCTCTTTCCTAGTGATGAGGTGTAGGCTCCTAGGAGGCTCATTGATGATACTAGGATTAAGGCTTGATGGGGTGGGGTTTGGTGGGTTTGGAATAGTGGGAGGGGTAGGAGATCTCTCAAGGGAGGGAGATGTTTTCTTGGAAAGGGTGCGGGGTGGGGAAGGGTTGAGTTGGATTTTCTCTCCCTCATGAGTGAAGGTGCGAGTGTTTGTCCTTCCAAGGAAGGTGGCATCTACATCGTAGATCCAAGGCCGCCCTAGGAGTATACTCCCAACCTCCATTGGTAGGATGTCACACCATACTTGGCTTTGATAGGATTGGAATGTAATGGGGACAAGGCAACGAGAACTAACGTGTATGGAGGTGGCATCAATCCATGCTACCCGATATGGGTGTGGATGTAGGGAGGTGATAAGGCCCAAAAGTTTGACGATGTCGGGTGACACCACATTCACACTACTTCCATTATCCAAGATGACCTTTCTAACATGGCTCCCTATCCAGATGTAGGTATGGAATATGGTGTTTCTTTTCCAATCATGCTCTTGGGTTTGAGTGAGGGTTCACCTAACCACTCCAAGGTAGGAGTCGGTGGATGGAGGGAGTTGTTCATGGTTGGTCTCTATGTAGTGGTTCTCATACTCCTCCTCCCATTCAAGAGAGGGTTCATATATCTCAATTTCCCCTTCAAATTCAGCTTGGGGTTGGGGATTAGTCTCCTCTATGAGAAAGTTAGATGCTCCCTTGGTGGGGCATTGATTGGCAAAGTGTCCATACCCATAGCACCTAAAGCATTGCTGCCCACTTTGATGGTTTGGGGTCATCTTAGTGTGAGGGGAGGTAGGTGTCGGATTGGGCCTATTGGGAGTTGTGTTTAGGGGCCCACTTGTGGGGCGGGGTGGTGGAGTGCCACTAGGAGGAGTGACCCGGGTGGGAGGAGCTCCCATGGGTGTGGGAAGGAGACCTCTTTGGGGAGGTGGAGGGTTGGCCCGAGGTGCCATGGCTTTAGGGTCCATCCCCCGAGAGGGAACCATTCGAGTATACCGAGAGAATTTCTCGGCATCCCGAGCTACTTGGTAGGCTTGCTCTAAAGTGACTACTTGACGCATGAATAACTCCTTTTTGATATGAAATTGGAGTCCATTCCTAAAGCGGGAGAGTGTGATGGTGGGGTCCTCTTGGACTCCACACTTGAGAAGGTAGTAGTCAAACTTCTCAATGTACTCCATAACGGTCTTTTCCTCTTGGGTCAAGGCTTGCCACTCATCTAGGAGGTTTTGATGGTAGGAGGGTGGGACATATTTGAGTTTGAGTTGGTCTTTCATGACCCCCCATGTGGTGATGGGAGCTTCCCTCCTAACTATCCTTATTGCCTCAACATTCATCCAAAGAGTCTTGGCTAGTTTGGTTAATTGCATCTTTGCAAGCCGGACTCTCCTATCCTCAGTCATTGGGTACCAATCAAAATATTGGTCCATGGCTGCCTCCCAATCTAAGTAGATGCTCGGATGATGAGACCCATCAAAGGTGGGTGCATCGACTTTCACAAGTCTCATAAGTTGGTCATCCGGATTGTCCCGGGGGAGTCTCTCATTCCTTCTAGGAGGTGGGTCCCTTTCCAGTTCGGGAGGGTGGTCAAGGTTGGGCTCTCCTATGGCTGGCTCCACATGTGGGGGTGGTTCCCTCCTATCTCCTACCCTTGGGGAGGGCCTATTTTCCTCAATTTGTTCAAGTCGGGCCGTTATATCATCAAGTCATCCCATAATATTGGTCATGCCTTCCACAAGAAATCTCATGTGGTCGGGAAGCTCATGCTCATTGTGAGAGGGATTTCCTTGGGGATTGGGATTCATGGTGGTATTAGAAGAGGATGGATTGGCTTGATAATGGACTCCACTATGAGTGGTCATGCAAAGTTGGGTGGGCTATGCAAGGGTGTGCGGATGCACTATGAAAGACTTAGTGTGACCCAAGACTAGACTTGTAAGGACAAGCCTATGACCGCTCTGATACCACTTGATGTGGCACAGCCCAAGGTTGACTAAGTATGAGTTGATGACCCTAGGACCTAGTCCCGCAAGCATACAAGTACTCCAATGATTCTCACAATAGCGGCGTACTCACACGGCACACGTGATCACTCGGTGGGGCCGGGGGACGTTGGTGAGGGTCCGGGGCGGGACCCAATGATTCTAAGTGACTTAGTTGGCTTAGGCTGACCCTCAATGGGCCTGGGATTCCCAACTTTGTGGGCGGCTGGCCCGCAGGGCGGGGTTTGGGTGGCACTCACTCTCGGTCCGCGGTGGTCACTCACAAAGTAGCATACAAGATCGGGCTCTCTTCTCACCGTCCGACGGGCAGTCAAAGCAATACTAAACTTGCAGAAATGAGGCAATCAAGGATAGTACCAGAGGCTCACCTGATCGATGTGAAGACACCGATCCCGCTCGGAGACGAGGGCACGCCGGGAAGCGTGGGAAAAATACCCGAACGCTGCGACGATTGTCGCTTGACCTGAAAATTAAAGAATACATCACTACCCTCTCGCAGGAGGGATGATCTTGTGGTGGGGATTAAACTTATTACAGTCAAAACTACCTCCACGCAGGGAGGGGCCTTCAGCCGGCCAAGCGGGGTGGGGGAATTATGAAAAAAACCTGACGTTCGGAGCGTTGCCGGTTCTGTCAATCTTCAGAGTTGCTGGACAGTGGGGCGGTGATGATGCTGCCACAAATTCCACAAAGCTCAGATCTTGATGAGACTTGCGCCAAAAGCTTCCCAACCGACCAAGGATGATGCATCGAGTCGAGTCGATCTTTGTACGCTCATGATGATTAGTCCCTTTCGAGTGCGAGGCAAGTTGGATCTATTGCGTACGTTGTAGACTTGCCGGCATTTGGGATCGGCTCGACCATTCTCTATTTCCGATCTAGTCACATATAGGGACCCAGCGGTGATACCTAGTGAGTCTTTGAGCCGCCTCCCTCCTTTGAGAGTGACCCCACCCCGGAGTGTCCACCTCTAGCCTCATTCCCCAACAGCGAGCGCATATCGAATCTATACGGGATGAACAAGTGTCGAGTACTTGGAGTGGAGCGTACTCTGCGCTTCCTGGTACGATGATGGATCCGCCGGCGTCACGAGCAGCCGCACCCTTACTCGACGGGGTCGAGTTCTTCCCACCCGGGGACAATTGATGGGGACATCATAGCAAGACCACCCACATTTTGTTTGCATTTGTGGTCTTGTAGTTTGCATTTATATCCTTGGGAAAGTAGGTTTGCAAATGTAAGGCTTTATAAGCCAATATGTTATTCCTTAAGGATTTTGGGGTTTTTGTGTAAAAGTCCATGTAGGCCCTGCAGGACCCTTCACCCCTTCCTCATTGGTCCAAGTGGCATCTTGGGGTCCAGGTGGGGCTCGTCAAATGTCCTAGGTGGCTTCTAGAAGGGCTTGACCATTCAAGGGGACAATTGGATTAAAAAGTCCAAGTTGGAATGCCTTAAAGTCCAAGGGGCGCCCCCTTCCACTAGAACATATTCTAATTTTTATTTTTTGACCACATGAGATTAAATGTGATGTCCCTTGAATACCTCTCCCTAATCCTAGATCTGAGGTTAGTTAGGGTCATTTTGTATTTCATATAAATACCATGTATTTCCCATTTTACTAGAATTAATGAGAAAAATTATGTGAAATTGCTTGAACCAATCAAGGGTGTGCCCTCCTCCTCTCTCCTCTCTCCCCCTTGCAAAGGTTGTAGCCTCTTCTTCTGATGTGTGAAGCATCCCTTCCAACCCTCTTCCTGAGTGTGAAGCTGAGCGCCGCCGCCGCCGCCACCATCGAGCCGCCACCGCCATCGCCGGAGTTTTGTCCAAATCAGGACAGAGCCCCCTTGTCCGAATTTTAGCTCCCAATCCACGGATCTGCTGGAGCCCAAATTTTGAGGGTAGGTTCCCCACGCAAATACCCTCTCCCAAACAAATTTCCCTATTTTCCAACCTTCATTTTCTATTCTTCCCATTTCGTGTTCCCCAGCCTTCCAGATCTTCCTATGTTGTGTTTTGTGTCACAGCAACTCTGTGTTTCCATCTTTCGACCCCCTTCCCCTTTTCTGATTGAGTCCAAATTTGGACTGGGTATTCTGCCCACTAAAGCCCATCTCCAATAATTTTCCCTTAAATTTAGGAGTTCTTTTTCTCCTCTGAAAAATTAAAACTAAGTCAAATTTCTATTTTGTCCTGTGCAGTCTAGATCCGACCCACCAGTGTTATAAAATCCATTTTTCCTATCAAACCTCCTCTAGAAAATCCACAAAAACTATCCACGTCTTCCTTACTTCCCCCTCTCCAACTTTCATCAAGAGCCCAACTCCCAGATCCGAAGTCTTAGCCGCGGTAAATGCCAATTCTCAGGCAGATCCAATTCTGTCCTGCCAGATCTGGTTATGTGAACCAGCAGCTTGTAAATTTGACCAAGGCCATCAAAGGGAGAGTCAAAATTCTTACTCTAGCCATAGATCGTATCTCTCTGAGTCAGCTTTCCAACAGCACTAATTTCGCATCGATCCGACGTCGGGATTGTTCGCAGTAGTTGTTCTTGCAGGGTCGCGCACTGTAAAAATAGAAGTTCAGATCTGTGGACATCAAGTTTAACACTTGAAGATCGGAGCCGCCTCCCCTTCCACAAGGAAAACCAGCGCGCTGCCTTCCCAGGGAGCGTCCCTCCAGGCGTCCCCATCACAGCGGTGCCACTCCGAGCCCACTCAGTCCCACCAACCAGCACGTGGTCCCCACAACCAGTAGCTTGCGCCATCCGAACTACGCCGATGGAGTGTTCGAATTGCTGCCCATCAACCCAAGATCGGTCCTCGTGGGCCCACTTGTAGCCCTTTACCTCCTTGTGTGGAGTGGGCAACATAATTCACTACTGTAATTAAATTTTTACCAGTGTACCGGGAGTTACCGTACTTTACCGGGGTCATCTTCCCCACGTCCGGAGCGTGGAGGTATCGTGTCCGCTCCTTCACTCAGTATTTACTTTACTCGTATTTATTTGTATATGCCGCTGCGAGTGATAGGTTCCTAGCTCGTTATATTTTTATATTGCCGCTACGAGAGAGAGAACGAGACCCATTCCGTGACTCATTCCGAGCACGGAAGAGCGCACTACCCGACTCATTGCCGGTTTCTCAACCACGCACGGTCCCACGCATCCCTCGCTAGGGATGCCCGTGAGTTAGAGTCCCATGTCGCGTGTCCGTCCCACATCACCGCTTGTCCGCGGATGTGAGTGCTATTTTAATGAATCATTTGTTGAGAAAATTGAAGGACCCTGGAGCCCCGTTAATCTCATGTGATATAGGTGGAGTCACTTTTGATCGAGCATTACTAGACTTAGGTGCTAGCGTAAATCTTTTGCCCACCTTTATTTACGAGCAGTTTTATCTCGGGGAGTTAAAACCCACTTCAATAATCCTTCAATTCGCGGATAGATCGGTGAAAACTTCAAGGGGTCTATTGGAGGATGTTATTATCAAAGTGCATGAATGTTATTTCCCGGTGGATTTTCTCATTTTGGATATGGCCTCGTCCCAGGATCTAAAGTACACACCTATCATTTTGGGACATCCGTTTTTAACTACGGCAAAGGCTAATATAAATTATGCCACGGGAATGATGGATATAACATTTGGAGGAGAGAAGGTTACTTTGAATGTTTTTAAGGCTTCTCAGTAACCGAACCACGAAGAAGAATGCAATATCATTGATATATTTGAGGAGGTGATTGATGAAAGTCCGGATGATATCGAGAAAACCATAGAAAAGGGTAGCTTGCTTTAAGATTCCCCTCTCTTTTGCACCCTACTCTAGGGTAGAGCCACTTCCTCCATTACAATCCGAACATGCTCTTCCATATCTGGCTCATCCGCCTACTCTTGAATTGAAATCTCTGCCGGATTCTCTTAAGTACGCTTATCTGGGTCCTGACCAAACTCTGCCCGTGATTATTGCTTCTAATCTCACTCCTACTCAGGAATATCAGCTCTTGGATGTCCTTAAGGAGCATAGGGGGGCAATTGGTTGGTTGGTGGCGGATCTCAAGGGGATTAGTCCGGATGTTTGTATGCACCATATTTACTTAGAGGACAATGCCAAGCCGAGCAGGGAGATGCAGCGCCGGCTGAACCCGAACATGAAAGAGGTGGTCAAGCAAGAGGTGATGAAGTGGTTGGATGTCTGGATTATATATCCCATCTCTGATAACAAGTGGGTCAGCCCCACACAAATAGTTCCAAAGAAATCAGGGCTGACCGTGCCTCAAAATGAGAAAGGTGAAGAGGTGCCAATGAGACTACAAACGGGGTGGAGAGTCTGTATTGATTATAGAAAATTGAACTCAATGACAAAGAAACATCATTTCCCTCTCCCGTTCTTGGATCAGATTTTGGAGAAATTGGCTGGGCAAAGATATTTTTACTTTTTGGATGGATACTCCGGGTACAATCAAGTTGTTGTCTACCGGGAAGATCAGGAAAAGACTACATTTACGTATCCATATGGCACGTTTACATTTAGAAGAATGCCATTTGGGCTTTGCAATGCCCCTGCCACCTTTCAGCGGTGTATGATGGCAATCTTTTCTAAAATGGTGGGAGAATTTTTGGAGATTTTCATGGATGACTTCTCAGTTTTCGGTGACTCGTTTGATTGCTGCTTGAAGAATTTGTAGAAGGTGCTAGCACGATGCATTGAATCTAATCTGGTGCTTAGCTGGGAAAAAAGTCACTTTATGGTAAGAGAAGGCATTGTGTTAGGCCATGTTATTTTCGAAAGGGGAATAGAGGTAGACAAGGCTAAGGTTGATCTGATTTCCAATCTTCCTCACCCTTCGTCTGTCAAGCAAATCCGCTCTTTTCTTGGCCATGCATGTTTTTATAGAAGATTCATTCAGAACTTCTCTACCATTACTCGCCCGCTCACTAAGCTGCTAGCCAAGGACGCTCCATTCCAGCTAGATGAGTCTTGTCTTGAGGCTTTCCATTCCCTGAAGGCAGCCCTAACCCAAGCTCCGATTCTTCAATCACCGGATTGGTCGCTGCCATTCAAAATCATGTGCGATGCCTCGGACAATGCCATAGGAGCTATCTTGGGGCAGAGGATTATTGGAAACCTGTGGTGATCTATTATGCGAGTCGCACTCTCGCGGATGCTCAATCGAATTATACCACCACAGAGAAAGAACTTCTGGCCGTTATTTTCGCTCTAGAGAAATTTCGCTCATATCTTTTGGGGGCCAAAGTCATTGTCTATCACGCTGCTTTGAAATACCTGCTCAATAAGAAAGATGCTAAACCCCATCTGATTCGATATATTCTATTACTGTAAGAATTTGATCTGGAAATCAAGACAAGAAAGGGTTAGAGAATATTATGGCTGATCATTTGTCCAGAATAGTGATACCTGAGAGTGCTCCCATGCCTGATTCTTTTCCAGATGAATAGCTGTTATCTATCTCTCACACCTCAACCCCCTGGTATGCTCACATTGTCAACTTCTTGGCAGTAGGACAGATCCCAGGTCGGTGGACTAAGCAGGAAAAGGATCAGTTCTTTGTTAAGGTCAAGCACTATTTTTAGGAGGACCTGGAATTGTTTCATATGGGTCCTGATCATATCATCAGAAGATATGTCCCCAAAGAGGAACAACAATATGTTTTGAACTTTTGTCTTAATCTCGCCCGTGGGGGACATTTTTCAAGAAAGAAAACAACGCCGAAAGTTTTGCAGAGTGGATTCTATTGGCCTACCTTATTCAAAGATGCTTATGAATTTTTCAAAAAATGTTTGAGGTGCCAAGCTGTGGACAGTAATTCAAAAAAGGATATGATGCCGCTAAACCCCATTCTGGTTGTAGAAATTTTTGATGTTTGGAGTATTGATTTCATGGGACCGTTTCCACCATCCTTTGGCAATGAGTACATCTTGGTGGCGATCGACTATGTTTCGAAATGGATAGAGACTATTGCTACTAGGACCAATGATCATAAGGTGGTCATGAAATTTGTCAAGAAGAATATCTTTTCTAGATTTGCATGTCCTATGGCTATGATTAGTGATGGGGGATCCCATTTCATGAACTTCCAATTTCGAGCTTTGCTTCACAAATATGGCATCACTCATAAGCTCGCTACCCCCTATCACCCCTAAACCAGTTGTCAGGTGGAGATTTCTAATAGAGAGATTAAGAAAATTCTGCATAAGACAGTTAGGCCGGATAGGAAAGACTGGTCCGAGAGACTAGATGATGCACTTTGGGCCTATAGAACTGCCTTTAAGACTCCCATTGGTATGTCTCCATATCGCCTCATTTTTGGAAAAGCCTGCCACTTGCCCGTAGAGCTTAAATATAGAGCCTATTGGGCCATTAAGAAAGTCAATTTTGACTTAACTCAAGCTGGAGCCTAGAGAGCCTTACAACTCAATGAACTGGAGGAACTAAGGAACGAAGCCTATGAAAATTTCAGGATTTATAAAGCTAAAACCAAGGCTTTCCATGATAAGCATATTCATCGAAAAACTTTCCATGCTAATCAAAAGGTTTGACTTTTCAATTCGAGGCTACGCTTATTCCCAGGCAAGTTGAAATCCTGATGGGATGGGCCGTTCATAGTTGTTAAAGCATTTGACCATGGAGCTGTTCAACTTCAGAATCCACAAAATGGTCATATTTTTACTGTTAACTGTCAAAGGTTGATACCATACTTGGAAAATGAGCTGATATCACCAAAAGAATCCATCACATTGTGTGATCAAAATGAATTCATTTTGAACTGTCATGCGTCTGGTTGAAGACGGTAAACTTAGCGCTTCTAGGAGGTAACCCAAGATTTTGTGATTTGATGTTTTATTTTAGTGTGTTTGTGTTGTCAGGCCAAGAAGAGAAGGAGCCGTCATCACTTTGCCCCCACCTACCAAGTTGTATCCTTCCATCCCAATCATATTATATGTTTACTTGTTCTCTGATCTTTCTATTACATATGCCATTGAGGATAATGTCATTTAAGTTGGGGGGACGGAAATCATGTTGCATTCATATACAACCTCATTTAAAAAAATATAAATATTTTTTTCCAAAAATAAAAAAAATACTCATTTTGAGTTTCATGATTCATGCTTGAATTGAAAGTGATTCTAGAATAGAAATGATTGGAATAAGGATGATGGAAACTTTATTTAATCTAGCCATGGAAATCTATCTGATCTAACAATCTTTTTAAAGTTCATGTGCACTTTAGAAAAATGAAAATCATGTTGCAAGCTAATGAAACAAGTAGGACAAGCCTTCTGCTATTTTGGGTATGTCGTCTGATATTCAGCACTTCTTGAAGAAGAGACCTTTTATAAGCTTTTTGCCAAGTTATCTGTCATTAATTAGTGCAAAAGCACAATTGAAAAAAATTGAGAAAAAAACACCATGAAAAATGCCCCAAATCTGAGTAACCGGGCCTACTTCACCTAAGACGTGTTGAGGTTCGCGTCAAAAGGAAAAGGGAACCTTGATCTACGAAATCGGGCCTGCTTCTCCTAAGGCAAGAGTCGAGGTTCGCGTTAAATAGTGAAGGGTAGTGCAGCATCATGTGTGTAGAAAAATAAAAAAGATCCCAAAAGGGACAAAATAAAAAGGCAGACAAAAAGCTAATAAGCGTAATGCTCTGATTAAGAGGTGTAGGGTTAAAAGGCACTTGCTTAGAATAGCAAATGGAAGATGCAATTATCTACGCTGTGGATTCAGTATTATACATACACAAGTGCTATTGAACTTTGAGTTAAATTCTTGATCATGTACCTTAATTTCTAAATCTAAGACTAGTGTGTGTTAACGTTTCTAGATTCCTAATCTTTAGTTAATTCTATGAAAGAAAAGTTGGATATGAAAGTATGGACTTTGCAAACTCTTGTTTTTCCTTAATCTTAATTATTTGTATTGCTAAGGGACTAGTAATGAGTAAGTTGGGAAGTGTGATAAGTGTGTAATTTTACATGATAATTAATGTTATAACACACTTTTATGAGCTTTAATATGCATCACTATGCATTTCTCACACTTAATTTCAATTTTAGATCAAAATGTGTAATTGTCTGATTTAATTAAATTTTGATTCTATTTTACAGGCACAAAGAAAGAAAGACAACGAGAAGAATGAAAAGAACACAAATAAGAAGACAAATGGGCCGAAGCTCATTCACACATCCAAAAGCCCATGCCGACCAAGCCCAATCTTAATTTAAATAAAAGAAAAAAAGAAAAGTAAAATAATTATTTATAGATATATATGATAGATATATATATAGATATATATGATATATATATATTTATATGAAGCATATATATATAGCATATATATACATATATATATGTATAGAATATATATCTATCACATATATATATATACATAACAGGTGGAAAGGCTTCCACGTAAAGCTTCACATAAAGACAAGGTCCTCCACGTGGTGGCCTCATGTGGCCAATGCATGCATGTAGCTGGCAATAGGAGGGTCCTTCATGAAAGCCAGCTTATCCACACGTCACGGGCGGCTTTGTCGGCTGTGGAGGCTTCAAGAACGCAATGGCAACATGGCTGGTCTTCTTCACGGGCGAACAGGGGCTCAGTTGGTAGACTTCAAATGCAATGGACGTAACTGCAACCAAATGGGCTTCTCGCGAAGGTTGCAGCATGGTTCACAACTTCACGTCGGCCAAAGGAATCAACGCGCACGCGGCTGAGCCATTCGTCAACACAAGCGGCCACGACTTCTTCTTCAAGCGGCGGGCTCTTCACGCAGCAGGTGATCTTCAAATGCTGCGACGATGGAGGAAGAAAAAGTGAGAAAGATAGAAAAAAAGAGAGAGATAAAGGTTGGTGGCCAACCAATCTCTCACACACTTATTCAAAGTGGGCAGAAAATGTAAGGTGGGCTTGAGTTTCAAAAAAAATGGCAAGGAGTGTTCACATAGTGAAAGGGCTTAAGTATGGGCCAATAAAATGGGCTCTTATTGTGATAAGGAGGGGGGTTTTTCTTTTTAGCCTTTGGAGGAGTTACATGAGGAGAGTTTTATGAGTTTTGTATGAGAGTTTTTGTTCCAACCTTGTGAGTTTCTATTGTTGTAATGAATATTTTTAAGAGTTTAGTCTGTTATTAGCCTCATTACTTGTTATTATGTTCTTCATTTCATTTTCTTGTCTTCACTAAACTTCTTTCTCTTTACGTGTTCTACATTTTCAACTTCTATCACTTCCTCTAATTCTTCTATGTTTTCATGTTATTACACGTTTTTTAACTTGCTGTTCTGTGCGGTTACTATTCATCTAAGGTGATATCTTCTATTATTCCTCCATTTTGGAGCTCTTCTGATCTTCTTTTCTCTCTGAGTTCTTCATGAACGTTCACCCACTCTTGTAGATCTAGATTTTCTTCGTCTATCACTTCCTCTAAATCCTTCTCGGTTTTAAGGCATAGTCAGTTTTATAAGGTTCTATCTTTTGCAACTTTATTGTTCACCCGCGCAGATAGACGCCGATGTTTAATATTTTTCATCTTTTTCCTCACGTTTTATGTCTCTGAGTTCTTCAGTAACTTTCTTCCTCTCTTCGCCCTATACAACTTTCTCTTCTTCCAGTTCTTCTGATTCGCTCTAGAGTTTAAGTTATTCTCCTTCTTCTAAACCTCTATTTTTAATATAATTTTATTATGTTTTCAACTTGACCTTTTCCTACTTCTTCTATCTCCCTCTTCCCTATTTCTTCACACACCCCAATACGGTTATTCATCTCTCGGTCCTCCTACGGCGTCAGCTTCCAAGGCTGGGTGATCCACTCAAAGGCTCGGCGAGGAGACGTCGGCGTTCTTCATCCTTCTCTTGGCTACAATTTTCTTCACTTTTCTCTTTTTATTTCAAAGTTGTAATTTTAATTTTTCATAGATTGTACTCTTTCACTTTCATAGAAATAAAAGTCATATTTGCAAGTTTTGTTATTTTCATCTTTTTATCTCTTCTAATTTTTCTTCTTTACCCCTCTCATATACTTTAGTTTATTTTCATGCAATTTATTTCATTTTCATTAGTTTAATGTCACTCAAAATTTGATTATCAAAGCATAAGGATATTATCCAACTTCTTCTATAAAGATTTTTCCTCCTCGTGGGATCGACTCCACTCACCACTATATATTTGATTTTCCAATCTTTTAAAGTGAGTGAGTGCGAATATTTTTGAAATTGTGGCACGACATTTTTAAACGACATTTGTGGGAGGGCATCAATGGCACATTAATTCTTGGGCATCGAATACCTCTCCGTCGAATATTCCTTCCGCCGGACAAGGTGTTCATGTTCCGAGGCCTCCGTAAGCCCCCGCGAGCCTGGGATTCCCACTAGAACGTCGGGCGGGTTGTACCTTAAGGCTTGAACCCTTATAATTAACCGAAATTGTGATTTTTGGGTCAGCCCCTGCTCTATAAGGGTGGGACCATGTTCAGACCATTTTCTGACCTTAGCGATCCTCTGCTGACCGTTTCACATTCAAGCCCTCCGAAAATTTTTGTTTTCATGTTTTGAATTATGTGAGCTGCTCTAGCCTATCCAGGCTATTGCACCTTGAGTTTTTACCTATTGTTAGGTCTATTGATGACATTATCCATTCTAAAGTCATTCCTTTGATTGACTACTACTCTCGATTAATGAGCTTATTGTTTGGAATCTCAAGAAAATCAATATTCTTATATATTTTACCTTGATTCCATGAGCTTGATCTTGGAACTCTTAGCCATTTTTATTCGTGGATGTCTAGATTTCGTGGGATCTATGATCCAAACAAATCAATGCCATGGTAATCATATTTAAGGGCCCAGTCTGGTCCTGGGAGGAGCACCCGAAATGTACTTGTATCCCGGGGAGGTGAATGACTAGGTGTGACATTGTCACCGAGTACTATCTAGCGTGTGAGTCTATGACATTCCATATTCTCGTGAAACTTGTTATTCATGCTTGAAAGCGTGAAGTACTTGCTTGCGTGTCAAGACTCGACTCGACTTGACTTGAAATGGCCATTTATTAGGAAGTTCTTGTTAATGGTGCTTGATATCTCGACTTGTAAATGTTCCTTTCCATTATCTATCGATTATCTTCTGATCTTGTTGGTTACTAGTTTGCTTTATTTGAGTTTCTCACATTATTTATACATTCCTGAATATGATTAATTACTTAAATTTTACCAGATGATAGAGAGTAATTCCTACTGAGCTTCTTGCTCATCCCCCCTTATTTCCATCCTTTTCAGGTAACTCGGTAGATGGAATGCTTGAAAATTGGGCTCGGGCCAGCGTGATCGAGTGAAGTCTAGTGAATACAGTGGTTCTTGCTATTTTATCTTCTTTATTTCTTTTCATTGAGTCTATGATTGTAAAATTGAGTCAAATTTATAATTTAATTTTCAAATATCAATAAAACTATATTTTTCTCAAATTAATGGCCTCTACATATCTTTACTATTATTCTTCATTTGTTATTGTGTTACTCTGATTAACCTGACTGTTTCGCTACCACGTTCCGAGCAATGCTTCCCGCTACTATCGGTTCGGGACGTGACAGAAGTGGTATCAGAGCCTTGGTTGTTTGAGTCCTAGGTTCTTGTCCATAAGTATAGGTTACCCTAAGTAATAGGTCGTGTGACCTGTGTCATCCATTCATGTCACCTGGTGAGATTGGGTAGTGCCTCGGGTTAAGTAATAAAATATGTATAAGATTGTGTAGCACGACGCGTATGTATAATAAAATTTTTAACCTTAGAATTATTTTTGTAGGTATTTAAGCTCCTTTTGACATGAAAGCAAGAGGGTTGACGAGTAAGCTAAGGTCCGGTTCAGTTAAAAGGTCGCGAGTCCGTCGTAAAGAAATTCGAAGTAATAAAAGAAAAAGAATAACCTTTCGCAAATGAAATATTTTCACTATCACAAAATTGGTCATCTAATTAAGGAGTGCTAACAAAGGAGCGGAACGTGTCTTCGTTGCTGAAATAAAGATCATATAATGGTTAATTTCCCTAAGCTACTGTTGACACCCGTTTTAGCCCACAAGTTGTGTCATTTCTCTTATTCATCATTTTTGATGTCCCGAATTTGCCATTATTTTGGAGCCTTCCGTGGATGGATTTTGAGCCCATTTTTACCATTCCCTATCCTTTGAGTCTTGGAGATCATGATTTTTTTAGAGCTCCGGAGCTTTTCTTATCAACTTCTGACTTCCAAGTCGACTTTCGGCCCATTTAGGTCGGCTTCCCTCAATTAATCGCTCTCTCTCGTTGCGCAGTCCTGAAAGTGGTCCTTTTTCATCCACTTTTGTTCCTCTTTTCAAAAGGTTGTCTTCATCAAAGTTGTTCTTCTTCAAAGATCTACAATTTCTTCTTCTATGCCATTGGCCCGTTCTGCCCTGATTGTGAGTTATTTGCATTTTTCCAGCAGGCTGTGCTGTTCGCCAACATCCAGAATTTTCCTCTCTCTTCCAGCCACATTTTCTCCCTCTTCCAATCATTTTCTCAACTTTCTTTCTTCATGAAAGTTGTTCCTCCCTCAGTTATCTACAATTCCTTATTCTACCACTTTCACTAGTTCTGCCCCGTTTGAGTACTACACTTCAATTTCTGAAGTCGCGCGCAGTTTGCCCAGAATTTTCCTTCATCGATGTGAAGGTCTAGTGTAGGTGCGTTACATCAGTGTAACGGTCTATCGTAAGACCGTCAGAGTCCATGTGACGGTCCTACAGTAGACCGTTACATCCAAACTTGCCCGAAATCGTCTCGTTCGACCCCCAGAGTGTGACGGACCTACCCTAGTCCGTTACATCACTCTGACGGTCTTACGATAGACCGTTACACACACCTGAGAGTCCAATTCTTGTTGGACTCTGCTTCATTTCTGTGCGTCGTGGCCCTCTTGTAGAGTCCATAACTTCTTGAATTCTACTCCGAATTGATCCCTATTTTTTCCTACTTCTAGCCATTTATATTATCTTGAATTCAGTCCAAAGAACACCGAATTTCATTGGCTATATCTCTCAAGATCTGGGTCGCAAGATCAGGATTTAGGTGTCCTAGTTCAACTCAAACTCTGCAGATAAGGCTCCGGGGCTACCTTCCAAGAGCCATATCTTCTAGAATCCTCCTTCGAATTGATCCTCGTTTATTCCTATCTCTTGTCCTTTGTATTATCTCGAGTTTGATCTAGAGAACTCGATTTATCTTGGACTCTATCTCAAGGAATCGTGATAAGAAGATGAGGCTTTCTTACAAAACTCTATAAAAACTGCCCAGTTCGCAGTTGCAAAGGGGGGCTCTTTTCGGATGTGGGGCGAAGCCATGCTGCAACGCCGACTCACAACTTTGACCCTATCTTGAAGAGGGAAGTATTAGCTTTTAATTCCATTCTTCTGGGCTTGATTTCATGGTCTACACTCTTAGTTCTAGTCTCCTCAAAATCACAAATCATCACAGTTTTCTACACTTTCTGCTACACATGCGTTTTTCTCCATTTTGCATCATCGTTTTCTCTCTATTCTCTCAATCAAATCTCGTGATTTCAAATCTCATGCATGCACAACACACCCACCTATCTTTTCCACCTTTCCATAGGGGTTAAAAACTTTCCCCCGGTGCGTTCTCCCTCATTTTCTACCATTATTTTATCACTTTGGGTAGATTTCTACACTTCATGTTCTAATGGATTTTTGGCTTTGTGTTTTATCTTTGTTTTATATGAGAGCATGAATACAACGTGAGGCCCTCTTCCTCTAGCCAGCTGGAAAGAGAGGAGGTTTGAATCCACAAGTTCCCCGCACCCCGTTTCAAGCGCGATCAAGTTTTCTTTCCAAGGTACACGGCGCCGTTCTTTACACTTCTTCATCCATTGGAGTTGTTGGAACCTTGGTGGCGATCACGGTTAGTATTTCTATCCTTTCATCTCCCTTGTCTTTGATTCACATGTTCATGCATGTATGTATTTAAAGGGGGGGGAGGGATAGGAATCTAATTAAGAAAAGAAATCAACAGTTTTTTGGCGATCTCGGTGGGACACCAATGCCCATCACGCTTGTTTTCATGCTCTTTTGTAGGTTGGGTGGGTGCATGTTCATGTTTAGGTGATATTTCCTCCATTCTCCCACTATTTTTGATGTTTTAAGGGCTCTGGTAGTGTGACGGTCCTATAGTGGACCGTCACATGCATGTAACAGTCATTTGGTAGACCGTTACAGCTTCTGGCAGTCCTGCGCGCATGCTCACAGGGCCATGTTCGTCGGGGCATAACTTTTGATCCCGGAGTCTGATTGAGCTGATTCTTCTTCCGTTGGATAGCCCTTTGTATTTTCTTTCCATCCATATATCATTTGCATCATTTGGTTAACATTTGCATATTCTAATATTGTCCAACTTTTTGAGTTTTCTGCATAAGTTCTACACGCAGGCTAAGAGACAGGTTCACAGGTACATCTTTACTTAGTGATTTGACTGCCTTCCCGATGTCTGATTGCACTGATTTTTATTCCATTGGATAGTCCTTTGTATTGTCTTTCCATCCATAGCTTATTTGCATCATTTGGGTCTCATTTGCTTAGTTAAAAATTATCATCATTTTAGCATTTTGTCCATAAAATCTGCATGTGGTCTGTGCATAGGTTCACGGGGGCATCTTTGCTCATTGATTTTATTGACCTCCCGAGGTCAGATTGATCTGTTCTTGGGCCCATTGTGCAGACCTTTGTATTGTCTTTCCATCCATATACTATTTTTTTTAGTTGGATCATGTTTGCATAGTTTAATCTAGTCTTGATTTTTTAGTTTTAAGCTAGAATTTGCATGCACTCCGGTGCACATAGGGCCATACATTGCATATCATAGTTGCATTCTCCTACCTTGGTGCGTGAACTCTCGTCTCCATATTCCTTAGAGCCGACCAGGAAAGCACATCAGGGACCTCCATAAGTCCCCGCGAGCCGTGGATTCCCACACGGACGCCGGGCCGGTTGTACCTTTCCACACCTTAGGCTTGCATTTGCATACGTGTAAGGGAGTTAACCTTAGTCAACACAAAGTTTAGACCTTATTCCCATAGGATTCCTATCTTGAGGGAATTTTTCCTAATTCAAATCATTAAAAGGTCTATTAAAACCACTAAAAGATTTCCCATCATATCAACTTGTTTGACTTGGGTGAAAACTCTCACATTGCATTGTTTATGTTGTTTGGACTTGTCCAAGCCCATTAGTGGTTTTGGTGTTGCATTCTTTCATCATCCATATGTTTTGTTGCTGTTAGGCCCATTTAGCTTTGCCCATTTTGTGTGTTCATTGTCCAGTCCATTATCCCGTGGTCTATTATCCATTCGTCTTTACATTAGTGGGTCAGCCCTCTTGTCCTCGAGCCCATTAAGCCATTGCTTCCCCACTTGTTTTGTCTTTGATCTCTTGTATTAAGTCTCCATTTGCCCTCATGAGCAGTATTCTAACCGCTTGTATCATTCTTCTTCCCAATATTCTTCTTATTCCCGCGTGGAATCCTCTTCTCACGCGGGCCCATCTTCCCGTGGTCCTTCTGATCCATCCAAGGAACAGGCTAATCTCATGGCCCATCTTTCAAGCCTTGTTCGTCAAATGGACCCGGCCCAGGCCCAATGCATCATTACGTCTCATCTTAATGGGCCTTCTTCTCATAATGGGCCATCTTCTGTTCGTGGGCCTCTTTCTTCTCCTTCATATGCTACTGGCCCGATTTCTAATGGGACTTATTCTCTTAATGGGCCTCATCCTTCTGCCCATGTTGCTGCCAGCCCAATGGGTCCTTATGTTCATGCTTCTTCGATGCCCACATATCCTTCTACTCCCGGAATGGGCCCTTCTTCTTCTCAGCCCGGATCCTCTTATCCGGCCCATTATCATCATACTGGTCCTAATTCACAACCTCTTGCTCAAGTTGGCCCATATTCTTCTCGATCTCTCCCTACCCAAGAGATGATTGTTCAAACCAACCGCCAGCTTGATGAGCTTCAATGTCGGATCGATCCCAAATCCTTCTTAAGTGTTCCGTTCGCATTTCAAGGTCTTCAGCTTCCGTCTCCATCACAAATTCCCACATATCGCCGTTATAGTGGTGTCGGTGACCCGTATGTGCACTTGAAGGAGTTCGTTTATGAGTCGGCCCAATTTCGACATGACCAACACTTGATGGCTTATCTGTTTGGTCTATCATTGGAAGGCCCGGCTCGGGATTGGTTCTTCTCTCTTCCGCAAGAGCAAGTTGTGAGTTTTCAAGCCGTTCAAGAAAAGTTTATTCAGCAGTATCAAGACCATGTTGGGCCGAAGTACTCTATGGCGGATCTGGCCCATGAGATGATGAAGCCCGAAGAGGATTTCTGCACCTTTGCCGATCGTTGGCATCGCTTGGCCGCGCAAGTCCCGGGACACATTCCGGAGGGAGAACAAATCAAGATGCTGATATCCAATGCAACGCTTGAGTATCGGTTATATTAGCCCTCAACGACATCACCTCCTGGCAGCAATTATACAGTCGAGCCCGCTTCATTCGCCAACAAATCCAAGATTCCCTTGACCTCGAGTCTCCACCATCCACCTCCACATATCAACCTTCACCCTCCACGTGCCAATCCTACGCTCCCATGAGCTGGCCCGCCATGAGTCAGCCTTCCGCTGCATATCCCTCCACGAGCCAACCTCCCGCCTCTACGTACCCATACGCTCCGCATATCAACCTTCCATGAGTCAGCCTCCCGCATCCACATACACGTCTCCATCTCCACTTCCGGTCAAGGGAACACCACATCCCGAGCAAGTAGATGCTGTCTACATACCCCCTCGTCCTATTCCACACATGCCATCACCGAAGCCCTCCACTACTAGCCACGTACTCCTGCCTACGCAACCTCCACTTCCGTCTCCACAACCTTCTCCACCATTACATATCCCTCGGCATCCACCTTGCCCGAAGCATGCTCCTCATCTTCCGTTGCCGGAGTGTTTCACCGATATATTTCGGGCTTTGATGGCCACCCGTGCGTTGCCGCTCTCTCCGGATATGCTTCAGTTCTGTGATTTTCACCGCCAGTAGGGACATTTGGTTGAGAATTGCACTTAGTTCCGGGATTATGTTTATGATCTGGAAGATCAAAAGAGGATTGATTGGGCCGCTATTCACAAAGTCATTTTACATCTTCGCAGCCAACAGCAGCAACAAGAAGCACCGCCTAAGCAGTCGTCTCCATTACTTCGAGGCCAGGGGCACCCCTGTGATTCCTCATCTAGTGCTGCACTCGCTCCACCACCTACTCTGTTACCTCCACCATCTCTTACCCCGGCTCCATCACCGCCACAAACCCAAGCCTCTGCTCATGCTAGAGCCTCCACTTCTTCTCCCACTGCCACTACCACTAATTCTATCCCTAACACCGCTCGACGCATTGTATCGACATGTCGACGGTGGACACCACAACCTCCCTCTTCACCCTCTCCACCTCCATGTCCACTACCCCCATCCCCTTCATCACTATCCTCACCATCTCCATTGCCATCACCATCATCTCCGTCTCCACCGCCAGTGCTTCCATCACCACCTCCATCTCCACCCTTGCCTCCATCTCCGCCATCACCTTTGCCCGAGCCTGAGCAAGCCACACATTTGCCTATACCTTTACCCTCAACCACGCCTTCAACTTCACCTTTTTTGCCACCCGAGCCTATCATCGCCACATCGCATGTGCCTTCACTTTCCATCACCACTCCCGTTAGAGCCTCCATGCCTTACAAACCTTCACGTGTTCCACCCAAACATATTTCCTTTACTTCTCCAGCCACTTCCACCCCACGGAGTGGGTGTGCGCTTCCTTTGGTGCCCCTTGGGTCTAATCCCCATGGAGACAATAAGCCAAGTCAGGATGATTCAGTGACGGCCGTGCATTTCAAGATTCAAGATTTTATCTATCGGATGCCGGTTCGTGTCCTCGTCCCTGGTTATTTTGAGGATGATGCGCCTCTACTTTGAAAGATGAGAGTTGCTAAGAAGAGTTCCCTTGAGTTGATGCCAGTTTCTTCCCGAGCGAGGCTGGTGGCAATCTCCTTGCTCGTCGGAGAGTTCACCATTGATGCTATTATTTCTCCTCGCTCTATTGCTGTTCAGATGACAGGCCAAGAAGGGTTCTCTACTCGTGTTGTGCTAACGCATACGGCCGCCAAGCAGATTATGGATTCTATGTTCAAGGGGCAATTGGTTGTATCTTCTACACTTTCCAAGGATATTCTGCACTTGTTATCCAATCTTCCTCGGTTTATTAGCAAATCGGCCATGTCAACGTCGTGTATTACTCTCCCTCAGCTTCACCCGTCTCTTTTACCAAGGGAGTTGTACTTCAAGGCTGAGTTCCGAGTGGAGTTGCCGAATCTCGTGCTACTTGTGCCAAGTAACAAGACTCCATGGTTTTATGATATTCAGTATTATGAGGAGTTAGTTGTTCAAGAACGTCCTACTATTGTTAGCTCTGGGAGTCTAGGGGCAACTGCCCCGATGAAGCTGCATGTCCATAGTCGGGCAAGGCCATCTGCTAGATGGGATCACTATTTGAGAAGATATTGCAAGGCAAGGTGCCCTAGGATTCAAGCCCGCACCAAGCGAGTCCATGTTCAAGAAGTATCAGCTAAGAAGAGGCGATGGCATAAGCTTAAAGGCCGTCAGTTGTGCACTCAGGGGTCCACTTCTCTTCCTTCTTCTTCATTTCACTCATCATTTCTTCTGCTCGGTTCCCACCCCTGGGTGGTGTATCTGCCCTCTCCTAATTCTCCCTCAACTATTCTCTCCTCCCATCTTAGATCCGTGAATCCTCGTTCTTCCCTTTCCTATCCAGAACCTCTGGACTTTCCATCTCCTCACCATTCTCGGCCTCAGCCTATGTCTGATTCTCCTCCCCCGGTATCCTCGGGTTCGACTTCTCATTCTCTTTCCCCGACCCTGTCGAGTGACTCTCATTCTCCTTCCCCGACTCTGTCGGGTGGTCCTAGTTCCTTTTCTCCGACCACGTCGGATGATTCTTCTTATTATCTTTCTACTCTCTCCTCTTCACCCTTTCGGGGTCTTCGCCCTTTCTCTTGCTATTTTCTAGGCTTTAGTCCGCCTTGATCTTGGCTAATCTGGTTTCTTTTGTAATTGGTTCCTTGTTATCAAGGTCTATGTGCCTTAATGAGGGAGTTCTAGCCCTCGTCTCTCTTCCTTTTTATCCTTATTCGTCTAGTTTGATGTCTGCCGCTCCTCCGTGTAGAGGAATCTTTGATCCTTTGCCATCCTCTCCCTTTCGTCCTATCAAGCAACGAATACAAAGCTACGCGCGCTCCTCGAAGCTCGATGATCGAGATCACTTCAGGATGCTGGTTTCCACGCTATGGATTTACAAAGGTATCTTTATTTTATGCAAAGAACATGCTATTATTATCACTTATTTACTCCTGCACATTGTTAAGATAAATGTTGGTTCCTCACATGGTTAAGTGGCTTTTAGAGATTTGCTTAGTTAAGCCTAGTCAAATGAGTTTGCTTATGCAGCATCCGTAGGCTGGTGATAGCTCCGCACTGGGAGTCCAGTTCATTCCCCGATCGTTGAGGGTGACCTTTGAGCATGGGTTTTTCACACACTACATGGCAAGCCATAGCAGTGCAACACCGTTGCTGCTTTGGCCATACTTTGGGTATGCACGAAGGCATTTTCTCTTCTCTACTCGGCCAAGTGTAGGGGCAAGAGATGGATGGATGAGATGACCAACCTAGACACTCTCTAATACGAGAGAGGTCTCAAATAGGGGCAGTCTTGACCCTCAAAAGTGAGCTTTCATGCAATATCTGGCCAATAAGGGCTACCAAAATGAGAAAATGAATCCATGAAATATTACGAATCAAAGGCATGGCAAGAGTGGCAGTACAGTTCCCCGTGGGACGTCATGAGCCCGGTCGCATGCGTGCCTGATAGATATGGGTCTCAAAATCAAAGACACAAAGCCCCGGTGCAACAGACCTATCTCTTTGAGGGGTGGTGCCCTGGAAGGAATTCAAGTCCTGATGCCTCCCATCCTGCATAAAGCTTGTCTCCAATTTTTTTTCTATTTCTCCCTCTTAGGCTGGGTTGTATCTCGGGTATGGCCTTAGTAGGGACACCGTTCTTTAGAGGCGGTTGGTTATGGTAAGTCACCCTAACATGCACGCCCTACTTAAGGGAAGTTTTTAATGAAAGGGGTAGGAACGACGATCCCTGGCCAGTAGTTTGAGCCCGTCTTTAGGTGCTGCAGATTGCTTTGTCAAAATCCAAAAAAATGAAATATTATCAAAATCTAAAAAAAATGAAATTTTATCAAAATTCCAAAAAAACAAATATGTCAAAATTCCAAAAAAAATCAAATATGTCAAAATTCCAAAAAAAATCAAATATGTCAAAAATCCTAAAAATTTGAATATGGCAAAAAAATCAAAAATATAAAAATCCAAAAATACTTCTCTTTTGTTCCTTTTATTTTTATCTTGAGGACATATACGTAATCTGTTTGCTAAGTGTGCAGGCTGCAGGTTGTAGGTTCAAGCTTTCCTTGCTCTATATTTCGCTCTATCTCCTGCTCATATTCTTCGATATGTTCTCATCTCTTTAATCCTATCTTTGGATCTATTCTGAAGCTCATGGCCTTCTCAGCTTTCGCTTATCTACTTAATCATGTCTCCATGAGAGGCATTGTCCCACGATTTTGAACCTGGCTGTTCCGCTTCATCTGATCTTGGGCTTTGATTGAAGAATGTGTTTATTATCTTTATCATGTCTATGGTCCTCCATGTCTTTTATCCCACTGTGTCTTTGTCATATGTGTCTATGTCCTCTCGTGTTGGTCGTATCTTTATCCCACCGTGTCATTCATCACGCGTGTCCCCATCCTGCCATATCATTCATCGCACATGTCTTTGTCCTCCATGGTATTGTCATCCCATGTGTCTTTGTCCCACCATGTCCTTATACCACTGCGTGTGCTGTCCCGCCGTATGCATATTTTCTTGTCCCACCGTGCCTTTAGTCGCATGTATGCTTGCCATTTGTTTGTGTGTTATGTTTCATCCATCTTCGTTATGTTATGTTGTGCCATGTTTCGTTCATATTTCTCTTGTTATGTTGTGTTCATGTCATGCTCATTCATATTCGTTCATGTTCACATCATGTCATGTCATGTGGTTGTTGTCTTATGATGAAAATCCATAAAAAGTAGAAATCTGAAAAATTCAAAAAAATGCCGTTTCGCTTGACAGGTAAGTCAGGTATGGCTCTCTATCCCTTCTCATTGTTGCATTACTATATGGTATCTACGATAGCCTCTCAAGGACCGGCTGGTTGACCGTGTGTTCTAGGATCTGATGTTCCCCTTTAACAAAAATGATGATGATCTAGGAACATATCATTAATCATTGGATAGGCCGCTCGGTTGAGTCGAGTGGGGGACGATGGACTCTGTCTCGCACGCCGTGGTTGCAAGAAGACTCTTGACCCCATTTTGCTCAGTCTAGCAATATTATCCTTGAGTACTTTCTATTTTATCTTTCTTTGCATTTGTTTTGATGATTTCTTTATTTTAGCCGAGCATGCATCACGTCATTTTGAGCATTCATGCCTCGTAATCCATTCAACGATTTCTCCTCAGCAATGGTTAATTGCACTTAAGCTCTCTTGGGTAAGAGATTCCTTATTCCACTCTGAATTCAAACGATTTTTCTGATCTTGCCGCTTGGTCTGTTTGGCCAGTGTGATTCCTGTCTGGATTTTATCTGAGTCTTATTCTCCTTTCCAGCTCTTACGCTGTGTTCTTTCCGACCCACTCATTGTCAGTGGATTGTGTCCCCAATGAGGCTGGTCATGTTTCCTTTCCCTTAGTTTAGTTCTCCAGACATGTCTCATCCGCGTCATCCATGCCTTGTGATTAGTTCGGCATTTTTGAGAGAATTCATGTCGCTTGTTGGTTATGACAGGTGTCTTTTTACCTTGATGCCCGCTTATCAGTTCTATCTGCTTCATCTCCATTTCACATCGCTATCACTTTCGCTCCATCTCCTTTCCATTTCACCTCCGCGCCGCTTTCGCTCATTCCCTTGCAAAGCGGACATCAAGGAGGGGCATCTGTTGACACCCGTTTTAGCCCACAAGTTGTGTCATTTCTCTTATTCATCATTTTTGATGTCCCGAATTTGCCATTGTTTTGGAGCCTTCCTTGGATGGATTTTGAGCCCATTTTTACCATTCCCTATCATTTGAGTCTTGGAGATCATGATTTTTTTAGAGCTCCGGAGCTTTTCTTATCAACTTCTGACTTCCAAGTCGACTTTCGGCCCATTTAGGCCGGCTTCCCTCAAGTAATCGGCTCTCTATCGTTGCGCAGTCCTGAAAGTGGTCCTTTTTCATCTGTTTTGTTTCTCTTTTCAAAAAGTTATCTTCATCAGAGTTGTTCATATTTCAAAGATCTACAATTTCTTCTTCTATGCCATTGGCCCGTTCTGCCCTGATTGTGAGTTATTTGCATTTTTCCAGCAGGCTGTGCTGTTCGCCAACATCCCAGAATTTTCCTCTCTCTTCCAGCCCCATTTTCTCCCTCTTCCAATCATTTTCTCAACTTTCTTTCTTCATGAAAGTTGTTCCTCCCTCCGTTATCTACAATTCCTTCTTCTACCACTTTCACTAGTTCTGCCTCGTTTGAGAACTATGCTTCAATTTCTGAAGTCGCGCGTAGTTTGCCCAGAATTTTCCTTCATCGATGTGAAGGTCTAGTGTAGGTGCGTTACATCAGTGTAACGGTCTATCGTAAGACCGTCAGAGTCCATGTGACGGTCCTACAATAGACCGTTACATCCAAACTTACCCGAAATCATCCCGTTCTACCCCCAGAGTGTGACAGACCTACCCTAGTCCGTTACATCACTCTGACGGTCTTATGATAGACCGTTACACACAGCTGAGAGTCCAATTCTTGTTGGACTCTGCTCCATTTCTGTGCGCCGTGACCCTCTTGTAGAGTCCATAACTTCTTGAATTCTACTCCGAATTGATCCCTATTTTTTCCTACTTCTAGCCCTTTATATTATCTTGAATTCAGTCCAAAGAACTCCGAATTTCATTGGCTATATATCTCAAGATCCGGGTCGCAAGATCAGGATTTAGGTGTTCTGGTTCAACTCAAACTCTGCAGATAAGGCTCCGGGGCTACCTTCCAAGAGCCATATCTTCTAGAATCCTCCTTTGAATTGATCCCCGTTTGTTCCTATCTCTTGTCCTACGTATTATCTCGAGTTTGATCTAGAGAACTCGATTTATCTTGGACTCTATCTCCAGGAATCGTGATAAGAAGATGAGGCTTTCTTACAAAACTCTATAAAAACTGCCCAGTTCGCAGTTCCAAAGGGGGGCTCTTTTCGGATGTGGGGCGAAGCCATGCTACAACGCCGACTCACAACTTCGACCCTATCTTGAAGAGGGAAGTATTAGCTTTCAATTCCATTCTTCTGGGCTTGATTTCATGGTCTACACTCTTAGTTCTAGTCTCCTCAAAATCACAAATCATCACAGTTTTCTGCACTTTCTGCTACACATGCGTTTTTCTCTGTTTTGCATCATCGTTTTCTCTCTATTCTCTCAATCAAATCTCGTGATTTCAAATCTCATGCATGCACAACACACCCACCTATCTTTTCCACCTTTCCATAGGGTTAAAAACCTCCCCCCGGTGCGTTCTCCCTCATTTTCTACCATTATTTTATCACTTTGAGCAGATTTCTACACTTCATGTTCTAATGGGTTTTTGCCTTTGTGTTTTGTCTTTGTTTTGCAGGAGAGCATGAATACAATGTGAGGCCCTCTTCCTCTAGCCGGCTGGAAGGAGTGGAGGTTTGAATCCACAAGTTCCCCGCACCCCGTTTCAAGCGCGATCAAGTTTTCTTTCCAAGGTACACGGCGCCGTTCTTTACACTTCTTCATCTTTTGGCGTTGTTGGAACCTTGGTGGCGATCACCGTTAGTATTTCTATCCTTTCATCTCCCTTGTCTTTGATTCACATGTTCATGCATGTATGTATTTAAAGGGGGAGGGATAGGAATCTAATTAAAACAAATCAACAGCTACTTCCACAAGCAAAAACACAAGGAGAATTGGAACCGATTTCTATCAAATGAGGATTTATATAAGGTATCGTTCTCCCTCATCGTTAACTATAGTTAAATTCTTTTGCATTCCATTAATTGTATGATCAACATGTTATTTTGAACAGATAAGATCATCTTAGTTTAACTATTTGAATAACTAATGGCGATCAACGAATTTGGGGATCAAATTCCTTGAAGTGGGGGAGGATGTAACACCCCGGTTAAATAATAAAATATGAAATTAAAATTTTGAAACATGTATTGGAATAAAATATGATAAATAGAAATAACTGAAAAACGTGCGGTTAATTATCGCTTAAATTATTACATCTCATGTGAAGAAGTAAATAAAAGAAAAGAAAAGGAATCTAATTTTTGTAAAAAAAATAGAATGACTAATTGAATCACTAATTCAACGTAAGATATATTAAAATGGATTAAAGTTATTAACTTGCTATTTAATGACTTCAATAATTTTCTTAGTTAAAGAAGATTATTTATTTTGAAAGTGGTCAAATTATATCAATATAAAGAAATAATTATTTTTCTACAATAACCATAAAAAGAATTTCATATTCCAGATGCAATCGAATTTTTCTATGATGATTTGAATTTAATAGGTAAAAATTAAATTATTGAATTTCACCCGTAGGCCAAAGTTTTGACTGATTTCTAAAAATATGGAAAAAAAATTTCATAAAGAGAACAAAGTGTTTAACAATAATGTCAACAGGGCCAACCCCTAATAAAAATTTAATTAGGCTGGATTAAAGAATTAATGGCCAAATTCGTTATTTTTATAAATTAATCTTAAACGACCAAATTGGAGTCCAATTATTAATCAATCGAGCCCAAACCAGGCCCAATCGAAAGGTTAACCCTAGGAACTCATTTTTCCTTCGAAACCCTAGCCTCTAGATGCTTCTCTCGACGGCGGCGGCGTGGATTTGGTCAATGTGCAAGTTTCTCGGCGCTTCTCCCCGTTTGACTCTCGAGTCCAATTCGATTGCTAGAACCCTCCATACACCCTATAACTAGAGGGCTTCGACAGCCCTAGGACCCAATTTGCTTCTCCAACTAGGGGTGCGGGCTATCGTGGCCGAACCAGGGAGAATTTGGGTGTTTGGTGGTGACACATTTTAGGGTTCCGGCGAGCGCGTCTCCTCTTTTCTTCTTTGATTAAGGTAGGTTTCTCTCAGGCCCAACCTAATTAATTAACATGATCGTATAGAGCACATTCTTAGCTTTCATTTGAATCCATTTTGCCTAATTCTTATCAACCATATCTTGCGTATTACTTGTTTCATTGTGAACATGCAATTAGGGTTTTTACTATTCATTTCTCCCTTGATTTAGGTAGGCTTATCATAGTTAAATCCCTAAATTGATCATGCTATATTGTGTATTTTCAAGTCCTCTTTCGATTGATAATAGTTTGCCCAATTTTAGATCACCATACTCAACGAATTTGGTGATACAAGTGAGGTGTGTCGGGACTCGCCAGAGGCCGGGGCGGGGACTGGGTAATGACCTTTTCAGTGACTGCCACTTGGCTTAGCGGTCGCCCGACAGATCGTTTGATTCTTATTTAGGGCTACGCTGCGCTTATCGGTCTCCCGATAGACCGCTTATGTGTCTAGCGGCCGCCCGATAGACCGCAAGGATCCTGTTTTGCATTTTGCTCTAGCGGCCGTAAGTTTGATCGCTAACCACGCTAAGCAGCCTTACCCTTGACAGTTTTAGGCTTCGGCCGCCCTCTTAGCGACCGTTTCTATCCCTGTTTCAGTAAAAAGGTTGATCATTTTTCGGCGTATTATGTCCTGTCATTCCTTATTTAAAAGCATGCTATTAGGGTTAAATACGTGGTACAAACACACTAATGATTAGGACTCATGAAACATTTGATTAAAGTCTAATTCCTTTTCCAAAATTATCCTTTCATGTTCATCATTCATGTATTATAAAATCATTGAAAAAGAGTAGAGTTACATGTTTATATAATTGATTAGTTGCAAGATTTTATTTCCGTTATATAGTTAGAACTTGTTTCAAGGCCGTGCCACTCTGGTGGTGTCGTCTTGAGCGATTATACCCATTTTCTGATGTTTATGGCACATTAATTCTTGGGCATCGAATACCTCTCCGTCGGATATTCCTTCCGCCGGATTAGGTGTTCATGTTCCGAGGCCTCCGTAAGCCATGCGAGCCTGGGATTCCCACTAGGACGCCGGGCAGGTTGTACCTTAAGTCCTTAACGCTCCTAATTGACCGAAATTATGATTTTTGGGTCAGCCCCTACTCTGTAAGGGTGCAGCCATGTTCATACCATTTTATGACCTTAGCGGTCCTCTACTGATCGTTTCACATTCAAGCCCTCCAAAAATTTCTGTTTTCATGTTTTGAATTGTGTGAGCTACTCTAGCCTATCCAGGCTATTGCACCTTGAGTTTTGACCTATTGTTAGGTCTATTCATGACATTATCCATTCTAAAGTCATTCCTTTGAATGACTACTCTCGATTAATGAGCTTATTGTTTGGAATCTCAATAAAATCAATATTCTTATATATTTTACCTTGGTTCCATGAGCTTGATCTTAGAACTCTTGGCCATTATTATTCGTGGATGTCTAGATTTCGTGGAATCTATGATCCAAACAAATCAATCCCAAGGCAATCATATTTAAGGGCCTAGTCTGGTCCTGGGAGGAGCACCCGAAATATACTTGTACCCCGGGGAGGTGGAATGACTAGGTGTGGCATTGTCACCGAGTACTATCTAGCGTGTGAGTCTATGACATTCCATATTCTCGTGAAACTTGTTATTCATGCTTGAAAGTGTGAAGTACTTGCTTGCGTGTCATAACTTAACTCGACTTGACTTGCCATTTATTGGAAAGTTCTTGTTAATGGTGCTTGATATCTCGACTTGTAAATGTTCCTTTCCATTATCTATCGATTATCTACTGATCTTGTTGGTTACTAGTTTTCTTTATTTGTGTTTCTCGCATTATTTATACATTCCTGAAGATGATTAATTACTTAAATTTTACCTGATGATCGAGAGTAATTCCTACTGAGCTTCTTGCTCACCCTCCCTTATTTCCATCCTTTTCAGGTAACTCGGTACATGGAATGCTTGAAAACTAGGCTCGGGCCAGCGTGATCGAGTGAACCTGGAACTTAGAGGCCGGAGTCTTTTTATTTTCTTGAGTCTAGTTAGTATAGTGGTTCTTGCTATTTTATCTTCTTTATTTCTATTTATTGAGTCTATTATTATAAAATTGAGTCAAATTTGTAATTCAATTTTCAAATATCAATAAAATTATATATTTCTCAAATTAATGGCCTCTATTTATCTTTGCTATTATTCTTCATTTGTTATTATGTTACTCTGATTAACCTGACTGTTTCGCTGCCACGTTCCGAGCAATGCTTCTCGCTGTTATCGGTTCGGGACGTGACAGAAGTGGTATCAGAGCCTTGGTTGTTTGAGTCCTAGGTTCTTGTCCATAAGTATAGCTTACCCTATGTAATAGGTCGTGTGACCTGTGCCATCCATTCATGTCACCTGGTGAGATTGGGTAGTGCCTCGGGTTAAATAATAAAATATGTATAAGATTGTGTAGCACGACACGTAAGGATAATAAAAATTTTAACCTTAGAATTATTTTTGCAGGTATTTAAGCTACTTTTGACATGAAAGCGAGAGGGTCCACGAGTAAGCTAAGGTCCGGTTCCGTTAAAAGGTGGTGAGTCCGTCGTAAAGAAATTCGAAGTAATAAGAAGAAAAAGAATAACCTTTTGTAAATAAAATATTTTCACTATCACAAAATTGGTCATCTAATCAAGGAGTGTTGGCGAAGGAGCGGAGTGTGTCTTCGTTGCGGAAATAAAGATCATATAATAGCTAATTGCCCTAAGCTACTTCCACAAGCAAAAACACAAGGAGAATTGGAACCGATTTCTATCAAATGAGGAATTATATAAGGTATCGTTCTCCCTCATCCTTAACTATAGTTAAATTCTTTTGCATTCCATTAATTGTATGATTAACATGTTATTTTGAATAGATAAGATCATCTTAGTTTAACTATTTGAATAACTAATAGCGATCGACGAATTTGGTGATCAAATTCCTTGAAGTGGGGGAGGATGTAACACCCCGGTTAAATAATAAAATATGAAATTAAAATTTTGAAATATGTATTGAATAAAATATGATAAATAGAAATAAATGAAAAACGTGCGATTAAATATCGCTTAAATTATTACATCTCATGTGAAGAAGTAAATAAAAGAAAAGAAAAGGGAATCTAATTTTTATAAAAAAAAATCGAATGACTAATCGAATGACTAATTCAATGTAAGATATATTAAAACGGATTAAAGTTATTAACTTGCTATTTAATGACTTCAATAATTTTCTTAGTTAAATAATATTATTTATTTTGAAAGTGGTCAAATTATATCATGAAAAAGAAATAATTAATTTTCTACAATAACCATAAAAAGAATTTCATATTCCAAGATGCAATCAAATTTTTCTATGATGATTTGAATTTAATAGGTATAAATTAAATTAATTAAATTTCACCCGTAGGCCAAAGTTTTGACTAATTTTTAAAAATATGAAAAAAAATTATTTTCATAAAGAGAACGAAGTGTTTAACAATAATGTCAACTGGGCCGACCCCTAACAAAAATTTAATTAGGCTGGATTAAGGAATTAATGGCCAAATTCGTTGTTTTTATAGATCAATCTTAAACGACCAAATTGGAGCCCAATTCTTAATCAATGGAGCCCAAACCAGACCCAATCGAAAGGTTAACCCTAGGAGCTCATTTTCCCTTCGAAACCCTAGCCTCTAGATGCTTCTCTCGACGGCTGTGGCGTGGATTCGCTCAATGTGCGAGTTTCTCGGTGCTTTTCCCCGTTAGACTCTCGAGTCCAATTGGATCACTAGAACCCTCCATACACCCTATAACTAGAGTGCTTCGACAGCCCTAGGACCCAATTTGCTTCTCCAACTGGTGGCACGGGATATCGTGGGCGAACCAGGGGGAATTTGGGTGTTTGGGGGCTGCACAATTTACTGTGCGAGCACGTCTCCTCTTTTCTTATTCAATTAAGGTAGGTTTCTCTTAGGCCCAACCTAATTAATTAACATGATCGTATAGAGCACGTTCATAGCTTTCATTTTAATCCATTTTGCCTAATTTTATCAACCATATCTTGCATATTACTTGTTTCATTGTGAACATGCGATTAGGGTTTTTACCGTTCATTTCTCGCCTGATTTAGGTAGGGTAATCGTAGTTAAATCCCTAAATTGATCATGCTATATTATGTATTTTCAAGTCCTCTTTCAATTGATAATAATTTGCCCAATTTTGGATCACCATACTGCACGAATTTTGTGATACAAGTGAGGTGTGTCGGGACTCGTCGGAGGCCGGGGCGGGGACTGGGTAACGGCCTTTTCAGTGACCGCCACTTGGCTTAGCGGTCGCCCGACAGACCGTTTGATTCCTATTTAGGGCTACGCTGGGCTTAGCGGTCTACCGATAGACCGCTTATGTGTCTAGCAGCTGCCCAATAGACCGCAAGGATCCTGTTTTACATTTTGCTCTAGCTACCGTAAGTTTGACTGCTAACCATGATAAGCGGCTTTACCCTTGACCATTTTAGGCTTTCGGCGGCCCTCTTAGCGACCGTTTCTATCCCTGTTTCAGTAAAAAAGTTGATCTTTTTTCGACGTATTATGTCCTGTCATTCCTTATTTAAAAGCATGCTATTAGGGTTAATTAAGTGGTACAAACACACTAATGATTAGGACTCATGAAACATTTGATTAAACTCTAATTCTCTTTCAAAAATTGTCCTTTCATGATCATCATTCATGTATTATAAAATGATTGAAAAAGAGTAGAGTAACATGTTTATATAATTGATTAGTTGCAAGATTTTATTTTTGATATATAGTTAGAACTTGTTTCAAGGCCGTGCCACTCCGGTGGTGTTGACTAGACCGATTATACCCATTTTCGATGTTTATGGCACATTAATTCTTGGGCATCAAATACCTCTCTGTCGGATATTCCTTCCGCCGGACTAGGTGTTCATGTTCTGAGGCCTCCGTAAGCCCCCGCGAGCGTGAGATTCCCACTAGGATGCCGGGCGGGTTGTACCTTAAGTCCTGAACCCTCCTAATTGACCGAAATTGTAATTTTTGGGTCAGCCCCTGCTCTGTAAGGGTGCGGCCATGTTCAGACCATTTTCTGACCTTAGCGGTCTCTGCTGACTATTTCACATTCAAGCCCTCCGAAAATTTTTATTTTCATGTTTTGAATTGTGTGAGCTGCTCTAGCCTATCCAGGCTATTGCACCTTGAGTTTTGACCTATTGTTAGGGCTATTGATGACATTATCCATTCTAAAGTCATTCCTTTGAATGACTACTCCTCTCGATTAATGAGCTTATTGTTTGGAATCTTAAGAAAACCAATATTATTATATATTTTACCTTGATTCCATGAGCTTGATCTTAGAACTCTTGGCCATTATTATTCGTGGCTGTCTAGATTTCGTGGGATCTATGATCTAAAACAATCAATGCCAAGGCAATCATATTTAAGGGCCCAGTCTGGTCCTGGGAGGAGCACCCGAAATGTACTTGTACCCCGAGGAGGTGGAATGACTAGGTGTGGCATTGTCACCAAGTACTATCTAGCGTGTTAGTCTACGACATTCCATATTCTCGTGAAACTTGTTATTCTTGCTTGAAAGCGTGAAGTACTTGCTTGCGTGTCATGACTCGACTCGACTTGACTTGAAATGGCCATTTATTGGGAAGTTCTTGATAATGGTGCTTGATATCTCGACTTGTAAATGTTCCTTTCCATTATCTATCGATTATCTTCTAATCCTGTTGGTTACTAGCTTGCTTTATTTGAGTTTCTCGCATTATTTATACATTCCTGAAGATGATTAATTACTTAAATTTTGCCTGATGATAGAGAGTAATTCCTATTGAGCTTCTTGCTCACCCCCTTTATTTCCATCCTTTTAGGTAACTCGGTAGATGGAACGCTTGAAAACTGGGCTCGGACCAGCGTGATCGAGTGAACCTGGAACTTAGAGACAGAAGTCTTTTTATTTTCTTGAGTCTAGTTAATATAGTGGTTCTTGCTATTTTATCTTCTTTATTTCTATTCATTGAGTCTATTATTGTAAAATTAAATCAAATTTGTAATTCAATTTCCAAATATCAATAAAACTATATTTTTCTCAAATTAATGGCCTCTATATATCTTTGCTATTATTCTTCATTTGTTATTGTGTTACTCTGATTAACCTGACTATTTCGCTACCACGTTCTGAGCAATGCTTCCCGCTGCTCTCGATTCGGGGCGTGACAATACAGGTATATCTATGCATGATGAACGAGTAAGAGATCAAGAACTGTATAGAGAGAGTATCGCATGATTTCAAGTATTTGTCAAGCAGGATATCAAGAACTTATAGATGTCGATACAATTTTCCAAAGAATTCGTGTTCAAGCAAGTAAGAATCATGTTCAAGCAAGTAAGAATTATGTTCAAGCAAGTAATATCAAGTACGTGTTACTGGAATTGGCTATTTCAATCAAGCAAGTACTTTGCCCTTTTTCAGGCCACGCAAGTCAAGTATTACCCATTCTAGGCCACGCAAGTCAAGTCAAGCAAGTAGTGTCACGAGAGAGTAAGTGTGGAATGTCTCAAGTCAAGCAAGCAAGTACTTCGGTGCAATGCTTAAACACCATGATCATTCAACTCCCATGGGCACAAGTACTTTCGGGCGCTCCTCCCAGGACCAGATCGGGCCCTATATGCACAGCATTTCATGTATTTCTTTTCACATCAACTCTCATTTATAGCCAATATGGAATTTCAAGGGTTGACCATTGTAGGATATACATAAGGTAGATTTTTCATGGAATGGAGTTCAAGGACATATATTATGCAAGAAATGAACTAGGGTTATATCGGTATAAGTCACGAGACTAATCATGGAATCGGAATGCACTGAATTGGCGCCTAGAGGTTAGCCAGTCTTTCATGAGTTGGCGCCTGGGGGACAGCCATCCTTTCAGAAATTAGCACCTGGGGGTCAGCCATTCTTTCAAGAAATGGCACCCAGGGGGCAGCACATCTTTCAGTAAATGGCGCCCAGGGGGCAGCCCATCTTTCAGCAAATGGGGCCTAGGGGGCAGTGCTTCTTTCAGGAATTATATATATATATAAAGAGAAAATGTGTGACAACCCGGATTCCGGATACCAGATATACCCGGTAGGACAACCGAATACACCTGATACCACTTGGAACCCGCGAGGCCTCCCAAGAGTGGTATAGCTCCGAAGGGAAAAAGGATTGTCGTGTAGTACATTGAACTGACAGATATAAAAGCAAGGAATTAAATTTCACTAGATCAGGTTTGCTAAAGTAGCAGAAATAAAATTACAATTTAATTAACAGATTTTAAATAATTATATACCAGAGTCAAGTCCAAAGCTAAAGACAGCAGTCTAGTAGTACAGTCGACAGAAAGAAAAGACATACCAAGAAGTCGGGGGAAGCCCGACGGAGGTACCAGCTGGCAGCTACGACTCGAACTCCAGGACCCGCGGAAGCAGAACGAACACGTCACCCCACGTGAAAAGCAGGGGTGAGCCTCATGTCACTGGATCAGTAGGGGTCACGCGGATCCCCACTGAAAAACACGTAGTAACACTGAATAATAGGGACAGCAGCAAGAAACAACACTAGAAAGCTACAAAAGAAAGGGAAGCAGGAGTAGGGAATGGGTAAGGACGAGGGGAATAACCCGAATAGGCAAGCAGGTCTAGAAAGAGAAAGAGGAGTAGGGAGCAGCAAGGAAAAGGGAAAAAACCCAAAAAAAACACCCCAACCTACACCTACAACATGCATGCAAAAGAAGGCCAAGAAAAGACCTAGATAGGCACAGGCAACACGACCGGAGTGTCATGCACCAGACAAGACACAGACCTCGAGTACAGCCACGGAAAGGCCAACCCAGACAGGTCATGACAACCCCACAAGTGTCTCGACTACCCACCGATCGCTGATCGAGTCGCAGACCCACACGAAACATAGGTACAAGTACTAGTCAGGGTCACGCCCGTCGACGTCAGTCCTCAGCTCCTGACCACGTGTGCACACACTGGCTCCTGCCTAGAGCCAGGCCTCTAGCTAGTTTTCTCCCCCCTTAGGACGCTACGGTAACCGCAAGAGCAGACAGAAACTAGCTTACAAACCGTATATCGGGGTCACCCCTCGATTGCTAGACGTCTAGGGTGATGCAAGGAAGAAGCTCAAACGTGGCGCTGAAGTACAGACAGTCAAACATACACTGTCACCCGTACCTCGAACACCAAAGGTAGCACAGGAAACTGCCGATAGACTCGGAAACGTAGTCCTAGCCTTCATAGGAACATCAACCGACGTCCACGGGAAAAGCGGCCAGACCACGGGAGCAACAGACATCACCCTAACATAGACAGACACGCACACACAGACCTACCCCAAAACAGCCCCTAACATTACCTAGAACGAACCCACAACACACGACCGCACACCGAAAACCCCAACGGCCATCACGACCACAATAGGACTGTAACGGCCTAGCACAGGCGCGTTACACGGGCCTGACGCACCAGGGCAGGCGCGTCAGAGCCAACAGGCACGAAAACACAACACGAGCCACGTAACGCACTAGGGCAGGCGCGTTACAATGGCCAAACACACGAGCGCAGACGCGTTGCGCCCACCTAACGCGTGAGGACAGGCGCGTTACGCCAACCGACCCAAAACTGAAACTCGGACAAACAGCACGTAACGGTCCATGGCGGACGCGTTACGACACTGTGACGCATGGGGGCAGGGCCGTTAGAGACAACCGGCACAGCCACCCAACCCAGCTAAAAAAGAGTGTAACGGCCTGGGGCAGGCGCATTACACAAACCTGACGCACCAGGGCGGGCGCGTTAGGGGAACCGACCGAGCCAAAACACAAGAGATAAAATAGGCGTGACGCATCAGCCCGGACGCGTTAGAGAGCTGTGACGCGCCTCCCCTGGGCTGTCACACTCCCAAAACCACGAAGAACTAAAAATGCCCAGACGCTGTGACGGTCTGCCGTAGGGCCGTCAAGGACATGTGACGGTCTCTGAAACGACCGCTACACCGGTCACGGTGGGAAAACAGTGGAAATGCCAAATCGGGCCGTTCCACTCCCCATTCACGCCGAAGCGCAGGGGAAACAAATCTAGACGACGAAAAATAACTCTAGGAGGCTCAAAAGCCCACATGCAAGCCCTAAAACAAGAGATCGGGGCGATTTAGACAAATCGACCCTAAACGAGTCACCGAGGTTCCCGGACTCCTACCGGACTCGAATGACCACCGATCGACACAAAATTAACGTGGATAGGATCCAACATCCTAGCGGTCATCTTGATACTAACTAGACCAAGAATGGTTACCATTTTTCGGTGAACCCTGATAACCCCAAAAACTACGGTTTTCACTAAACCGACCCGATCTCCCCCGATCGAGCACCAAACTATGCACGGAAGCAGGGAAAACGTGCAGAACGAAGTGGTCCATCTCCCTACCTCCACCAAAGAAACCGTGCCCTGAAGGGACTAAACTGCACCGAAAACCGCACCGTGAGCTCAAACGCCGACTTTGAATCCACCGTTCGGGATCGCGCCAAAATCACTCCATCCTTGCCCCGTCGCGCACCCAACCAGCTCCACAGCATCCCCAGCACTCCCCCCTAGGTCCTCCGTCTGCAGTTGGAGCCGAGGAAGCTCGAGAGGAGAGAAAATGGGAGAGAGAGACGGCGGCGGCGTGAATGAGAAGGAGGAGAGAGGAAGGAAAAGAAAAAGGAAAGAAATTACGAATTTTCCTAATTTCTGAAAAATCTGATTTTTGGCCCTATCTCCAAAAAATACGCAAAAATAGCCAAAACGACCGGCTCGGAGAGTACGTCGTCACTGTAGCATCCACGAGTCGATGAGCTGACAAATAAACTCACCGTAGGGTTCCGTAACTAGTACGAGAGAAAAACCCACACGGATCGTAAAACTCAACTCGGGAGCTACAAAAGCGAACCGAAACTCACCGAAAAGGATCCGAAAGACCCAATAAGGATCCAACAAAGATCCGGGACATTACATCCTCCCCTCCTTTAAGAAATTTCATCGTCGAAATTCAAGGACTAGCAAGGGCAAGCAGGGAAGAACAACCCGACAACACAACCACAATATGACCTAATGCCAGCTGAAGAATGTACTGGACTTAGCGACTCTGGACACCGTATATCTGAGATTCCCATGTACTTCACACGACAACGCTCTGATACCAACTATGGTGACCCGGATTTCGGATACCAGATATACCCGGGAGGACAACTGAATACACCTGATACCACTTGGAACCCGCAAGGCCTCCCAAGAGCGGTAAAGCTCCGAAGGGAAAAAGGATTGTCATGTAGTACATTGAATTGACAGAAATAACAGCAAGGAATTAAATTTCATTAGATCGGTTTGCTAAAGTAGTAGAAATAAAATTACAATTTAATTAACAAATTTTAAACAATTATATACTAGAGTCAAGTCCAAAGCTAAAGACAGCAGTCTAGCAGTACAGTCGACAGAAAGAAAAGACGTATCAAGAAGTCAGGGGAAGCCCGACGGAGGTACCAGCTGGCAGCTACGACTCAAACTCCAGGACCTGCGGAAGCAGAACGAACACGTTACCCCACCTGAAAAGTAGGGGTGAGCCTCGTGTCACTGGCTCAGTAGGGGTCACACGGATCCCCACTGAAAAACACGCAGTAACACGGAACGACAGGGACAACAGCAAGAAACAACACTAGAAAGCTGCAAAAGAAAGGGAAGCAGGAGTAGGGAACAGGTAAGGACGAGGGGAATAACCCGAATAGGAAAGCAGGCCTAGAAAGGGAAAGAGGAGTAGGGAGCAGCAAGGAAAAGGGAAAAAGCCAAAAAAAAACACCCCAACCTACACCTACAACATGCATGCAAAAGAAGCATAGAAAAGACATAGACAGGCATAGGCAACATGACTGGAGTGTCGTGCACTGGACAAGACACAGACCTCGAGTATAGCCACGGAAAAGCCAACCCGAACAGGTCACGACAACCCCACAAGTGTCTCGACTACCCACCGATCACGGCCTACGCGAGCCCGGTCGAGTCGCAGACCCACACGGAAACACAGGTACAAGTACTAGTCAAGGTCACGCCCATCGATGTCAGTCCTCAGCCCCTGACCACGTGTGCACACACTGGCTCTGCCTAGAGCTAGGCCTCTAGCTAGTTTTCTCCCCCCGTAGGACGCTACAGTAACCGCAGGAGCCGACGAAAACTAGCTTACAAACCGTATATCAGGGTCACCCCTCGACTACTGGAAGTCTAGGGCGACGCAAGGAAGAAGCTCAAACGCGCCGCTGAAGTACAGACAGTCGAACATACACTGTCACCCGTACCTCGAACACCAAAGGTAGCACAGGAAACTACCGACAGACTCAGAAACGTAGTCCTAGCCTTCATAGGAACATCAACCGACGTCCACGGAGAAAGCGGCCAGACCACGGGAGCAACAGACATCACCCTAACATAGACAGACACGCACACACAGACCTACCCTAAAACAGCCCCTAACATTACCTAGAACAAACCCACAACACACGGCCGCACACCGAAAAGCCCAACGGCCATCACGGCCACAACAGGACTATAACGGCCTAGCACAGGCGCGTTACACGGGCCTGACGCACCAGGGCAGGCGCGTCAGAGCCAAAAGGCACGAAAACACAACGCGAGCCACGTAACACACCAGGGCAGGCACGTTTCAACCACTACAAGAAAAAGCGCGATTTGGGACGGACTTTTGCGACGAAATTTGAGATGGATTTTCCGTCTCAAATTTGGGACTGATTATTTTCTGTCTCAAATTCCGTCTCAAATATGGAATTTGGGACGGAATTGGCGACGGAATTTGGGACGGAAAAATTCGTCCCAAATTTGAGACGTAATTTGTGACGGTTTTTTAGAACTGTTTGAAATTTGTGACCAATAAATTGCGACGGACCGACTCCGTCGGAAATCCGTCTCAAAATCTGTCACAAAACACATTTGCGACGGATTTCACAAACGGCCCCTTGTCAAATCCGTCGCAAATGTGTTTTGCGACGGATTTTGAGACGGATTTCCGATGGAGTCGGTCCGTCGCAATTTATTGGCCACAAATTTCAAACAAATCTAAAAAACCGTCACAAAATCCGTCTCAAATTTGGGACGGAATTTTTCCGTCCCAAATTCCGTCGCCAATTCCGTCCAAATTCCATATTTGAGACAGTATTGGAGACGGAAAATAATCCGTCCCACATTTGAGACGAAAAATCCGTCTCAAATTTTCGTCGCAAAAGTCCGTCCCAAATTTGATTGCCCATAATCAAATTCTTTTAAAAATTCTTTATGATTATGTTCTAAGTTTAAAAGATTTTCTGGTTTGTTTGCCCAATGCACATGCATCACATATTTTTGAATTTGCTTTGAATTGAATTTTGGGTAAACCTCTAACTAGATCATGCTTGACCAGTTTATTTAAAGTGTTGTAACTAGCATGGCCTAACCTCCTATGCCAATTAAAAGCATTATTATCTAGGTTGGCAGACAAACACAAATTGGATGCTGAATTTTCATTCAGGTCTACTATGTAGACATTATTGACTTTATGCCCTACAAATTTAACTATGTCAGAATTTATTTCAAAAATCTTGCATGCATGGTTATCAAAAACAACTTTGTGACCCTTGTCACACAGTTTACTAATGCTTAGAAAATTATGCTCGAGACCTTCAACAAGTAAAACTTTCTCAACAATGTTTGAGGGAAACTTACCAATGGTGCCTGACCAAATTATTTCACCTTTGTTCTTCCCTCCAAATTTCACCAAACCTCCTACCTTCAGTTCTAGCTCACTAAACATGGTTCGGTCTGCTGTCATATGCCTAGAACAGCCACTATCTAAGTACCATCTGTTGTGCATGGCAGCCAGGCTGACCTGTAAACAAATCAAGTAGAAAATTTTGGAACCCAAGAAAAGTTGGGTCCAAAAGTATGATTCAAGTCCTTCATCAAGTTTTTAGGAATCCAAAGCTTTCCAATACTTTTCTTCTGATTAATTCTCATGTTTTCAGCATTGAAAGGTTTGGTGGCAGCATGCATTGAGTTTGGTCTTCTTTGAGCTTTATTAGAAAGAAGTTTGTTCCAATTGCTTCGATAATTGTTTCTGGGATATCTCATGAAGCCATCTTGTCTTGGAAAAACATAATTATTGAAAGATTCTTGATGATAACCAAAATGTGGCCAGTATGTTTTGTTTTGGTTCATGTTTTTTTTTCCTTGGTTTTTTGTTCTGGGTGACCTTCATCGACCTGGAGTGTGAGTTGCATCGACGCATCTCAGTTTGATAGCCAGAGTTAATTCTGCCTGTGATAGAGTGACTCGACTCAGCACTTGGGCTAGGTCGGTGCAGGGTTGTTTTCACAGTTGGTTTGCCCTGAATTTTTATTTGTTGTCCAGAGTAATTTGCTGAGCCAGCCTTTATGAAACTTTTCATTTTGGGTTCCTCGACAACACTTTTGCTATTTGAACTAGATGGGGTGTCCAGTTTTTCTTTACCCTTCTCTTGACAGAAGATCACAGTTTTGAGTTCAAATGGCTTTTTGTTTGATGGATTATACCTCAATCCTTCTTTGTTGAAATTTATTTTCACACCTAGCATGGTATCTAGGTTTGTCTTCCCCTGAACAAATTTTTCCAGCATGGCTTATTTATCGTTTAGATCCTTTTGAAGCTTTTCAAATTGTTTTTGAATTTCAGAATTAGCATTCTTGACAGCTTCATGTTTTTCAGTGGTGAGTTCATTTTCTTTTTGAATTTCTTAAATTTTCATTTTAAACTCATCCAGATTTTTCTTAGCCTCCTCATTTTCAGCTTTCAAATTGTCATTGTCAATTCTTAGTGAATTTAATTCTTCAATTTGCTTTTTGAGATTTTCATTTTCTTTTTCCACATTTTTTTGATCCTGAATAACATTATTCAATTTTCTTTCATCATCTTATATTCCTATGTTTGGCAATTAAACTTATCTAACAGATCTGCATAGGCATCTTCCCAATCATCAATTGAATACATTTCGAAGGGATTGCTTACCTCTTTATCACTGTTGGCCATGAGACACAGCCTTTGCTCTTCTTCATCTGAGGTTTCTCCTACGATGTCTTCTACTTCATCGATCCATGTGCAAACCATGGCCCGAGGCTTCTTTTTTTGAGCCTTGAAGTTCTTCCTCATCAACTCGGGGCAGTCCCCTTTCATGTGACTTGGCTTTTTGCAGTGAAAACAAGTAATTTTGTCAAAGTTTCTATTTTTATCAGATTTGAAATTTGGACTCTTACCAGCTTGTTGCCCCCTTCTTCTCCTGAAGGTTTTGCCTCTGATTCTTAAGAACCTCTGAAATTGTCGAGTCAGCATAGCTTGTTGTGCATCATCAAGATCTGAAAAACTCTCATATTATTCACTGCTCTCTCTACTACTCCGAGACACTTTGTGGGCTATAGTTTTTCTTTTCTTGTTTTCTTCCACACTACTCATGAGATTAATCTCATATGTCATCAGTGACTCCATTAGCTCCATCACTGTCATAGTGGACAGATCCCTAGATTCCTCTATCATAGTGGCTTTCTTGTGCCACACTGGGGTTAGAGACCTAAGAATTTTCCTAACTAGATCACTTTCCTGAAATTGTTTTTCTAGTGCCTTAAGACTATTAGTGATCAGTGAGAGCCTCACATACATCTCAGATATGTTTTCTTCATGCTTCATATTAAACAATTCATAATTTGAGGTGAGCATGTTTACCTTAGTTGCTCTCACCTGGGATGTTCCTTCATAGATCAGCTCCAGCTTGTCCCACATCTTCTTGGCAATTTTGCAAGCTGAGATCCTTGAATATTCTCTGGATGCACGACACACTGCATGATGTTGAGAGTAGTCCAGTTGATAGTTGACAATCTAATCTGTTCCCTGGTCCATGTGCTTTCATCTTCAGGAAGTTCAAATGGACCGCTGGTGACAACCCTCCACAGCTCATGGCTCTGAGCTCGTAAGAACACCTCCATCATGTTCTTCCAAAACAAGTAGTTAGCAGCATCAAAGAATGAGGGTCTATTTATTGAATGCCCTTCAGCTATGAAGCTGTGAGCATTGCTGGTTCCAAGTCTTCCCTGGTCGTTGGACCACATTGTGGGAAACCTGCTCTGATACCAATTGATAGATAAAAGAGATGAGATCTAGAAGGGGGGATGAATAGATCTACTACCAAAAACTTCACGGATGAAAAACTCTGAAGTACTGCACTTAGATCTGGCACTCAAGAAGGTATCATTCACCACATCGATCAGTTCAGGCAACCAAGCAAGCAACATATACGCATAAGCAATAAAGGATGCAGTAAGATAGCAGAAGAACTAAACTCAACCTAACAATCAATCAGAACTGCAAATGCCAATTAATCACAAGCCAGGGACAGTACTAGGCAGAGGGTTGATCAAAGGATCTCCTCATGCAAGGGGCGATGTTCTGGATAGGTGTAACCTATCTTTCCCACCACGTCTTTTGATATACTTCCTGGTTGTATACAATTGCAAGTGCCAATTAAGAACACACATCACAAATGAGACAGGCGATTTTTAGGTGGTTCGATTGCTACCCGCAATCTACATCCACCCCTCACTCCCTTAGAGTGAGGCTTCCTTGCTCAACAAAGCAAACAACAGACTTAGTCTACGACAACATCTGTAACCACAGCTTCACCCCCGAGGAACACACTCCTCGCTTCTTCTGGATTTCCAGAAGGAACCCGGAGGAACAACCTCCCTTCCTCTATGACCGCAGAGGGAACCCCATGAACTGCACCCTATAGTTCACGCAACTAGAGGTTTGAGCCTCTTATCCTCTGATGCACAGAGGGGACTCTGGAGAATACTCTCCGTTCCTCAGATAGTACTCTGAGGGAACCACAAACATGTTCGAAACAAAGAATAGAAAGAAAAATAGTAGAAATGTAGGAATTCGATCGGAAAAGAAAACACAAGAAATGTAGCTTCGAATTGAAGCAATCTCCTAAGGAGATGGGCTGGCTGCACTCAATTCTCTCTTCCTCTCAAGGTGGTTCTCTCTTTCTTTTTCTTCTGGAAGAGCTCTTTCTGAATTCGCAATGGCAACGAAGGCAACAGCTTTAGCAACCTCTCTTGAATGGAGCGGCTGATATATATAAGTAGAGCATCGTCTTCCATTTGAGACTCCGATCACCAGCAAGGATAATCCATTGTTCGACGTGGAAAAAGTAATATTTAGATGATATGAATCTTCTAGAAACTTGCCACGTGGGTTGTAATTTGCGCGCCAAAACTTCCATGAGAGCTGGCACGTTATTCGCCAAGGTTAAATCATTGGTCCATTGGGCAGAGGGAATATCCTGACACTTTTATCCTTCCATAGCTTGGCCACATGGATTGGATTGTGTGCCAATATGAATTCAGGTTGCTGGCATGTCATTCACTTGAATTCTCCCATTTGAGAATAAAGCTAAGCTGCGTCGATGCATCGTGAACACAGAGCCCTTGGCCAAAAGACTTTGGATGCTGGCTTTTTTCTTGGTGCGTCGATGCAGCTACTTGGTGCTTCGACGTTGTGTGACTTGATGGCTGATTTTGTTCTTGATGTGACGGTGCAGCGTGAAGATAAAACTTTTAGATAGAAGAGCTTCGACTGCTGGATTTTGACTTGGTGTGTCGACGGATCTTCTTGATGCATCGTGGTGATGTTCTTTCGCAAACCATATTTGAACTTGATGCATCGAGGCAATACTCTGTTGCTTCGAGGCAGAGCTTTGGAATTTGTTTCTTAAGCATCACTGCGTCGATACAGAAAACTAGAAATAGCTTCATTGGACATCACTGCCTCGAGGCAGTGGTAATCCTGCTTCGACCTCTTATTATAATCACAACACTTACTCTTTTAGATTTTTCTTCTGGAAGTTTCACCTTCTTCCTTAGTAAGCTTGATATGATATTTCATAGAACTTCCTCACTCTTTTAATATAGCTTCAGCAGCCAGAGTATCTGCAATTTAGACTTATTGTGTTAGTTAGTGAACTACATTGCATTGACATCATCAAAACATGCAGAATACAACAATGGTGACCATGGACCATGGACCATCATAATGGGCCCTCTAAGCTAGGAAGCCCATAAGAGAGGGAGTGGCCCAATTGGGCTTCAAGTGGCCTTGAGGCCCAATCTAAAAATAAACCCCCTAATGGACCCTTTTGATGACATTAGCCCAATGGCTTATAATTAGCCTTACAAAGTAACCCAAATGACATAAAATACAAACTCAATAAAATTAGTTGCCTTGCTTCGTTGTCCCCATCACTAAGTCCCAATGTGGAGCAGCACTTGCTGGCAATAGATCCAGGGGGGAGCCAGTGAAACAATATCCCCGGCGCATGCGACTGGAGCTGATTAACCAGATAAACAAAGAAGTAGACAAGCTCATCAATGTCGGCTTCGTTGAAGAGAATCAGTACACCACATGGTTGGCTAACATGGTGCCCATGAAGAAGAAAAATGGGCAGATAAGAATATGTGTTTACTTCCAAGACCTCAATAAGGCATGCCCGAAAGATGATTTCCCAGTGCCAATCACCGAAGTAATGATAGATGCCACTACTGACCATGAAGCTCTGACATTTATGGACGGGTCATTCGGCTACACCCAAATATGGATCGCTGAGCAGGACAGGATCCACACAGCCTTCCGAACACCCAAGGGTATCTTCCACTACAAGAGAATGCCGTTCGGTCTTAAGAACACCGGTGCTACATATCAAAGAGCCATGACAAAAATCATTGATGATCTGCTCTATAAGAAGGTGGAATGCTATATTGATGATCTTGTTGTCAAGACCAGGAGAAGGGAGGACCATTTGCAAGACCTGCGGGTGATATTTCAAAGGCTTAGGTAGTATGAGCTGAAAATGAATCCAATGAAATGTGCCTTCGGGGTATCTAGCGAAAAATTCCTCGGGTTCATTGTTAGATACAAAGGAATTGAAATAGACCCAGAAAAAATAAAAGTAATACAAGAATTACCTCGCCAAGGAGCCTCACCGAGCTGCGGTCTCTGCAAAGCCGGCTAGCCTATATCTGTCGGTTCATCTCCAACTTATCAGGACGGTGTCATCCTTTCCATAAATTGATGATGATGGATGTACTCTTTTACTGGGACGAAGAATGTTAGGCAGCCTTTGAAAAGTTGAAGGAGTACCTAAGGACCCCTCCTGTACTCCGTGCACCAATAAAAGGAAGGCAAATAATTCTCTATATAGTTGCTACTCATTACTCACTGGGGGCAATGATGGCCCATAACAATGAAGAAGGAAACGAACAAGCTTTATATTATCTCAGCAGGAGATTGGTGAGAACTGAAGAGAAGTATACCTTCATTAAGAAGATCTGCTTAGCCCTGGTCTTCGCTGTTAATAAGCTCCGGCACTACATGCTATCCCATGAGATAAAATTAATATCCAAAGTGGATCCACTCAAATATATATTGTCTCAACCAGCACTCAAAGGTCAGTTAGGCAAATGGGCAGTGATCCTTATGGAATTGGATATCTCCTATGTACCGCAGAAAGCCGTCAAAGGACAAGCTATCATGGACTTCTTTTCGGCGCACCCAGTCCCAGAAGACTCTCCGCGGGAGGCAAAGATTCCTAATGATGAAACCCTAGAGACATGCCAAGCTCAGCAGGTTACATGGTAGCTATACTTTGATGGAGCATCAAGAACTAAAAATTCCCTGGCTGGCCTTATCAAGGTCATAGCAGGGGCAAGCATTGTCATGAAATAGCCGACAAGGGAGGTTATATATACCTCTTGTTCAATAAAAAAGCCATGCACTAACAATGAAGCTGAATATGAAGCACTGATAATTGGGCTTCAGATTTCCCTCAATATGGAGATCCAAATGTTGCAAGTATTTGGCGACTCCATGCTCGTTGTCAAGCAAATACAAGGGGAGTTCAATGTCCGGAAGCTAGAACTTGCTCCTTACCACCGAAAGGCGCTGCACCTCATGACGAAGGTTTACTTCATTGAGCTTAATCATATAGGCTGAGGGTAAAATGCTCAAGCTAATGCCCTGGAAAAATTGACAAACACCCTAGCCGTCCCACCAGATGAGACTTTGAATATCGTCGTGATCAATCGACGGCAAGTCCCCAGTGTTGAGTCTCTCCAGTTGATTTTGATGATAACAGAACCCCCGCATTACAAATATGTAGATAACTTGGTTAAAACTCTCCCAAAGCCATTTTCACTAAAGCAAATGTTCAAACTCATCATGCCTTAACAAATACCCCGATCAAGTCCAAACAAGCTCATATTATATGGACATTCTTGCAAGCATAAGCCTTCAATATAAGGATATGATTTATGCACTGAACTGGATTGTTTGTGCAGGATTTCCAAAGTTCGGTTGACCTTAGAGCATGGGCCGGTCGACCTAAATTAACAGCGTTCAGAAATCTATAGGAATTTACAGTTCGGTCGATCGCCTACCCTAGACTGATCTACCGGTTTTCCCAGCGTTGAAAGGTTCACTTTCTGTAAAATTTCAGTCGACTGCCCACCTATGCCCAGTCGACCACCAGCTTCAAAGCCTCCATTGTTGACTTGGTTTTCTCCACAAGGCTGAAGCATCTATCAATGGTTTTTTAATCCCAAAAGTCTCCAGACATCTCTGGAATTGTGGATCTGTGTCTTGGGTTGTCCTTGACTATCCAAGTTATATAAAAACATCTCTTTGGGGAAAGAAACCCTAATCACTCAAGGGAGATCAAAGGGGGCTGCCAAGCGAGAAAGAGTCCTGCTACTGTAGCTCGTGAACAGTGTTCCATGCAAGAAGTTCTTCATCCATCTCCAAGCTTCTCAAGCTCAATCTGAGGCCAATCAACCCAAGTCAAGTGGAGATTAAGCTGCATCCAAAATCCTCTTCATCCACTAAGGTGGAGCTTAAATTTGAAGCTTTTATTTTGTGTTTCTTCTTTCATTTCTAATTGAGCTTCAAGTGTGTGTTCCGGTAATATCTAAACACTTGTGTGTGTGGATCTACATAGATCCGTGTGTGTGTGTGTGTGTGTGTGTGTGTGTGTGTGTGTGTGTGTGTGTGTGTGTGTGTGTGTGTGTGTGTGTGTGTGTGTTTCTCTTTCTTCACTTTTCTATGTTATTCGGTGCTTGTGCACCTTCGTGGGAGTTCCGAACTCCTCACGAGTCTGTGTGTGTGGTTTGATCTCGTAATCTTTTACAAGATAGTGTGGGAATCCTCACAGATCGTGAGGGGTGGACGTAGGTTGCCGCTGTTGCATCCGAACCACCTAAAAATCGTGTCTCTTGTGTGGCTTGATCCTTCTCTCTTATCACCAGTATGTGCAAACACACATATAGATTAACTTGGTTGTATTGATTGAGTTAGATTTAGCATAATCTATCATTTTCACATTACATCTCTGGTATATTAAAAGGTGAGTTCGGATTGACAAGGCAAATCTTGTCAGAAAGATACCACTTTGCGTGAGTAGAATCTTCAGATTCCCACCTCCGCCACAGTACCAAAGATCAGTTGAGTGTGGTAGATCTTGCTAGATCTGATAGTTTTTATTTAGATCTGAACTTCATTGTGGCTATTCCTCTCACTTGTTTAAATCGACTAAAGTTTTCTTAAAATCTGTAATCACCTAATTTACCCCCCCTCTTGGGTGTCATTGATCATGAGATTTCAATTGGTATCAGAGCTAAGGCTCTATATTTTTTAGATCTAACGATCTAGAGAAGTATATAGATCAATGGTCAATAAGCGGATGATGCCTGAGGGTCACTCAATCTACCATCCTCCATACTTCGACAGCTCGAATTACTCCAATTGGAAAAATTGGATGCATGTTTTTCTGAGAGCCCAAGAGTATGATATTTGGAGGGTGGTGGACAAGGGTCCATATGAGATCTCTAAAAATGAAGACCAATGGAAACCTATGGATATTAAGAAATCCATAGTGAACTTTAATGCTATGAACATTATGCAATGTGCTATTCATCCTAATGAATACTCTCGTGTTTCTATGTGTAGCTCAGCCAAAGAAATGTGAGACAAGCTGCGGCTTATTTATGAAGGAACCTCCGAAGTCAAGGAAACTAAAGCCAATATGCTGGTCAGGGATTATGAGTTGTTTAAAATGAAGTCGGAGGAGACAATCTCATAAATGTTTGCAAGGTTAACAGAAATTACCAATGGTCTTAAGGGCCTTGGGAAGGAGTATACAAACTCCAAACTTGTGAGGAAGGTATTGAGATCCCTTCTACCAACGTGGCACATAAAAGCTACAGTCATTGAAGACTCAAAGAATCTGTCTACAATCTCCCTGGATGAGCTCATAGGGTCACTTATGACCTATGAGATTAACATCAAAAGAACTGCGGTAGAGGAATCCAACAAGAAGAAAACCATTGGCTTGAAAGCCAACTAGTCTTATGACGACTCCCAAGAAGAGGAGTCCAGCGAGGAGAGTAATGAAGAAGAAGACTTGGCTATGCTGACCCATCAAGTGAAGAAATGTCTTAGAAAAAAGAAGAAATTTCAAGGAAATTTCAGAAAGGGGCAAAGGAAGCCCGTTCAAACCTAGGGTGAGTCAAGCAAGCCAAATAGCATTATATGCTATGAGTGCAAGAAGCCCGAACACATGAGAGGAGAGTGCCCAGAATTGAAGATAAAGTTCAAGAAGGAAAATTTCAAGAAATCTAAAGCCATGGTCGCTACATGGAGCGACGAAGAGGACGAACAGTCCAACGAGGAGCTGGAGGAGCTCGTGGAAAGCTTGTGCCTCATGGCACATGAGGATGACTCAGCCGAGGTAAATTCTCACCCTGATTTTATTTCAAATGAACAATGGGAGTCAGAATATGAAAAGTTGTATACAAAATATAGAAAAATCAGATCTGAAAATAAAACTCTCAAAAAGAAAATTAATGATTTATCACATGAGGATTCTTCTGCGAAGTTTGAAAAACTTGAGCAAGAATGGTTTGAACTAATAGAAGAAAAAGAGATTTGGTCTCAAACAATTTCAGATCTTGAAAAATCCAAAGAAGAATTATCATGTAGAATATCTGAAATAGATTTTTTTTTTTGAGAAATTGGAAACTGAAAAAGGAGTTTTGATATCCACGATTTCAAAACTTGAAAAGAAAAATGAAAGTTTAAATGAAGAGGGCTGAACTGCAGTCCACCTTATCTAAGTTTGTCAAAGGTAAACAAAACTTAGATAACTTGTTGGAGTTAAGGTTAACTTTCAAAAGGAAGGTTTAGGATACATTCCCTAGAACAAAAAATCTGTTGAGCATAAGTTCACAACATCCTATGTTCATGAAAAAGAGAATAATTGTGCATCATGCTCACACACTAAGCCATCACATGTCCAATCTAAACCACGTAGATACCAAGAAGATTTTCAAATGTAAATTACTTTCATTGTGGCAGATTTGGTCATGTTATCACTGATTGTTGGTTCAAACAGAAAATCAAAGGAATCATGCTATTTGGACTAGAAAGAGATACATGCAGAATTGGACTAACTCCTCTAGACCCAAATTCATTTAGGTACCAAAATTAATTTCATGAGAATGTTATTTTTTACAGATGTGCCTTGAAGCCAAGGGGAGCAAATGGTACCTCGACAGCGGTTGCTCAAGACATATGACAGGGGACAAGAAAGTGTTCTCTACTATGCAAGACAAGGATGGGGGGCTGGTTGCCTTTGGTGGAAAGGATAAAGGTAAGATCATTGGAATTGGCAACATAGGTAAGAATTCTGAAATTCTTATCGAAAATGTGCGTTTAGTGAAGGGTTTAAACCACAATCTTTTAAGCATAAGCCAACTATGTGACAAGGGTTTTAAAATTGTTTTTGATGAAACTCATTGCCTTGTCACGAATAAAATCTCTAATCAAATCAGATTCATTGGCAAAAGGAATAATAATGTGTATACTGTTGATCTTGATGATGTTGCTGGTGATGATGTGTGCTTGGTAGCAAACAACCATGAGAATGCATGGCTATGGCACCGAAGACTAGGTCATGCTAGTTTTGGAGTTATCTCTAAATTGTCTAGACATGACTTGGTAAATGGGTTGCCTAAATTAAAATTGAAAGCAATAAGATCTGTGAGGCTTGCACAAAAGGCAAGCAAACACATATCTCTTTCAAAAATAAAAACATTATTTCTACCGCTTGGCCCTTAGAACTGCTCCACCTTGATCTTTTTGATTGTACTAGGACATCCAGCCTAGGAAGAAAATCTTATGATTTGTAATTGTTGATGATTACTCCAGATTTACATGGGTGTTATTTTTAGCCAATAAAAGTGATGCTTTGAAGGAGTTTCAAGTGTTTTACAGGAAAATCCAAAATTATAAAGATACCTCATCACCACAATTCAGAGTGATCATGGTGGTGAGTTTGAAAATCATGATTTCAGCAATTTTTGCTAGGAACAAGGATATACACACAACTTCACATCACCCAGGACGCCTCAACAAAATGGAGTAGTGGAGAGGAAAAACAGAACAATGATAGACATGGCTCGGACCATGTTAAGTGAGAACTCCCGACCCAAATACTTTTGGGCTGAGGCGGTAAGTACAGCATGCTACATCATAAATAGGGCGATGGTAAGGCCCATTTTTAAGAAAACACCATATGAGCTCTACAAGAGTAAGAAACCAAACATTTCCTATCTTAAACCCTTTGCCCATGCTTCATCCTAGATAACGGTAAGTCCAACCTAGGTAAGTTTGACGAAAAGAGTGACAAAGGAATCTTCCTAGGTTATGCATCAAATTCTAGAGCGTATCGGTTATTCAATAAAAGGACTTTGGTTGTTGAAGAAAGACCTCATGTCATTTTTGATGAATCTGAATTAAAACTGACAAATCAAATTTCTTCTACCTTGGATGCAGATGAAGCTCCTAAACAATTAAATGATGCTGGAACATCTGAGGTTAAAGATGAACCAACTAAAGGGACCTCGAGTAAGAGTGAAAATGATGAAGACCCATCAATTGAAACACTTCAAGAACAGCAAGTGAAGCACCCCGACTTGCCAAGTTCCTCTACGTTCTTGAAAGATCATCTAGCTGAAAATATCATAGGTAATTTTAAAGATGGGGTAAGAACTAGATCCTCTCAAAGGCAAGTTGAAGAAGAGGATTTGATGGCCCTTATCTCCCAAGAAGAGCCTAAGGATGTTCATGAAGCACTTCAAACTGAATCCTGGATCCAGGCTATGCATGAAGAGTTGTACTAGTTCGAAAGAAACGAGGTATGGACTCTTGTGCCGCGTCCTAAGAATCAACCCGTAATAGGAACCCGTTGGGTTTTCAGAAATAAGTTGAGTTACATGGGATTGGTTGTTAGGAACAAGGCCCGGCTGGTAGCCAAAGGGTATAGCCAGGAAATGGGTATTGATTTTGATGAGTCTTTTGCCCCGGTTGCTAGACTAGAAGCAGTCTGGATCCTTTTATCCTATGCTTGCTCATCGAACTTCAAACTATTTGAAATGGATGTTAAATTTACCTTTCTAAATGGGTACATAAAAGAGGATATTTTTTGTAGAGCAACCTCCAGATTTTGAAGACCCAAAACATCCAAAGCATGTGTACAAGTTGCAAAAGGCCTTGTACGGGTTGAAGCAAGCTCCAAGGGCATGGTATGAAAGACTCACGTCCTTCCTGATTGAAAATGGTTTCAAAAGAGGTAATGTTGACCAAACACTCTTCACAAGAAAATCAGGTAAAGACATATTAGTAGTTCAAGTTGTTGATGTTTATGTTCACCTTCTTTTGTGTGAGATGTGAATGTGATGAATGTGAGCAAGTTAATATGTGGATATAGGAACAAGTGGTGCACTAACTCAAGCAATCAACATGAAATCAAGGCATGTGGGCATGTCATCTCGAATATGGCAGAAATATAAACGGAGAAACAAAAAACACACGCCGTGGGCGTGGAGCAACGGAGATGAATATAAAACACACACCAAGGGTGTGGAGCAACTAAAGTAAAAGAAGATAAGCAAGCAAACAAGAAAATGAACAATGCCCAAGATAAAGAATGATGTGATCGCCACCAAAGTAAATAAAATAGTAAAATTGCAATATGTACCTTGGCATGAGCCGAGTGAAGCCACCCACCACGGGAGAGAGAAAACCCAGATACTGCAGCGGCAAACGATCTACTAGTCGACCACCAGAAGACAACAAATGGTCTTGCGATAGACCGCCAGAAATCTGTAAAACGGTCTTGATGTGACACGACCTTGGACTTAAGCAAGCAAGCACATTCGCAATCTAAATGGGCCAATTTGGGCCGCCGCTCTCTCGTCGCTCACCCAAGCCCGGGGTAACTTGACAATGCCAAGGTGAGGTTGAGGGGTTGGGCCCTTGCTGGTAGAGGGCCAGCAAGGCCAATACTTGATTCCCAATGGATGTGGAAGCCCAAGACAATGGGGCTGACCAAGTGCCCAAGGCACCGGTTTCTCTCTTTTCCCACGGTGATCACTTATAGCACAAGAGCTTAAGGATCGGGCTCTCATTCACAGCCAACGGAGTTTATGAACTAATATTGAAAGAACAAGCATAAATTAGAGCAAAGTTTGGAGCACTTACTCGACCGGTTTGAAGAAACCGGTCCTGCTCGGAGACGAGGGCGAGCGGGGAAGCGTGGGTTCCCCACACGCCGCGCCGGGGTAGCTTGACCTGTTTAAGCTATTACAACACTACACCCCATGCAAGGGGGGGATCGTGGGGAAGGGAAGATGATAGTTACATCCAAACACTACCTCCACACAGGGAGGGGCCTTCAGCCGGCCAAGCGGGGAGGGGAAACTAGTGCTAAGAGTGATGAAGAAGTGATGACACCGAATCAGCCTTCTCTCTGTAATAGCTGATAGATAGAGGGTGTGGAGGACGCAGAACTCTCTCTAGAATTTCCCTGAGGGTGAGACCAGTGGGGATCTCTTCGTCTCTGGAACAAGAGTGCCTCTGAATTTTTCCGAATTCTTTTGGGGTCGCTGTTGGCCTGGGCAAGAGCTCAAACAGGGACGCTGATTCTCAGACTGACAGTAACTGGTTAGTAACAGTAGGAAGAAGAGGTTGCCTCGGCCGCTCCTAAACTCCGAATCAGGTGCCTCTAGAGCCGCTGGAACCGTTGACGAGTCTTCTTTGCAACAGAACTGACGGGGAAGCCGAAAGATGCCGGAAAAGATTAGGGGACCCAGAACAGTGAGTGGGGGTTGGTGCAGACTGTGGGAAGCAGAGTCGCACGCCTGAGGAAGAAAATTCGTAACTTCTGCTGCCGGATGCTGAACGGAGTTCTGCTTCTTGGTTCTGAAAGTAGATAGGGATAGGAAGAACTTTGCAGAAGAGCTCGTGGCCTGATTCCTCCAGGGTTTGTCGTGGTGAAGCATTCTCTCCGGATCAGGATCTCTGCAGAGCTAGCTCCTGGTTTCCAATAGCAGGTTGCAGAGGATGCCCCGACAGCTCCCGAACTCAGAATCGAGCACCGTCAGAGTCTTTAGAACCGTGGATGAGTCCTCTTCGCAGAAAAACTGACGGGGAAGCCAACCGATGTGGAGAAGACTAGGGGATGCAGAACAATGGCGACTGGTCGGTGCAGACTATGAGTAGCAGATCTATGTAGCTGAGGGAGAAAAATGAGAACTCTGAATCACAAATGCCGAATGAAGTTCTGTTTCTTGATTCTGGAAGTAGACTGGGCGATGAAGAACTTTGAAGAAGAACTAATGGACTGATTCCTTCGGGGTTTGTCGTGGCAGAGCTTCTAATCTGGCTCAGGTCCTCAGCCGAGGCAGAACTGTGCAGTTGTGGGAGAACGGATCTCCTGGATGGCTCGGAGATCAGAAGAAGATGAAACCACTTCTGTTACGAAGGAGACTGGTAGACGCTTCTGACGATAGCTCTTGGGTCTTCAAACTCATCCGGAGGAAGTCGTGGTGGCCGTTGCAAGTTACTGGTTCATCTGTAACCTCTGGATAGCAAACTGTAACTTCGAAGTAGCTTCCAATGACCAAGAAAGAAGAAGGGGAAGGGGGTAGATGAGTGTGGGAGTGACCCCTAGTTGTAAGGGGGTCTTGGAGGGGGTGTTCTAAGGTGTGGGAGGTGGAGAATAAGGTCTGGAAGAGGGTCCAATAGATGGTGGTAGTGGGGGCTGCGAATTTGGTTGGAATGGAGAGAGGGAAAGGATATTCGAAAATAGGTTTAAGGGTGGGGTTAATTTTTTATCTTGGGAAAGGGGGGGTTGTGTTCGGAAAGGGAAGGGGTGCTTGGGGTAGTGGGAAGGGTGCTTGGGAAAGTGGGAGGGGTAGTTGGGGGTTGGATGGTGAGGAGAGGATTGGTGGAGGGGGTCTTGGGAAGGGGTGGAGTATTGATGAGGGTTGTGGGGAATGGGAAGAGGCTTAAATGGGGTAGGTGGGGAGTGGAGGTGGTTGGGAAGGGAGGAGAGAGAATAAAATTAGAATTTGGGTGTTGAGGAGAGAGAAAGTGGAGTGAAAAGAGAGATTAAGAGAGGGAAGGGTGGGAAATCTCTCCCCTACGGTTTCTCACCCCAAAAAATGGAATCTCTCCACTAGATAAGAAGTGTAAACTCTCAAAATGGCAAGTTTTTTCATTCATTGATTCATTCATTCATTAAGTTGAAATGGGGGGAATAGGGTCCTATATATAGGAAACCCACATTTCTACAAAAGTCCCTGACAATTGACTCAATGACAAATAACCGAGGGGGTAGGGGAGAGCCCTTGGGCCAAGCCCAATGAATTGGGCCCAATAGCTAACTAGACAACCTAATGACACTCAAACTTAGGGAGATGAACACAAGACCTAGGAACATGACTCAAATAAAAGGGAAAATATATCAAATGACTCAAATAAAAATTACATAGGACTCAAAATTAAATGACTAGACCATGCCGGATGCAACCGGGGCGAGGAGACGAGCTGTGAACGTGGGCATGGGAGGTGATGTCCCTATCATACTCCCGGGGCGCGGAGAACTCGACTCTGTCGAGTAAGTATTCTCCCCTCCTTGGAGGGTGTAGAAGTGGTACTGCCCTCAAGTCTTCCGAACGAGACCGATCCATCCACCTGCCGAGATAGCGCTCGTATACCTTGCTCCTGGTGGTAGTGACCTGTACATCCAATATTCGTTCAATGTGCTCACGCTGGGCTCTCTTGGCTGGTGGACTCTCCTCACGGGTGGGTGCTCTCTCAACGGAGGGAATAGGCTCAATATCCTCACTAGGTACCACCGTGGGTCCCTTGTATGGCACTAGGTCGGCGACACTGAATGTGGGACTTACCCCATATTCCTCGGGGAGATCTAACTCATAGGCATTTGCACCAATGCGCCTCAGGACCTGGAAGGGACCAGCCCCACGTGGCCTCAATTTGGAGATGGCTCCCGGGGAGAGCCTCTCCATCCTTACCATCACAAAGTCACCCTCATGGAATTCTTGGTGACGTCGATGAGAGTCGGCTCGCCTTTCATAAGTCACATTCTTCTTGCTAATGTGCTTGCGAATCTCTTTATGCAATGTTATGAATGCAGACATTCTAGGGGTGATGGGTGGACCTGAGCAACGAAAAGTAGACCTATCGTGTAATGATGTAGTGTAGACTTTGGTTAGCCTAGGTGGGCCGGGGCACCCGTAGGTGGCCCTATCATGCAAATTGGTGATAAATATTGAATGAATGGACCCAACATAGTGTTCATGCCAAGTGGTGTGGTAAGCCTAGACACATGCATGTTTTTCCCAAGGGTGACTTCCATGTGTATAGGTGTGGGACAACCTTTGAACTCCCATTGGAAAGGATCGAATGGATCTAAGAAGGTGATCATCATGGGGTGGAGCACAACCTTATTACCTAGGGATATGTGGCCCAAGGTCATGGCTCCCAAGGTGTAACCCGGATCTAGGATGGGGTGGATTGGGTCAAACATGGTGGGTTGGGTTAGGGAAAGGTGGGTGGTGGATAAGGTGGTTAGGTCACATAGGGGTCTAGGCTCCCATAGGAAGGGATCAAAGGGGTAGTGGAAAGGTCTTCCTAGAGGGTGGCACTCTATGTCTTCAAGGTACCCAAACGGTGAGTCATCCTCCTCCAAGATAATTGGGCCAAGGTCTCTAGTGGGTTGGCCAATTAAAGCAATTGGAATCTTGATGGGTGGGAAGTGGGCCAATATTGGTTTCTCATCCTTGGGGAGAAAGAGGAGGATTTCACTCGTATAATGGCCACTAGTGTAGATGGAGGTGATGGAACCAGTGGCGGGGTAAGCTAGGAAGGGTCCACTAGAGTAGATGGGGCTAGACTCCAATGGTCTTATGGCTAGCATATTGGTCAGGTAGACTTGCCATTGTAAACAGTCTACTAGGCCCCCTAAGCCTTCCACAAAGTAGGAGGTTTGAAGTGTGACATGGGAAGACCGGGTGGGCATAATTTGGACTTGATATGCCAAGGGTGAGAGGTAAGGTGGTGAGCTAGGAATGGTGGGGCCTTGCTTAATCCATTGGAGTATGGACTCATTCATGGTTAGGGTGTGCGGTTCATGAGGACCCGAACTAGGAGAGGTGGGTAGAAGTGGGGGGTCTAGGATGTTCTCTATGGTGGGAGGTGAATCCGGATTTGCATCCATCTCCACTTGGGTAGGAGTGTGGGCCACAACTTCCAAGGATAATAGGGTAGGATAGTCTTTGGTGGGTGGAGTGATAATGGCTAGTGCATGGTACTCTCGGGGTGGTGAACATGGGTGGACTTGGGTTGGGTGGTGGTGGCCGACATGGTTCTAGGTGGAGGGATGGAAATGGGGTCCACTTGGGTTTGAATGGTGAGAATAGGGTGAGTGGTGGTCCTTATTGGGGAAACCGGGTCGGTTAGGGGTCTCTTCCCCTTGGGATCGGCCGGTTGTAGAGGGGGGGAAGTGGGGGCCAATTGAGTTTGGATAGTGAGGTTTGCGGAAGGGGGTTTTGGTTGGATTTTGGAGATCCTCATGGGATTTGGTGGAGAGGTGGATGCTTGGTTTATTTGGGTTTTAAGGGAGAGGACTTGGTCACGAAGTGTAGTTATGATGGTTGAGAGGTGATTTGTTGGGCGTGGTGGGGGTGGAGACCAAAGGTCGGTCTCAAGTTGGCCGGGTGGGGATGGAGGAGTGGTAGTGCTCCTCGGGTTAGGGGTGCTTGAGTAGGAGGGGTAGGAATGTTTGGGGATGTAGATCTTTCTAAGTTCTACTTTCATATCATCCCATGAGGAAATGGGCTCTTGCCTCCTAACCCTTCTTAATCCCTCTATGAGTTCCCACTTACTCTTGGCTTGACCCCGAAACCGTCCCTTGGCCTTTCGGACTCTCGCGGATCCATATACCCAAGTCTTTTCAAAGTACTTTTCTATGGTAGCCTCTCACCTAAGATAGTCACTAGAACTTGATCCGTCAAAGGTAATATCCCTATCTAGGATGAAGTCCATGGGTGGTGAGTAGGCTAAGTAGGAGGTGGCCATGATGATCGGGGGGATCAATGCAACGGTCGGATTGATGATGACTCTAATGCGAGCATGCCCTAGGACTTGACTTGTAGAGACAAGTCAATGACTTGCTCTGATACCACTTGATGTGACTCGACCTTGGACTTAAGCAAGCAAGCACATTCGCAATCTAAATGGGCCAATTTGGGCCGCCTCTCTCTCGTCGCTCACCCAAGCCCGGGGTAACTTGGCAATGCCAAGGTGAGGTTGAGGGGTTGGGCTTGGTCGGGGAAGTTCATGGGTGGGAGTTGGGTTCGGGGGTGAAAGATCGGTTGGTTGAAGAGGTTTGGGTTGGGGTGTGTAGATCTTTCTAAGATCGGCCCTCATTTCATCCCAAGATTCAATGGGTGCTTCCCCTTTGGCTTCTTTCAAACCCACAATGTTCTCCCATTCTTTCCTAGCTTGGCGCCAAAGCAAACTCTTGGCATAGTTGACTTGGACAAGCCTTGACAGGGTAAACCTCGAAAAGTGTTGGTCTATGGACTTCTCCCATTCTAGATATATGCTAGGGCGGGATCCATCAAACACAAAGGCTTCTAATGGGCCTAAGAGTGGTGAATATGCCATGTATGAGGTAGTCATGATAGTGGACAAGGGTGATAGGACAAGACTTAGTAGAGATAAGTCTAGAATATACTCTGATACCAATTGATGTGACACGACCTTGGACTTAAGCAAGCAAGCACATTTGCAATCTAAATGGGCCAATTTGGGCCGCCACTCTCTCGTCGCTCACCCAAGCCCGGGGTAACTTGGCAATGCCAAGGTGAGGTTGAGGGGTTGGGCCCTTGATGGTAGAGGGCCAGCAAGGCCAAGACTTGATTCCCAATGGATGTGGAAGCCCAAGACAATGGGGCCGACCAAGTGCCAAAGGCACCGGTTTCTCTCTTTTCCCACGGTGATCACTTATAGCACAAGAGCTTAAGGATCAGGCTCTCATTCACGGCCAGCGGAGTTTATGAACTAATATTGAAAGAACAAGCACAAATTAGAGCAAAGTTTGGAGCACTTACTCGACCGGTTTGAAGAAACTGGTCCCGCTTGGAGACAAGGGCGAGCGGGGAAGCGTGGGTTCCCCACACGCCGCGCCGGGGTAGCTTGACCTGTTTAAGCTATTACAACACTACACCCCATGCAAGGGGGGGATCGTGGGGAAGGGAAGATGATAGTTATATCCAAACACTACCTCCACACAGGGAGGGGCCTTCAGCCGGCCAAGCGGGGAGGGGAAACTAGTGCTAAGAGTGATGAAGAAGTGATGACACCGAATCAGCCTTCTCTCTGTAATAGCTAACAGATAGAGGGTGTGGAGGCCGCAGAACTCTCTCTAGAATTTTGCTGAGGGTGAGACTAGTGGGGATCTCTTTGTTTCTGGAACAGGAGTGCCTCTGAATTTTTCCGAATTCTTCTGGGGTCGCTGCTGGCCTGGGCAGGAGCTCGAACAAGGAGGATGATTCTCGGATTGACAGCAACTAGTTACTAACAGCAGGAAGAAGAGGTTGCCTCGGCCGCTCCCGAACTCCGAATCAGGTGCCTCCAGAACCTATGGAACCGTGGACGAATCTTCTTTGCAAAAAAACTAACAAGGAAGCCGAAAGATGCCGGTGAAGATCAGGGGACCCAGAACAGTGAGTGGGGGTCGGTGCAGACTGTGGGAAGCAGAGTCGCATGCCTGAGGAAGACAATTCGTAACTTCTTATGCCGGATGCCGAATGGAGTTCCGCTTCTTGGTTCTGAAAGTAGACATGGGTAGGAAGAACTTTGCAGAAGAGCTCGTGGCCTGATTCCTCCGGGGTTTGTCATGGTGAAGCTTTCTCTCTGGATCAGGATCTCTGCAGAGCTAGCTCCTGGTTTTCAACAGCAAGTTGCAGAGGATGACCTGACAGCTCCCAAACTCAGAATCGAGCACCGTTAGAGTCGTTGGAACCGTGGATGAGTCCTCTTCGCAGAAAAACTGACGAGGAAGCCAACTGATGTGGGAGAAGACTATGGGATGCAGAACAATGGCGACTGGTTGGTGCAGACTATGAGTAGCAGATCTACGTAGCTGAGGGAGAAAAATGAGAACTCTGGATCACGAATGCCGAATGAAGTTCTGTTTTTTGATTCTGGAAGTAGACTGGGCGATGAAGAACTTTAAAGAAGAACTCTTAGACTGATTCCTTCGGGGTTTGTCGTGGCAGAGCTTCTAATATGGCTCAGGACCTCAGTCGAGGCAGAACTGCGCAGTTGTGGGAGAATGGACCTCTTGGACGGCTCAGAGATCGGAAGAAGATGAAACCACTTCTGTTGCGAAGGAGATTGGTAGACACTTCCGACGATGGCTCTTGGGTCTTCAAACTCATCCGGAGGAAGTCGTGGTGGCCGCTGAAAGTTGCTGGTTCATCTGTAACCTCTGGACAGCAAACTGTAACTTCGAAGTAGCTTCCAATGACCAAGAAAGAAGAAGGGGAAGGGGGTAGATGAGTGTGGGAGTGACCCCTGGTTTTAAGGGGGTCTTGGAGGGGGTGTTCTAAGGTGTGGGAGGTGGAGAATAAGGTCTGTAAGAGGGTCCAATAGATGGTGGTAGTGGGGGCTGCGAATTTGGTTGGAATGGAGAGAGGGAAAGGATATTCGAAAATAGGTTTAAGGGTGGGGTTAATTTTTTGTCTTGGGAATGGGGGGGGGGGGGTTGTGTTGGGGAAGGGAAGGGGTGCTTGGGGTAGTGGGAAGGGTGCTTGGGAAAGTGGGAGGGATAGTTGGGGGTTGGATGGTGAGGAGAGGATTGGTGGAGGGGGTCTTGGGAAGGGGTGGAGTATTGATGAGGGTTGTGGGGAATGGGAAGAGGCTTAAATGGGGTAGGTGGGGAGTGGAGGTGGTTGGGAAGGGAGGAGAGAGAAGAAAATTCGAATTTAGGTGTTGAGGAGAGAGAAAGTGGAGTGAAAAGAGAGATTAAGAGAGGGAAGGGTGGGGAATCTCTCCCCTAGGGTTTCTCACCCAAAAAAATGGAATCTCTCCACTAGATAAGAAGTGTAAACTCTCAAAATGGCAAATTTTTTCATTCATTGATTCATTCATTCATTAAGTTGAAATGGGGGGAATGGGGTCCTATATATAGGAAACCCACATTTCTACAAAAGTCCTTGACAATTGACTCAATGACAAATAACCGAGGGGGTAGGGGAGAGCCCTTGGGCCAAGTCCAATGAATTGGGCCCAATAGCTAACTAGACAACCTAATGACACTCAAACTTAGGGAAATGAACATAAGACCTAGGAACATGACTCAAATAAAAATTACATAGGACTCAAAATTAAATGACTAGACAATGCCGGATGCAACCGGGGCGAGGAGACGAGCTATGAACGTGGGCATGGGAGGTGATGTCCCCATCAGGTCTGATGGATGACCGCTAGAGCACATAGAATAATGAAGTGTGGAACTTGAATCTCCACCCCTCCTGGCTGGCCAGAAGAGTTGGGCCTCGTGCAATGAGTCCTGTAAACCTGCAAGAGAGTGTAGACAAAAAGAAAATAACCCAATAAGCCCTTGGGACTAATGTAGTATCTATAATGCAATTAGACTAAAGTGCATAAAAGGAAGGGGGAATACCTGGGGGTTGGTGGTTTTTTAACCCCTGTGGGGCGTTGAAAAGATAGGAGGATGTTTTGAAATGTGGTGTGAGTGCAGAGAACGTGGAAAGAAGAAGAGGGAATATGCTATGAAGATGCAAAGGGAAAAACCAAAACCAAGAGAAAAAGACTCAAAACTAAACCAATGGAACTTGATACTCTCTTAACCAGAAGCCTTATGGACGTAGAAATAGCTTCTCCCTGGTTGGTACTCACTCTAGAATGCAGCAGCAGTTCATCGCGAACTCCAGAAATCTCCTCCTCAAGCCATGAAGTCAAAGGGTCTATTTATCAGCCCCCAAATCCAAGGTTCGAGTTGGAGGGATATTGACTCAAAAATAGGTCTGAAACTAGATAAATCTTGAAGATAATACTCTCAAGAGTCCATAGAAATAAACAAAAGGTTCTAAGAGCCTCTATCTAGAGAGAAATCGATAAACCAAGGATTCTAGTTTATCCACGGCAAAGCAGAGGAAGAATAGTGGGGTAGGACTCTCGGCCTCCGCAAACGGTCTTGCGATAGACCACAAGGGAAATGAAAATGGTCAAGCGATAGACCACATGGCTCAGTCGTCCGGAAAAGATAAGACCAAAGAAACCTAGCAGGACTCTCTGCCTCCTAGCGGTCCACCAAAAGACCGCCAACGCCCACCTAACGGTCGTACGATAGACCGCTAGGCTAGTAGACGTGGCAAAAGAGATAAAGACCGATAAATCTTCAAGTTAATCTACAATAAAATCGCCATCAGCCCATATCCAGGCCCAATAAGATGTAATTTCAAGAAATCAAAGGAGCTATGCCCAACTAGGGAGAATGACCCATAAAATAAGCCCAAAAAGATGACTAAAAATGACTCAATAACCGGTGAATCAACTCGGGACATCATAACAATAGATAAGGAGATGACCCAACTTATTGGTCATAAAATGGGTGTCAACACAAGTGTATGTGGATGGCATTATTTTTGGAGCTACTAATAATGCCTTATCTGATGAATTTGCAGAAATTATGCAAGGAGAATTTGAGATGAGTTTAATGGGTGATCTTACATTCTTTCTTGGATTGCGAGTGAAGCAAACATCTGAAGACATTTTTATAAACCAAGCTAAGTACACATTGGAGCTGATAAAAAAATATAGAATGGCTGAAGCAAAACCCCTATCAACTCCGATGGCCACAACCACGAAGTTAGACAAAGATGAAAATGGTAAAACAGTAGATCCCACACTATTTTGAGGTATGATCGGATCACTACTGTATCTCACAGCATGCCGCCCTGACATTCAATTCAGCGTATGTCTATGTGCCCGTTTTCAGTCATGTCCTAAAGAATCTCATCTAATGGCTGCTAAACGCATTTTTCGTTACTTAATTGGCACAAAAGATTTTGGCTTGTGATTTCCCATCGGTAGTTCATTTGATTTGATTGCATACACCGATGCCGATTATGCCGAATGTATTGTAGATTGTAAAAGTACTAGTGGGTACTGCCAGTTTCTTGGTGGGTGCCTAGTTTCATGGGCCTCCAAGAAACAACATTCAGTAGCTCTCTCAATAGTCGAGGCTGAATATGTAGCCGCCGAAAGTTGTGGAGCCCAAGTATTTTGGATCAAAAATCAATTGCTTGATTTGGATGTTGAGATGAAATATGTTCCAATCCTGTGTGACAATACCAATGCAATCAATTTGTCAAAAAATCATGTTCAACATTTTAGGATAAAATACATTGACATTCGACATCATTTTCTGAGAGATCATGTAGGAAAAGGGGTCTTTGAATTGAATTTCATTGACACACACAATCAGCTAGCTGATATTTTCACAAAACCCCTAAACCAGGATCAATTCAGTAAGATAAGAAGAGAACTTGGCATGTGCAAGGGTGAGAGCATACATTCATAGGTCTGCACTTAGGGTAAGGGTTGCACTTATATAGAAACTCATATGCATGAAGGGTAGATTAACATGCATATTGTCTGTGCTTATTTTTAACACCTTGTGTGTATTTACATCCCTGCATGTTTGAGTGTATTTATATATACAGCCCTCCTTGAAAATTCTTCTAAGGATGAATATTCCTTGATTAAATAAATGTGGACCCGTATGACTTCTGGACCTAAGGCACCTTCTGAGGGGGAGTTAGACAACTTTCCTCAACACCCCATCTCTTCTCTCTCTCTACTTCATGATGTTGGTTCTATTTAGAAGGTCGGTTGATGGTGCTCATATCAAAAAAAAAAAGAAAAAAATAAAAAGAAACAAAAAATAAAAATTTAAATTTTTAGGGCACTTCGGTCGACCGCCAGCCCCGGTCCGGTCGACCAAACCCGGTGAACCGGGCCGGCCGAACCAACATCCGAACCCCTTTTAAAGGGGTCTTCACACTCCATTTCTTCATTCCAACTCCCCTACTCTCTCTCCTACCCTATTTCCTAACCCTAAAACACCAAACCCCCATTTCTCAAGCCCAAAAACCTCCTTCTTCTTCACCCGCACTAGATTCGGTCGATTCGTCACAATCTTGGGACGATCTCTCCGCGGCCATTCGTGCGTTCTTGAAGCCCTACCCAGGGCTCCAGATTGTGGAGAAGATCATTCCAAGCCCTAGGAGTGTCATTTGGTCCATCTTCATCCCTAGGGTTGTGATGGGGACATCGCTTACCCCTTCACATGCCTCCGAGGGTCCTGCTGCTCGCCATTTTGCTCGCCATGATTTTTGGAGTCTAGTTATATAATTTCCACAATTTTCTTGAGTCATAATCATGTAATTTTGCCTTTTATTGAGTCTATTACCTAAGTTAGTTAGTCATTTACCTAAGTCCAAGTTTCATTAACTAGCTTAGTAGGTTATTGGGCCTGGCCCATGGGTGCCCCCTTCCCCAACCTTTGGTCTTCTGTCATTAGTCCTTTTCACAGGGACTTTTTGTAAAATGGGGATTTCCTATATATAGGACCCCAACCCCCCTCTTTTGAAGCTAATGAAGTATTGAATATTTGAGCATAAGTGCACCCCTCTCTCTCTCTCTAGCTCTCTCATTCTCTCTCTCTCTCTCTCTAAATTTCAAAATTCACTCTCTCTCCTCCCTATTCACCTCTATTTAAGACCCCTCCCCCTTCCCCATACCTCCCATTTACTCCCCCTCCAACCCCTAGGTGGAACCCCTTTCTCCTAGGCACCTCTCCCTCTTCCCAAGCAACCTTTCCCCTTCCCCATACAACCTTTCATTTTCCCAAGGGAGAATCCCTTCTCCCAAGCACCCCTTCCTCTCCCCAACACAACCCTTCCCCTTCCCAAAGCAACATTAAACCCCATTAACCTCTCATTCAAACCAAAGGAGAGAGATCTCCCTCTCTCTCTCTATCCCAACCCAAATTCGCAGCTCCCCCTTCCTCCACCTGCTAGACCATCTTCCACCCCACATTCTGCCCCTCCCACACCGTAGATCACCCTATACCAGACCCCCACACAGCCCGGGGTCACCCCCCACACACATCCACCCCATCTCCCACCCCAACTACCCCATTTTCTATACACTAGTGAGCAGCTGCAGTTCTACAGAACCGCCCCCCCTGTTGCAGCATCATCCACGACCTCATCCCGGAGCTCCTGGGGGCGTGGCCTACATCGACGGAAAGATATGCAAGTCTACTTCGCAAGCGATGTGGAATCGTCCAGTTCCAAGTTCGTGGCCGTCCGGGAGAGCTGTTCTTCCACAACTGCGCCAGACATCCTCTACAGAGAACCAGAGCCCGGTTGGAAGCAACGTCACGACCAACGGCGGAGGAATCAGACTGATGTTTCTTCATAAAAATTCTTCCTCCCCCTGTCCTCGACCAGGAGAAAGAAGCGGAACTGCATTCGGCATCCGGGAGCAAGAGTTCCGAGTTTTCTCCCTCAGTAACGTGGGTCTGCCTCCTGCAGTCTACAGCAACCAGTTCTCACTCATCGGCGTCTTCCTGCCCACCCGGACCTCAGAAGGTGTTTCCGTCAGTTTTTCTGTGTAGAGGCTTCGTCCACGGTTCCAGAGACTCCAACGGTTCGTGATTCGGCATCCGGGAGCGGCCGGAACAACTTCTGCAAACCACTGCTTGTATCTGGTAGCTGCTGCGGCCAGAGTCTGCAACCCGGCTCGTCGCTGCACCACGACTATTCGTGAAGGAATCAGGCTGAAGTCTCTTCTTCAAAATTCTTCCTCCATCTGTCCACGACCAGAAGCAAGAAACGGAACGACATTCGGCATCCAGAAGCCAGAGTTACAAATTTTCTCCCTCTGACGCGCGGATCTGCCTCCTGCAACCTGCAGCGACCAGTGCCTACTCTTCAGGGCACACCGACCGTCCACAGCCTCGGATCGCAGCCCCACTGACTCCAGCTGAAAGCTACCTCGACCACGGAGACGACACCTCTGATTTCGTGCCAATCGGAGCTCGGGAGCGTCTGTGACAGCATCTGCAACCGGATGCTACAGAACCAGGAACCACGCGGTGCCGCCCCTGCAGAGAATCAGAACCAGCAAGAGCGAAGTGCCACGATCAACCAAGGCTGAACCAGGCTCAAGTTTCTTCATCAAAATTCTTTTCCTCTCTGTCCCCGTTCAGGATCAGGTGGTGGATCAGCATTCGGATACCAGAGGACAGAGATACGAATTTTCTCCCACGGCAGCGCGGGTCTGTCTCTGACAGTCTACAGCGACCAGGGCCCACTCTCCTGGGCACACCGTCCACTTTCAGCATCGGATTGCAGCTCCGTTGACTCCTGCTGAGAGCCACCTCGACCACGGACGCTCCAGAGCTGAGCCCGCCACATTTGAGTCCCGGGAGTGATCGTGGCAGCCGGTTCTTCAAGCCCCTGCTCCTAGAACCTGTGCAGACCAGAACACTTCGGTCCTGTTGCAGAGATCCTAGCGGCCAGCGACGACCACCAGAAGCCCGGCCAGAATTTACAGACTTTCAGGGGCCAGTCACCGTCAATTTGGCGCTGGTCCCATGCCATTCTGAGGTCGGTAGCGGGCTCAGGAGTTTCTATTCTACGGGTTGGTCAGCAGAATGTGCAGCAGGCAGCAACCCGGTAGTTCACTTCGGTTCTTTCTTAGTTCCTTTTCCCATCCCCGCCTGGCCGGCTTACCGCCCCACCCTGCGTGGTGGTAGTGTTTTTTCGTAATTATTCAATTCCCACCCCCGAGATCACCCTCCTGCGCGAGGTGTAGTAATTGTACTCTTGAACAGGTTTTGAAGCTTCACCGGCGCAGTGTGCGGGGAGCACACTTGCCCGCTCGCCATCGTCTCCGACCGGGATCGGCGTCTTCACGCCGATCAGGTGAGCTCCTGGCCACTCTTCGCTGCTGGTTATTACCATTGCTAGCTTAGTATCGCTCTTAGTTGTCCGTCGGAGGTGAGACGAGCGCTCGATCTATAATTCAATCCAATCAAGTGTTCACCGCGGAGCGAGTTGAGAGAGAGCCATTGCATCCCACGCCCTCGGTGTGCCGGCCGCCCTTGAAATCGGGCATCCCTGGCCCATTGGGATCTATCCCTATCCGGCCGACCCTTGGAACCCCGAGGTCCAACCTCGGACCCTCACCACCATCGCCGGTCCTTCTACGGATCCGAGTGTGCTTCCGCGAGCGAAACCGCATGTGCGACGTTGCCGACTCATAGTGCTGCTTGCTACCCTAGGTCCAAGGGAGTCGCGTCACATCAAATTGGTATCAGAGCAAGTTCTAGACTTGTCTCTACTAAGTCTTGTCCTAGGGCAGTTGCATTCATCACCCGATCATCATGCATACCCCTCGTTGGCCAAATGGTCCGATTGACCCCCTCCACATGGACTACATTGTAGATGAGGACCTTCATTTTGATGGAGATCCTCATGCCTATCTTAGGTGGGAGAATACCATGGAAAGGGACTTTGAAAGAACTTGGGCATATGGATCCGAGAGAGTCCGCAGGGCCAAGGCACGACTTCGGGGTCTAGCTAAGAAAATGTGGGAACACAAAGAGAGATTCAGAAGGGTTTGGGGGCAAGAGCCCATTCACTCATGGGAAGAGATGAAGAGTGAGCTTAGGAAGATCTACACTCCCCGACCGTCCCACTCCTACCGTGAGGACCATAACCCGAGGAGCACTCCCACTCCCCCTTTTCCTCCCAGTCAACCCAAGGCCTCCACTAGGACCCAAACCCCACCACCCAAAAGACCCCAAGACTCATTAGAAGAACTAAGGATTGAGATTAAGAATATCTTCACCTCCCTTAGGGTCCAAACTCCACCACCCCAAATAATTCCAACTTGCACCACCCCATCGCCAAAAGGCCTTCCCACTCCCCTAGAGAGCAAGACCCCCACACCACAAAGGAATGAGATTGAAGTTGAGGAATATGAGGCCCCCCCCGATTGGGAAGAGGAGTATGAATCACAATATCATGGGTTAGGCAAAGAAGTTCCCATCCCAAGTGGAGGAAGCATTATGGCTCAATCCACCCTCACCATTCCAACCCGTATGGACCCCATGTCCACTCCACCAAGGCCCATGATGGCCACCACCACCCCACCCAAAACTCTCCCACCAACCCACACTCCACAAACTTCCTTGGTCCCCAAAACCACCCCTCCATCTTCCCCTAAAAGAGACACCCCCTAAAACCAATCAACCCAATCCTCCTCAACCCATCCATCTTCCACTACCAATCCCTACCCAACCCCAACCTAGGCCCCACTTCTCCCCTTACCGATCCCAAACCAAGTTTCTCTTTACCTCCCACCCCGGGGGTACCACACACCTACCCTCACCACCCCACCCTCAAGGAACCATCTCACCTCCTTGATAGAGGAACCCATGATTCCCATACCCGACCCCATAGAGGTGAACACACCAACCCCCGCCATAGAGATCGCCCATGTCCAGGAAGAAGAGGGAACTTCACATGGTGATCTTCACCTTACACCACCCTCCTTAATAAGGACCGAGCTTATCATAGGAGAACCCCTTTCACGTTGGCTAAAGGAGAACCCATTGGGAGATCTCGTGGTCCATGCTTACCCACCCATGGAGCAAAATCTTCCTATAGTACCCGTATCCACCTATCACACCACAATCCAATCATCCTATCAGGTAGAAACATTAGGGGATTTTCTTGAGGATCTAACTTGGCAAATGAAGCTAACTGGCATGTTGACCACGGTAGCCGACCAACCTAGGAGTCTTAACCTCCTACATCTATGTGTCGGGTCCATCTCTTCCATTTACACTGTGGGTTGCTACACTAGCAACCTTCTTTTATCCCTCCCCATTCCCGAAGAGCCCGATGCTATCCGCGAATTGGAGTTAGTTATTTCGGGTAGGATACCAAGCCCTCCAATCATGACCAACCAACCCTCCTCGAACTCCGGTTCAATTACTACATTTGAGGAGGAGGACTCACCATCATTTGGAGACCTTGAGGTGAAAGAACACCTCACCCTTGGTAACACATTCCATGACCCCTTTGATCCCACCCTATGGAAGACAATGAACCCATGGGACCTGACCGCCCTACCCACCACCCACTCCCTCCTACCCTCACCCACCATGCTAGAACCAACACACCTCGTCCTAGACCCAGCCTACACCAAGGGAACCATGACCATGGGTAGTATACACCTAGGGAACAAGGTAGTGCCCCACCCCATGATGCATACCTACTATGATCCCTTCGACCCTTACAAACGGGAGCTTAAAGACCACCCCATACCCACACACATGGTCATCATCTCTAGGAGAAGAAAGCACCCATCTTGGCATGTCACATCATTCTACAAGGGTCATGAGTCCAGCCCTCCCATGCATGTCACGCACAGTTTAGGCTCAATGCATAACTGGCCTACATTTGGTTGTGCTGGTCCACCCACATTCTTCATAGCCCTTACACTTGAATGGAGCACACATGGATGTCCGGGTCCCCCGGTAATTCTCACAGCTATACACGATAGATCCACCTATGGTTTCCCAGGCACCCCTGAGTCCACAAGATGCCTCATCACATCCATGAATGATAGGTCTATGTACGGTTGCCCCGGTCCCCCTTTGCATACCACATACTTCCCACCTCCACCGCACCATCACTCAAAGCATACTCATTCAAGCAAGCATCCAAATATGGGTAGTGACGATCATAATGAGCGGGCTATAACTCAAGGGTGGCACTTTGAAATCCAAGGAGGTAACCTCGCGATGGTGGCATTGGAACGACTCTATCTTAGGGCCACCTCCAAATCGAGGGCACGAGGACTTGGACCTTTCATGTTCCAAACGGCTTTGGCCAACCTGGCTTATGGATTAGATTTACTAATGGGCTATGGGATATACCCCAATTATCATGCGGCTGATCCGGCACCCTACATGGGCACCGCGGTGAATCCCAGTAAGTACTTTGAGCCTATAACTTCCTTTAAGAGGGACACCCCGGAGTGCTTCCACCAAACAGCCTTGAGAGCCCGACGTGTACACAGAGGGGCAATACTATGCAAGCAGGGTTCCAACGCCAGCATGAGGGTGTGTCCGGGCCGCCTTGAGAGGATGAAGAGCCGTCCCCTGGTCGCAGGTGCAGGTTGGTTTTGGAGATTGCAGGTCGCCCTGAGCTGCTCCCCCGGTGGGCCCTTACTCGACGGAGTCGAGTTCTCCGCACCCCGGGAATATGATGGGGACATCGCTTACCCCTTCACATGCCTCCGAGGGTCCTGCTGCTCGCCATTTTGCTCGCCATGATTTTTGGAGTCTAGTTATATAATTTCCACAATTTTCTTGAGTCATAATCATGTAATTTTGCCTTTTATTGAGTCTATTACCTAAGTTAGTTAGTCATTTACCTAAGTCCAAGTTTCATTAACTAGCTTAGTAGGTTATTGGGCCTGGCCCATGGGTGCCCCCTTCCCCAACCTTTGGTCTTCTGTCATTAGTCCTTTTCACAGGGACTTTTTGTAAAATGGGGATTTCCTATATATAGGACCCCAACCCCCCTCTTTTGAAGCTAATGAAGTATTGAATATTTGAGCATAAGTGCACCCCTCTCTCTCTCTCTAGCTCTCTCATTCTCTCTCTCTCTCTAAATTTCGAAATTCACTCTCTCTCCTCCCTATTCACCTCTATTTAAGACCCCTCCCCCTTCCCCATACCTCCCATTTACTCCCCCTCCAACCCCTAGGTGGAACCCCTTTCTCCTAGGCACCTCTCCCTCTTCCCAAGCAACCTTTCCCCTTCCCCATACAACCTTTCATTTTCCCAAGGGAGAATCCCTTCTCCCAAGCACCCCTTCCTCTCCCCAACACAACCCTTCCCCTTCCCAAAGCAACATTAAACCCCATTAACCTCTCATTCAAACCAAAGGAGAGAGATCTCCCTCTCTCTCTCTATCCCAACCCAAATTCGCAGCTCCCCCTAACTCCACCTGCTAGACCATCTTCCACCCCACATTCTGCCCCTCCCACACCTTAGATCACCCTATACCAGACCCCCACACAGCCCGGGGTCACCCCCCACACACATCCACCCCATCTCCCACCCCATCTACCCCATTTTCTATACACTAGTGAGCAGCTGCAGTTCTACAGAACCGCCCCCCTGTTGCAGCATCATCCACGACCTCATCCCGGAGCTCCTGGGGGCGTGGCCTACATCGACGGAAAGATCTGCAAGTCTACTTCGCAAGCGAGGTGGAATCGTCCAGTTCCAAGTTCATGGCCGTCCGGGAGAGCGGTTCTTCCACAACTGCACCAGACATCCTCTACAGAGAACCAGATCCCGGTTGGAAGCAACGTCACGACCAACGGAGGAGGAATCAGACTGAAGTTTCTTCATAAAAATTCTTCCTCCCCCTGTCCCCGACCAGGAGAAAGAAGCGGAACTGCATTCGGCATCCGGGAGCAAGATTTCCGAGTTTTCTCCCTCAGTAACGTGGGTCTGCCTCCTGCAGTCTACAGCAACCAGTTCTCACTCATCGGCATCCTCCTGCCCACCCAAACCTCAGAAGGTGTTTCCGTCAGTTTTTCTGTGTAGAGGCTTCGTCCACGGTTCCAGAGACTCCAACGGTTCATGATTCGGCATCCGGGAGCGGCCGGAACAACTTCTGCAAACCACTGCTCGTATCTGGTAGCCGCTGCGGCCAGAGTCTGCAACCCGGCTCGTCGCTGCACCACGACTATTCGTGAAGGAATCAGGCTGAAGTCTCTTCTTCAAAATTCTTCCTCCATCTGTCCACGACCAGAAGCAAGAAACGGAATGACATTCAGCATCCAGAAGCCAGAGCTACAAATTTTCTCCCTCTGTCGCGCGGATCTGCCTCCTGCAACCTGCAGCGACCAGTGCCTACTCTTCAGGGCACACCGACCGTCCACGGCCTCGGATCGCAGCCCCACTGACTCCAGCTGAAAGCTACCTCGACCATGGAGACGACACCTCTGATTTCGTGCCAATCGGAGCTCGGGATCGTCCGTGACAGCATCTGCAACCGAATGCTACAGAACCAGGAACCACGCGGTGCCGCCCCTGCAGAGAATCAGAACCAGAAAGAGCGAAGTGCCACGATCAACCAAGGCTGAACCAGGCTCATGTTTCTTCATAAAAATTCTTGTCCTCTCTGTCCCCGTTCAGGATCAGGTGGTGGATCGGCATTCGGACACCGGAGGACAGAGATACGAATTTTCTCCCACGGCAGCGCGGGTCTGTCTCTGACAGTCTACAGCGACCAGGGCCCACTCTCCTGGGCACACCGTCCACTTTCAGCATCGGATTGCAGCTCCGTTGACTCCTGCTGAGAGCCACCTCGACCACGGATGCTCCAGAGCTGAGCCCGCCACATTTGAGTCCCGGGAGTGATCGTGGCAGCCGGTTCTTCAAGCCCCTGCTCTTGGAACCTATGCAGACCAGAACACTTCGGTCCTGTTGCAGAGCTCCTACCGGCTAGCGACGACCACCAGAAGCCCGGCCAGAATTTACAGACTTTCAGGGGCCAGTCACCGTCAATTTGGCGCTAGTCCCATGCCATTCTGAGGTCGGTAGCGGGCTCAGGAGTTTCTATTCTACGGGTTGGTCAGCAGAATGTGCAGCAGGCAGCAACCCGGGAGTTCACTTCGGTTCTTTCTTAGTTCCTTTTCCCATCCCCGCCTGGCCGGCTTACCACCCCACCCTGCGTGGTGGTAGTGTTTGTTTGTAATTATTCAATTACCACCCCCGAGATCACCCTCCTGCGCGAGGTGTAGTAATTGTACTCTTGAACAGGTTTTGAAGCTTCACCGGCGCAGTGTGCGGGGAGCACACTTCCCCGCTCGCCCTCGTCTCCGACCGGGATCGGCGTCTTCACGCCGATCAGGTGAGCTCCTGGCCACTCTTCGCTGCTGGTTATTACCATTGCTAGCTTAGTATCGCTCTTAGTTGTCCGTCAGAGGTGAGACGAGCGCTTGATCTATAATTCAATCCAATCAAGTGTTCACCGCGGAGCGAGTTGAGAGAGAGCCATTGCATCCCACGCCCTCGGCGTGCCGGCCGCCCTTGAAATCGGGCATCCCTGGCCCATTGGGATCTATCCCTATCCGGCCGACCCTTGGAACCCCGAGGTCCAACCTCGGACCCTCACCACCATCGTCGGTCCTTCTACGGATCCGAGTGTGCTTCCGCGAGCGAAACCGCATGTGCGACGTTGCCGACTCATAGTGCTGCTTGCTACCCTAGGTCCAAGGGAGTCGCGTCACATCAGGTTGAGATTGATCTTCAAAGGTTTCTACACCGGGTCTTCTAGTTCAGGATGCTGCCTAGACGGAGTTCTCGGCGTTCTGCCCAAAGGGAGCCCAGCAGTCAGAGATGAAAGGCCCCGGCTCATCCACCACAACGGGCACCTGCACCTCGTCGTGCACCTCGTTTGCCTCTACGGCCCATTATCGACCCTCAACTGGTCGACTTCGATGAGGTGAATGATATTTTGCCTGATGTATGTGCACTTTTTGAGATTCAAGAGGGTTGGAGTGATTTTGTCACCAGATTCACTAGGTATTATCCTAACCTAGTGCAGCAGTTTTATGGCAACTTGATTGAGAGAAATGATGAGCTATACATAGTCGTTCAAGAAGTTGAGATACATATTATACCTGATCTCTTTTAGCGAGCCTTAGGAGTCTTGGCCAGGGATGCTGACATGATTTTTGGTCATGGCGCAGTTGAGGACACATTTATTGCTATGACAAACTGTGCCTATGCGCGTGGTGTTAGTGACTTGATTACCTTAAATGCAAATTATTTTCCACCATTGTAGAGGATATTGCACCACATGTTCACCTCACTTATCTATCCAAAGAGTGGGAGTAGGAATGAAGTCACAGAGGTTCACAAATTTTTGTTTTATCATGTTATGAATGGAAATTTAGTAAACATGGGTCGGCTCATGACAGACTTGATAGGGACATGTTGAACCTAACTAAGGAGATCATTGCATTATGCTTTACAGTTGACAGGAGTGTTTGTATATGCTGGGATTCACCTTGGTGATGAAACATTTATTCGAGTCAGACAAGATGATATCTACAACCACAATAAAATTTTCTCAGATTTTGGGTATTACTATGGTCTCGATGGCGACCTACGCCGAGATATACCAGCTTATGGGGAAGAAGCTGATAGTGAGGAAGAGCAAGAACAAGAGCAGCATCAGGTCAAGGGGATGTCCCCCCTCTAGTTCAGGCTGAGGACCAGCCTCCTCCACCTTCACCTCCTCACATGGATCCAGAGATGCCTCCTCCACCACAATTCTTTCATGGGGAGTCTTCTAGTCCGTGGGCCGGACAGCACTCTTGGGTAGACTATGAGACTTTTGACAGGCGTCTTACTAGGATAGAAACTCGAGTGGATACTTTTGGGGGTCATCTCTCAACTTTTGGGAACGCATAGACACTATGGGTAATGTGATTGACACTATATCAGGTTGGATAGATTCATTCTCCACCGTTCTAGATACCCTTTCTACTCAGATGACCACACTCTCCACCCATATGACTACCCTCACAGATAGTGTTGCTGATGGGGACATCGAAGCAAGACCGCTCATATTTTGTTTGCATTTATGTCCTTTTATATTTGTATGTATACCCTTGTGTTATATGGGTACACAATTGGAAGTCTTGGTGGGTTTATCTGCAAAATGTTAGTAGGTCCAGCAAGGGGGCCCCCAGTCCTTTCCCATTGGTCCACCTAAGCCATGTGGGGCTGGTCAAAGTCCTAGGTGGCCTTCTAGATGGATTGACTAGTCAATTGACACATGGGGAGACAAGTGGTTTAAAATTTCAAAGGAGGCTACCTACCTTGTCCCCTTGGTCAAGGGGGCGCCGCCCCTTTTGGTCCAATTTTAATTTTTGAAAAAATGCTATTAGAACTAATTAGTTCCATACCTTATATGCCCCTCCTAATACTAGATATGAGGGCATAATTGGTCATTTTTTTTATTATATAAGGCATGTATTTTCCATTTGTGTGAATTAATGAGAAGAAAAAAGTGATTGCATTGGAGCAAATTTGCGCCCCCCCCCTCTCTCTCCCTCTGGTTCCTTCCTCCTCCTTCAGCATTTCAGGGTATAGACCCCTTCTATCTTAGCCCCTCCACCTCTTATTTCTATCTCTGCTGCCGCCGCCACCGTTCGAGCCACCAACGAGCCACCACGAGCATCCTTCTGAAGTGCTGTCCAAGTTCTATTTTGCTGGATATAAGTTCACTCCGGGAATTTTAGCTCCCAACTCCGACATCATCTGGAGCTAAGATTTTCAAGATGAGTTCAAGAGATCACCACCATGTCCCAGAAAAATTGAAAAAAAAATTATAGTCCCGTTTTATATTTTTTCCATTTTCGTGCATCCCCATCCTCCAGATCTGCCAGTTCACAGTCCTATGTAACAGCAGCCCTGAGTTTCGCCCTTTTGATCACCTTCTTGATTTTTTTTGAACCCCTAATTTTACTGGAAGTTCTGTCTACCATCCCATTCTCCAAAAATTTTCGTCGAATTTCAAAAGCCCTCTACCTATTTTTAGAAATTATGTCTTTCCCCCAAATCCAGTTCTGTTTTTGCTATCCAAATCCGACCACGCGGTACTAGAAAATAGTTTTCCCCAACTAAATCTCCACCAAACCTTTCATAAAATATATTCCCATTTTTATATTTTTTCCCTCTTCCACTTTCATGAAGAGCTCAACAACTTAATCGGAGGTCTACAATGCGGTCAATGCCAACTCTCAGGAAAACGCACTTTTGTCCTGAGTTTTCAGATCCAGTGAACCAGCAGCTTGAATATTCGACAAAGGCCATCAATGAGAAATTCAAATTTCTTTATCTAGTCATAGATCGAAGGATTTTGAGTTAGCTTTCAATTGGTACCTTTTGTGCGTCGATCCGACGTCGGGGTCGATCGTAGCATCAGTTTTCGTCGGGACGCGCAGGTTTTAAACAGAATTCTGATCCGTGGGCAGTAACTCCAACCTGCACTGGTCGGAGCCTCCTCACCTTCCCTGAGGAGAACCGGCACGCCGCCTTCCCAGAGAGTGCCCCACCGGACGTCCCCATCACAGCGGTGCCACTCCAGGCCTACACGGCCCCACTGACCTACACGTGGATCCCACGGTCGTGAGTACGCGTGCCGCCAAAGCTACACAAGAAGCCACCCGTCAACCCGAAGCCGCTACTCTCGGGTCCCATTGTGTTGCCCTTTACCTCCCTGCGTGGAGTGGACAGTAATTTGTCTTGCTGTAATTATTGTGTATTTACTGTTCCGGGAGTACGAGTTTGGCCGGGAAGTCTTCCCTACGCCCGGTAGCGTGGAGGTATCGTATTCGCTCCCATCTCGGCATTTACTTTATTTAATATATATTTCTTTATGCCGCTGCTAGAGAGCATGCTAGGATCGTAGCTCGCTATACTTTTTATATCACCGCTACTGCGAGAGAGAGCGAGACCGTCCCGTGACCCGATCCGGGCACGACGAGAGAGTTTGACCACCCTAGCTCTCTGTTGATTTCTCAACCATGCACATCCGTACGCTTCCCTCGTTAGGGGTGATCGTGAGCTTGCTTAGAGTCCAAGGGTCGCATATCCATTGGTCTTGAGTCCGTGGTCCATCCCGCATCAGTTGCTGATGCTACCTAGGCTTTCCACATCATGAACTTAACACTTCTTGGCATGCAGCGCCGTGATGCGGCCCGTGACATTTCCATTGCCCATATTCAGGATCGTCTTCAGCTTCAAGACCATTCTCTTGAGGACATCCGCCGCCGCCTTGAATATCAGCCTCCTCCTTTAGAGGATCAACCTCCTACAGATGACCCGTGAGGATTTTTCCTTTGCTTCCTCCCTCTCGCCTGTTGTACTTAGGTCTTGTCTCCTTTGGGTCTACTTTTTGTCTATCCTATTCCCTTCTTTGATCATGCCAAAGGGGTATAAGTAGTTAGTGCAGGTCTTATCTAATTTATGTATGCATGTTCATATGTCTGTATGTTTGTATGCATGTTCATTTGTGAGGGTCATTGTGTCAGTTCTGCGTTTGCTTTGTCGCATGTGTCTAGAGTGTTGCACTCTCTCAAGCATCAATGTACTCTATAATGAAATGATGAAATGAATGCACTCTGGTCTTGAATATCACATGATGGTTCTTATCTCTCATTTCTTCTTTATTTGGCAAATAAGGTGTTGAATGGTTTATGTTGTTCCATCCACAGAAAAGAATTATTGTTATATTCACCTTGTGGACTATTGGCCTCGCTTAGCTCCAAATTTGCTTAAAGGCATGCCAATGCACTTGTAATCTTGAGTTTTGTCATCATCAAAAAGGGAGAGATTGTTGAGTCTCTCCAGTTGATTTTGATGATAACAAAACCCCCGCATTACAAATATGTTGATAACTTTGGTAAAACTCTCTCAAAGTCATTTTCACCAAAGAAAATGTTCAAACTCATCATGCCTTAACAAATACCCCGATCAAGTCCAAACAAGCTCATATTATATGGACATTCTTGCAAGCATAAGCCTTCAATATACGGATATGATTTATGCACTGAACTGGACTGTTTGTGTAGGATTTCCAGAGTTCGGTCGACCTTAAAGCATGGGCCGGCCGACCTAAATTATTAGCATTCAAAAATCTACAGGAATTTACAGTTCAGTCGACCGCCCACCCTAGACCGATCGACCGGTTTTCCCAGCGTTGAAAGGTTCACTTTCTCTAAAATTCCGGTCTACCGCCCACCTATGCCCGGTCAACCGTCAGCTTCGAAGCCTCCATTGTTGACTTGGTTTTCTCCACGAGGCTGAAGCATCTATCAATGGTTTTTTAATCCCAAAAGTCTCTAGACATCCCTAGAATTGTGGATCTATGTCTTGGCTTGTCCTTGACCATCCAAGTTATATAAAAACATCTCTTGGGAGAAAGAAACCCTAATCACTCAAGGGAGATCAAAGGGGGCTGCCAAGGGAGAAAGAGTGTTGCTACGTAGCTCCGTGAACAGTGTTCCGTGCAAGAAGTTCTTCATCCATCTCCAAGCTTCTCAAGCTCAATCTGAGGCCAATCAACCCAAGTCAAGTGGAGATCAAGTTGCATCCAAAATCCTCTTCATCCACTAAGGGGGAGCTTAAATTTGAAGCTTTTATTTTATGTTTCTTCTTTCATTTCTAATTGAGCTTCAAGTGTGTGTTCCTGTAATATCTAAACACTTATGTGTGTGGATCTACGTAGATCTGTGTGTGTGTGTGTGTGTTTCTCTTTCTTCATTTTTCTGTGTGATTTGGTGCTTGTGCACCTACGTGGGAGTTCTGAACTCCTCACGAGTGTGTGTGTGTGGTTTGATCTTGTAATCTTTTACAAGATAGTGTGAGAATCCTCATAGATCGTGAGGGGTGGATGTAGGTTGCCGCTGTTGCATCCGAACCACCTAAAAATTGTGTCTCTTGTGTGGTTTGATCTTTTTCTCCTATCACCATTCTGTGCAAGCATACATATAGATTAATTTGGTTGTATTGATTGAGTTAGATTTAGCATAATCTATCATTTTCACATTACATCTCTAGTATATTAAAAGGTGAGTTCGGATTGACCAGGCAAATCTTGTTAGAAAGATACCACTTTACGTGAGTAGAATCTTCAGATTCCTACCTCCGCCACGGTACCAAAGATCAGTTGAGTGTGGTAGATCTTACTAGATCTGATAGTTTTTATTTAGATCTGAACTTCATTGTGGCTATTCCTCTCACTTCTTTAAATCGACTAAAGTTTTCTTAAAATCTGTAATCACCCAATTCACCCCCCCTCTTGGGTGTCATTGATCGCGGGACTTCACCCAGCATGCTAGATATGCAGCCAGACGAATGTGAAGTCGCCACGGCCGAAAAAGCTCATATGCCTGATTGGAGAGAGACCCTCCTGCAATGGTTCATGCATCAACAGCTGCCAAAAGAAAAGGAATAAAGAATGAAGCTACTTAGGATCAAAGACTCCTATGAGTTCAGAAGCGGGACGCTATTCTAAATCATGGCAGATGCTTGTAAAAAGATCCTACTTCAATGCTTGCCCATAGAAGAAACTTGGCAGGTGATGCGTGAAGTGCACACTGGAGTGGCCGGAGCACACCAAGTCGGGCCGAAGATGAAAATTGAAATCAAGAAGCTGGGCTATTATTGGCCCACTATATTTGATGACTAATGCAAGTTTGTAAAATCATGAAAAAAATGTCAAGAGCATGTTGCTGTACCCAGAAGGCCTCCAGTGACGCTCCATCCAACAATACCCAGCTGGCCCTTTGCACAGTGGGGAACTGTTATAGTTGGTCCTCGACCAGCGTCTTCTGTCGGGTGCAAGTACATTCTGGCAGCAACAGATTATTTCTCCCAGTGGGAGGAAGCTGTAGCACTCAGGGAAGTGATTAGAGAGTTGGGGGCCAGATTTCTCAAACAAAACATCATATTCTAGTTTGGTGTTCCCAGCTGAATCATATCAGACAACGGCAATCATTTCAAGAACCAGAAGATTTATTGACTGACCGATAAATATAAAATTGATTGGAGAACCTCCACCCCATACAACCCATAGGCAAATGGGTTTGCAGAAGCATTTAATAAGACATTGTGCACCCTCCGGTATAAGACAGTCAGTTCTCACAAAAAAGATTGGGAGGAAAAGATGTATGCAGCTTTGTGGGCATATCAAACCATCTACAAGACTCCCACAGGCTGCTCACCTTTCTTTCTTGTATATGGCTCGGAGGTTATGGTCCCCATCAAGCTAGAAGTGCCATCATTAAGGGTCGCCATTCAACATGGTCTGATTCTTGACGAACAAACAAATGTTGAAAGGAGGCTGGAAGAATTAGCTGACCTAGAAGGGAAGCGTCTTCGAGCGCAATAGAATATTCAGATATATCAAGCCCGCATGGCGTCCGTCTTCAACAAGCTTGTCAAAGGATGAGAATTTAAAAAGGGAGACCTGGTCATGGTGAAGAAAAAGGAAGTCATGGCTTCTAACCCTAAGGGTAGATTTTCTGAAAATTGGTTGGGCTCGTATGTGGTCGAACGAGTTTATGAAGGCGGAGCCTATGTCGTCGTCAACCACAGGGGAGAGGTGCAGTTCCCACCGCTCAACGGCAGACATCTGAAGCTATACCACGCACCACCACCCCCTTTAGGCGGAATGGTGAATAATTAAAAAAGTCCCCCGGGCTTGTGCCTCTACCACACATTTTCGGTAAGCCGCTTCGCACCTAAGCCACTACATCCACAACTTCCGTCGGTCCAAGCCCTTCATCTGAATTGACGCTTAAACCACTCTCTTTCATGCATTGGTGCTAACCCCACATCAAAGAAAACACACATTTCGGCGAATAGCTTTGGGCCTGAGCCGCTATTTCTGCAGCCACACATGGATTGATTCCTCCCTTGGGTTCGAGCACACCACTTCAACCCATAACTATTCTGTCAAAAAAAAAGAAAAAAATGGGGCTGAAAATAGAGATGCCCCGCCAGACTTGCACAAGCATCCTACTGAGCAAGGGAAAAAATGGCTATAACTCGACTATGGCAAAAATTAGAAAGGGCGCTGAAGGCAAAATTGGGCACTGCCACGTGAAAACCCGCAAGGACACGTGGGCAAAAGCAAGAAGGAGCTGGCTCTGGCGAAAACCCGAAAGGGCGCTTGGGTTAGTAATGTGGTAATCAATATATATATATATATATATATATATATATATATATCATCACTATTCATTTCTCAACCCCTACAGTGGAAATTCTTGGCATAACATTCATCACATGTCCCACTGGGAAATCCGCAACCACCGCTGATCCGTTGACATCATCGTCAGGATCGATACTGAAACCCTCCAGCATAGGCCTTACGCCTATACCGCTAAAACCCTCCTTTGCACCGGCATCCACCCTATGCCGATGAACAAACTGCCATTGATCCGTTGACATCATCGTTAGGATCGATGCTTAAACCCTCCGGCATAGGCCTTACACCTATACCGCTAAACCCTTCTTTGCTCCGGCATCCACCTCATGCCGATGAACACACTACCATTGACCTATTGACATCATCGTCATAGTCGATGCCTGAAGCTTTTCATCCCGTTGCGTTGACATCAACCCCATGACAATGAACACTCACCATCTAATGAACGGCCCCGCGCCCAAGTTGCTATACCTATATTCGTGCATCATCTTTCCCCTCTTCGGGCTCGGACGCTATGCTTCCACCCGAACATATCTCTCTTTCAAAAAAAATGGGGCTTAAAATAAAGATGCCCCGCCAGCCTTGCTTGAGCATCCCGCCAAGCAAGGGAAAAAATGGCGAAAACCCAGCTATGGCGAAAACCTGAAATGGTGCTACAGGTAAAATTGGGTACCATGTCACATGAAAACCCGAAGGGCGCATGGGCAAAAGCAAGAGGGGGCTGGCTCCGGTGAAAACCCGAAAGGGCACCTAGGTCAGTAATGTGGTAATTTAAAGAAGAAGGGAGATGAATGACGTGTCATTATGTTCGTCTCCTCCAACCATGCCATGGGAACTCCCGACATTCCTCATATGTCCCACCTGGAAATACAAACTACCGTCAAGTCCTCGACATAATCGTTAGGACCGATGCTAAAACCTTCCAGTATAGGCCTTACGCCTATACTGCTAAAACAAAACCTTCTTTGCTTCGGCATTTACCCCATGCCGATGAAAAAACTGTCGTCGACTCCTTGACATCATCGCCAAGACCGATGCTAAAACCTTCCGGTATAGGCCTTATGCCTATACTGCTAAAACAAAATCTTCTTTGCTTCGGCATTTTCCCCATGTAGATGAACAAACTACCATCAAGTCCTCAACATCATCGTCAGGACCGATGCTAAAACTTTCTGGTATAGGCCTTATGCCTATACTGCTAAAACAAAATCTTCTTTGCTTCGGCATTTACCCCATGCCAATGAACAAATTGCTGTCGACTCCTCGACATCATTGTCAGGATCGATGCTAAAACCTTCTGATGTAGGCCTTACACCTATACTGCTAAAACAAAACCTTCTTTGCTTCGGCATTTACCCCATGCCGATGAACAAACTGTCGTCGACTCCTCGACATCATCGTCAGGATCGATGCTAAAATCTTCCGGTGTAGGCCTTACGCCTATACTGCTAAAACAAAACCCTCTTTGCTTTGGCATTTACCCCATGCCGATGAACAAACTGCCGTCACTCCTCGACATCATCGTCAAGACCGATGCTAAAACCATATGGTATAGGCCTTACACCTACACTACTAAAACAAAACCTTCTTTGCTTCAGTATTTACCCCATGCCAATGAACAAACTACCGTCGACTCCTCGACATCATCGTCAGGATCGATGCTAAAATCTTCCAGTATAGACCTTAAGTATACTACTAAAATAAAACCTTCTTTGCTTTAGCATTTACCCCATGCTGATGAGCAGGCTACCATCGATTTCATGACATCATCCTCAGGATCGATGTTGAAACCCTCCGATGTAGGCCTTACACCTATGCTGCTAAAACAAAACCCTTCCTTGCTTCGACATTTACCCCATGCCAATGAACAAACTATAGTCGATTCCTTGACATCATCATCAGGATCAATGCTAAAATCCTCCGTTGTAGGCCTTACGCCTATACCGCTAGAACGAAACCCTCTTCGCTCCGGCATTTACCCCATGCCAATGAACAAACTATCCTTGATTCCTCGACATCATCATCGGGATCGATGCTAAGATCCTCCGGTGAAAGCCTTACGGCTACGTGACCAAAGCAAAGCCAAACTCCCGCTCTGATTAAAATCGGGGCATATTCTTTCAGGACATAGTCCGTAAATTCCACTGCCCCAGTACGGAAGGAATGTGCATCAACAACCTTTAGGTCTGTAAACTAGCTTACAGCAAGCTAATATTTGAAATGGACCACCAGGCAGTTCAAGATGAAAGGCCCTTCCCGATATCTCTACTTGATCGACGCTAAGAAGAGACCATAGCCTGGTGTCTCTTTATGTACACACCCTACAGCGTTATCCCATCTAGTCGAAGTGAATTCAGGAGCCCGAGTCAGCATGTTCTATGCAGGCACTAGCTCAGCGACCCCCAGAACTGCTTTCCATTGACGCGGCTCCCCTGGAAGATAAATAGCCTCATGGCGATGAACCACTCCTCGCAGGCTATCTCACTCCACGAGAATAGCTTGTTTGGCTCTTTGAGCCAGCAGTACATCTCTCCTTCCAGCAATGTTAAAGCAACAGATGAAAAGAAGGAGGTGCTTGTCCTTTGGAAAATCTTGGCGATATCCCTCGCCACGGTGGTAGTAGAAGGTGCCAGTCGCAGTTAAAAGACATGAAGGGGCCATAGTATCGGTCTAAGAATCTGAAGATTCATGAACCACCGCTATCTTATCATGGCCCATGTCCAGTTCATGTACATTTTTCCAAGTCACAATTGGGCAAAACAAACTGGCTGTGGGAGCATGAGAAGATGAACCTGAAGGAGCTGAAGCAGAAGCCATCCGGCCTGTTAAGCATATGCAAGAAAAAGAAAGGTCAATAATGAAGACTCAATGAAGATATAAGAAATTTTTACAAAGTCTCCCCTTATCTAGGGATCTGCCAGAAAAAAATAGGAAGTACATCACAACCATAATGTGAGATGACCCCTGAAGAAAGACCATGGGATAGCTTCCAGGCCACTCCAATAAGCCGCAGAGAAGATGGAGGCTCTACTTGTCTTGCCGCCGTGTGCGAATAAAAGAGGAGAAGTAAAGGGCCCTGCCACTGTGACTGAGCTCACAGCCGTGTGCGAATAAAAAGGAAGAAGCGTAAAGGCCCTGCCGCCGTGCCGATGGGCTTGCCACTGTGCACGAACGAGGGAGAAAAAGGTAGGTCTGCCACTATGGCCAAGCAAAAGGGGGGAGAAAGAGGAGCGGCCGCCGCTCGAATGAGAAGTGAGAGGGGAACCCTCTCTCTACTAGGGCTTTAAGCCGAGGACAGACGGTCGCCGGATCAGAAGGCCCTGCCTGTCTAGCCGCCGTATCGAGCGTGTGCCGCCGGATCGACAGTGTGCACGCCCCGTGCCCTTGGCCGCCAAATCAAGCAAGTGCCGCCGTGTCGCGTGACCAGCAGCCGAATCAAGGGCTTCCGCGCGTTTCCTAGCCATCGGATAGCGAAGATGCAATCTTGGTCGCCGAATGGAGCCCTAGCCGTCGTACCAAGGGCCTCTAACAGCCATTTTGCCATCGGATCATACCTACAGTCCCATTTAAGTAACTTCATCAAAGCAGGGCCCATTAAACGGACCTGATCCAGTCCACTGGCTTTAAGTTAGCCCTAAAAGATTCAAATGTAAGACAAGTGGGTGAATGACTGATGAACGGTCGAATACTACACCAGCAGGCCCCGTGTCACTTGTCCCTCGCTTACACCGCGTATGGGTGGGGGGCATTTGTTGACACCCGGAAAATTACTAAACGGAAAAAAGAGCGATAAGTCTGAAGCCTGTGAAATCTCTACCCATGATGCCCGGAGTTCAAAAGTTTTCATGAGAAACCCAGTTCCACTGATCTCGGTATTTTTATACATCGGGAGGAGCTAGATATATCACACCCGGCTGCGCCTCCTCGGCAAAGCTGCTACCCGGCAAACCATCGTCCGTCACCAGTGCGATTGAAGTTGAACAAATCACTAAATTGTCCATCAGACCTTCCCAGGCAACCATCTGCCTACTTAAGCTCCCGAACAACCTCCCGATTGTCAAGTATAATCAAGATATAGTTGGAACTATCTCCGAGAAGATAGTTCTCAAAGGAAAGCATCGCTACACTTCTGATGGTGTGGATGAATTACTCTAAAGGGGCCGACTGCTACTAAGACATGTGAAGCATGGGCTGAACAAAGAAGAAGAGATATTTAAATGAAGTAAAGAGGCTCAAGCGGGCCAAAAGAGACTTGAATGGGCCAAAGTTGGCCACCGCACACAAGCCATCCGGTAGCCCAATACCATCCGGCGCACACAAGCCATCCGGCACACAAGCCATCCGGCAGCCTCTCGTGCTGTCGTATCCCATTTCGCCGCCATATCAAAGGGATAAAAACCCTTATAAAATCCCCATTTTTGAAGGCTCGAGACAGAGAGGCCAGAGAAAGAGAAAAAGAAGCTTGGAAGAGAAGAAAGTCTGGAGAGGAAAAAATCCCTGAGCAAGCGAGCGAGAAGCGAGCCTTGAAGAGAAAAAAGAGAGGAGAGAAGCAAAGAGAGAGTACTCCGGGCAGAGAAAAGAAAGCTGCTAAGGTGGGTGTGCCACCATCTAAAGGCCCCGATGGGCTATAGTGTTTTCCCTTCCCCATCGTTTCCCTCTATCTTATTCTGTAAACTTGTGTTTGCTGCACACTACAAGAAAAGGCGCTATTTACGACGGAAATTTCAGACGGACTAATTTGAGTCGGAATATCAGTCTAAAATTCAGACGGATATATTTCGTGTGAAATTCCGTCTCTATTTTAGACAGATACTCATCTGTCGTACTATCCGTCTCAATTTAAGACTTATATTAAGACGGAAATTAATCCGTCTAAAATTTCAGATGATTTTCACATGGATTTATGTGTCATCTGAAATCCATCTAAAAGTCCAAATCCAAATCGACCACGTCCCCCCCACCCCATGTCACTCACTTTCCCCTCACTCTCCCTCTCATTCTCCCATTCCTCCATCTCCCTATCACCGTCGCCGCCGGAGCCGTCGCCTCCGCTATCGCCGGAGCCGTCATCCCCGTCGTCGCCGGCCATGGTCGTCCTCGCCATCGCCATCCTCATCCCCGATCGGCCTCCGAAACTCACTGTTGCCGGTCGTCCTTGCCGGAGCCGTCCTCATAAACCCTCTCCCTCTCTCTGGAACACTCTCCCACTCCCTCTCCCTCTCCCCCTCTTAGTCTTCCTCATTCCCTCTCCCTCTCCCACTCCATCACTCCCTCTCACACACACACCCGGCAGAGGAGGCGTCGGCCGGGGTATGGTCGACCCCCTACCTCTCCCGCTCCCGTTCTCCCTCCCCCTCTCACGGTCTTGTCCCTCTCCCTCTCTGTGTTGGCCTCCCCCCTCCCCCTCCCTCACCCTCTCTCCCTCTCCCGTTGTCCCCCCTCCCCCTCACAGACACATGCACACACGCACCGTTGGCCCCCCTCCCCCTCCCTGCTCCCGCCCTCTCTCCCTCTCCCGTTGGCCTCCCTCCCCCTCCCTGCTTCCGCCCCCTCTCACCCTCACTATCTCACACAGTTAGATAAAATAATTTTAGTTTATTTTATTAAATATATTTTTTTATTCATGGTAGGATAATCGATCGAGAGGACGGGAATGAAAGAATCAGAGTTTATTTGTGACTAAATAGTAAGTAAAAAATTGATTTTATTTTTATATGTTGTTTCATTTTATTTTAATTTATGTAATCTTAATTAGATTTATTGTTAAGATTTCTTGTTTAATATTAACTAAATTGGAGAGGGAAGGGGCGTGGAAGTGAGGGTGGGAGAGTGATGGCAGGGGAAAATAAAGCATGTATGTTAGTGACGATTACTTACACAGTCTCCATGGTCTGCTAGTAGCTAGCTATTTGATTTCTTTCATTAAATAGGTAATCTGACATGCATAGTTTTGGTGCTGGTAGCGTTTCAGACACTATGTCTCCTGTTAGCAATACACATATTTCTCCTGACTAGAAGATCCAACATGCAGATCAGGTTTGGTCTGACAAGTTCCTAAATCCATCCTTAAAAGGTCTAGCTATGTCCACATGGTTGCGTCTACTTAATTTGTTGTTCATAGACGTGTTAGTTTAGGTGTCTACAATATAATTGGACCAAAGCAAAGATTAAGAAATAATTTGATCCACACCCTACGTCTCTGTTGATATCCAAATCTTGTTCGAAACAGTTTTGTACGTAGGTTTATACTGGTTGGGGCTTGGCTCACATTAGGGTTTCAGTTTTTTTTCTTATTTGTGACCCACCTACCAGATTGAGGTGGGACCCATTTATGTTCAAGTGGTACTCATATTCTATTCCAAGAGTGCACAGTTATGTGTAGCTAACCTCCTGCCTTAATTGGCCATAAAACTAAAACATATGAAATCCATGCTAAAGGACTGGAACAATTCTATTTTTGGTTATTTATTTGCTAACATTCAGCAGGTGGAGGATTCCTTTCTTGATGCTTAGATCATGTTTGATCCTAATCCCTCGCCGGCCAATTCGAATACTTTGAACTCGGTGAAGAACATGCTTTGATAAAATTCACCTGCAGGAGAAAATTTTTTGGCGCCAAAAAGCCTAAATTAAATGGTTAAAGGAGGGGGATAAAAATACTAAAATTTTCAATTCCTATTTTTTGTCAAACAGAAAGTGGGCTGCTAGGATCCGCGATGGCGCAAAGGGGGGAGGCACGGTCCTAGGCAGAGCTGGCCACAGGGGCCCTGGACATGCAGTGTGGAGCACCGCCCCCTACGGTAGATGTGGTCCTCGGTGCACCGAGAGTAGCGGATATTTTTATTTATCCAACCAATTTCTGACATTGGCTCTGGGAGCGCTGCTGCTAGTTGCCCTGTATTGGGCAAGGTTCAGGGATTTGAGCCATTATGCACCTTCGGCCATGGCGGATCCACGATTTTTGACTCAACAGTTCATTGCTGGACTGAGGCCAGAGATTCGTCAAACCCTCATGGTGTCCGGGGTCACCGACGTGGAGGTAGCATTTTGGACGGCAGTGATTTTGGACGTAGAGCTGATGCGCTCCCAGGAGCATGGTCGGGGGTTGCAATTCTAGTAGGGTCTCCCTCAGATGGTTCAAGAGGAGCTAGTCGTGTTGGGTCCCTCGATCAATGACACCTAAGAGGGGGGTGAATTGGGTGACTACAATTTTAAATAAAACTCTTGACCTTTTATCAAAGGCAATGAGACAACAATTAAAACACCCAAAACTGTTGATCCGGCAAGCTTATAACAACAAACATTATGAGACAAGACGAGTGCACACGGTGGAGTTAATGACATAAAATAGAATTAAGGAAGTTGATTAAGCCATTAAACCGATTCTCTCAAGTTCACCGATCCCACACGATCATATAGATGGATACACAAAATAAACCAAACCAGTGCGCAAAGCAAACCACAATACACAGGGATTTTAAGGTGGTTCGGGACCACGACGGGCTCCCTACATCCACCCCTCACCAAACTAGGTGAGGCTTCACTCGGGAATAAATTCCCAACCGGAGACGACGCTCCAAATACACACGCAGGATGACGCCTGCACACACACACGGGGACGCGCCCCAAAACACAGACACACACACAGAGACGTAGTCTCCCACAAGGTCCAACGACCGGAATAACAACACATACACGATCCGATGGCCGGATCACCAACACGAACACACACTGCCACAAGTGCAGCAAACCACACACAAGATACAGAACTGATCTAACTAGACACCCACACACACAAACGTAGATCTAGGAAGACCTACGTACACACACGAATAAATCAGGACACACACACGACCACGGATCCAACAATGATCCACACACACACAAATATCTGAGATAAAGATTACAACATATGCTGAAGTTTAAACTCAAAGAATCAGAATGAAAGGTGTGAAGAGAGAATGATTTATCCTTGTAGAAGCTCCCCCTTTCTCTTCTCGGAATTTAATCGAACACTTGTGCAGCAGGAAGACGTTCTTGACAATCTTGAATCGGATGAGCTTGAATCTTGATTTCACTCGCAGCCAGTAGTAGAGGGTTGATAGGAACTTCGAATCCTCCTTCTTCCCTTCATATTCACGCACAAACACAAGAGGAACAAGGGCTGGAGGTGGCTGCTGCGACCTGCACAAAGAAGGGTTAGAAAGAAACCTGAAAACAGTGTATACGAAAATCCCTTAGGGTTTTCAATCTCTACAAGTGTTTATATAAGCCAAGGGTGGTCAATGGTCGACCAAGGGACAAGATCCACTTATTTAGGAGTGGATTACGGACAGCCAAACAAGTGTATTTGGACCATTGGGTCGAAACGCCAAAAGTCTACATTCACGGCGCCGCCCAGACCAGAAAGGGTCGACCCTTGGGGTCGACCCTCGAGCTGTGCTAAAGGTCCAGAAGACATGGGTCGATCCCAAGGGTCGACCCTCTCAGAACCAGGTTCTGGTTCAACAAAAACAGCAAAATGATCTGTAGGGGTCGACCCTTGGGGTCGACCCTTGGCCATACAGAAGCCAAACAGAACAAGTTTTGTGTTCTGTTTTACAGGGGTCGACCCTTAGGGTCGACCCTTTCTTGAGGGGTCGACCCTAAGGGTCGACCCTTTCAGGCAGCTTCACAAAAATCAGCTCTGCGCGCTTCGGCGACGGGAATTAATACTCCTAGCTCCGAACTCCGATCGAAGTAAGACTAGAGGCGTTGGAAAGAGGACTCCTAGAGCTACAACATAAAATTTATAGAGGGGATATCCAATGGTTGGATTGAAAATGGTGAAGACTGTAAGGGAGTTTAAGTTTGAAAAATAACTAAAACCTCCATCAAACTAAAGGGAAACAATTGATAAAATATTACCATAATCCCATGAAGATCAACAATGATTTTGCATCATGAAAAATATGATAAACCAAGAGGTTAGATCAAGATCAAAATATATGGGTCATGCATTAACATATGAAGCTAGTTTTGAGACCAAGACCCAAATGACATGAAATATGATTACGAAAGCATTATCATGAGGCATATAAGAATCCACATGAAAGATCTGTATGAAAGCACTTGAGAACCCATTTTTCAACTCAAGATTAGAAGAGTGTCACCATGGATTCTAATATAAATTCTTACCTTGAATCCATCATAATGTGGGAAATATTAACCTGCACTTTCCGGGAATTTAGAAGCAAGTTAATATTCAACCAACGAATCTGAAGATCCCAACTTCAACCCAGTTCTCCCTTAAACCATTTCAAAGCATTTAAGCCATATGATCAGAATGACTAGGAGCCATCACTCATGCATTCATGATATACAAGAACCAGAGGAAATCCTCAACAGAGCATGTAATGAAATGGCTATGCATTTACACAACACAAGGCCATGCAATCAATTTCATATCCATAAGGACTCAACCATTTCACTGAGAAGCATAGTCTTCACATGAAACCTCCAAAGACTAATGTGCAGCATGCATGATTCAATCATCAACCTACTTAGTAAAGCAACCTGCAAGATAAGATAGCCACATGTGAGTTCATTTATCATGAAGATGTTTTAGTAAAGCAACCTGTAAGATAATATAGCCACATGTGAGTTCATTTATCATGAAGATGTTTTCCACTAATCAAGCACACAATATGTTGTGATTATCAAAACCACTATCATCACACATGAGGTTTAGTTATCATCAAAGTCATAGCTCAACAATCTCCATCACACATGAAGTTTAGTTATCATCAAAACCATAGCTCAACAATCTCCCCCTTTTTGATGATGACAAACTTAGTGATGAATGATGACAATCTTAGTGAAGATGACAAACGAGTGGCAAGTTGTTCTCCCCCAATCATGAAACCCCAATCATGAATCTAACAAGCATGAATCACATGAAATATTTCTCCCCCTTTGACATTATCAAAAAGCGGGGTAATGCCAATCATACTCCCTCGTGAAGAAGAAACAATGGAGATGCACATTGTAGCATGATAAAAGTGCAAGGAACAGTAACCCACATTTGAAATTCTGATGAAGCAGGAGTAAGGATGGGAAACACCAATTGTGGACTCGAGAACCAATGGTTGGCTAGAGAGGATATCAAATGTTGATTACTTGGTTGTGCCCAATCTTTCTCCCCATTTGCCAAGCAAACACAAGAATTTATTGAGTAAGTAAATAGCATGGGAAGTTCACTCAATTTTTGGTTTTCAGTATTTTCCAGATTTTTTAATTTTTGATTTGTGGTTTGAAATGCATGAGATGCAACTTATGCATGTGATGGCATGTGAGATGCATACACAAGCAAACAAATAGATACATATGTATACATGCAACACTGCTCTCCCGTACTTATTTAAGAAGGGATGGGTATAGGAAAGATGCAAGAGAGTCATGACAATCGGAATACACATGTGTAGCACATGGGAGATTTTCCAATCATATAGGAGATTAATGCAATTGCTAATGCAGTCAATCAACTTTCTGAATACATATTAAATCAAATTCTCAAATGTGTAAGTGAGTAACATGAAAAATGATAGTTTCAATATGGATATTTAGATTTTCAGATCAACACAGGGAGACATTTTACAGACTGCACTTCAATTTTGAGAGCAGCGTATTGGAGGCTTCGCTCTACCACAATGAGTTTTCACCATCATTTTTTCAACTCAACCAGTACCACATGATAGTCAGAATTTTTCAAGAGTGATCAGGTCCAAAATGATTCCTTTTTACGCGAGTAGACGCATGGAGCTCATGTCAGAATCCCTGGTTACTTAGAATACTGAACCATCTCACCTCATTTTGAACAGAGGTACTAGTCCACACTTTTCAGATATGAACCACATCACGTCTCAGGTGACATGTGCCCAGTTTACTCAGTGAGACCAAGCATTGCTCTATCGTTCATTTTCATTTCAGATTTTTCAACAAAGATAGGTAGGCAACTTTTTCTTCAACTGTCTCTTCAACATACATGCGGCAAGTTTAACATCTCGAGAGTGTTGAAAAGAAAAACATATATCCTTATTCTTAACACTCATTTTCATATTCTGTGCATGAATTGTGTGAATTTGATTCAACATGTATACCGAAAATACCATGAATACATAACAATACAACTCCCCCTAAATAGATGCACTTTACTCCCCCCAAAGTGTACAACATGAAGCACACCAATAATGACTCAAATGTAACATTATTTATCAAGAATGCATAAGGTCATAGAATTTTCAAGGATGGGGGTGAATAGCATATAATAACACACAAGCACACATTGGGAGTTTATGCAAATGCACTATGACATGTATGCGAGCAATGTGATGTCAATTTGATACTAATTGAATGGATGCCAAACGAATGAATTAAGTGTGACGAATGCATGAGTTCTAATGCAATGCAGAAATTAACATGGGTGCAAGGTGTGTGTTTTTGGTTTTTCATTTGAGAGAACTAAATGCACCTAATGCATTGGATTCTGATGCATGCAGCCTATTACTGTATGAGAATGAAGGATAGGATGCAAAAAGAAGATGAGAGCTTTCATTTCCAAGTCAGTGTGACAGAATTCTTATTAAGTTCATCCACATTCAATTCATGAATCAGTAAACATTGTTTATGACAAGACCTTTATGAATGAGGGTGCATAAATGATCAAAAGTAAGCAGTGCAACCCAAATTTCAGAATTGTTCAAAAATAGATTTTGAAAGGTCTTTCACAAGTTTTGAAATGAGAGTTCATCCAAAAGTCAAATGTATGGATCATATAATCACAAACATATTTTCAAGTCACATAACTCATCTCAAGGATTCATTCTGTTAAATCAATTAAGTATGTTCATCACATCAAACTAGATTCAACCAATTTGTCACAGCATGCTAGTAAATGACAACTCAAGTTTTTAGAATCAACACTTGTCATCTAAAGGTATCACCAAGTGATAAAAAGACCATTGCATGATTTAACAAGGTTGAATTACCGTGGTTCAGGAGACAAGATTGGAAGCCTTCAATCACTGAGATTGCCAACCTCACAGGGGTTGATATTTCAGATTTTGCTTTCTTACCTTTGCCTTGAGAATCCTTTTTCTTCCAAGTCTTTCACCTATTGAACCATCCTTTGTTAATTGAGATGTGAACTTTTCATACCATGTCTTGGATACTATCAAGATCACTTCCTATCTCCTGGTGGTGGATTGAGGAAATTTTTATTATTTTCATCCTTGCAAGGTATTCCTCATTTGATTCAAACTTTTTCACGGCCAGCCCATCAGCATTTGAATTTTGGGAGTGTAATCTGCATCCAAGAACAACAAGAATTGATTTGTCAATTTTGATTCAAATTGTTTAACAACGACATGATAAATTCATTTTAACAACCAACATCCCCTAGACAGCTCTAGATGCAATGCATGACTCATGTGTGAACCCAAACAATAATCTCATATGATGCATGTGGTTGCTCCCCCTTAGTGTGTGCAAGAATGTAAGATGTTCAATAACAATCTAATGCCATAAGCAGCCTTTGAGTAAATGACTCATAGTACTAGGCGGAGAACTTAGATCCAAAGATCACCTCACGCGTAGTGATAGTTTTCAGACAGGCTTGGCCTGCCCTTCCACATGTCACTATTTGATATACTATTGTAGTCATGGATGATGAAGGTAGGAGGATTACTGTGCATTATGACATGAATTCATAATGTTCAACTATAGTATGATAGAGTGTGAAATGGTGTATGCAAACATGAGGGTGTATGCAAACACAACAAGTGTAGTGAATTTTATTGATGGTTTCGAAGCACAACTTCAATAAGATGTTATATGAGGATGATATGCACAAGTGTATGCAACTATCTATGGATGGAATGCATGTCCAAACATGTGCATTAACACAAGACACTTCAGTACAATATGAATCAAACCATGACATAATTACAGAAGAGATTGAGAGGGATATCACCTGAGTTTCCAGATTTCAGTTTTTGATTTTTCTTCCAACCTAACTTATGCCACTTGACCCATGTGCCTTACCTTCTTGATGAGAACAGATTTCATGCTTTATATTCCCAAGGCACACCTGCAAAACAGATTTCTCATTTGCCATTCTTAGGTACCCAAATCATCTTGGGTCCTTGTGGGTTAGCAACATCTTTGGCACGTGGCTTCCACTTCATAACAACATTCAAATCATCAATTTTCTTCAGAAAACAATCATGCACCATATGTCCAAATTTACCACAGTAGTTGCAACATGACTTTGAGTTCTTAAAAGCACGAGGATTCTTTGAAGCATGTGATTTTTTGTTCCACTCTTGTTTCCCATTTGCAAAAGGTTTCATTCTTTTCCTACATGCTTCTAAATCATCATTCTTTCTCATAAAACAATCATGCATGACATGTCCATATTTTCCACAATAAAAACATGAGAATTTCTTTCTAGGTGGTTGTGTGTGTGTGGAAGAAGTATGTTCAACATGCATGGAGATGCTAGCAGCATTTTTGAATTTTTGATGTATGTTAATTTTCTGATTTTTGTTTTCTTTTTGAAGCTTTTGGACATTCACATTATTTTTCTGATTTGATTGGGTTCTTGATACAGTGGGTTGCTGGGAGTAAGATGTGGAGGTGGTAGGTGCACAATTGTCATGAACAAATAAAGTATATATTTTACTTTCAAATTTCTTTTTGTTCACAAGATTGAACCCCAGCCCTTCTCTTTGAAAGTTTACTTTCATTCCCAACAGTTTATCCAAGTTTTCTTGACCATTGACAAATCTAGATAAAGAAGCATTCAAATCAGAAATTTCTTTTTCAAGTGATGAAATGTGTAATTCATAGGAGACCATCTTATTTTCACAAGTCTTGACTTGTTCATGTAGTTGGGTGTTGATGATTTTGTAAGTTTCCATTTCTTGTTTCATCACATGCATTTCTTTACATTGATCAACAAGCAAACATTTTCCTTTTTCAAAAACAAGTAATTTTTCAGAAATGGTATTGTTCAATTCCTTCAGTTTCTCATTTTCCATTTCAAGATTTTTATCATGAGCAAGCTCATTTTGACCATTGTTCATAAGACTAACTCTCTCTCTCAGCTCTTTGTTTTCATTTCTCAAGGAAGAGATTTGATCTTTGTGAATTTCAATGTCAAACATGTAACCATCAATCAATTCCTTAAGGTGTAAGCATTCTTTACAAGAGGAATCAGTTTTATTTTGACCTACATTCTTTTGCAATTTTTTGTTTTCAGATTTTAACTTCTTGTATTTTTCAGCAAGCTCTTCATAAGCATTCAACAATTCTTCATAGTTAAAATCATCTTCATAATCAGAATCAGAGTTTACCCTTGAGCTCGATTCACTTGGCTGACCACTCCTTTGTTCACTCATGCCCGCTATAAGACATCTATCTTTAAGCTCCTCCTTGAGGTCTGCTAATCCATCCAATATTTCATTCGCGGATCTGCAATGGGAGACAAAAGGAAAATAGTTAGAGTCAACTGCAGCAATAAGTAATTTTAGAGTCAAACCATTTTGATCATGTTTAAGTTTTTGATCTGCAGTCCAAACACTTTTATCTTTAGGCAATTCATAAGGACCATGTGAAATAAGCTTCCATAGCTTAGGGTCGTATGAATTGACTAGACTACACAACCTTCCTAACCACAAATCAAAATTACAGCCATCAAGCACGGGTGGAGAATTCAAGGTGTAGATCATGGTAGTCATTGATTCGGATAACTCTAGATCGTTAGATCTATAAAATTAGAGCCTTAGCTCTCATACCAATTGTTGGGTCCCTCGATCAATGACACCCAAGAGGGGGGTGAATTGGGTGACTACAATTTTAAATAAAACTCTTGACCTTTTATCAAAGGCAATGAGACAACAATTAAAACACCCAAAACTGTTGATCTGGCAAGCTTGATAACAACAAACATTATGAGACAAGACGAGTGCACACGGTGGAGTTAATGACATAAAATAGAATTAAGGAAGTTGATTAAGCCATTAAACCGATTCTCTCAAGTTCACCGATCCCACACGATCATATAGATGGATACACAAAATAAACCAAACCAGTGCGCAAAGCAAACCACAATACACAGGGATTTTAAGGTGGTTCGGGACCACGACGGGCTCCCTACGTCCACCCCTCACCAAACTAGGTGAGGCTTCACTCGGGAATAAATTCCCAACCGGAGAAGACGCTCCAAATACACACGCAGGATGATGCCTGCACACACACACGGGGACGCGCCCCAAAACACAGACACACACACAGAGACGTAGTCTCCCACACGGTCCAACGACCGGAATAACAACACATACACGATCCGATGGCCGGATCACCAACACGAACACACACTGCCACAAGTGCAGCAAACCACACACAAGATACAGAACTGATCTAACTAGACACCCACACACACAAACGTAGATCTAGGAAGACCTACGTACACACACGAATAAATCAGGACACACACACGACCACGGATCCAACAATGATCCACACACACAAAAATATCTGAGATAAAGATTACAACATATGCTGAAGTTTAAACTCAAAGAATCAGAATGAAAGGTATGAAGAGAGAATGATTTATCCTTGTAGAAGCTCCCCCTTTCTCTTCTCAGAATTTAATCGAACACTGGGGCAGCAGGAAGACGTTCTTGACAATCTTGAATCGGATGAGCTTGAATCTTGATTTCACTCGCAGCCAGCAGTAGAGGGTTGATAGGAACTTCGAATCCTCCTTCTTCCCTTCATATTCACGCACAAACACAAGAGGAACAAGGGCTGGAGGTGGCTGCTGCGACCTGCACAAAGAAGGGTTAGAAAGAAACCTGAAAACAGTGTATACGAGAATCCCTTAGGGTTTTCAATCTCTACAAGTGTTTATATAAGCCAAGGGTGGTCAATGGTCGACCAAGGGACAAGATCCACTTATTTAGGAGTGGATTACGGACAGCCAAACAAGTGTATTTGGACCATTGGGTCGAAACGCCAAAAGTCTACATTCACGGCGCCGCCCAGACCAGAAAGGGTCGACCCTTGGGGTCGACCCTCGAGCTGTGCTAAAGGTCCAGAAGACATGGGTCGACCCCAGGGGTCGACCCTCTCAGAACCAAGTTCTGGTTCAACAAAAACAGCAAAATGATCTGTAGGGGTCGACCCTTGGGGTCGACCCTCGGGGCATGGGTCGACCCTTGGGGTCGACCCTTGGCCATACAGAAGCCAAACAGAACAAGTTTTATGTTCTGTTTTACAGGGGTCGACCCTTAGGGTCGACCCTTTCTTGAGGGGTGGACCCTAAGGGTCGACCCTTTCAGGTAGCTTCACAAAAATCAGCTCTGCGCGCTTCGGCGACGGGAATTAATACTCCTAGCTCCGAACTCCGATCGAAGTAAGACTAGAGGCATTGGAAAGAGGACTCCCAGAGCTACAACATAAAATTTATAGAGGGGATATCCAATGGTTGGATTGAAAATGGTGAAGACTGTAAGGGAGTTCAAGTTTTAAAAATAACTAAAACCTCCATCAAACTAAAGGGAAACAATTGATAAAATATTACCATAATCCCATGAAGATCAACAATGATTTTGCATCATGAAAAATATGATAAACCAAGAGGTTAGATCAAGATCAAAATATATGGGTCATGCATTAACATATGAAGCTAGTTTTGAGACCAAGACCCAAATGACATGAAATATGATTACGAAAGCATTATCATGAGGCATATAAGAATCCACATGAAAGATCTGTATGAAAGCACTTGAGAACCCATTTTTCAACTCAAGATTAGAAGAGTGTCACCATGGATTCTAATATAAATTCTTACCTTGAATCCATCATAATGTGGGAAATATTAACCTGCACTTTCCGAGAATTTAGAAGCAAGTTAATATTCAACCAACGAATCTGAAGATCCCAACTTCAACCCAGTTCTCCCTTAAACCATTTCAAAGCATTTAAGCCATATGATCAGAATGACTAGGAGCCATCACTCATGCATTCATGATATACAAGAACCAGAGGAAATCCTCAACAGAGCATGTAATGAAATGGCTATGCATTTACACAACACAAGGACATGCAATCAATTTCATATCCATAAGGACTCAACCATTTCACTGAGAAGCATAGTCTTCACATGAAACCTCCAAAGACTAATGTGCAGCATGCATGATTCAATCATCAACCTACTTAGTAAAGCAACCTGCAAGATAAGATAGCCACATGTGAGTTCATTTATCATGAAGATGTTTTAGTAAAGCAACCTGTAAGATAATATAGCCACATGTGAGTTCATTTATCATGAAGATGTTTTCCACTAATCAAGCACACAATATGTTGTGATTATCAAAACCACTATCATCACACATGAGGTTTAGTTATCATCAAAGTCATAGCTCAACAATCTCCATCACACATGAAGTTTAGTTATCATCAAAACCATAGCTCAACAAGTCGCATCCTCTTCCCCTGTCCGTGGTCCTCGCCGACGGAACAGGAAGAGGTGTCGGCAGGCGGCTCGGCGTGGTGTAGGGCGTAGGCGTCAGCGACAGGAGAGCATGTTAAGGGAGGCCTTGGAGAAGGCTATGCAGCAACCAGCCGCGAGGTGACCACGGCATGGCTGAGGCAGGTGACTGTAATTTGGCCCTGGTAGAGGCGCTCTTGTATTGAAGTTACGGCTTCAATTTTTGTCTAGCTTCTGCCAATCGGGGTATGCCCCAAGACTTTGTACTTTTCTTTTTTTTTTAACTATAGCTTTGGGACTTGTATATATCTGGACAAGGCTACCACGCTCTTGTATAAAACCCCTTGCACTATACGTATATGTGAAAACCCCCTAATCATTCAAGAGTTTTTCCAAGCAACCCCTTAAAATATGGTGTATATGTAAATAACCCCTTGTACTATTCATATATGTGAAAAAACCCCTAATCTTTCAAACACTTTAAAATTTTCACTTGTAATACCATTGAGTTAACATACATTAACTATAAATGTCTTTCATGCTGAATTTCTATTGTGATCATTTGATGAAGATGTGGTGGCCTATATGTGTGCATGTTCGGTTGTTGGAGGGGGTGAGGTGTGCATGTGTTTGTGCTTTTGTGTGTGCGTGTGTGAACATTTGTATCATCCCTAATCTTGACTTATTTCCAATCACTTTGGCTATCTGTCATGTGCAAAAGCAAATGATTGGAATGGAATGAGGTGGATAGAATGTGAAGTTGGATAAGTTTTCTTTCTATTTGGGTCATGGGACTTTTGAGTAGAGTTAGCTAATACAGTGGCCACCAGAACCAACAGGGATATGAATGGAATTTGAGAAGGGATAGTGGAGACAGAGAAGGCATCAGTGCAGAGGTCCAATCTAGCCTGCCCTTTTTTGGCTTCCAATGATGAAGACGAGGACATAGTGGCATTACTGCTTGCAATGGGGGCATTCTCAAAGAGTATTCTAGAGTCCAGCATTGTGCTAGGAATGTGGAGGTAGTGGACATGTTAAAAGGTGATGGAGAGTGATTGGAAGATGATGGGCCATCTCACCTAACTAGATACTTTTGGGAAAGAAAGAGGCGAAAGGCATCTACAAAACTGAGCCAATTGGGGTTGGATATAGGTGGTTGCAAATTTGGATGATACAGGTGGATATTCCTACCTCACAGGTGGAAGATGATGGCTGTGGATGTATGTGGCAGCATAGCTGATAGAAAGCCAATTGAGAGAACCAAGGTCTATCTTCTAGTAGAATACTGCTTCAGAGAGTTGGGTCACTGGGAGGTGAATATACTCTTATAATGACCCTATCTGGTTCTCTACTTGTCTCACCAGATAGGCGAGGCATGCATTAGGAAATTACTGGTGGATCTGGAATGGGAAGGCTGGTCTTGATTCAAGATCAGAACAAGCTAGTTAAAATTGACTGGTTCTCATGTATATAGGCCAATTTTTAAAAGAAAGAAAAGTATTCTGGTTTTTGCCTTTGTGTATAGTTTACGACACTTTACAGTTCATAAACTAGTTCAAAGATGGAGTATGCTTAATTCAAGTACAGTTAGGTCTGGTCCAGGCTAATTCAAAGCAGCTCTTCTCATTTTCTATTATTTTGTTAGGAAGCTGACCATAAAACCACCAGAAACTAACCAGTTTACTATTAGAATTAGACTAGTCTAGACTGGTGCCAGTTCTGAATTGGCCCATTTTACTTGCCATGAGCCAAAGAGACAGTAGCTACTTGTTCCCTCACTGACCATGAGGGGCTTGTAAAGTGATAATGTAGTGACGCAATCACGAGCTGTATAGGAGGAGATGGTTATTTTCAGGAAAGGGCTACCAGGTGTAGATATCTAATTTAGAATAATCCACTTAAGAAAAATATCAAAGAAAAGACATGCAATAATCATCAATATGGAGGAAAATATATGCACGAGGTGCACAAGGGGAGTGTGTGATCGCCAGAGACGCTAGGTCTCAAAAATATAATCAATAAGAACATGGGAGGAATGATCGCGAAAAGTACCTCAAAAGATGCGGGGATGTGAGTGCTTCCTTTCTCTTCAAATCGGCCGGCCGATGAAGAGAGTTCTTGCTTTTATTACCCTTGCAAAAAAGACAAACACCAATAAAAAAATATGGATTAGAATATGGTGTGTAGCATCAAATTCTATATGTAAAGATGAGCATGAAAATTGTGCAAGAACACACCTTGTGAGTGTTGGCCCTTAAACCCCTATGCAAAAGGGTGTGGGAAAAATGAATGAGGAATGCATGCAAGTAAGGGGAAAGAGTGCAATAGATGCACTATGGGGAGATTCCCAACGTAGTTGAGAGATATTAAAAATAATCAAATATGAACATGCATGCATATAATAAACACAAAACAATAGAGAATAGAGGGGAGAGAAGAAAAATATGTTGAGCTTGGCTTTGATATTCAATGGGGAGAAGTCTTCCAAGGGATGGGGTTTGTGCGTGGAGGTCCTCCTTCAGCCAGCAGCAACACCTGTGAGAAGAAAGGAAAACAAAAAATGCAAAACAGAAGACCAAAAGAAAACCGAAGAAGAAAGAACAGAAGAAGAGGAAGAAGAATACAGGAGACAGAAGAAGAAGAATAAGGGGAGAAGAAGACAGAAGAAGAAGAAGAGAAATAGGAAGAGAAGAGGGGTCGAACAGAAGGCCAACAGGGGGGGTCCGAAGAGGGGGAGTCCAACTTGAACAACAGAGCCAATGGCTCTATTAAATAGGATTGGAAGGGATAAACATTAGCAAGAGTCCAATCAAGGGAAAGGATAGGAATGAGCAAGAGCCCAATCAAAGCAGTTGTGTAACGAAGCAAGGACTCTCTGGGAAAAGGGTTGCGAAGTCAGAAGATGAAACACGCCTCTGGTCAGGGCGTCAATTCAAAAATTGACGACCTGTCAAGAGGGCGTTAATTCAAAACACGCCCTGGGTCAGGGCGTTTCTTCCTGGATTAATTTTAGAAATAAACATTTCTTTTATTTGGAAATTGTGAAAGACGCCTCAGGGAGAGGCGTGAATTGAAAAACGCCCCATGGTAGGGCGTGATTCAACATTTTTCAAACATTTATTCTTTTTCAAAAATTGGATAATTCCAGGAATTGCCGCCCTTTCCAGCGGTCGTCACTTCTTTAAGAAACGCCCCAGGTCAGGTCGTGATTCAAAAAAGTGCCCTTTCCAAAGGCGTTAATTTCAAAAAATCATAAAAGTGGAGATAAATGCCCAGAAAATGGGAAAAAAGGAAAAATAGGGGATATTAGGGGAAAATTCATGAAAAGTGGGAAAAACACTCAAATAATGCTGATTTGAGGGTCAAATGGGGCATCGCAGAGCGATATGAAATATACTCAAAATAATGTCAATTTTGGCGTGTCTACAGCTGCCCCGCCTTGGCGTCTGCTTTACAAGGGAGCGTAGCAAACTGAAAAGTAGATGCCAAGGTGTGATGAGACACGCAATCAACATCACTTGATAAGAAATGAAATCAAAAGCTCAGGATGAAGTAAATCTCAGGAAATCCAACGAAATCAACAATGTTTGGATAAAAGGGGAGATGTGCACGCGGTGCACGAAGGAGATAAAATAAAATGATCAACTTCCAGCGCGGTGGAAGTACCCCAGGTCACAAACCTGTAAGTTTCACCATTGGGGAGCGGTTACCAGCTAGTGGACGTGCTGCAGCCAAGGTGGATCAAAGGAAAGGATTGAAAATAAGATGATAAAATCCAAACAAGGAGCTTTCGAGAAAATCACCCAAAACAGCAACAAAGCGAACTGAAGATTCAATCTGACATGGAATATCTCATATCGAGAAAGATTAAGATCAATTCAACTCTCAACATCAGTTTATCAGAATGATTTTCCAATATTAATTCAAAGTCCTACATGAATGCATGCTGGGCTAAAGGGAAAATAATAAATAAAAATATAATATAATCAAGGATAATATTGTTAAACTGCCCAGACTGGGTCAAGAAACCAATTCTGTGAGCTGATACTAAGCCGAAGCCCGTTTATCCACGCACCAACTCGTAAAAAAAAAAGAACCATCGTCCCCAGTCTCGGACGGCTCAACGGCCTATCCGTATGACTAAGATGCCTCTAGAATCGTCATCGTTTTTGATGAAGGGGAACTCAAATTCCAGATTTACCAAAGCCACAAGGTCCTTGATATAATCTAGTAGCATATGTAACATATAGTAGAATACATACAGGAGATGGTGGTGCAATGAGCATGGGAACTGAGAACTGAGCTGCAAGCACCGTGGGGCTTGGATGATGATGCCCAGTCGGTGGGACCAAGAGCTTCTTATCCTGCGCTCAAAATTTTATCAGCCAAGATATAAAAGATAACAAGCAATGAATAAAACATTTAAGCGTAGCAAGCATAGCATGAATCAAAGCAACCAATCATAGCATATATCATGAACAGCATAAGTCAAATCATGGCATAGCAAAGCATCATTATTTGTTATTTGTCATGAGGATGACAATCTGGCTAATCAAGTTTTAGAGTTAAATAATCAGGATCTGATAATGCCCATCGGCGGAGTAATCAGATGAAACGAGTAGGAGTTGATTGAAAGATTTGGAGATGAATAATCATGAGATATGATAATCAGAATGATATAGGGAGATGATGCCCCTGGGTGGCATGTCATGAGAATATTGGGAAGAATCAATAGATTGATAGTAATAAGTAGAGAGAGGACCCATCCCGTGCTTTTGGTCTCTGCAAAGCTGTTCCTGCAAAACACCATCAGAAAATACAATGCAAATTTTTGGATTTTGGAAATATGCAAATTTTTATGAGTTTTGGAATATGCAAATTTTTATGAGTTTTGGAATATGCAAATTTTTATGAGTTTTGAAAATATTTGAATTTTTATGGAGATTTTTGGAAAATATTTTGAATTTTTGTTGGGATTTTGATCGGGAAATATTCAATTTTTTTTTGTATTTTGGCTTAGACATTGTTAATGCAGTATCAAAGGGTTGTTTTGAACCACTGGCTAGGGGTCCTTGTTCCTTCCCTTTTCGCTAAAACTGCCCAAAGCTGGACGTGCATTGAAAGTGGCATCCTATAACCGACCGTCTTTGATCAACGACGCCCTTACCAAGGCCATACCCGAGAAACATTCGGTCTTAGAGGGAAAAGAGAAGAAGAATTGGAGATAAGCTTTATACAGGATGGGAGATGTCAGGACTTGAATTCTTTCCAAGGTGTTAACCCTCAAAGAGGTAGTCTGTTGTACCGGGGCTTTATGCCTTTAATTTTTAGACCCTTGACATGCATACGACCAGGGTTTTCCCTGCGGGGACTTTGCCACTCTTGACATGCCATAATTCATACTTTTGCTTTTATCAAAATTTTGACTTGATTTTCATTATAGCCCTTTTGGCGAAATGTATATCATGAAAACTCATATTGATTTTGGGTCAAGACTGCCCCTATTTGAGACTCCTCTCATATTGGGGATTACCTAGGTTGGTCATCTCATCCATCAACCTCTTGCCCCTGCATGCGGCCGAGTAAAGAAGAGAAAAGACTTTCAGGAATACTCATGGCATGGCCAAAGTAGCAACGGTGTCTAACCAAGGAGACGGCTAAGGACGCCGTGAAGTGTGTGCGGTGCCCAGCTAAGGGTTGCTCTTAACAAGCGGGGAGAGAATATTGAATTCCCGGCGCGGGTTCTTATTAACCAAGGTGCTGCATAAGCAAGCCTAAAGACTCTTTTTAACAATGATTTAATTTAACAAAAGCCTAAGATAAAGATCTAAAACACCACTCTTAATCTTGTTAGGAAGCACTTCATTTTGAAAATCATGCGTGAAGTAATGAGGTAATGATATCATATAAATGCATACTTACGCCAATATGTTACCTTGCAACCTTTGTTAAAGCGGCTGCCGCGAGAGGTTGATTATCGTGGGATAGTCCTCTTAGGCAGATAAAGGATTGGAAGCAAAGGATTGAAAGTGGCTTAACAAGAAGGAGTGGTGCCAAGACCAGACTCAGACGAATAAGGGAAAAAAAAGGAAAAGAGGCGAGGGCTAGAACTCCCTTGCTAAGGCGTGGAGACCCTGATCACATGGAATAGTCTACAGAAGGAGAGGAGAATTAGAAGGAGGAATGAGGACTAAAGCCTCGAAAGCAATGGGAGAATGGGCAGATGCCCAAGGCAGTGGATGTGGAAGAAGTTGGGTCGGACCCAGAATTAGGAGGAATCAGAAGAAGAAATTGGTAGATGGAAAGAGGTGGATCCGGAGGGTCCGGAGGCAGAGGAGGAGAATCATGATAGGAGGAATCCGGAGGCTCCGGAGGAATATTGAAAGAAGGGATGCGATGCCCTGGGGAGAAATAGGGAAAAAGATGATGGAAAAGGAAGAAGAAAATGAAGGATGTGATGTCCCGGAGGAGTAGAAAGATGAATCGGAAGAAAGATGGAGGGTCCGGAGGTTCTGGGGGAATGAAATCAGGAGGGTCACGATGCCCTGGAAGATGATAGAGAGAATAAGACGGAGAATTCGGAGGTTCCGGAGGAAGCAAATGGAAAGGGGCACGATGCCCGGGGAAAAGATGGAGACAATCAGGTGGAGAATCCGGAGGTTCCGGAGGAAGAATATAGAAAGGGGCGCGATACCCAAGAGAGAGGAATGAAGGAGGATCAGGAGGAAAATCCGAAGGTTCCGGAGGTAGCAAATGAGAAGGGGCGCGATGCCCAAGGGGAAAATCCGGAGGTTCCGGAGGAGGAAGGTGGAAAGGGGCGCGATGCCCGAGAGAAAGGTCCGGAGGTTCCGGAGGAGGAGAATGGAAAGGGGCGCGATGCCCGAGGGGAAAGTCCAGAGGTTCCGGAGGAAGAAGATGAAAAGGGGCGCGATGCCCGAGGGGAAAGTCCGGAGGTTCCGGAGGAGGAAAGTGGAAAGGGGCGCGATGCCCGAGAGAAGGTCCGGAGGTTCCGGAGGAGGAGAATGGAAAGGGGCGCGATGCCCGAGGGGAAAGTCCGGAGGTTCCGGAGGAATAGAATCAGAAAGGGCGAGATGCCCAAAGAGGAGGGATAAAATTCCTGGAGGTTCCAGGGAGATAGCAGGAAAAGGGACGCGATGCCCCAGGGATAGTGGATAAAAAGATGAAGATGAATAAGATGGGAAGTGCGGAATATCCGGAGGTGCCGGAAGGCGGGGAAGATACGGGTTTGGAAACCCGGGAAGTAGGAGGTGCAAATGCATGCAATGGGATAGATGCGATGAATGTATGAAATGCAAAGAATATGAAGAATGTGAAGGGCGAGAGGATGAGATCCTCCTCCTAACCCTGGGAATGGCCCATGAAGAAAAAGTGATAGAGATGGATGAATAGAAAGTGGAACAGATAAGGGATGGCCCCTTAGCATTAAGATAACTTCCCCTCCACGGCAGTCAAAGTGTATGGGAAATAGCCCCTGCCGAAGCTTCAATGGTGAATGTCAACTCCCTTGGAGAGTGCAAAGTAATGGTGTGAGGGAGTTGGAAAGTTGGGCTCGGAAGCATTATGTTGCCCAAAGATTCAAAATTTGGAAATTGGAACAAAGGGTGCCCTGCCCGGCCCTTACACAGCATCAATGCTTGGCATGGCGGCGACTTGGCTTCTTCGACCGTGCTTGGCACAATAACCCGGATTGGCATCCGGTAAATGAATTCTTGAATTTTGAATGGCGCGGCCAAATCCTTGCTGCCCGGCTCTTGATCGTCCTCGGCACCTGTGCTTGTAGAAGGCCCCCCATTCCGAGTAGTAAGGGGAGGTGAAGCAGAGGCGGAAGGCTCCATGAATGGTGGAGGCATGATGGAAAGCGTTGGCAAATGGGTGAGCGTAAGCGGGGGTTCAAACACGTCGAGTTTCTCCCTTTGCTCGGAAGCAGTTGGGATTGGCTCGGGTGCAGAAAGGGGTGGATCTTGCTCAGGATTAGCCATGGGTAAGGGTAAAGGGTTAAATGGTGGAATAGGCAAAGTGGGTTTTAAAGAGATAATGGAAGGCCGAGGTGGCGGTAATGGGAGGTTAATTGGGGAAGGTTCAATGGTGGGTTCGATGGAGGCTAATGGTGTGGAGGTAGATGGCTTAACGGGTGGAGGTTTAATAGTGGAAGGCTTGGGGGAGGCCAGTGTTGCGGAGGTTAATGGTGTAACTGGAGGAGGTGTAATGTATGCGGTGTCAAGGATAGGAGGAGACTTACAATGTGCCGGTGTGGGTGATTGAAGTATCGACCCATCATCGTAACACCAATTAGTCTCATAAATAGGGGTTGGATCAGGGATGGTTTCATCCTGAGCAGGAGGTTTATCAAATGATAGTGGAGGGAGCGGGAAATTAAGGAAACTCGGAAGGGGTGCCTGCGGAGCTTCATCATCATCGTACACTGCCTTGGATTCTTCAAATGCCGGCTCCTGCTTGCTTGAAATGCCGAAGTCATAATCATTTCTACTATCTTTCCATTCATTCTCCATCTTGGTAATACCATCCAGGAAAGCATGAAGAGGATTGACTGGAGTAGGAGCGGGCCGCGGGCTCGTAACCCTCTTTAATTGTTCCTCCATCAAAGTGATTTTATCGAGGAGAGTTTGTTGGAGGGGTGTGACCTGAGCAACAGAAGGTTGGCAGGGCCTTGAAGGAGGAAGGGCCGTATAAAAAGGCCGTGGAGGGGAATTAATGGGCCGACCCATAGAAGAACCCGGATGGGCCGGATTGCAATGAATAAATGGGCCTTGGGGCCGTGATCGAGAGGGAATAGAAGGAGGTGGGTGATGGGCCACCCGAGTAGAATGAACAGGAGGAGATGGGTAATGGGCTACCCGATCAGGATTGGAAGGAGGAGGTGGGTGATGGGCCACCCGTGTAGAATTGGAGGGAGATGCATGAGATGTACCCTCAACGGCGGCCTTAAGGGCTTTGATCTGTTGAGGGGTAAGATGATCTAATGCATGCAAAATCTGGGAGACCTTCTCATCATTGGGACGAGAGGGCTTAATGGGAATAGTGGCTCGAAATTGAGTTGAAGGACCATTGGATTGGACATTGCCCAAGGGTCGGGCAACACCATAAGAGTGAGGACGTGGTCCTTTGAAAGTATGGTGAGAATTTTGAACATGTTGAAAGTGAGGATTATAAGAAGTGCTAGGTTGTGCATCCTCATGAATTGAATTAAACATGTTATCTTGTTTATAGTAAGCCATCATGCAATCAAAGTTCAAAATAATATGCAAAGAAGCACACAAAAGAGATGGTTACCTTGATTTGATTTGTTTGAACCTTGGTGAATTAAGGATTTTATCAAAGTTTTGAATGATTCACACAAGGGGGGGAAACCTAGTTTCAATATGGTTTGAACTCCAATGCCAACTAGGAACCCTCTCTCACCACGTATAGGCCAACTAACTCGGGACTTCAAAAGGGTACAACCTGCCCGGCGTCCATGAGGGAATCCACGGGTGCGGGGACTTACGGAGGCTTGGAAAAGGGATTTCCAGTCCAAAGAGACGGAATGCTCAATGGAGGGTCGTCCCGATTCCAAGAGGGTGTGTGGATCCTAATGAAGAGGAGGGGGCTCCCAAACCAATGCAAAGAATGAATGTAACAGGGGAAATCAGGCCAACCACACAATATGATGAATCAATATGAAATATCATGAAAACTCACCCACGGGAAGGGTTCTGGAAACCCACAGTAAAAACACGCCCTGGCAGGGGGCGCTACTAACAAAAGACACGACAGTGTGACTGTCGTGACTCAAAGCGAGGTGCCAGGGGCAGTAAACACACGCCTTAGGGTGAGGCGCTATAATGGGAAAGGACGCCCTTGACCGAGGGCGTCAAATCAAAAGAAACGCCTTACTGAGGGGCGCTAATCAACAAAGAAACGCCCTGGCGCAGGGCGTGAATTCTCAGGCAGCGTAATAAAACCAGAAATATCAGGAAATATGCTGGAAGGCACCCTGTCAGTGGGCGTAAAATACGAATAAGACGCCCTGAGTTAGGGCGTGAAATCGAAAAAGCGCCTCTGACAGAGGCGTTAATTCCTCAGGAAAGCACGGCCAGAAATATTAAACAGGCACACTCACAACCACATAAATAAGGCAATCAATAGGATAAGCATGCTCATCAAGAATTTTAAATAAGCGGAGATTCTAAGGAAAAGACAACAAAATGGCAAATCACTTTAGGGAAGAAAGCAAAGCCAATGGAGGGTGCCCGAGGGGCACAAAAGGAGACGCACCGAGGGTGCAATAGGGGAGACGGCACACGCGGGTGCCTAAGGGGAAAAGGGGTAATAAAGAGAACGCAAAGCGTCCCACCGTGATCGCCAATTTGTAGATCTCTAATTTAGAATAATCCACTTAAGAAAAATATCAAAGAAAAGACATGCAATAATCATCAATATGGAGGAAAATATATGCACGAGGTGCACAAGGGGAGTGTGTGATCGCCAGAGACGCTAGGTCTCAAAAATATAATCAATAAGAACATGGGAGGAATGATCGCGAAAAGTACCTCAAAAGATGCGGGGATGTGAGTGCTTCCTTTCTCTTCAAATCGGCCGGCCGATGAAGGGAGTTCTTGCTTTTATTACCCTTGCAAAAAAGACAAACACCAATAAAAAAATATGGATTAGAATATGGTGTGTAGCATCAAATTCTATATGTAAAGATGAGCATGAAAATTGTGCAAGAACATACCTTGTGGGTGTTGGCCCTTAAACCCCTATGCAAAAGGGTGTGGGAAAAATGAATGAGGAATGCATGCAAGTAAGGGGAAAGAGTGCAATAGATGCACTATGGGGAGATTCCCAACGTAGTTGAGAGATATTAAAAATAATCAAATATGAACATGCATGCATATAATAAACACAAAACAATAGAGAATAGAGGGGAGAGAAGAAAAATATGTTGAGCTTGGCTTTGATATTCAATGGGGAGAAGTCTTCCAAGGGATGGGGTTTGTGCGTGGAGGTCCTCCTTCAGCCAGCAGCAACACCTGTGAGAAGAAAGGAAAACAAAAAAAGCAAAACAGAAGACCAAAAGAAAATCGAAGAAGAAAGAACAGAAGAAGAGGAAGAAGAAGACAGGAGACAGAAGAAAAAGAATAAGGGGAGAAGAAGACAGAAGAAGAAGAAGAGAAATAGGAAGAGAAGAGGGGTCGAACAGAAGGCCAACAGGGGGGGTCCGAAGAGGGGGAGTCCAACTTGAACAACAGAGCCAATGGCTCTATTAAATAGGATTGGAAGGGATAAACATTAGCAAGAGTCCAATCAAGGGAAAGGATAGGAATGAGCAAGTGCCCAATCAAAGCAGTTGTGTAACGAAGCAAGGACTCTCTGGGGAAAGGGCTGCGAAGCCAGAAGATGAAACACGCCTCTGGTCAGGGCGTCAATTCAAAAATTGACGACCTGTCAAGAGGGCGTTAATTCAAAACACGCCCTGGGTCAGGGCGTTTCTTCCTGGATTAATTTTAGAAATAAATATTTCTTTTATTTGGAAATTATGAAAGACGCCTCAGGGAGAGGCGTGAATTGAAAAACGCCCCATGGTAGGGCGTGATTCAACATTTTTCAAACATTTATTCTTTTTCAAAAATTGGATAATTCCAGGAATTGCCGCCCTTTCCAGCGGTCGTCACTTCTTTAAGAAACGCCCCAGGTCAGGTCGTGATTCAAAAAAGCGCCCTTTCCAAAGGCGTTAATTTTAAAAAATCATAAAAGGGGAGATAAATGCCCAGAAAATGGGAAAAAAGGAAAATTAGGGGAAATTAGGGGAAAATTCATGAAAAGTGGGAAAAAAACACTCAAATAATGCTGATTTGAGGGTCAAATGGGGCATCGCAGAGCGATATGAAATATACTCAAAATAATGTCAATTTTGGCGTGTCTACACCAGGGTGTGCATACCATTCGTGGAATGCATGTAAGGGTCTGTGCAAGATTGAAGGTATGTGCATATGATGAACCAATTCAAAATGTTTAACCTGTGTACAAAATGTTTCACTCGTATGCAGAACATTTCACTCCAACTCAAAATGTTCAACCTATGTACAAAATGTTTCACTTGTATGCAGAATATTTCACTCCAACTCAAAATGTTCAACCTATATACAAAATGTGCATCTCGTGAGTCAAGAAGTCATGAATCAATCTGAATCCTGCACACACCATGCACATTTAAACTCCCATAATCATCAAAGCACATAGCATTGTATGGCTCTTCAAAAAAGGAGAGAGAAAAGATCTAACTCCCAGGGATTCCATTGGAACATAGCTAAAGTTCAGAAAAGGAAATTAGGTGTATGAATGCATGAACCCTTCCCCGAATGCATCCACCCGTAAAACTCATATATACGAGTATATTTGAGGGCCCTGTGAGCATGGATGAACCCAGAAGGATCATATGCGCAGCTAAGGCCATGACGCCTGTACCCACATATGGGTTCAAAGAATCAGTCCCTGAAACTAGAAATTGCACAGAAACCACATCAACATGGCCTTTAAAGTAGTAGAAACTAAGGCAACTGGGAAAGTTTTTCACCAAATTTAGCAAGTATCCATCCTAAGCCTTATTCAAATTGGAAAGAAAAGGAAAAAGGTAACAACATTTTTTTAGTATAAACCACATACTCATAACATTCAAGTTATGGTAACAATTAAGTTTGGAAAATACAGGTAACCTTGAAGAAAATAGTAATTGAAATTTTTTTCTGTAGCAAGTTTCTTCTGGTAGCAGCTCTGCAACAAGAAAACTTTATGGATTTTAATTGCATATAAATATGTTTTTAAATCTGATTTTAACATAAATTTGATGTTGATCTGACTCAAAAATATGGATTATTTAGCTTTGATGTTCTTCATTTGAATATTTTTATAAATTGGATGTTATTTAATTTGATGTATGCATAATGATAAGTGTGATGTTATTTAATTTGATGTTATATAAATACATGGAGTATTCCTTGTGAGCTGAGGTGCGTGGGTGCGACCTAACATTACACGCACCTCAGGAGAGCGTGTTAAAATCATGTCAATAAACCTTCCCATTCAAGACTTTGGGATTGATGTGTATATTTTCATTTTTTATGAGAATGTATATATCTACCTCAAAGTCTTGAATTGTCTCATTTGGACAGTCTGTGAATGTTTGATCGCACTTAGGCAGTCATTTACTATATGTGTTTGTATGGTTTGTTGAGAATTTCGGTTGCGTCTCCTCACTCTTCTCTGATATACCATTATTGATTTTGAGTATTTTCTTAACCACTTACTTGTAAGTGTTTAAGAAAATTTCAAAATCAATAAATATTTTTGGTATATCGGAGAAGTGTGGGGAGATGCTGCCGAAATTTTCAGTAAATCGTGCAACACATATAGTAAGTGATTGTGCGATCAAACTTTCATGGATGGGTTAAAAAGTGATAATCTAATTAATAGTCCTCTTCTAACTGCAAATGGTCTATGGCGAATGATGTGAGGAAAGGGTTGGGTTTATTTTCAAGAGTAATGATTTCAAACTTAGGATGTGTATTAACATTTATTGGGTGCAGACAAAATGTTGACAAATCATTCCTGGATGTATTGCAGAATAGTTGGCCGGGTGGTGTAAGATGACTTCAAGCATGGAGTTGAGAGTTTCATTCAATTTGCATTGGAGAATGCCAATGCAGCAACAGACCGTGACGGTCACATTCGATGCCCTTGTTCAAGTTGTAAAAACTTGAGGTGGCGTTCACCATGGGATGTGCAACATCACTTGTATACGAAAGGGTTCGTGGATGGTTATACGAATTGGACGTGTCATGGTGAGGAATTCTTGAGGTATGAGCCCGACAATATTACAGGCACAAGTGGGTACGTGGATATGGTTGTAGATGCTGTTGGTCCTAGTTTTAATGTTCATGAGGAACATGCATACATGGAAGAAGCGCCGAATAAGACAGCCGGAAGATTTTATCAACTACTTAGGGATGCTGATGAGCCGTTGTGGGATGGTTGTGAAAAACACACTCGGTTGTCTGCAGTGTCACAGTTGTTGAATTTCAAATCTGAATTTCACATCAGTGAGATTTGTTTGACCATCTCCTCCTCTTGATCAAGAGTATGTTGCCTCGAGACGAGAAGTTGCCAGAAACTTTTTACCATGCAAAAAAGATGGTCAATGAGATAGGGATTGGATATGTGAAAATAGATGTATGCCCGAATCACTGTATGTTATATTACAAAGACGATGCAGATAAGATATCATGTTCTATTTGTCACCATGACAGATTCAAACCTAAGAGAGGGGACAATTCAAAGTAAAAAGATGTACTTTACGAAGCATTGCGATACTTCTCTCTTATGCCTAGGTTGCAGCGGTTGTATATGTCCTCAAGGACAGCTCGACATATGACATGGCACACCGAAAGAGTACGCCATGCCGATGATATAATCAATCATCCTGTCGATGGTGAAGCTTGGACTTACTTCAGTCGTACTCATCTTACTTTCTCAAAGGAGTCACATAATGTTCGATTGGGTTTATGCACAGATGGTTTTAATCCATTCGGTGGTTCAGTGACATCTTATTCTTGTTGGCCAATGTTCATGACACCGTACAACCTTCCGCCGGACATGTGCATGAAGTGAGAAAATCTGTTTTTGTCCTTAGTAATTCCTGGTCCAAAAAGTCCCGGAGAAAATTTGGACATATATCTCAGGCCGTTGATTGATGAGCTCAATTTTTTATGGACTGATGGAGTTGTTATTTATGATGCATGTAGGAAGCAAAATTTTATTATGAATGCTGCACTGATGTGGACAATAAGTGACTTCCCTGCATATGGAATGCTATCTGGTTGGAGCACACATGGGAGGTTAGCATATCCTTACTGTATGGAAGATACCAAATCATTTGTATTGAAACATGGTGGGAAAGTTGTTGGGTTCGGTGCTATGTATTCAGAGGGGGGGTGAATGAATACCCTTTAAAAAACTTTCACCCAATTAAAATTCTAGTGCTCAGAACTGCGGAATAAAAGCACTAAGACTAACTGAGGAAAAACTAATCCAGTCATCTACTGAACCTGTAGACAAATATGAAGTGTGCTCCTAGCAAACATCTAATGTGGGCAGCAATTAGACAGATCAAGCAAACACACAAAACCACTGTCAAGCATATAGTGTGCGCATCAATGAAATGAATACATATAGAAGATCAACCTATCTCGACCCTATGCATTCATCTAGCGCCAAACACACAAAGAAATCAAAACATAGCTCAATGGGTTTTAGGTGGTTCAGTCCAGCAGACCTACATCCACCCCACACTCAACCTGAGTGTGGCTTACTGCTGACTCACAGCTTGAACCGCTGGGCATCACAGCTTACCTACAATCCGCTGGGCAACACAGCTTGTCGTCCGAGGAATCCTCCTCGCCCGCTGAGCCTCACAGCTTGCTGTCCAGAGGATGCACCTCTGCAAACCGCTGGGGATTACAGCTTACCCGTCCAGAGGAGTCCACCTCTGCAAACGCTGGCTAACAGCTTGAAGAAATTATAGAATGAAATAAAAGATAGGATGAACAGCAATCGGAAAGCTATAAACGTAAAGCACAATTTGGCTCTCAAAGAGCTGGATGGCCTGGATTTGATCCAAGGTCCATCAAGAATAGATTTCCCTCGATCTCACTCTCTTTCTTCACTCTCTCTCTTTCTCTTTCTTCTCTGCTGCACTTCTCTTCTTCTCTCGATCTCTGCTCTCCTTTTCTCTCTTTCTCTTTTTCTTTTCTTTTGCTGGATCGTGGAGGCTCTCTCTTCTTTCTCTCGTTTTCTACTCTCAGCTTCTGCTCTCAAGGCTTCGATCTGCCTCAGCCGATCAGCCTTCATCTGTGGACGAAGGCTTGTATATATACCGGCAGCAGCAGCAGCAGCCAGGGCGCGTGTGGCTTCCACAGTTCCCGCCCTAAGAATTCGGACCACGTGGCAGCATCCTGGTATCTCATCCACCCTTGAATCACGAGCCAGGCACTTCGGATCACGTGCCCTTTATTAGTACGCAGCAACTGGAGTTGAGGTGGCGTCAACACTCTTACTCTAAAGGGTTAACGCAGCCTTCAGAGATCTTCAACATTTTTAACTGCTGCGTCGACTCCATCAGCCTGCTGTGTTGACGCATCGGTGATCCAGTGATCAAGTCTTCAGCAGATGGGCGTGCTGCGTCGACGCTCTCAACATGCTGCGTTGACACATCGGTGATCCAGTGATCAAGTCTTCAGCAGATGGGCGTGCTGCGTCGATGCTCTCAGCATGCTGCGTTGACGCATGGAGCTGCAGCATCGATGCTGCCAATGTACTCCAGAGGCTGCAATAAGGGATACTTGAACTGCTGCGTCCACGCTACTTGATCAATGCGTTGACGCACCAGAATAATCCACAAACTTCTTTCTTGATTGTTTGAACTACTGCGTCCATGCCACTTGATCAAGGCGTTGACGCATTTGTGTGTTCCAGCAGCTGAAATTGGATGTCCTCATCCCTCTTGCGTTAAGGGGTTCATTAGCCTCTTCAGTCCCTGTCAGTCAGATGAAACGAAGTCTTCAGTTCTAAGTTTATTCATTGCATTGTATAGACTTTGCTGTGAAGGCGAAAGCAATGTAAAGTATGCACAACGCAGTGTATAGACTTGATGAATACAAAGGCTTCATAAGCCTCAGATGAAGGCAGGCGCTGTGAAGACTTCATGTAAGTCAGATCAACACATGGGGTGTATAGACTTGATGTGTTCACTGATGGATGTACACACTTCCCCGCTGTACAGACTTTCATGCTTATATGCAATGTAGAGACTTCAGACTACAGGAACGTGTGAACAACCAATGTGTAGACTCTTCAATCAACATGTTTTGAAGCACAAGGGCAGTGTACAGACTTTGCCTTAAAACGAATGTAAAGACTTAGAATCAAAGAGGCGTTGTGTAGACTTTGAACCAGTGTACAGACTTGTAAGCTTGAGCCAATGAATAGACTTGAGACGCTTAAGGTGATGTACAGACTTATTGAGGCTCAAGCGGTGTACAGACTTCGAAGTTCCATTGTGGATGTATCGACTTGCCAAGCGAAAGGGCTGTACATACTTTGACTTCAAACAGAGACGCTGCATGAGACGCTGAAGTCTGTATAGACTTTAACATTGAAACGATGTACAGACTTCAATAGTAAGACAATGACCAAGACGATGCAAACTCTGTATAGACTTCAACTCAATCATGCATAATGTAGTCTGATGTGTAGACTTTGAAACGTGAGAGCTACAGTGAAGGAGTGTATACACTTGACCAGATCAAGGGTAATTCGAATGTACAGACCTCATGCCATGAGATGCTGAAAGAGACAGTCCAATGTACAGACTTATGAAGACTGATGCATGAACAGTAATGCATAGACTTGCATGAGATGCTCGAATGTATAGACTTAGGAGCATATGACATGGCTGTACAGACTTAGAATATTAAGACTGATGTACAGGCTTCATGCGTTGACGCTGTACACACTTAGCGAGTTGACGCTGTACACACATCCAATGAAGTGCGTTGACGCAGTAACATGAGCCAGTGAGATGCGTTGACGCTGTACAGACTTTGCCTAAGACGCTGTACACACTTAGCCTAAGACAATGCATGAACTGACGTTGTATATACTTAGCTAATGCAATGACTTGTATAAACTTGTGTTCTCAACGAAACACAAACACAACACAATGTGTAGAGTATGCTGAGTGTCTAGACTTGTGAGATGCATAGAACACACAGAGGCTGTATAGGCTTGGAAACCAATGCACACGGCTGACAGACATGAAGAGAACTTGAATGAACATGATGTATAGACTTTCTAGGTGAAAGGCTGTATAGGCTTGAGCATAGAACTTCTGTATAGACTTGATCAATAGCAGATGAGCAAGTGTGTGCACTGGGTGAGTGTATAGACATTATGAATTGACTCTGCATGAGACACTCAGATGGACAGTGTTTAGACTAATGCGTTGACGCAGTGGACTCAATGCGTCGACGCACCAGTTGACACATTTTATAGACCAGCACTGGGACAGACTAGTGAGTTGACGCAATGATCCCATGCGTCAACGCATCATGCAATACTCATGCAAACTCATGCATTCAATGCTGAATATCAGACATAGTCCTATGCAATCATATCAGCAGCCATATTCAAAACACAATATCATAATGCACTGACTGTGTTGCAATCATCAAAACAAATCAGCATGCTATCATCAAAACACAATGCCACATGCTTGTGCCTAAGAGGCACAACATTCTCCCCCTTTTTGATGATGGCAACACCATGTGACAGTGAGTCACACACAATATTATTTTCTCCCCCTTTGACATGATCAACAAGAGAAAAACAGTAAAAACAAGAGTGCAAAGTGCATTATGCATGCAAAGTCCTTTAGAACACTCTCCCCCTGAATGTAAGACTTCTCTGAATTATTTCTCCCCCTAAATAATAGCTCCCCCTTTGAGAAGGAATATGAACAGATACACAAGGTAGAGACTGTAGGAGGGTCACTTGACAACAACTGAATCTTAGGTTCAGAAAAGAAGCATGATTATAAACAACTGTTAAAGTATAAGAATCAGCAATATACAATTTTGACAAAAATTCAGGTTTAACAGTGATAAATCTAGAGTAAGTCATTTGACCCCTGAACAAGAGTTTATAGATTCCATTTATAGCAATGAATCTAGGGCACATGGTATTAATAGATAAGTCAGAAATAATACCCTTTTGTGAATAAACAAGGAAATTCAAGAGAGGCAACTTGAACATGTATTGATAAAAATAATTTTCACTCATTGACTTTTGATTTTTCGAAGGGTTACAGCAGTTTGATTTTCACCTTTGAATTTTTCAGAACCTGAACTAAGTAAATAGATCAGTGGCATTTATGTTGTTGACTTTAGGTGTACACCTTGATCAGAGGCAGATACCCCCAGTTACTAGGCATAAACTACTAGACCTATTTCAGATCAGAACCCACAAAGGATAGTCTTCACTTTTGACATTAAGGGTACACCTTGATTAGAGGCCAGTACCCTCAGTTACTTGGTGAGGACTCCCCCTATAGATTTGACCCTATGAACAGAGATATTCTGAAGCACCTCATGACATGTGAATTCTCCTGCTTCTTTGGAGGAGTTCACAGTTTCTCAGTGCAATCAGCCATTGCTCTGTCACTATGTTCAGCTCTTAATATTAATGATCTTATTTACTGCTGCCCTTAATTCTTTTAGAGTGATTGTTTAAAAAATCAGTACACACTCTTATTGGCCTGTTCTAGACATATCCAGTTCAACACATTTAGGCATTACCAAAACTTTTTCTATTTTAGCCATGAGACAAAGATTAAGAGCTATAAAAGTTTTCTTTTATCTCAAATTCTGAAGTGCAGACACTTAACTCTCTAATTTATAAAGGTTAAACCTTTAGTTCCTTTCAATTTGTAAGTGTGATTCTTATAAGTGAACAATTGCAATAATCACCATTCAATGTACTAAACCAGATGCAAAGCTGTTGTTTAGTGAAGATGATGAGGAAAAGATAGCAATTGGCAATATGGTTCAATGAGCAACTGATGTCAAAGAATATGAATCATTTGAATGAGAACACTGAGAAGTGAATAGGATTCAATGAATTGAATAGAACTCTCAGCTCCCCCTGACATCATGATGCAAGAGATATGCTATGCAACATACTGTCCTACATGCAGACTATGCACCAAGGATACATGAGACAAGTATGCAATCAATTTAGGTTTATGCATCCAAGTTATAAGCATTTTCATCCTTTTTCAGATTTTTCAACATATGATGCAGTGCACTGTTCTACATGAAGACAAGACCCATGGTACTTGGCGGAGAACCTGGTCTCAAAGACCATCTCACACATGGTAGAAACCTCCGGGCAGATTTCCTTGCCCTTTAGTAACATACCATTTTATATACCAGGGTTAAGCAAATGATAATGCAGTGCAAAGCAGCCCTATTATTCATTGAAAACCATGCAGTCTACGACAATAGGCAAATGACAGTCATGCAAATCAGTCCTATATGCATTCAACAACAAGCATGCAGTCCATTGACATAAAGTTCATATAAAGCATCGACTGTAAAAATGATTGTGCAGAGCATCTAACAGCCCATTTTATTCAATGCAATAATCAGTGAGAGAAGAGCATCAGATATGTGCAAAGTAAGACTCAGTAGCTGAGTCTGGAATGCAGATTGATCAGCTAGACATGAAGTGAGTATTAGACATCAAGCGAACAGTTCAACAATTTCAGATATCAAATAGACAAATCAGCATTTTCAGATGATGAAATTTAAAGACAAGTTCAGAACTAACCTGAAATGTAGAATCCTGGGGCTTCCTTTTTGAGTGCCTTGGCTAAATTACCCCTTTTATTTCTCTCACCAAGGCACACCTGCAGCATATCAATCAATATGATCTTGCAGGGACCCAAGCAGTCTTGGGTCCTACACTACCCCTATCAGGTGTTCTAAACATTCTTTTTGCAGCATTATCATCACATTCCATTAAAAAATAATCAGACATGGAATGTCCAAAATTTCCACAATAATGACATGAGACAACAGATTGTCTGGTCCTATGATGCTTCTCAACAGGAGCATGAGACCTATGACCATAAGCATTAAATGTTCTGTTATATGCATGAAATTTTGACTTACCATTACCTGCCCACCAGCATTCAGAAGCTCGGTGGCCAGGTTTTCCACATTCAAAGCATACAGGTGTCTTTCCTTTAAAAATAGATTTATTTCTGCCAAGAGAATTCTATTTGAAGGGAATTCAACAGATTTTGAAGTAAAATGATTTCCCTGAGCATACCAGCAGTCCTTGACTGCATGCCCGTACTTACCACATTCAAAGCACCTTGGGTGCTTACCTCTTGAGCCAGTAAATCCCCATGAAGGCCTAAACCAACACTCAACAGCTTTATGACCACGTTTGTTACAATTATAACAAATGATATGTTGGTTTGAAGAAGACATGTTTCTTTTGGGGTGGTGATGATTATTTGAAAATGTTTTATCATGCATCATATCATCACTTTTCATCACACTGCAGTCATCCATATAATGACCATGCCTACCACAGTAGTAGCAAGAGGCATCAGATTTCCTAGGAGCATGGTTTCTATCATATGAGTTCCTAGATGCATATGAATGAGTATAGGAAGCATGAACAGTATGTACACCATCAGACTCAACCGAGCTAGCAGATTTCTGTTCATGAGGAGGAATAGTCTTTACCTTATTTATTTGACTCTTTCTTTTCAATTTCTGATTATCCTTAACAGGTTTTATTTGTTTTTCTATTTTCTGGGCTTTGAACTGAAAAATAGATTTTGAAGGTGATTTCTGATTTTCATTTTGTTTTGGGGATTGCCTTGAAGTACCAGCTACATCGGTGCTTTGAACAAAAGTTGTATATAGCTGGTTTTTAGTGATTTTCTTAACATCAGAACAGCAATTTGTTCCCCCTTCAGAGTTATCATCCTTCCTCTTCCCAACAGTTTTCATTTTTCCTTTAATCTTGGCAGACTCAATAGCTGAATTTTCCAGATTATGAATTTTATCTTCCATGCTAGCAATGTGAAGTTCATAGCTGGCTATTTCCTGTTCACTGCAATTAACACATTCGCTTAGAACTTGGTTTGTAGTTTTATACTTCTCAATTTCTTGTTCTAGATTGTTCAAAATTTCTGAATTTTTTATTATAGACAGCTTTTCCTTTTTCTATAGTGAGAAGTCTTTCAGACAAGCCAGTGTTCAACCACTTTAGTTTTTCAACTTTAGCTTTTAATTCAGTGTTTTCTTCCTCATGATTTTTATACTGAATTTCATTATTAGCACATCTCTCTCTTCCAGACATGTGCTCCAATTTTTCAATTAATTCCTCTTCTCTTTCCTCCACTCTAATTTTCTCAGCCACCAAGTTTTTGTGATCCTCTTTAAGTGAGATAATTTGTTTATTCAGCCATTCATTCTCACTATAAAGATCTTCATTTTGTTCTCTTAAAGCTGAGCATGTTTTACAATTTGATTTAGCAGAAGAGGACTGTGAAACCTCATTGATTTCATTCATTCTGACCATAAGAGTTTTATTCTTCTTTTGAAGATCTTCATTCTCCAATTTCATTTTGTCCAATTCAGAATTAACTTCAGTGAGTTCCTGCATGCCTTTTAGATGCTCCTTTTTCTTATCATTCAACTGATTCTCTATTTCTGGCATTTTATCCAACCATGTTTGTTTTTCAATTTTTAGAGAATCATTTTGTTTCTCAAGATTCTGAACATCTAGCATGCAAGCATCATAAGACTTTTTCATATTTGGACAGTTTTCACAGGACTCTTTCAGATTTATTCTATCACATTTCTTTTTTAATTTTTTATTTTTAGATTTCAATTTCTTGGAAACTTCTAACAAATTTTCATACATCTCTATCAATTCATCGAAGGAATATCCTTCTGATTCAGAGCTTACCTCGGATGAAGTTTCATCATCAGCATTTCTACGATCAGCCATTAAGCACTTGCTGTGATTGCTGATTAACTTTAGTTTTTCCAAAATGTCTTTGGCAGACCTGCAAGAAGAAATGCATTCAATTAGAGGTCTGTCAATTGATTCTTTTAATAAAACTACAGCTCTGGTGTTGACAGAATCTTTCAATTTATCCTTCTCAGTCCATCTAGATTTATCTCTTGATAAGTTGTATGGACCGTGATTCATTACCTTCCAGAGATTAGGATCAATTGATTCCACATACCAATGAACTTTGTCTAACCAAGAATCGAAGTTGCCACCTCTGAACATTGGAATATTAGCCATCAAATCAGATAGCAGACAGATTCAGAACACAAAGCAATCGTCAAGAAATGCGCTAGAACAGAGAGCAATGCAATGCACTAAATCAGTGAACCTAAACTACGAGCACAATACACCCACTCTGAAATACACTAAACAGTTAGCAGGATCCTCTGCAGATTGTTAGATCTGTTAAGTCAGAGACCGCTCTGATACCAAGTGTTGGGTTCGGTGCTATGTATTCAGAGGGGGGGTGAATGAATACCCTTTAAAAAACTTTCGTCCCAATTAAAATTCTAGTGCTCAGAACTGCGGAATAAAAGCACTAAGACTAACTGAGGAAAAACTAATCCAGTCATCTACTGAACCTGTAGACAAATATGAAGTGTGCTCCTAGCAAACATCTAATGTGGGCAGCAATTAGACAGATCAAGCAAACACACAAAACCACTGTCAAGCATATAGTGTGCGCATCAATGAAATGAATACATATAGAAGATCAACCTATCTCGACCCTATGCATTCATCTAGCGCCAAACACACAAAGAAATCAAACCACAGCTCAATGGGTTTTAGGTGGTTCAGTCCAGCAGACCTACATCCACCCCACACTCAACCTGAGTGTGGCTTACTGCTGACTCACAGCTTGAACCGCTGGGCATCACAGCTTGCCTACAATCCGCTGGGCAACACAGCTTGCCGTCCGAGGAATCCTCCTCGCCCGCTGAGCCTCACAGTTTGCTGTCCAGAGGATGCACCTCTGCAAACCGCTGGGGATTACAGCTTACCCGTCCAGAGGAGTCCACCTCTGCAAACGCTGGCTAACAGCTTGAAGAAATTATAGAATGAAATAAAAGACAGGATGAACAGCAATCGGAAAGCTGTAAACGTAAAGCACAATTTGGCTCTCAAAGAGCTGGATGGCCTGGATTTGATCCAAGGTCCATCAAGAATAGATTTCCCTCGATCTCACTCTCTTTCTTCACTCTCTCTCTTTCTCTTTCTTCTCTGCTGCACTTCTCTTCTTCTCTCGATCTCTGCTCTCCTTTTCTCTCTTTCTCTTTTTCTTTTCTTCTGCTGGATCGTGGAGGCTCTCTCTTCTTTCTCTCTTTTTCTACTCTCAGCTTCTGCTCTCAAGGCTTCGATCTGCCTCCGCCGATCAGCCTTCATCTGTGGACGAAGGCTTGTATATATACCGGCAGCAGCAGCAGCAGCAGCCAGGGCACGTGTGGCTTCCACAGTTCCTGCCCTAAGAATTCGGACCACGTGGCAGCATCCTGGTATCTCGTCCACCCTTGAATCACGAGCCAGGCACTTCGGATCACGTGCCCTTTATTAGTACGCAGCAACTGGAGTTGAGGTCGCGTAACACTCTTGCTCCAAAGGGTTGACGCAGCCTTCAGAGATCTTCAACCTTTTTAACTGCTGCGTCGACTCCATCAGCCTGCTGCGTTGACGCATCGGTGATCCAGTGATCAAGTCTTCAGCAGATGGGCGTGCTGCGTCGACGCTCTCAGCATGCTGCGTTGATGCATCGGTGATCTAGTGATCAAGTCTTCAGCAGATGGGCGTGCTCCGTCGACACTCTCAGCATGCTGCGTTGACGCATGGAGCTGCAGCATCGATGCTGCCAATGTACTCCAGAGGCTGCAATAAGGGATACTTGAACTGCTGCATCCACGCTACTTGATCAATGCGTTGACGCACCAGAATAATCCACAAGCTTCTTTCTTGATTGTTTGAACTACTGCGTCCACGCCACTTGATCAAGGCGTTGACGCATTTGTGTGTTCCAGCAGCTGAAATTGGATGTCTTCATCCCTCTTGCGTTAAGGGGTTCATTAGCCTCTTCAGTCCCTGTCAGTTAGATGAAACAAAGTCTTCAGTTCTAAGTTTATGCATTGCATTGTATAGACTTTGTTGTGAAGGCGAAAGCAATGTAAAGTATGCACAACGCAGTGTATAGACTTGATGAATACAAAGGCTTCATAAGCCTCAGATGAAGGCAGGCGCTGTGAAGATTTCATGTAAGTCAGATGAACACATAGGGTGTATAGACTTGATGTGTTCACTGATGGATGTACACACTTGCCCGCTATACAGACTTTCATGCTTATATGCAATGTAGAGACTTCAGACTACAGGAACGTGTGAACAACCAATGTGTAGACTCTTCAATCAACAGGTTTTGAAGCACAAGGGCAGTGTATACTCCGTGATTCTAATGCCTCCCTTGTGTGGGCTGCGGCTGCTCCTTATCCACATGCTTCCTCCAGCCTTGAAGCTGAAGCGCTTGCTCTTCGGGACGGCCTCCTACTATGTTCTCAACGTGGGGTGCGTTCCGTTGCGGTTGAGACTGACTCACTTGTCTTGGCACATATTGTTAATGGTCAATTTTCATGCCCGTGGAAGCTTTCCCTCATTTTGTATGATGTGGCTGCTGCCATTACCTCTCTTGATGTATCTATTTCTCATGTGTTTAGGGAGGCTAACCAGGTGGCTGACATGTTGGCTGCCGTGGGACGCTCCTTGTCGTCTCTATCCTTTTGGACATCTTGGCTTGAGCTCCCACTCTCTGTAAAGGGCCCCTACCGCCTTGATAAGGTAGGGTGTCCCACTGCTCGGCCCTAGGTGCTGCTGTATCTGTTCTACTTCACTTTATATATACATCTTTTCCTGTTGGGCAGCAGGGGATGAGCGCCTCTCTCCTCTATAAGGGGTGATCGCTCTCCCTCTCCCTGCCTCAATAGGTATTGACTTCAGTTAAAAAAAAAAGCACAAGGGCAGTGTACAGACTTTGCCTTAAAACGAATGTAAAGACTTTGAATCAAAGAGGCGTTGTGTAGACTTTGAACCAGTGTACAGACTTGTAAGCTTGAGCCAATGAATAGACTTGAGACGCTTAAGGTGATGTACAGACTTATTGAGGCTCAAGCGGTGTACAGACTTCGAAGTTCCATTGTGGATGTATCGACTTGCCAAGCGAAAGGGCTGTACATACTTTGACTTCAAACAGAGACGCTGCATGAGACGTTGAAGTCTGTATAGACTTTAACAGTGAAACGATGTACAGACTTCAATAGTAAGACAATGACCAAGATGATGCAGACTCTGTATAGACTTCAACTCAATCATGCATAATGTAGTCTGATGTGTAGACTTTGAAACGTGAGAGCTACAGTGAAGGAGTGTATACACTTGACCAGATCAAGGGCAATTCGAATGTACAGACCTCATGCCATGAGACGTTGAAAGAGACAGTCCAATGTATAGACTTATGAAGACTGATGCATGAACAGTAATGCATAGACTTGCATGAGACGCTCGAATGTATAGACTTAGGAGCATATGACATGGCTGTACAGACTTAGAATATTAAGACTGATGTACAGGCTTCATGCGTTGACGCTGTACACACTTAGCGAGTTGACGCTGTACACACATCCAATGAAGTGCGTTGACGCAGTAACATGAGCCAGTGAGATGCGTTGACGCTGTATAGACTTTGCCTAAGACGCTGTACACACTTAGCCTAAGACAATGCATGAACTGACGTTGTATATACTTAGCCAATGCAATGACTTGTATAAACTTGTGTTCTCAACGAAACACAAACACAACACAATGTATAGACTATGCTAAGTGTCTAGACTTGTGAGATGCATAGAACACACAGAGGCTATATAGACTTGGAAACCAATGCACACGACTGACAGACATGAAGAGAACTTGAATGAGCATGATGTATAGACTTTCCAGGTGAAAGGCTGTATAGGCTTGAGCACAGAACTTCTGTACAGACTTGATCAATAGCAGATGAGCAAGTGTGTGCACTGGGTGAGTGTATAGACATTATGAATTGACTCTGCATGAGACACTCAGATGGACAGTTTTTAGACTAATGCATTGACGCAGTGGACTCAATGTGTCGACGCACCAGTTGACACATTTTATAGACCAGCACTGGGACAGACTAGTGAGTTGACACAATGATCCCATGCGTCAACGCATCATGCAATACTCATGCAAACTCATGCATTCAATGCTGAATATCAGACATAGTCCTATGCAATCATATCAGCAGCCATATTCAAAACACAATATCATAATGCACTGACTGTGTTGCAATCATCAAAACAAATCAGCATGCTATCATCAAAACACAATGCCACATGCTTGTGCCTAAGAGGCACAACAAAAGTATGATGGTTTGATTACCATCGGCGGTTGCTACAAAGTGACCATCCTTTTCGAAGGCAAAAAGACTCATTTAAAAAAAATACTGTTGAAATGGATGAAACAGACTTGCAACGAGTGTCGGGTCGACATATGGCGACACATGTGCAAAATTTACCAGATGTAGTACAATTGTCTAGTAGCACACGTCAACTCTCTAGCTTTGGAAAGGATCACAACTGGAACAAGAAAAGTATTTTCTGGTAATTGCCTTATTGGTCAACTCTTCTTGTACAATACAATCTGGATGTTATGCATATCGAGAAGAATTTTTTTGATAATGTGTTCAATACGATCATGAATGTTAAAGGCAAAATAAAGGACAATGCCAAAGCGCGTATGGACTTAAAGATACTTTGTAAATATCCAGAACTGGAACTACAGAACATAAATGGAAAAACTATGCAACCTAAAGCAACTTACGTGCTTAATGATACACAGATCAAGGAAGTGTGCTAGTTGTTGAAACAGTTGAGATTCCCAGATGGATATGTATCCAACATAGGCCGTTGTGTGAATGTCAATGAGGGGAAAATATATGGTCTGAAAAGTCACGACTGTCATGTGTTCATGGAGAGGCTAGTGCCCATTACATTTCGTGATTTGTTGCCAAAGCCTATATGGGGAGCACTGACCGAGCTGAGTCAGTTTTTCAAGATTTTATATGCATCAGAACTCAGACTTCGGGATGTACAAACTATCAAAGAGAATGTGGTCACAACCATTTGCAAGCTAGAGAAGATATTTCCTCCGGCATTCTTTGATTCGATGGAGCACTATGGAACGATTATTTTTAATTTATTTAATTTATTTATTTTTATTATTATTTATCTATTTATTTATTTGTTAATTTATTAGGCGTGCCAGTCACCGGAGTGACAATTTATTATGCGCTCGATCTGATTCAGTCAGTTGATTGTGAGGCCCGAGTCGGGACCGGAAGTCCGTCATACCATAAAGGCTATGACATTAATTACGCCCTTCCAAAGAAGGATAACCATTGATTAATCGCCAAAGTAAAAGGGGCCCTGTGGGCAAAACCAATATGATAGGTATGCCCATTCATTTGCAAGATAAGAGATGCATGTAATTATGCAAAACCAGATATGATACTAATATACGAATAAATCCGACAGCATATCCCCTTATCTTGGACTATGCCAAGTGGGAATATAGAACATCCATCCACGGAGTGCCGAGATGGAAGCCAAAGAAAGACGGGCATAGCCAGCCCAAGACCCAAAAGGATCTAGATGTGACGGGACAATGTCCATTATCATGGTATTTATTAATATCCCCTTGAAGGGACCATAGGAGAACATGTAGTGGCAGAACTCCATCGGCCAGTAGAGTTAGAAAACAAACATCATACTCGGTAGAATGTAGGGGCAAACCCCATTAATTTAGCTCCCATGGATTTGACTGAAGGACTATTACTCCTCCCAGGGATAGTAGGGGTTCTGAACGAAGGATAATAAGGCTCGGAGCGTTGGGCTTCAAGGTTCATCAGCGGTTGCTGGATGAGGGAATTAATAAGCATAGAGATCGACTCTGGAGGGCATCGGCGCGAGGGCAACTCTACGTGGCATGATGCGGCGCAACGGGTTTAGCATAGGGGGGCATCGGCCTGGGACATCGACAGAGGGGCAGTCGGCACGGGCGGACACCGGTGTGCTTGCCACTCGGCGCCGAACTAGCGCCGAGAGGGCACCGCACCGGGAAGCCATTAGAGGCGCTAATGCGGGAGACCTGACGCCTTAGGACTTTAAGGCTGGGGTTTATTTGGGGGTTCTATAGTGGGGATCTCTCGTGTTTAATTAGGGCTTCATGGGCTCTGGCGATGATGTTTAGGTAAGCTGAAAGGGGAGAAGAAATTCATCCACAGAAGGCTTAGGGAGACCATGTAACAATCAACGGGAAATCTCATAATGATTATGTTCCCCTTGTACAGTGGGCAAAGGGCCATGAGATAATCTGTCTCAAGCCTCTGCCACATAGCAGGGGGTTAATTCATTAGTGTAATGAAAACATCATATGATATGATAAAACAAGGATAGTGAATGAATTTCGGCAGCACCTCCCCTTATTTTGGACTGTGCCAAATGGGGAGTATAGGACATCCATCTACGAGTGCCGAGATGGAAGCCAAAAGAAAGATGGGCGTAGCCCGAGATCCAAGAGGATCGGAATACAGCGGGACGGTGTCCATTCATCATGGCGCCTTATTAAAATTCCCCTAAAGGGACCAGTGGCAGAACTCCGTTGCCCGGCGGGGTGAAAGAGGGAAATCGGAAACCCAAATTGAAATAAATGTAGGGGTGAAACCCCATTAGTGTAGCCCCTCCGCTTCCCACAGAATTGGACATAAATGGCCCAACAGAATTGATCCATAAAAATGCATGTGTTTATTCTTATATTCATGCATGCACACATATATATACATACATATATCCATGCACAAATATACATGTATCTATGAGCAGCATATGAATGTATGCATGGTCAAATAAAATATGATGACTAAAGGGCCAATTGGGGATTTATTAGTACACAATCCCTATGGATGTTTAAATATGGATGGACCAAATGAAGGCACTCACGTAATAGTTGCATGCTTTAAAAGATGAATTATCTATATATATATATATATATATCTTTATATATACATATGCGGTGGGTAGGTTGTTTTATACACAACATGCATCATCATGGGAAAAGGTATGGATAGTGGATGAAGGCATTGAAATTAATACGAACAGAGGTATGCTGATGGGATTATTGAATAACTGATCACTATTTACGCATGTGCATATCGTGAGTGTGGCTATGCATCAATGCGTCCCATCTATTCAAATATGCCATTCATAAATGCAACTCATTGTGTGAACGACGCCATTCCAGAGCCATCCCGTGAATGTAAACAATGTACAGAAGAAAGTAAACGGCATTCGGCGAGCTCATGTACTCGACGGGAAATATGCCATCGGCGGGCTCATACACTCGGCGCAGAAATGAGGGAAACATGGCTTCGGCGCTGTGGAGTCAATTTTTTGGTTCGATCCTGTTTATTTCGTTACTTTTATTTATTTGGTTGTCATTTATTGATTTGTTTATTAGTTTATTAGGCGTGCCAGTCACCGGAGTGACAATTTATTATGCGCTCGATCTGACTCAGTCAGTTGATTATGAGGCTCGGGTCGGGACCGGAAGTCCGTCATACCATAGAGGCTATGACATTGATTACGCTCATCCAAAGAAGGACAACCCTTGATTAATCACCAAAGTTAGAGGGGCCCCAGGGGCAAACGAGATAAGACTACTATGCTCATTTTATTTGCAGGGTATGAGATGCATGCACATGATCGTGCAATTGATAGTTTTATTACGGCTTATCTGCCTGGTTCCCGGTATGGGGGTGAAGAACTTAGGTTCGAAAACCACTCTCACGCATAATGATGACTTCCAATCGGGCGTAACCTAACCTTCAACCAAGCATTATTTGATATACTGGGAGTACAGGAGAGGATGACTTTGGGTTTGTTTGATCATGTTGAGAATGCTGCATGAGATAGACATGTTTATTCATTATGAAACTAGGCAAGCACCAGCAAGGTGACAAGATTCATTAAACATTGCGGCATTGCATATCTAGCTCTTAATCTCATCTACATGAATCACAGAATGAATCCGGCAGCGTGTCCCCTTTGTCGTGGATCATAGCAAGTGGGAATAGGATACCGTCCACGCAGAGGCGAGATGGAATCCATAAATGATCGGGATAGGCTAGTGCCCGAATAACACGAAATAGGACTAAACTGAGACGGATTAACCCGAGATGATATTAGTCCGTGGAGGTGTTTGTTGTTTTTATTCCCTTGAGGGAGTCGCTAGAGACCATGCAGAGGTAGGGTCCTTTGGATCCCAAGGGGTTTGAAGCCGATGTAACATACAGAAGATCAGAGTTCATTTCGACAGCATCTCCCCTTTGGACTTTGCCAAAAGGGGGAGTATAGGACATCCATCTACGAAGTGCCGAGATGGAAGCCAAAAGAAGGATGGGCGTAGCCCGAGATCCAAGAGGATCATAATTCGACTGGACAGTGTCCACTTATCGGAGCACTTATTGATATCCCCTTGAAGAAGCCATAGGAGAGAACATGTAGTGGCAGAACTGCATGGGCCAGCAGGGTTGCAAAATGAACATCACACTCGGTGGAATGTAGGGGATTAACCCCATTAATTTAGATCCTATGGGCTTGAGTGAAGGAGTATTACTCCTCCCCGGGATGGTAATGGTTCTATACTAAGGATAACAAGACTCGAGGTTCATGAGGGCGCCGGCGTGATGGCATCTCGACGCGGCTGGCTTCGGGGCGACAAGGAGCTCAAAGGGGCATCGGCCTAGGGAGAGGTTGAAGAAGGGTGGTCGGCGCGCATATGTGGCCCGGCGTAGGCCAGTCCTCGATGCGCCCATCACTCGGCGCGGAACCCGCGCCGAGAGAGGGCTGCGCCGGGAGGCCGTCTGGCACCGATAGGGAGGATTCGGGGGTTTTTAGGGCTTTATGAGGTTATGGATTTTGGGGGTGTTTAGAGGCTTTATCTGAGGTTTTGAGAGGCTTTATCTGAGGGTTTTGAGAGGTCAGGGAACCCTAAAACTGATTCTAGAATGAATCATGCCGAGGAGATGAGGATCTTCACTCTCGAGCACCACTAGGAGCTAGGTTATTTATTGAATCATATGAACTTTGATTCAAATGTATCCCTCACCGTTCCACAAATAAGAAGCCATGAAATGGACTATCTCAGGCTCTCACCGCGATTGTGAGGTTGAAAGACAACGGAGATGTAATAGAAACACACTCAGGTGGTCTGAGGGGTGTGCATACAACATAATTGAATCTGTTCACAACAGCTATCGAATACAATAGATTTTAGAGAGGCAGAGAGAGAGAGAGAACTCCAGAATCTCATATTTCATTTCATTCAAAAGAACGCACATATTTAGCACAAGGGGAATCAGACTACGAGAATTTACATATAGACTGATGCCCCTTGACAATCTACCGGACTATACTGGCACTTAACATCAATTGGAGGAACAGAGCTTGGAAGCATACCATAAAAAAAGAAAATAGATTGAAACAAAAGATGGGGAATGGGAGAATATAGCCCCTGAGGGCGTTTGATAGACGAATCCCACCTTGAATCTCCTTCCCCGGGCTTCTGCTGCTCTCTCTTTCTCTCTTCAGATCCCTTTCAGTTGGCTCTCGTGTCTCTTTTCTTTTATTTGGCTTTGAATACCCTTCTCTGTATTTGGATGCCCGATCCCCTTTTTCTTCTCTTGATTCCTCCACACCCTTTCTCTGTCAAAAGCATGGGATTATATAGAGGGCTGGACCTCTTCTATCGGCACGGGTGCTTCCTGGGGCGATGTGGCATCGGCGCACTCGGGGGCAGCTTCTCAGCGTGCTCCAGTTGTATTGGGCTTGGGCCCATCTACTTAGTGCATCGATGCCGATAGAAGGGATTTGGACAAATGGTTCTTCGTTGGTCATATGGGCCTCTTAAAATGCTTATTTGTTCTTCTTGTTGCTTGCTTAACATCTTGCATCCACAAACATGTGCGAGGCTATGTGAATCCCATTTCACGTGCATCAGAACATTCTGAGGATCCTCTTCAGCAGGCAGATGATTGCCTGGGGCTTGACGTAGTCTTCATCAGCCTGACTATCTGAATGATAGCCGTAATGGACAGCAGCTTGGCCGGAAATGGCTTCAGCCGGATAGAGTGTCAAGTGTAATGGATCTTCTTCTATTCTGATTCTCAGAACTTCCAGGGATGACATAGGAGTTGTACCCTTGATTGATCTTCAAAGCTTTAAGCTTGCTTTGACTTCTTCTTTTATCTTTGCATATTTTAGGTGTCAATAAATGCCCCCACCTGCAGGTGGCGTAAGCGAAGAATGAGCGGCACGGGACCCGTGGGTGGATATTGTGATGTACTTTGTGCTTTTCTTCAGGCTTGCTCTTGCCCGTTGTGTCTATTCATAGCTTGGAATCTTCATCATGTTTGTATACTCCCAGCACTTTGTAAGCATCTTTGGAAACATGCTAGATTGTTGGGTCTTAAATGACTTGCATTTGGATTTAATCTTCTGATTACAGCATCCCGGTGCAGGAAAATCGGTGCGGACGACAGTCTTGGCATACTCCATCTCGACGCGATGTGCAACCGACGTGGAGTTCATCTCGGCGCGCTTCTTGGCAGGGGGCTTCTCGACTTTGAAGATATCTTTAGGTGATCTTAGCCGATCCTTCTTTTGTAATCCATCCCACTTGAAGGGCCCCAATTGTCTTTATATTCCCTTTTTGTAATGGAATATATCGTTCATTTAACGTCTTTGGTGCCCATCTTCACACCTTTATTCTGTAATAGTTCGTAGCAATTTTGGTAACTCGTATGAAAACATACCTGTGTCTGTACCGTAGGAGAGCACCCACACTTTCAAGGAAAGGATGGGGGCATCGCTCCACCGCGTGCCAGATTCCTGGAGTTGCCAGATCGGCACAAGTGTATGTTTCATCAGCCAGAAGTGACAGATGTACGAATGCTTGCTGATATGTGTATGAAGGGTCCACATGTCTCATTGAAATAGACAGAAGGTCCATCTCAAATAGGTTTTAGCATTGATCAAGGCGAACTACCGTATGATCATTAAAAGCTTCATCATAAGCATTGGGTTTATGCCGATGCAAGGAAATAGATGTGCTTCATCAGAATAGATGAAAGGTCTACCCCGGGTAGGTTTCATTATCGATCTGGGTGATGATGCCTTGTGACCGACAGAAGGTTTTTATCGTCGGTGGGACTTAGAATGGCAGAAAATGGATGAGTTTCATCAGGGTAGATGGAAGGTCTACTCTGGATAGGTTTCATTATCGATCTAGGCGAGGATGTCTTTTGACCGATAGATGGTTTCATCATCGGCATTGGGTTTATGCCAGTGCAAGGAAATTGATAAGTTTCATCAGAGCAGGCGGAAGGTCTATTCTGGATAGGTTTCATTGTCGATCTAGGCGATGATGCCTTGTGACCGACAGAAGGTCTCATCATCGACATTGGGTTTATGCCTACTGTGCCCCTTGGTTTTGATGATAGCAAACACCATTAGAGTTGTGCCCCTTTGTTTTGATGATAGAAAACACCATTAGCTTCATCTAATAAATAATGCATATGAGTAAAGTTCATGTCGTGCATAAAGTCCGTGCATATCATCGCTCATGGGCATTAAGGTCCGTGCATTCCATTCTTTGCACGCAGCCTTGGCAAGCATTAGGTTAGTGCATGTGTGTGTGTCTAAGGCATAGCAACTCGGTGCAGGTTCTGGCCCGCGCTAAGTCGATGCAACTTTTGTGCGTGTAAGGGTCAGTGCATATTTGGTGTTAGTCTAAGTCGGTGCAGCTTTTGCTGCAAGCACAAGTCGATGCATACTTTGCATTGGGCAGATCACATCGGTGCAAACCTTACATTGAGCATATACGTCTTAGCACACTTAGAGTCTGTGCAAGTTTTGTCTTGCAGCATACCTCCAAGTTAGTGCATATCTAGGCACATGCATGTTCAAGGGACATAGTTGGTGCAATGCACTGTAGCACACTTAGGTTAAGTCAGTGCATGTTTTCGTTTCGTTCACATAAAGTCAGTGCATGTTTTCCTTTCATTCCCGTAAAGTCAGTGCATGTTTTCATTTCGATTCATGTAAAGTCGGTGCATGTTCTGCCTCTCATATATAGAAAGTCGGTGCACCTTTTTAGTTAAGTCTGTGCATGCATAACTCAAGTCGATGCAACTTTCGTTGCTGCACGTGACTAAGTCCGTGCATGTGTGCATCTTACACAACAAAGTCTGTACATTCTTTAGTGGCATGTCAGTGCATCTTTTGTACAATGCACACAAAGTCTGTACATTCTTTGGTGGCAGTCTATACTTTCTCGAACCAACTTTGTGCATCTTTCTACTATCCTCATATTGCTTCTAACTGATACTAAGTCTGACCTTGTCAGGATATCTGCTCGAGGAGTTCAAGAAGGGCATGTGATTCAAGAATGGAGGATGTGCCAGGATTGTGACACGTGTAAAGTAGTGAGCTGAAATGTTGCCACGTGGTCTAGGCGCTAGGGCGGGAATTCGTGGAGGACACACGCCCACCTGTATGTTGTTGCTATAAAAGGAAGACTTCTCCATCTAGAGAAGACTGATTGTGAAGTGTGATGATCGTAAAAATACTTTAGCAGAGCAGAAGCAAAAAGAGCCTGCACGATCTAGAGAGAAGAGAACGAGAAGAAAGAGAGAAGAAGAGAAGGAGAGAGTTGAGAGAGAGGAGTCTGAGAGAGTTACTTTGAGAGTTTGTTCCTCAGTCTCTCGGTTCAGATACCAGAGCTGACCTTGCTCATTGTGAGCTACATTCCCTTTGGGGATTTCATGTTTTTCGTTTGTTTCTTCCTTATTTTCTTAAACCTTGTCTTCAAGTTGTGTGTCAGCAGAGCAAGCTGTGATGCTCAACGGGCAGAGGAGGATTCCTCTGGATGGGTGAAGCTATAAGTCCCCAGCGGTTTGCAGAGGAGGATTCCTTTGGACGGCATAAGCTGTAACGCCAAGCGGTCTGTAGGGTTTTGACCCTGAAGCTGTGGATCAGCGAAGCTGTGTATCTGCGGTAGAAGCTACATTCTGATTTGGAGTGTGTGGTGGATGTAGATCTCGGGTTTGAGATCGAACAACCTTAAAAATCCCTATCTACTGTGCGATTGTCATGTGACTTGTGTGCATCTTGTTCATCTCTTCCATCCGCAGTAGATGCATGTTTAGGATCATTTAATTTCAGATCTGCTAGAGTTGGTATTCTGTGATCGTGTTTGTTTAGCTTTCTGCCATCCAGTAGCAGTTTGTTTTAATTCCGCACTTGAAGCTGTTGTAGTTGGTTTTATTAGGTGACTGATCTATTCACCCCCCCTCTAGATCGTCTATAGAGTCTTATCAAGTGGTATCAGAGCCTAACTCTTTTTCAGGGACTAACATCATAAAGAGGAACGGCCATGAACGGTAAGGCAATGATAGCAGAGGGACATTCAACCACCAAGCCTCCGTACTTAGAAGGCTCCAACTATGCCTACTGGAAGAACAGAATGCAGGTCTTTCTAAGGGCGAAAGACTACGAGATCTGGAGGGTAGTGAGCAAGGGACCGTTCGAACTGCACGAGAATGAAGAGGTTTGGATGAGAGAGGAAATTAGAAAGTCTACGTTGAACTAGAGTGCCGTCAACTCTATTCAGTGCGCACTTCATCCCACTAAATTCTCTAGAGTTTCATCTTGCAAAACCACCAAAGAGATGTGGGACACACTGGAAGTTATATACGAAGGGACCTCATAGGTGAGAGAGACCAAGGCTAATATGTTGGTCTCTGAATATGAAGCATTCCAGATGAAGCCCGGTGAGACCGTGACTGAGATGTATGCTCGTTTGACGATCATAACTAACGGTCTGAGGAATTTGGGAAAGAGCTATTCCGACTATGAGATTGTAAGGAAGATCCTGCTATCTCTGACTCCTGTGTGGCACACAAAGGCGATGGTGATCGAGGAGTCAAGGGATCTTCAGAGGATGAAGGTTGACGAGCTGATAGGTTCTCTAATGGCATATGAGATGAACCTTCCCAAGCTGAGGAGCTCGAGAACAAGAAGAAACCAATCACGCTGAAGGCTAGCTCCAGTAGAACAAGCACATCCAGCCACAGTGAATCATCAAGTGAGCAGAGCAGCCTCTCTGGGTTAGAAATCGATGTAGACCAACTTGCTTTGCTGACCAGAGAGTTCAGGTGATTCTTGAGAAAGGAAGACAGAAATTTTGGCCGAAGACAATTCAACGACTGACGACATAATAGGTATAGGTCTAACCCTACGAAGAAACCTGATACTAATGTTTGCTATCATTGCAGGAAGGCCGGTCATATGAAGGCAGATTATCTAGAGCTCTAGAAGCAGAAGGAGAAACTAAGGAAGAAAGCTGGAAAAGGAAAAGCCATGATTAGTACTTGGAGCGATGAAGATGAGGGCACACTGAGCACCACCTTAGAGAGCGAGGATGAAGAAAAGCCCGTCTGCCTGATGGCCAAAAGTGACAAAGAAGAAAAAGAAGATTCTGATGAGGTATCCTCTCCCTTTTAGCACTATACTATATCTGATTGGGAGGATGCCTACGGAGACTTGCTAGATAAAGTGGATGATATTAGAAAGGAGAACATGCATTTAAAGAATAAACAAAACTTTCTTATAAATGATAAAACCATGTCTGATAAAATTGCCTGTCTGCAATCTGAAAATGATAGTTTAAAAACTTCATGTGCTGAATCTAATGATTTGAAGCATGCTTTAATAGATTCTAGAAAAGAAAATGAATGGTTGAAGAATGTTATTGATGATTTGAAGCTGAGAATTCAAACGCTCGAAAATGAAGCAAAAATTTCAAATGATAAATATGAAGCTGTTTTGTGTGTGAATTCTGAATTAAAGAAAACTGTTGAAAATTTAGAGAAAGAAGATGTTTATAAAAGGAAAATAATAGAAAATATGACCCAAGGTTCAGATAATCTCAATGCTCTGTTAGGGTCAAAGGTGAATTTCAGAAAAGAAGGTCTCAGATTCAACTCAACTGCCACGGAGAGCTTTGCCGTGAAAAAAATACCATTTGTGGTAGAGAAAAGGAAGGGACCTCTCATAAAAATGGTTAGTGAAAATTCTGTTTCTAAAAATGTTATTTAAAAATGTCCAGTGCTAAGGACAAGGATAAACATAAGGTTGGTGAGCCTAGCAGATCCTGCCCTTCACCCAAAAGTAAGTCTCAGGTTCGGGGTCAGCCTCCAAGCAAATCTAAACCCCAGGGCAAGGCCACCAAGTCTCCACCACCATCACCTATCCAGAAGAAGACCCAACATAAACTTGTACAGAAGTCTAGTGGGTCAAAAATACAAGGGAGACCTAATGCTACTTGGGGCCAGACCAGCCATACTCACCAGCCCAAGGTCCAGACCTATTACACTTATCCTCAGAAATAGCCACAACCATTCTATAGGTCTGGATGGAATCAAGTCCAGGGGAGGTCTAGATATCAATCTTTTCCCACTCACTGGCATAGACCTCAGTTTGCTAGCTGGGTTGGTCAGTCTAGGACATGGGGTCCTATTAGACAGGTCTTCTTTGGTCAGCCTAGGACCACTGCGGGCCGCAATTATCTGAGTACCTATTGGCCTGGGCACTGACACAAAAATAATCATGCTGCTAATAAAGATGGTGCCAGAACTCAACAAAAACCACAGCACCTGAAGAAGAAGATTCAATCAGTTGGTGCTGAGAAAAATGAAAAATGATGAAAAGAATGTTAGGAATTCCACTAAGCCAACCCTATTTAGATAAATGTGGATTCCTAAACAATTGCTGTCTTGCTTAAATTGTTCTATTTCTGCTTCGGAGCCCAAACAGTTTTGGGTTCCAAAAATCTCTACCTGATTGTGATTGCAGGTATGCCTGGCAGCCAGGAGCAATATGTGGTACCTGGATAGTGGCTGCTCCAGGCATATGACAAGAGATAAGACCAAATTTTGCATGTTGACTGAGAAGAATGGAGGTCTTGTCACGTTCGGAGGAAATACAAAGGATAAAATCATCGGGTCAGGTAAGGTAGGTAAGTGTACTACCTGTTGCATTGAAGAAGTCCTACTGGTTGATGGTCTTGCATATAACTTACTCAGTATTAGCCAGCTCTGTGATAAAGCTCACAAGGTAGTCTTTGATGCTCATTATTGCAAAATCTTTGAACCTGATTCCGATGTAGTTAAATTTTCAGGAAAAAGAGTGAATAACATTTATTTGGTAGATTTAGATGATTTAGCTCATTCGAATCTTTGCCTTACTGCAAATAAAGATGATTTAGCATTTTTGTGGCATCGTAGATTACGCCATGCCAGCTATACTATTTTACATAAATTGAATAAACATAGCATGGTTAGAGGACTCCCTGAAATCTCATTCAAGAAGGAAAACAAAGTTTGTGATGCATGCACATAGTCTAAGCAAACTAGGAAGTCATTTAAGTCCAGAACTGAAAACATGTCCTCTAAACCTTATGAGCTGATACATATGGATCTTTTTGGACCCACACGATCTGTCAGCTTATCAGGTAGGAGATATTGATGTCTTAGTTGATGACTTCTCTAGGTATACCTGGGTCTTTTTCCTTACACATAAAAATGATGCATTCACAGAATTTCAGGAGTTCTATTTGAAAACAAAATAGAAAAATGAAAATTCAATTGAAAATATTTTATCTGATCATGGAGGTGAGTTTGAGAACTCACAATTGGATGAATTTTGCAGAGTCAATGGGATTACTCATCGGTTCTCCTCACCAAGGACACCAGAGCAAAATGGAGTGGTGGAGAGGAGGAACCGGACTCTTGTGGAGATGGCCCGTACACTCCTAGTTGAAGGTGGCCTACCAAGGAAATTTTGGACAGAAGCAGTCAATACTGCATGCCATGTAATAAATAGAGCCATGGTAAGGCCGTTCACTCAGAAAACACCCTATGAAATCCTCAAGGGTAAGAAATTTTCAATTGCACACTTTAAGGTTTTTGGATGTAAATGTTTTATCCATGTTAATGATAAAAGGAACCTTGATAAGTTTGAACCTGTAATACCCCGATTTATTAACAAATAAAAATTTCTAGAAAATTTATAAGAAATTAATTAGAAAATCCTTAATAAATAGAATAAGTTAAATTTCAACCATTTTGTAAAAATCTTGAAAATTTAGAATCTTGTAGAGGATAAAATGTTTAATAATAGTGTCTTCTGTGACCAGCCCAAATAAAACTCGTAATTAGGCCGAATTAACTAATTAAGGCCCAAATCCACACTTAATCTAATTAGACCTTAAAAATGTGAAATTTCAGCCTAATACCCGACCATTTAGGCTGAGACCGGATCCAAATGAAAGTTTAGGACGAGAGGATCGTTTCCCCTCTTAGTTCTCCCCGAAACCCTAACCCTAGAGAGCGAATTTTTGGATAGAAGGTGACTGAAAAACCCTATCTGCGCCATTCACGCACTACCCTATTGTTTGGACTCTATCTCCACGAATAGAAAACTCTAGACCTCATATGACCTATAAAAAATGACCCTTGTCAACCCTAGTTTCGTTTGGGTGCTGTGGCGGCCGACGAGGATTGTGGACGGGGGAGAATTCCGGCGATCACCGACGGGGGTTCTTAGCGCGTCGTCGTCCCTTCTTCTTCCTTCTTCCTCCAATTAAGGTAGGTTATAATAAGCCAAACCTTAAGTATCATATATGGTTAGAACCAGCATCGAGTGCTCTTTCTATTGAATGTAAAAGCCCTAAAAGTTGCTTAGTATCCTGCGAGAATTTTAGGGTTTAGTAGAAGCATGTCACATCTAGGGTTATACTTGTTTCATCTCGTTTTAAGTAGAGATTTCAGACACTAAAGATAAAATTGAGCATGCTATATTGTAAAACTTTTTGTGTTCTTTCTTTTGAATCCAAAAGTCCTAATTATTATGCTCCATGCTGTGCATATTTAGTAATTTATTGTAACCCTAGCCAACTCGCCGCAGGCAGGTAGGGCGAAAGGGGGCTTGACTGTTTCTGACTTGCGCGGCCTTGCGATAGACCGCCCAACCTGGTTAGGTGGCATATTATTGACCGTTTATGTGTTTATGTTCTGGGAAGCGCAGCCTGACCTCGACTGCCCTTCTATCAAGCGGCCAGTGATTGACCATTCGTCTCCCCCAGCGGCTCATTACTGACCGCTCATCTTCAGCAGGCCTTCAGACCTGAGGGGGATAAACGGCCTGTCGTGCGACCGTCGAGGAGGATGAAAGGCCCCTACTGGACCGTCCATCTTTACAGAATTAATTAAATTATCTTTCTTGCATGATTTGTGATAGTAGATTCAGGGTTAAATATAAGTTAGCAACACGCATAAAAACCCTTGAAAATTATAACGGTAAATGATTATAAACTCTTGCTTATTTATTCATCTTGACCTTGGATCATCTTCTTCAATGAATGTTAATATTAATTATGATTCATTATTAATTGAAAATTTTAGTAGGATTGTTTGATAGTCATTCAACTCCGGTAGAATTAACTGACCACATTACTGGTTTCTGCTGATGTAATAGCCCCATTTCCTTGTAATGGTTGGGACTCTCCGCTGGATATTCCTTCCGTCGGACTAGGATCTCCATTACGGGACCTCCGTAAGTCCCCATGAGCCTGGGATTCCCACTAGGATGCCGGGCAGGTTGTACCACCAAGACCTGAACCTGTTAACACGATCGGACGCTTGAATTTACCGTGTTGTGAGCCACGGATCACTTTGGACCGATGGAGTCTTGCGCAGCCGGAAACAGACCGTTCAACTCAGTGGGCGGCCCAGTATGAACCGTTCGTCCCTGGCCCAGTGCCAATTTTGTTGGTTGATTAACCTTGTTCTATCTTCGACCAAAAACTTGTTTTGATCGGCCCAATAAGCCCTAGGCTGACCAGTGGAGAGTGGGCTGGACCTTGGTTCAGTTCTGCCCCACCTATGGTAGCCCGGAGCCCAAATTGGGTTGATTCGAAGTTATCTAAGTCAAGTCCAGTTGAGCGGACTAGATTGGACCGTCTGTGATCTTGAGTGGACCCTATTGGGCCGTTTGTCCCTAAAGCGGCCCAATACTGCCCGTTTATCTTGTTCGTGGGCTTCATGTCCTTCTGGCCCTATACGGCCCATCCTTGACCGTCTATTATAGTTAAAAGGCCCATTTAGGACCATTCTTCTTTGAGCGGCCCACAATGGTCCGTTTATTCCTTGAACTCGTGGTGGCTGATTCTCAGCCCAGATTCTCTGTGTGCGTCCCATATATGACCGTGCAATTACTTGAGCGGCCCAGTGAGAACCGCGTATCATCCAGAACTAGTTTTTCCCGTGGTTTATGATATTGAATCCAAGAACCTATTGGTTCTTGATAATTTGAACTTTCTGGGTAAAGTGTTGCTTCAACGTATCCTTAGGTCTTTCTGAGGAAAGTTCCATCTTGATTAATTGGCCATTTGACTTGATTAATGTCTAGACATAAACTTTAGATCTTGGATCCTTTAAATCAATACCAACGCATCATAAGGGCCCGGTCTGGTCCTGGGAGGAGCGCCCGAAAAGTACTTGTGCCCCGGGGAGTTTGAATGACATGGTGAGGCATTGCACCGAGTGCATGACTACCGTGATGTCTACGACAATAATATCTTACTTGAAATTATTTTAACTTGGTTAAATCTTTCTTGTTGGCCAATTTCCAGCTTAATTATAGTCACGATCTTGTACCTCTTCTACTTATGTCAGTTCTTTTCGCACATTTAATGCAATTAATTGGTTAATTACTTAAACTTGCCTGTTATTACCTACTGAGCATTCGCCCACCTAGTTGTTTCCCCCCTTTTCAGGTAGCTCAGGTGAGGACTTGCAATCCGATGGGAACGGGCAAGAGTGTTGATCATGGAGCGAGCTATTTAGATGCCGTGGAGCCAGAAATAGTTATCTATGTTTAGTTGTGTTTTAGAATGTGGTTCAAAGAGTTGTAATGTGAAGTCAGTCAATGTAATGTGATCTAGTGGATGTTATGATTTCATTAAGGTTGTTCAAGTTGGTTATGTAAATGGGATCATGGATTATGAAATTGTTATTTAATTAATGAAGTCATTTTATGTTCGTGGTTAATCCTTATCTTTTAGTGTAGCATGTCTGGAAATGAGCATAATATAGTTAAATATTTCTACTGCCAGTCCCGATATTCCGCATCGGGGCGTGACAGTTAGGTGGTATCAGAGCCTAGGTTTCTAATATCCCTAGGTTATCTAAGTTCTAAGATTCTAAGTGTTTGTCGTAGAACCTATACCCTTGTTATGAGTCTAAGGACCAAACCTAGTGAGACTTGGGCAGAGACTTGGGTTGAGTTAATAATCAAACTCTAATTTTTTTCTACTAAGTGAACTTAAGATGAATTATTTTCATGTAGGATGTTTCGATGGCAGCCGAGCACGCGCAGTGGCAAGACATGCATCGAACTGTCCAAGGGCTTATGCGGGCCTTGTAGCATGTAGCCCAAGGTGGAGCGGCAAATCATGGTGCTGGCGATCTTCATTGAAATTTTCGTGGGATGAATACCCCACGTTTTGGAGGCTCGACCGATCCCGATGAGGCCGAGCATTGGCTTAAAGATATGGAGAGGATTTTTGAGGTTATACAATGCAGCGACCTTGAGCGTGTGCTTTTAACAACTTTCCAGTTGGAACGTGATGCTAGGACTTGGTGGGAAGCAGTAAAGGCTACCCTCGGTGATAGGCAGATCTCATGGAAGGAGTTTAAGGAATTCTTTAATAGTAAATACTTTTTCGACAGAGTCCAAGAAAAGAAAGCCACTGGGTTTGCTGCTTTGAAGCAGCGGAGTTTATCTGTGGCGGAGTATGAAGCTCAATTCTCTAGACTTTCTCGTTACGCCACTCACTTGATTTCGACAAAAAAGATGAAGGCAAAGCGTATTCTCAATGGGTTGAAATTGCATTACATTAACCAGTTGGCACCGATGGAGATTCAGACCTATGCAGAGATGGTGAGGAAAGCCCAAGTTTTAGAAGATACTTTGGAAATGACAGAGAAAATCCATGGGAAGAGTGTCAAGAAAGAACAACCTACTAGTTCCGGGAGTGCTAAGCCCGGTTATAGTAAGAAGAGGCCCAATGGCGGGTCTGGTTCGTGGAAGGGAAATTGCCAAAGAATGAAGACAAGAAGCCTGGCCCTATTGTTCCATTTAAGGGCATATGCAAGTACTGTGACCGTCTCAGTCACAAGATGGAAGAGTGTTGGCGCAAGCTGGACACCTATTTGCATTGCGGAAGTAGGGACCATCGCATCCCGGAGTGTCCTCTTTTATCTGAGCAAGCTACCCCGACCAAATCTCAAGGCAGCAAGAAACAGCAGGGCAAGCTCCAGGCCCTACAGGAAGATGATGCAGGCACCACCGAGGAGGGTGGACTCGTTGAAGGTGCCCTTATTATTCATGACAAGCCAACTTTTGTTCTTTTTGATATCGGTGCCACTCATTCATTTGTTTCTCAGAAAGTTGCTAAGTCATTAGCTGTGAAGCCGATTTTGATGAATTCCCCATTAGAGATATCAACTCCTATTGGTTCTAATTCAGCGATTAAGTATTTTTATCCTTCTAGCAAGGTCATGGTTAATGAACAGAATTTGCCGGCTGATTTAGTATGCATGGATATGAAAGACTATGATGTTATTCTAGGAGCAGATTGATTGGCTAAGCATGAGGCCAATGTTCATTGTAGCTCCAATTTCGTGTCTTTTTCTAGGCACCCGAGACTTTCTTTTATAGGGGTTAGGCACCATAAGTCTGTGCCACTTATTTTGGCCCTCCGAGCTAATAAGTTGATGAGGAGAGGATGTCAGGCTTTCCTAGCCTTTGTTTATGTGACCCCTAAGAAGAAGATTGAAATTCAGGACATTCCTATTGTCCGAGATTTTTCGGATGTTTTTCCTGAGGAATTTCCAGGAGTTCCACCAGAGAGGGAAGTTATCTTTTCTATTGATGTAATTCCTGGCGCGACCCCTGTTTCTAAGGCTCCTTATCATATGTCCCCTGCGGAGCTGAGGGAATTAAAGCAGCAGTTAATGGAATTACTTGAGAAGGGGTTCATTCATCCAAGTACATCCCCGTGGGGAGCTCCATTATTATTTGTCCGGAAGAAGGATGGCTTGATGAGATTGTGAATTGATTATCGACAATTGAATCAACTGACTATCAAGAACAAATATCTGTTGCCGAGGATTGATAAGTTATTTGAGCAGATAGCAGGAGCTCAGTATTTTTCTAAGATTGATCTTCGATCAGGTTACCACCAGTTGCGGATTAAAGAAGAGGATATTTATAAGGCGGCTTTTCGTCGCAGGTATGGGCATATTGAATTTGTTGTAATGCCTTTTGGACTAACGAATGCACCTGCAACTTTTATGCAGTTGATGAAGAATGTGTTCTGGCCATATCTTGATCAATGGGTCGTGGTGTTTATTGATGACATTCTGATTTATTCCAAGAGTGAGGAAGAACATGCTGAACATTTGAGGATGACGTTGCAAATATTGAGAAATCATCAGTTATACGCCAAGTCTAGCAAGTATGAATTCTGGGTGCAGGAGGTGCCCTTTCTAGGGCATATCATTACGAAAGAAGGTATTTCTATTGATCCGTCCAAGGTAGAGGTAGTGAAGAATTGGAATATGCCTACTAGTGTAACAGAAGTTAGAAGCTTTCTAGGACTAGCAGGATATTACCGAAGGTTTATTAAGGATTTCTCCAAGATTGTGGTACCCTTAACAAGATTAACCCGCAAGGAGAAAAAGTTTGATTGGTCGGAAGATTGTGAGAGAAGCTTCCATATTTTGAAGGAGTGTTTAAGTACTGCCCCTGTTCTAGCTTTACCCTCTGGAGAAGGAAGCTTTGTGGTATACACTGATGCTTCGGGAATTGGTCTGGGTTGTGTGCTTATGCAACATGGGAAAGTGATAGCTTATTCTTCTAGGCAGTGGAGGAAGCATGAAGAGAACTATCCCGTTCATGATTTGGAACTAGCAGCAGTGGTGTTTGCCTTGAAGATATGGAGGCACTACTTGTATGGCGAGACATTTATGGTATTTTCAGATCACAAGAGTTTGAAATATTTATTCTCTCAGAAAAAACTTAATATGAGGCAGAGAAGATGATTGGAGTATCTAAAGGACTTTGACTGCTCCATAGAGTATCATCCCGGGAAGGGTAATGTGGTGGCGGATGCTTTAAGTCGCAAGCCAATAGCTAAATTGTCAAGCCTCATGTTACAAGAATGGAAACTATTGGAGCAATTAGCTAGTTTGGATCTTAATATTGACAAGGACTGAGTCATGATTGCTCAGATTCAGCTTAAACTAGAATTATTGACGGAAATCAAGTCCTTGCAAGATAATGACCTAGAGTTGGTAGAAATCAAGGAGAGCTTGAGTAGCGGACCTGAATTCATGGTAGCTGATGATGGCAGATTGTTGTTTCAGGGAAGGACTTGTGTACCTGATGTGGCCGAAGTTAAGAACAAGATCCTCGAGGAAGCTCATAGATCCAGATATACCATTCATCCTGGAGGTACAAAGATGTTTAAGGATTTGAAAAGATCTTTCTGGTGGCCGAATATGAAGATGAAAATTGTAGAATTTGTGAGTAGATGCTTAGTGTGCCAACAAGTTAAGGCTGAGCATTTCAGACCTACATGGAAGTTGAAACCACTGGGCATACCTCAATGGAAGTGGGAGAGTATTGGCATGGATTTCATTATGAGCCTACCTAGGACTCGTAGCGGATTTGATGCAATTTGGGTTATCATTGACAAATTGACAAAGTCTGCTCATTTCTTATCTATTAAATCTAAGTTGACTGTTGATGTTTTAGCAACTTTGTATATGAAGGAAGTGGTGAGACTCCATGGTATTCCGGATAGTATTGTGTCTGATAGAGACCCCAAATTTACTTCACATTTTTGGAAAGGATTGCAAGAATCTTTGGGAACCCGTCTGAACTTCAGTACGGCTTTTCATCCACAAACAGACGGACAGACGGAAAGAACCAACCAGATAGTGGAGGATATGTTTAGAGCCTGCATGATTGATTTTGGAGGCAGTTGGAGTGATCACTTGGCTTTGATTAAGTTTGCATACAACAGCAGTTATCAGTCCAGCATTCAGATGGCTCCATTTGAAGCTTTGCATGGAAAAGCTATCAGTCTCCATTATGTTGGAACGAGGTAGGTGAGAAGCAATGGCTGGGACCATATCTTATTTCTGAATCGTCCAAGAATATTCGTATTATTAGATACCGGTTGCAAGTAGCACAATCAAGACAAAAGAGTTATGTCGACAATAGAAGAAGAGCTTTGGAATTCCAGGTTGGTGAACATTTGTTTCTGAAGGTTTCTCCCATGAGAGGGATTCGAAGATTTGGCATTCAAGACAAGCTATGTCCAAGATATGTTGGTCCATTCGAGATTTTGGAAAGAGTGGGGGAGGTTGCATAGCGTTTGGCACTACCACCTCAGTTATCTAGAGTACACAATGTCTTCCATGTGTCAATGTTGAGAAAATATGTGTATAACCCCACTCATGTCATTCAGCATGCGGATCTTGAGTTAAATGAAGATCTGACTTATGAAGAAAAACCTGTTAAGATTCTGGATCGCAAGCAGCAGCAACTCAGTAACCGATCCATACCTATGGTCAAAGTGCAATGGAGTCGGTGTGGAACCGAAGAAGCTACTTGGTGTGAACGTGTCACATAGAAATTTTAAAGAGAAAAGAAAAAGATTAAAAATGGAAATAGGGAGAAAAATGTGTTAAAATATTAGGGACATGAAGGAAAAGAGGATGAGCATGAGATGCTCTATGGAGGGTGATCGCCAGAGGGGTTACCTCAAAAATACAAAGATGATCACATGTACCTTGTACGAAGCGGGTGATATTGCAAGTTCTTCCTTCCTCCTTCTATCGGCTGGCCGATGAAGGGGGTTTATAGCTTGATTACCCTTGCAAGAAAACACACAAAATAAACAAAGATGTGGATTAGCCAAGGACGTGTAGTATCAATGCTTTAGAAATATAGAATCAATCAAATTGGGCATGAACACACCTTGTGTGTTTTGGTTTAAAACCCCTTTAAGAAGGAGCAACAAGGTTGGGAATAATGAATGCAATGATATGCAAAGCAAATAAGGTGAATATATGCTGAAGAGTATCTCTAGCAAAGGGAGCTAGAGAGAGGATGCATGAGATGATGATGAATAACAATAAAAGATTAAAGGAGGAGATGCCCTTCTGCTGTGTATAGCAGCAGTAAAGGGAGAGGAAAATAAGCTTCGGCTGTTGAATGAAGAAGTCCTCCAACGTCGAAGGAGACCACCCGTGGAAGAAGAAACAATGCCAGAAGAAGAACGCTAAGAGGAAGAACCTGCAAAAATGTTAAAAGAAAACTCTCTTCTCTTCTATACCGCAGGCCCTCTGTATGTGAAAAAGCTCTCTGTGTTCTTCTTCTCTTCTTAACCTCTCACGCGAGAAGAACATATGGGGGTATTTATAGGCCCGAAAATCCTTGTTTCAATAGGATTAAAATAAGGCAATCGATCCTCTAATAAGGAACCCTCTTCCCAATCGAACACAAGGTATAAAATGGGGAAAGGATCACTACTGGAAGGTAGCAGATGAAACGGAGACGGAAGTGAAAATGACGGCCTGACGAGGGGCGTTAATTGAAATGACGACGTCCACACAGTCGTTAATTCCTGGATTAATTTATGGCAATAAAGGACTTTCCTAATTTAAAATTGTAAAATGACGCCTATTTATATGGGCGTTAAATAATCAACAACCCCCAAGCGGGCGTCAATTCTTTCAATTTTATTTTATTTAGGATTCGTAAAATCCAGGAAACAACGCCTATTTGAATAGTCGTTTATTTGTGAAATCACGACCCTCATCAGGTCGTCAGATAAATGACGCCTTTCCTCCAAGCGTTAATTACCATTGTTATGGAGAATTAGAATTATCATGGAAAAACTACCAAATGATTAGAAAAACTTCATATTAAGCCAATATTGAAGTCTGCTTTGGGGCGTCACATGGTGACATGAGATTTTCTTAACATAGCATCGATTTTAGCGTGTCTACAGCTGCCCCGCCCTGGCATCTGCTTTACAAGAGAGTGAGACAGAATAAAGCGAAAGTGCAACAAGCGGAATGAAGGGAGCGAACTGATAAGTAGATGCCAAGGTGTGATGTGACACGCCTCCGACACTAAGAGTTGAAAATCTTTCCAGGATTCTGAATGAAACAACTTCGGATGATTACGAGAAAGCAATGATCAGCTGGACGAAGGAACTAATCTAATAAATGAAATGTGCGCAAGGGCACAGGAAGGAAAGACACCATTGGAGAGCGGTTACCAGCCAATGTGGACATGCTACAACCAAGGTGGGTTTGCAGGAAAAATAAAATGGATTGAGATAAAGATCCAGCAAATGAATGCTTTCAAGGAACCAGCCTGAGCGGCTTCAAAGAGAACAAAGTACTTGATTTGGAATGGAATATCTCATGTCAAATCAATTAAGAGCAAGCGGCCCTCATTATTGGCATAATATGAGGATTTTCATCATTAAAGCTCAAAGTCCTACATGATGCATGCTGGGCTAAAAGAAAAATTAAAACAAACTAAAATAGAAAATAATCAAGGATAATATTGTTAAACCATCAAGATTTGGTCAGGAATTCAGATCTCTGAGCTGACACTAAGCCGAAGCTCGTTTATCCACGCATCAACTCAAAAAGTGGAACCGTTGTCCCAAACCTTAGATAACCCAACGGCCTATCTGTGTGATCAAGACTCCCCTAGAATTATCACTATTTTTGGTGAAGGGGAACTCAAATTCTAGGTTTATCAGAACCACAAGGTCCTTGATATGCTATAACAGCGTAGAGTACCATATAGTAAAAATGCATACAGAAAGATACAAGGATAGAATGATGTTACCAGATTCGAGTGCCTCGAGACCTGCATAACATGTGCTTCTCTGTGCTCAAAAATCATTAGCTCAGAATATGATCATAAGTGCATGACACAAGTAATTTTTATCAATATATAATAGCACTTAAGTTCATGAATAATCATGATGCTGAAAATCAATTCAAAAGTGTAAGCTCAAGAAATGGCGACTCTACGTAGAGGCGTTATAAGCATAAATGACGACACTCATGATGTCGTTAATCATGATCACTATTCATCTTGGAATCAGATCGAAAATGACGCCCGTACGCAAGGCTCTGGATAAATGACGACACGAATAATGTCGCTAATTAATGAAATGACGCCAAGATGTCTGTCGTCAATTAACCATAAACAACGGTGCTCCGTTCCCTGCTCAGAAACAAATTGCCAGTGACTCGTTCAAATCAAACTCAAACCGTGATGCTCTAAACGGTCGGCCAAAGCTTCAAATCATTATAAAAGAAACTCAACTTCTGCTGCATATCAAACGCCTGAGAGCTGCAACCGAGAGTACTGAAGATCAACAAAGAAGAACAATAGCCACTTGTTTTCAAAAGAAACGATGGACAGGATGTTATAGAACCCTTTAAAGAAGCCTAGGATGAGCTTTCCTAGGATATCTGAAGTTGCAAGCCACATTAGAGGGAGGATAGCTAAGGGCCAGGTAAGTTTTTATTTTATTTAAAAGCTTTTATTTCATTCTTCCTCTTCTCTCTTTCAAAAATTCTGATTGCATTCTCTTCTCTCTTTCCTTTTTCTTTTTATGCTTTTCAGGACTTTCCAAACATTCCGGGTCCAAGGAGGTTCTTAAGAATCAAGTGGCTCCCCTTACTCCTCTTTAAACTCTCTTTAGATATGAGGTCTTTTCTTAGTAGATGGCACCTACTTGGCCTTGTAACCCATGCTACCCACTATGATGATATCCACCTAGATTGGGCCTCCATAGGAGCACTTATAGAATTATGGCACCCCAACACTCATACTTTCTTCTTTCCTACCTTTGAAGCCACTATTCTCCTAGAAGAAGTACAGATGTTCCTTGGGTTAAGAAAGATGAAGCAAGGAGAAGAGTCAAAGATGGCTAGTATGATTAAACCAATAAATTCCCATGACATGCTTACTAGCCTCATGTCAAGCCCAAATCTAGTGAACCAAATTAAAGCCCATAAGGGAGTCAATCTTCTAAGGTTAGCCTCAAGGGTATACAAGAATATGGATAAAGCCCAAGAAGATAAGGATTTATTGGAGAGAGTGATGAAAGGCTTTACAATATGCATGGTAGGAGCTCTACTCTTCCTTTCAATGGAAGACCACCTAGAGGAATGCCACCTGAGTGCCATAGCTAGTATTTGGGAAGGAAAAAGGATAGGTCCGGCGGTGCTAGCCAACCTATACAATGGACTCACCTCGGCTTCCTTGGGATGGCCTCTCTATGGGTCAATGCTACTTCTCTCTTGTTGGGTGGACCTCCACCTAAAGTTTGATCCATGCCAAAAAAACCCAATCGGCCTCAAAAATCTTTTTTAAGAGCCCTCTCTGGTATATGACGGATTCTCTAGGCTTATGTGAGACGGTGACAAATCGGGTGCCAAAGCTCAAGAAAAGAAGTGATTGGAGGAACTACTTCAAGACCATGCCCAAGAGCGGCTTCACTTGCACACCGGGGTTCCTCAAGACCCAAGAGCTTCACTCAAGACTCTCCTCCGGCATCGAGCTACAACTAATCGGCGGGACCAACTTCATCCTCTACAATGCTCACCGGTGCCTTCCACAACTTGGTCTACCTCGGCACACTTTTGAAAAACCTTCTCATCTTCCACCACTCAAGAGAAGGGAACTAGGCTTAGCTGGGGATCAAGAAGAAGTCAAGACAATCATGGCTCAATGGAAGGTTGGACTACTTCATAGGTCCAAGCAACATGTAGAAGAAGAAGAAGACAAATGCGAATCATATGTAATAGCACTTAGAAAAATAAGGCCCATGATGGCTCATTGAATGTAATAACGATTTTCTTTGAATGAAATAAAGAATCTTTCCTTATTTGAGCCAAAACAACATGTTATATGATCTTTGTCTTCCAATTCGATGTGATTCTGTCTGATAAACCTGGACTTCGGGTCTTCTGTTCTGAGCCGCGACAGCCGTAACGGCATCAATTCCATAAGCGGCGCCTTAGCACATGTCATCAATTTCTTTTAATCAATTTCCTTAAAAATAGATAAAACCATGATTGACGCTTATTCAAACAGGCGTTAATTAATTCACGTCCCAAGTTAAGGCGTTAATCGCTTTATATTCCTTAAATTATTTTCAAAAATAATCCCTCAATTTCTCAGAAATAACGCCTTGACCCATGTCGTCCCTTAAACATGCGACGCCTGCGCAAACTGTCGTCAATTCTAAACTCAATCATGACTACAATCACATCAATCAATCCCCGGCCCATTAATGCGTTTGACGACGGTTACGAGTTCCCATGCAAAGCTAAATGACGCCTATACTCGGGTCGTCAGATCCTGAAAGCACTCCTTTACCAAGACCGTCAATTAACAGAGTAACGACATCCTCAAGGCGCCAATTCTTTTCGACCGTTAAACCCTACTTCCCTCTTCTCTTCTCCTTCCTTCGTCTACTTTCCCTCTTCTGCAACCAAACCCTAACCGAGCCCCCATTTCCCATCTCTTGTTCCCCATCTCCATCTCTCATCTCTACTCTCTCTACTCTCTCTGTATCCATGGCAGGCAGGGCTCACAAACGCCAGAGGGTCACCGCCCCCGACATGGTGGACCTCGGTGACGACGAGCACGCCGTGGAGGAGGCTCCTCCCGCGGCGGCCGAAGACGCTCCGGTGGTGGAGCACGGTGGAGGAGAAGAAGCGACCAACGAAGAGGAAGGGGAAGATGGCGACGGGAGCGATGGAGAAGAAGAAGATGAAGATGATGGTGAGGATGAAGAAGATGAAGGTGAACCACCGGCGGCGGCGGCGGCGGTCCCTCGGCCTCGCCATATCCATCAACCACGACCACCTCGTCAGCCACGGCAACCACGGCAACCCCTCCATGGAGGGTTAATGACGCCAGAGCGAAGCAAGGTAGGTCCCCTACATTCCATTTCATTTTATTTTGATTTTATTTTTATTTTTTTATCAATTTTTCATAGCCCTCAATGAAGGGAAGAAATGGTGAACCAGTGACACAATAAAATGACGCCCCAGTGGGTGCCGTCAATTCAAACAACGACCTCCTTCGGGTCACCAATTTAAATCATTTTTAATTTCTAAAAATGATAATTCATGAAACCACGCCCTGCCGCGTGTCGTCATTAAAATATCATGTTTATTTATCATGCTGTTAATTCCATGCCATTTCTTTTATTTTTGATATATGCCTCTGTTTTATTTTTATTTCGTGCACTGTTGTTGTTTTTTTTTAAACCCCAGAAAACAACGCACCCCCACCGGGGCGTTAATTCATTAAACGACAGCCTCAGGGTGGTCGTCAATTCATAAAAATACCAAAAACACATTTTGAAATAACGCCCCCCACAGGGGCGTCAATTAAATAAGTCACGACCGAGAGTAGGTCGTCAATTCAAACAGAGGGCAAACTGAATCCACCGATGAACACCCATGAAACTTAAAACTTATATTACAATATTCCTTTTTGTTGGCAGGGATTGATGAGGACTCGGATTTCTTGGGTCCAGGTTCGAGCCGCATACTATAGACTTCTGGATTTCTAGAGGGACAGGGTAGATGCCATGGGGTTCGGACCCTTCCTTAGCATAGAGCCTATGAGACCTGACCTACCCTTGATCCAGGTTCATAGGGAGAAATGGGATAGGACTAGCCGGGCATTCTTGATGCCATGGGGTCACATGGTTCCTAGTCTAGAGGATGTTGCTAGGATCACCGGGCTGAGGGTGGATGGCGAGGCTGTGAGCGGGATCACCCTACCTGATTATAGCGAGTTGACACAGAGGCTGCTAGGGTTAGAGATGATAGCAGGGACACCTAGCGAGTGTAGGACCATCTACCGCACCGACCTTACCATTGCTATGGGGTTGGGTGATTCTAGACAGAGGTCGAGGGAGTCTCTGGAGCAGTTCTCGCAGAGGCTGATTAGGGGAGCTAGGGCCGTCTACTGCCAGGACCCGACTGAGAGAGAGAGAGAGCAGATCGAGATTTGATGATATTCTTATTCCTGATGCTCGGGAGATTACTACTCGGCACGAAGGGCGACATCATCAACTGCCGATTCCTAGGGATCCTCGAGGACTTGGAGAGCGTCGGCAGATACACTTGGGGAGCCGCTCTTCTGGCGCACTTGATGGCCGACATGTCCACGGGGACAGGTCGAGAGACGACTGTCAGTGGCTTTTCACCTTTCCTCAGGTATGCATTTTTTCATTTTTTTTCTTTTTCACTTTTATTGCATGTGAATGCTTTACTAATGCAATGGATGGATACAAGTGTGGAGTCACCTATACATGTCGATGGGGCGTGCAGACTCCCGACCCGGAGATGAGGGATCTTTCCCACTGGCGCGACGTTGGCTGCCACTAGTGACCGGAGCGCCACTCGCCTACGAGCTGCAAGTTTTACGACGAGAGTTCCACGACTACCCCACCTCACTAGTATGCATGCTAGACATGATGCATTTTTTTTATGAAATATGTATGAAATTATGTGATATGATGATATGCATGTTTGTGAATGCAGGTGGTGTGGAGATCCTACGAGGGCATGACTGACGAGGGCCAGCCCTGGGTCGCAGCGAGTCGACCTCGCTTCGGGCATGAGCTTTGGGTTCATTACCTGAACCAGATTGAGCCACTACAGCTTAGGCTGGTGATGAGGACCCTCGGTCTATACTAGGAGTGGGTCAAGGTAGGAGAGCCCAGAGGGATAGGCAAGAAGACCTACGGTTGCACGAAGGTGATCGACTGGAGAGTCCGGTACCCTGACCAGTACGCTGACTGGCAGCGCGACGGTACCCGAGTCACCTCGCAGGTGGCAGACAGCTCCGAGTACCTCCTACGCTACTAGGAGGTTTACGCCGGCCGACCCTAGATGAGGGTCCTAGGGGTATGTATGAATGCACTTTCTTTTAATTAATTGCAAATGTTATATGTCTATTACGCAACTGATGTGTGGTGAATGTAGGATGCATGGGACATAGCGCGATGGACATGTAGGTTCACCTCCACAGCCTAGAGGCCCAGTTGGCCACCACTTGGGTAGACCTACAGACCCTGGTGAGTGTTTAAATTATCTATATGCAATTGATTTCCTGAATTATTGATGATTAGCCACTGACAATCTCAATGAATGCAGTGTGCCCAGCAGGGAGCAGCGGTGAGAGAGACGGGAGGAGCCTCTAGCTCAAGGGGGCCCAATGTAGAGACGACTACACTAGCAGAGCAGCTAGCTGGAGCGGTTGCTCGGGCCGAGGTTGAAAAGCGCGACCTCGCCACACGGGTAAGCTTAACCACAAGTTCAAAAATGCATTTGATTATATCTCATTATGTGTGTTCATAAAAATTTATGTTTTACAGACTGAGAAATCCGAGCCTCGCTCACCTGCATCGAGGCAGGACAGCGCGCGATGGCTACCCGGGTAAGTTAATAACAATCTGTTTCAGTTATTTTATGAAATTGAAATAAATAGGATCTGATGATTTGTTTAATTGATTGCAGACCATAGAGTTGTAGGCGGGGCTTACCCAGGCTGCACTAGCCGGGACGGAGCTGGCCATCCGCCAGCAGCGAGTTGCGGAGCTCGAGAGGGCCTTGAGGCGGCAAGAGGAGCTGCCTCAGGATGTGACAGAGCTAAGGGTCACCCTCGACATGGAGCGTAGGGAGCTTCCCCGAGAGTGAGAGGAGGGCCTGGCGGAGTGGACCCGTGACCAAGAGCAGTAGGCGGCACGTGAGCGGGAGCTCGCGGACTTGAGGACTCAGCTAGCCGTCACTCAGGAGCGGCTACGGGCGACAGAGGAGCGCCTCCAGCAAGGCCGGGACCGGGCGTGTGCTGCGGGGTACACGTTTACCAGGTCTACTTTTGTGGTGGGTTCCTCTCTTCGGTAGAGGAGCGAGGCAGAGGAGTAGGCTCGTGCTCTAGCTACTTCCCGGGGGTCCATGCCCCCCCCACAGGCGCCTCGTGGGGACGACAATGGTGAGGTAGAGAGTAGGAGAGAGGAGGGTGGAGGCGAGAGTTGAGAGAGAGACTTACTTATACTCCTTCACCTTCACACTTGTACTCAGATATTCATTGATATATATACATACATGAGATTTTTGTTGAGTTACATGAGCCTTGAGCCTTGAGCACTTGTGTACTCGTGTACTTGCCTTCGCTTTCGCTTTCTTTTGTTTTGCCCTTCTTCGTTATCGTTCGTTCTTGCCCTGTAGTTCACACTTAAACAAACAGATTAATCAATCTATTCGGCTTGGCCCCTTGCTCAATAAGCAAGGGGTTGTCACTTCTTTGACCCTTTTGACGGGTCAAGGGGCCAAGTCTCTAATTAATAAAGGTGGATAACAGAAATATAAGGAAATGCAACATGCAAGCAAGCAGATGCCAACTTAAAATAAAAGATGCCCACACAAAATGCAATCAATCATATGAGATGGAAATCAATAGGCTTAATTTTTGTTCTTTTTCATTTTCTTCTTCTTTTTTTTCTTTTTTCTTTTTTTTTTAAATGACACCCTCGCACACAGACGTTGATTAAAATAAATCATTTTTTATTAAAATGACGATATTGACAAAGCCGTGAATTTATTAAGTGACGCCCCCTAAATGGGCGTGAATTGAAAAACCATTTTTTATTTTATTCTTTATTTGAAAATGACGACGTAGACACTGTCGCTATTTACTGAAATGACGCCCTGAAGTGGGGCGTTATTTATAAAAACATTTTTTTTGCTTTTGTTTGAGGCTGAGTATAGCGCAAGGGTCTTAAACCTTACACAATCACTATCTTAAATTCATTAATCTTTCTTGGATGATTTAACATCAGGTCAACGTGCTTATTGACTTATGCTTTTACTCATATTCTCTTGCGGCCCATCCTTCTTAGTCGGTCTTGGCCATCCTTTGAGCTTATAACCTACCATAGAGGGAGAAGATAAGAATAAGTAAAGAAAGCTCACGGGAGGTTTCCGAGATCGGGGAAACTTTTCCTCCTCTGCCCTAATGCCTATTGGGGTTCGGTCTTCGGCTTAGGAAATTTGTGTTGCTCTTTTGGCCCTATTTAAATATGCTTACGATCAGGGTTTTCCCTGCGGGGACTTTTCCCTCTTGACATGCTTTTCTTTTGTTGGTTTTCCTTCTTTTCTTTTTATTTGCAAACAAATAAAGACCTAATTGTACTTGGGCTTTGAGTATTTTGTTCCCTTTTGGGCCCTGACTTCCACCTACTAGGGCGGCGGGCATGTTTGATTAGCATTCCTTGATTCGTACTCCCTCTCGTGAGTCGAAGAGAAGAGAATAGGTAAAGTTTTGACACTCTTAGTTTGGGTCTGACTTTCCTCGAATTCTGGATCGCTTGAGTTTAAGAGTAAAGCGTGTAGTGTGTGCGAAAGTTCCCCAAGTTTAAACCACTAAGACTGAAGAATGAATTAAGAATTTTGATTTTTCGGGCTCGCGGCCTATGCACTACACTGGCCTGCAATTTTTTCATTTTTCTTTTTTCTTTTTTTTTCTTTCGAAGACTTAAGGATAGTATTTCTTCAAATAAAGTCCATTCCAAGGGTGAGTCAGCTCTTCCCCTTCAGCATTAATCAATTTGTAGGCGTTACCAGGATAAACATCTTTTAAAACAAAGGGTCCTTACCAATTAGGTTGAAGTTTTGAACGGGGTCCACCTGGTTTTACAAAGATTCTTTTAATTACCATCTCACCGATTTTAAAGTTTCTCTCAATTACTTTCTTTTGGTAAAAACGTGAAAGCCTATTTTGATAAACACGCGCATGCTCAGCGGCGGCCAAACGCTTCTCATCTAGGATTTCCAATTGAGCAAAAAGAGATTCACGACGCTCATCAATGGGGAGTTCCTTGTCCAATTGTACTCGTAGAGAAGGGATAAGAATCTCATAAGGGACTACCGCCTCCATTCAATAAGTGAGGGCAAAAGGGGTTTGCCCAGTAGGAGTGTGAATTGAAGTGCGATTGGCCCAAAGAGCTTCAACCAATTTTTCTGGTCAATCCGTAAATTTATTAGCTTCACACGTTTTCTTGATAATTTTAATCAATGTTTTATTAGTTACCTTTGCTTGGCCATTGCCCCGTGGATAATAAGGAGATGAATGATGCAATGCAATATTATACCTGTTGCAGAGGTCCTAAAGCTCTTGAGAGATGAATTGTGGCCCATTGTCGGTGATGATGGTACTTGGGATGCCGAACCTTGTGATGATGTTCTTCATTATAAATTTGCAGACAGTTGACGCTTTTATCTCCACGTAAGCTTCCGCTTCCGCCCACTTGGTGAAGTACTCCGTGGCCGTGAGTATAAACGATTTTGGCTTTGTGGGGAGGTTCGAATCACCAAGAGGTCCAATGATATCGAAAGCCCACATGGAGAAAGGCCATGGGGAAGACATAGGATGGAGTGAAGAAGAAGGAGAATGAATTTTGTGGGCGTGCAGTTGGCACTTAACACACCTTCGAACATAGATGGAGCAATCCTCTTCTAGAGTGGGCCAATAGAAGCCTTGCCTAAGGATTTTCTTAGCAAGCATCTGGCTATTCACATGACCACCGCATACTCCCGAATGTGCCTCTTCCACAACCTTCCAAGATTCGTCATCATCCAGGCACCTTAATAAAACTCCGATGGACCTCTTCTATAGAGCACACCTCCAACTAAAGTGTATCGCTGAGCGACTCTTCGAATGACTTTCTTCTCTTCAACCGTGGCCTCCTTAGGATAAGATTGATCATAACAATATTTAGCAATTTCATAATACCACAGCTTCTCTTCATCATCCAATTCTTCCTCTAAATCTATTAACATGATCTCCTTATTCTCAATGATTCCACCTTGCTTAACCTTCTTGAGCACCTCCTCCTTAATACTAAGAAAAGCTGGATCCTTGATAGCTGGAGTGAGACGCTTGTGAACAATAACGGAATGGAAATCTATTTTGGGGAGGAAAACAAAAGAAGAAGCAAGAGAAGCAAGAGCATCAGCTAGAATATTCTGGTCGCGAGGAACATGGACAAAGATTAATTTGGTGAAAAGCTTGGCATAAGCAGAAGTTAGTTCATGATAGGGTTTGAGTTTAGGATTGAGCGTGCGACACTTGGTGAGCACTTGGCGAAGAATAAGCTGACTATCACCTACAATTCGCAATTGGGTAACACCGAATTGGTGAGCGGCCTCCAGTCCAGCCAGGAGAGCCTCGTACTCAGCTATATTATTTGTAACTTGAAATGCAAGCTGAGAGGCGAGCGGGATAGTGATACCCTCAGGTGATAGAAGAACAATGCCAATCCATTTCCCTTTTGAATTCAAAGCTCCATCAAAATGTAACATCCACATCAAATCATGCTGATTGACGGACATTAGTTCTTCATCTGGAAACTCTGAGCGAACAGGGTCAAATCTAGGGAGGGGATGGTGAGCGAGGTGTTCTGCTATGGCATAGCCTTTAATCGACTTTTGCTGAATGTAGATGATATCAAACTGAGAAAGGAAGCTTTGCCATCGTGCTAATCGATCGGTGAGGACGTATCTTTTATAAAGGAACTTGATTGGATTCATGCGAGCAATGAGATGAACCTCGTGAGCTAAGAAATAATGCTTAAGTTTCTGAACTACCCAGACTAAAACAGCACAAGTCTTCTCCATGGTTGAGTACCTCTGCTCACAAGGGTTGAGAAGCTTGGACAAGTAGTAGGATGCCCTCTCCTTTCCTTCTTCATCAACTTGCGCAAGAACAGCACCTACTGAGTCATCAGAATAGAAATATAAAGAACAAGCAGTTTGCCTAGAACTGGCGGCCTCAGGACAGGAGGACTTGAGAGATAATCCTTCAATCCGTCAAAGGCTGCCTGACACTTGTCATCCCAAATAAACTTGACTCCCGACTTAGTAAGCTCATAGAACGGCCTACATCTTTGTGAATGCTGGGAGACAAATCGGCGAATAAATTGTAGCCTCCCGATCAGTCCTTGAACTTCTTTCAAATTCCTGGGAGGAGGCATTTCTCTAATTGCCTTGGCCTTGTTGGGATCAATCTCAATACCCCTCTTACTGACAATGAATCCAAGTAACTTTCTTGATGAAACTCCAAATACGCACTTCTTGGGGTTCATTTTGAGCTTATATCCGCGTGACCTCTGCAAGACTTTGGCTAGAACCCTGGGATGCTCAATCCTTGTTCTTGATTTTACCACCAGGTCGTCAATGTACACCTCAATATAAATGTGGATCATATCATGAAAAATAGCCATCATGGCCCTTTGATAGGTGGTTCCAGCATTCTTAAGTCCAAAGGGCATGACCACATAGCAGTAGGTTCCCCATGGTGTAGTGAACGATGTCTTTTCTTGATCTTCTTCAGCCAAGCGAATTTGATTATAGCCTGAAAAGCCATCCATAAAGGAGAGAGTCTCATATCCTGCCGTATTGTCAATCAAAACATCAATATGTGGGAGGGGGAAGTCATCTTTAGGACACGCATGGTTGAGGTCCCGGAAGTCTATGCAAATCCGAACCTTTCCATCCTTCTTCATGACTGGGACGATGTTAGCCACCCAATTAGGATAGAGGATGACCCTAACGAATCTAGCCTTATGGAGCTTATCGACCTCTTCTTTCATTTTTAATGCCATATTAGGGTGGAAACGTCTCAACCGATGTTTTACCGGAACAGACCCCTGGCTTAAGTGTAAGTCGATGTTCAACGAGCGCAGGGTCTAGTCCAGGCATATCTTCATAACTCCACGCGAACATGTCCTTGTATTCTTGAAGAACCATAATAAGTGCCTCTTCTTCGGAGGGCGGCAATTTTTTGCTAATGAGGACAATCCTAGGGTCTTCCTCGGTACCCAAATTTATTTCTTTGGTAGGCTCTTCTACTGAGGCTGATGGTTCATCGAATCTTCGCATGCCACTAGCAAAAGCATCAGCCTCATCCTCATATTCTTCATAATCTTCATCCCCCTCTTCAATAGGGTCTTCATCATTCATTATCTCATAAACACCAAAACCCTCATTAAAAGCACAAGTACCTTCATATTCTATTTCTGGCAGGATAATCGGATTCTCTAGAAATTTGGGAAGAGCTAAGCATGCCTGGCACCTTCTAGATAAATCTAGCAAGAATCTATGGGGAATCTGCCTACCCTTGGATTTCTTATGTGAAGCTACCCCAAAAGTCTTATTAGAAGAAGGGGGAGAGGAACAAGATGACAAGCTAGACGAACTACCCCGACCTAAATGAGGTGGAGGAGAGAAAGACAAAGATGTAATGGATACAGGAGGGGATATAGGGGGAGCCTCCTCGTTGGAGGATAAAAGAAGGTCCACTAAGGAACCTTGGGAGAGCGGCCCTTGGATTGGGGCACACTCCGAAGCAAGATAGGAGTTCTCCTCAACAAAGATGGAAGATTGAAGAGTTGGAATTTTGGCGTTTTTTTTTCGTTTTCAATAATGAAGCAATGAGAGGACGGAACAGGAGGTGGTGTTGAGATTGAGAGATTAGCGAGAGATTGAATAAGTGATTGCCCACGTGGGGGCGTGATGGAGAGTTTAGAAAATTGCTTAAGGAGCAAAGGGAGAATTGGAGGAGAAACTTGAAGTGAATTTGGAGAAAAGGTCATCAAGACTGCGGGCGGTCTAGGGATATCCGAGCAAAACATTTTATCAAGCAAATGAACAATAATTGTTGGATGGATGGATTTAAGAGAGAAAAGGCCGGCCCACAGCCTATCCACATTAAAGCCTTCTTCATACGGCACATCCGGCTCCCCGATATCTATGTAGTTGCTTAACAGCTACCTTTTGTCAGTGATTACTGTTGGCTTTTCAAGTAGTTCATGAATCAATTGTGGCCATTCCGGATCAGTCGGCATAAACAGTCAGCTCAGAGCAATGGTGATATCGTTCATGTCGAACCATCTGTACCAGTCACATTCGGGGTCATCCATCTTTCTTCTTTTATCTGGCCGTAAGGACTCCAGGGCCTTGTATGTAGCCAATGGGGCTATGTGGCGAGCAAACTGCCGTGCATGTACATCTTGACAGTCCAGCATGGAAGTAACTAGCGTGGTTTGCTCATCATTATGGGTACCCCCTCTCACAAAATGCGTCTGTAGGGTCCATGTAAGAGACTGCCGGTCTGTTTTAAGAGTGGAAGTCATGACGGCCCACGGCCCTTCTTCATTTTTGTCTTTGCTTGGCCCTTTGTACCCCAGGCCACCCCGGGGAATCATCTTCTGATGCCTAATAGGCTTGACTCTCCCCTGGAGATTAACACCCAAACCTTTTCCAGTTCTGTACCCCATTTTCATCAAGATATTCCATCCCGTGGTGTTTATCAAACCCTTTTCCCTCTTGCCTTTGGATGGCTGAGGTGACATTTACGTAGTAGGAGGGGTTGAAGGAGACGGCCTTGCCAAGTCTTGCCGCAGATCGGCAACATCCAAGACCGACAATATGGGCCTATTAGCCTGCCACATTGAAGGAACTGAGGTAGCAGAATGTATGTCGTCAGTTGGCAAAATGGGCATGCTGGTAACTTTGATAATGCACCCTTTATGTGGAAATTTTATGCATTGATGGTTCGTGGAGGGCACAGCATCAAGTTCTTGAATGTAAGGACAGCCCAAGATGCCGTTGAATGTCGGGTCCATGTCTAGAATATGGAAATCCACTGTGACTGAAACTGGACCCAAACCAACTTTTAAAGTGATCATCCCTAGAGGCGGCTTCTTTGTATTATCGTAGGCTGTGACAGTGATTGTAGATGGCCGGATTTGACTCTCCGGAATGCCACACATTTTCAAGGTACTTGGTGGCAAAACATTAATTGATGCCCCGATATCAACCAAACATTGCTTTACTACCACTTTGTTGATGTCAATAGTAATGCATAATGCATATTTTCGGGCCGGCTGCGGGGCCAATTCATGTTCATAAAAAGTGATGGCCGGTTGATTGCTGGGTGGACTTAAAACTGCGGTGACTTGTTCAACTGGGATATCTTCATTTACCATTACTTTCTGCAGATATTGCTTCAGGGCTAGCTGATGTGTGGTGGATCTTTTAATCAATTCGAGGATAGAGATTCGGGCCGGTGTTCTGTCCAAATGCTTCAATAGATCATACTCCGTGCCCGGTGCAGACTCTTGTTCCTGTTCTCCTTGCTCTTGTACCGGCCCCTACTCCCGTTGGGGAAACACTCGGTGGAACATCCGTCCACTACGAAGCACCATTGTTTTCGGGGCCTCTGTCAGGCCTAGAGTGGGTAAAGGGGTAGAGGAGGTAGAGGGAATGGTGGAGGGCGTGTTGGGTGCTGGTGCAGGATTGGTAGAAGGAGGGGTTCTTATAAGAGGCTTCGCCGGTCGGGGGTTATCAGAAGACGGAGGTGGGGGTCGGGTGACAAGGAGGGGCCTTGGAAGCATAGTGGTGGTAGACGAGGTAGGTTGGGGAGAAACAGGGGGGAAGACGGTTGCCGGCAAGGGGCGGATAAGGAGGGGTCTATTTGGTGGAGGGTTTTGAGGTGAAGGAGAATTTGTGGGTTGGCGTATAAGAAGGGGCCATGAAGGAGTAGGGTCAGAGTTAAGTGGCCCTGAAGTAGTGGAACGTATAAGGGGATGTAGCGTTGGGAAGAGGGTACAAGTTGAAGCCTTCTTAACAATTGTGGTGGTTGTTGACTTTGGTTAATGGCCCCGATAGAGGCGTGATCTTCATGCCAGCCCTGCCCTCTCTCCACTTCATGGATTGAGGTGACAGGGTTTACCTGTTAATTTTGAACCGGGTGCTCCGGTAGCGGATTATTAACAATCCCCATACTTGGCTGGGGTGCAGGAGCCTGTTGTTTCTGTGGAGGAGGTACTGCTGGTTGCTGAGGAGGTTGCTGAGCCTGTGGTTGCCGAGGAGGCCTTCGTGCCTTTAAAGTAGCGATGAATCTCCTCATCTCGTCCCAATCAATCTCACCTTGATCATTCATATCATATATGTAATCCTTGAAGTGAAAATAATGGTCGATGTTGTGCCCTGGCTGCTGATGAAAAATGCAATACCGAGAAGTGTCTACATTAGCCGGCCACACCATCCTTTCTTTAGGCAAAGAGAGCGCATTGGCGTCCATGAGGGCGTTGAAGATATCTGGTAGACTTTCAGTAACGGAGGATATTGGGCCCTTCGGGGAACCAATGGTCTCTTTGGTTGTTGCGGTTGTTGTGGCGCATAATTGGCTGGCGGGGGTACCTGGTGGTATTGTGGGGGTTGATTTTGTGGAGTAAGGTGGGGTTGTTGTTGTTGTTGAGGAGGAAGAGGCCGGAAGGTCGGAGGAGGATTGTTTTTTGGCTGGTGGACTTGGTTTTGGAAGGAAGGCTATTGTGATCTTTGGTTCGGAGGGTGGCGGAAAGGTGTGGAATTGCCAAACGCGCTCACCTGCTCGTTAGTGACTGTACCTTCAGTGGTTGCACCAGTATTGCCGGTATTGACGTTCTTCCTTATGACTTTCGACCTTGGTTCAAACATGCCCATAATGAACGAATCTTTCATCTGTGTATGTATGTATCTTGCTCTTTCATAAAGCTCTTCCATGGTGCTCAACTTATTCATGGCTAGAATATGATGGAATTGCGGAGTGGAGTTTGATATGATCATCTTCACTTGCTCCATTTCCGACAGTGTGTCTTTCAGTCTTTCGGCCATGGCTCTCCACCTATCAGCAAATAAAACAAAGTCCTCCTTGGGCTTCATCTTTTCGACAACCAAATCAGTAACAGATAGTGAGGGACCCACACGGTCCTTGTACTTCTGTAGAAATTTTCGTTGGACTACATCAAAATCACCGGCATCAGCCGGCTCCAGGGAGTAAAACCATTCTAATGTCGGACCATCTAAAGACCGCCTAAAGAGATATGCCAGAGAAGTCTTGTTATCCTGCCAGAATGATGCTTCATATAAGAAGTCTTTCAAATGGATGTACGGATTACCAGTTCCATTGTACCGCCGGAAATTCGGCATCTCAGATGGGGGTAAGTGAAAGACTGGCAGAGTGGGAAGAGTAACTTCGGGAGCGGCCTTGGGTGCAGTGACCTTCTTGAGCTGCTCCTCCGTACTAGCAATCTTTTGGAGGAGTATAGTGTGGTTATCAGACTCGGCTGGGGCCGGACGAAAAGAGTATTGGTTCAGCATAGGCCTTCTCAAGAATTGAGGAACAGGAGGTTGTTGAGGCCTAGCAATAGAATGACTGGCCGGTTGGGCCGGCGTAGTCATAACAGGAGTTGGTGGGCGCGAGGGCACCCTAGGTGCGACCGCCTGGTCATTGGGAGAGTTAACAGAGTGGCCACCCATGGCCTAGGGAGGGTTGGAAGATGAAGGGACGGATTTTCCTTTTAAGGCGGCTTGGGCCTCCTGACGTTGGGAATCATCCAGTTGAGTGAGTGCTTTGAGAAAATCATTGAAGTTGAAAGAGGGGGAGGTGTCCCCAGAGGTATTTTGGGTGGTAGGTTGAGCTTGGGAAGAAGGCTCAACCTCCGGAGAAGTAGTGTCCACCATATGGACCTGAGTGGGAGAGGGAACATAGTTTCCCTCATAGTAGGCGGGATCCTGAGGGGGAACCTCATAAAACGGGTCAGATTGACCCTCCTCATAACCATCATAAGTGTACACATAGTTGGCCATATTGATGATTTTACCTAAACGGAGTTTCAAGCTTAAGGAGAGAGAAATATGTCTAATAAGCAAGTGTAAGCCAAAGATAATCACCTAATCAAAATAAACACTCAAGTTATGATGGACCCAAAATTTTAAGATTTTCTTTGGAGATTAGGTAAGTTTTAAAGTATAATGAATTCTCTCCTTTGAAAGTGGGTCCTAGTTGGGAGTTTGGGTATAATCTCCAGGTTTAACTAGGTTCTTTCTCTCTCTTCACCAACGTACGGGTTAACTATACTCCGGGTGCTTCAAAGGTACAACCTGTCCGGCGTCCGTGAGGGAATCCATAGGTGCGGGGACTTACGGAGGCTTGGTTTAGGAATTTCCGGTCCAATGAGACGGAATGCTCAAAGGAGGGTCTTTCCTTCACCAAGAGGGGGGTAAGATCCTAAGTGTGTATAGAGAGGAGGTCTCTCAACCAAATGCCATAAGATGTAGTCTAATGCAGGCAAATCAAGCAGATAATGATCAAGTAGACAGTAATAGCAATCAACATATGAATGAAGAGCAATAACCGTGGTTCTATGGGCACAGAACAAAATGACGACCTGGCTGAGGTCGCTATATCAACAAGTAGCGACTGAGTCTCAGTCGCTAATCTCTGTGAACAATGTAAGCAGAAAACAGCCGAGACGAAATAGCACCTTAGGGTGAGGCGTCAAATGAGGATGTGACACCTCTGTAAAGGGGCGTCAAAATGTAATAATCAGTAATTAGGAATGATGGAATAAATCAGTAGTAATATCAGGATTGATGCCGTGGTGTGAGGCGTTTATTTAGAAAATGACGCCTCTGTGAGGGGTGTGGATTATGAAAATAATAAAAATCCAGAAAATAAATGGAAATAGCGCCTGTTTGAACAGTCGATGTATGTAGAAATGACGTCGAAATGGAGGGCGCTATTCAGTTCCAGAGAACCGAAGTCCTGATAACTAACAGAAATCAATTTTCCTTTCTAAGAAAAATGCTATGGATACTTCAAAAATTGGATAATCCAGTGGGGGGGGTGTGCACGTGGTGCACAAGGGGAGTGTGCTACGTGGAGCACGAAGGAGGGGCACGCGAGGGTGCCAAAGGGAGGGGCACGCGAGGGCGCCGAAGGGAGGGGTAATCAAACTAAAAATAAAAAGTGTCCCACCGTGATCGCCAATTTGTGAACGTGTCACATAGACATTTTAAAGAGAAAAGAAAAAGATTTAAAATGGAAATAGGGAGAAAAAATGTGTTAAAATATTAGGGACATGAAGGAAAAGAGGATGAGCATGAGATGCTCTATGGAGGGTGATCACCAGAGGGGTTACCTCAAAAATACAAAGATGATCGCATGTACCTTGTACGAAGCGGGTGAGATTGCAAGTTCTTCCTTCCTCCTTATACCGGTCGGCCGATGAAGGGGGTTTATAGCTTGATTACCTTTGCAAGAAAACACACAAAATAAATAAAGATGTGGATTAGCCAAGGACGTGTAGTATCAATGCTTTAGAAATATAGAATCAATCAAATTGGGCATGAACACACCTTGTGTGTTTTGGTTTGAAACCCCTTTAAGAAGGAGCAACAAGGTTGGGGATAATGAATGCAATGATATGCAAAGCAAATAAGGTGAATATATGCTGAAGAGTATCTCTAGCAAAGGGAGCTAGAGAGAGAATGCATGAGATGATGATGAATAACAATAAAAGATTAAAGTAGGAGATGCCCTTCTGTTGTGTATAGCAGCAGTAAAGGGAGAGGAAAACAAACTTCGGCTGCTGAATGAAGAAGTCCTCCAACGCCGGAAGGAGACCGCCCGTGGAAGAAGAAACAACGCCGGAAGAAGAACGCTAAGAGGAAGAACCTGCAAAAATGTTAAAAGAAAACTCTCTTCTCTTCTATACCGCAGGCTCTCTGTATGTGAAAAAGCTCTGTGTGGGTGTGTTCTTATTCTCTTCTTAACCTCTCGCGCGAGAAGAACATATGGGGGTATTTATAGGCCCGAAAATCCTTGTTTCAATAGGATTAAAATAAGGCAATCGATCCTCTAATAAGGAACCCTCTTCCCAATCGAACACAAGGTATAAAATGGGGAAAGGATCACTACTGGAAGGTAGCAGGCGAAATGGAGACGGAAGTGAAAATGACAGCCTGACGAGGGGCGTTAATTGAAATGACGACGTCCACACAGTCGTTAATTCCTGGATTTATTTATGGCAATAAAGGACTTTCCTAATCTAAAATTGACAAATGACGCATGTTTATATGGGCGTTAAATAATCAACGCCCCCCAAGTGGGCGTCAATTCTTTGAATTTTATTTTATTTAGGATTCGTAAAATCTAGGAAACAACGCATGTTTGAACAGTCGTTTATTTGTGAAATCACGACCCTCATCAGGTCGTCAGTTAAATGACGCCTTTCCTCCAGCGTTAATTACCATTGTTATGGAGAATTAGAATTATCATGGAAAAACTACCAAATGATTAGAAAAACTTCATGTTAAGCCAATATTGAAGTCCACTTTGGGGTGTCACATAGTGACATGAGATTTTCTTAACATAGTATCGATTTTGGTGTGTCTACACTTGGGAGTCAGAAGATACCATGCGGAAGCAGTATCCCGACTTGTTCTAGGTGAGTTGTACCACTCCCCATTATGTTAAGTGCAGTGAATTTGGAGGACCAAATTTTTGAAGTGGGGGAGGGTGTAATACCCCGATTTATTAACAAATACAAATTTCTAGAAAATTTATAAGAAATTAATTAGAAAATCCTTAATAAATAGAATAAGTTAAAGTTTGACCATTTTTAAAAATATGGAAAATTTAGAATCTTGTAGAGGATAAAATGTTTAATAATAGTGTCTTCTGTGACCAGCCCAAATAAAACCCATAATTAGGCCGAATTAATTGATTAAGGCCCAAATCCACACTTAATCTAATTGGACCTTAAAAACGCGAAATTTGAGCCCAATACCCTGACCATTTAGGCTGAGACCGGATCCAAATGAAAGGTTAGGATGAGAGGATCGTTTCCCCCCTTAGTTCTCCCGAAACCCTAACCCTAGAGAGCTAATTTTTGGATAGAAGGCGGCTGAAAAACCCTTTCCGCTCCATTCGCGCACTACCTTATTGTTTGGACTCTATCTCCACGAATAGAAGACTCTAGACCTCATATGACCTATAAAAAATGACCCTTGGCAACCCTAGTTTCGTTTGGGTGATGTGGTGGCCGACGAGGATCGTGGACGGGGGAGAATTCCGGCGATCACCGGCAGGGGTTCTTAGCGCGTCATCGTCCCTTCTTCTTCCTTCTTCCTCCAATTAAGGTAGGTTATAACAAGCCAAACCTTAAGTATCATATATGGTTAGAACCAGCATCGAGTGCTCTTTCTATTGAATGTAAAAGCCTTAAAAGTTGCTTAGTATCCTACGAGAATTTTAGGGTTTAGTAGAAGCATGTCACATCTAGGGTTATACTTGTTTCATCTCATTTAAAGTAGGGATTTCAGGCACTAAAGATAAAATTGAGCATGCTATATTGTAAAACTTTTTGTGCTCTTTCTTTTGAATCCAAAAGCCCTAATTATTATGCTCCATGCTGTGCGTATTTAGTAATTTATTGTAACTCTAGCCAACTCGCCGGAGGCGGGTAGGGCGAAAGGGGCTTGACTGTTTCCGACTTGCGTGGCCTCGCGATAGACCGCCCAACCTGGTTAGGCGGCATATTATTGACCGTTTATGTGTTTATGTTCTGGGAAGCGCAGCCTGACCTCGACCACTCTTCTTTCAGGCGGCCAGTGATTCACCGTTCGTCTCCCCCAGCGACTCATTACCGACCGCTCATCTCCAGTAGGCCTTCGGACTTGAAGGGGATAAACGGCCTGTCGTGCGACCGCCGAGGAGGATGAAAGGTCCCTACTGGACCGTCCATATTTACAGAATTAATTAAATTATCTTTCTTGCATGATTTATGATAGTAGATTCGGGGTTAAATGTAAGTTAGTAACACACATAAAAACCCTAGAAAATTATAACGGTAAATGATTATAAACTCTTGCTGATTTATTCATCTTGACCATGGATCATCTTATTTAATGAATGTTAATATTAATCATGATTCATTATTAATTGAAAATTTTAGTAGGATTGTTTGACAGTCATTCTACTCCGGTAGAATTGACTGACCGCATTACTGGTTTCCGCTGATTTAATAGCCCCATTTCCTTGTAATGGTTGGGTCTCTCTGCCGGATATTCCTTCCGTCGGACTAGGACATCCATTACGGGACCTCCGTAAGTCCCCGCTGATGGGAATCAACTCTGAGCATGTATATTTTATTTTTGTATTTGTGTCCTTTTATTTATTTTTATATCTCGAGGGAAGTAGATTCGTAATTGTAAGGCTTTATGAGCCTATTTGTTCTTCCTTAGGATTGTGTGGGTTTATGTGCAAAATGCCAGTAGGACCTGCAAGGGGGCCCCCACTCCTAGCCCCATTGGTCCACCTCATCCATGTGGGGCTGGTCAAAGGCCAAGGTGGCATCTAGAAGGTTTGACAAGTCAATTGACACATGGGGGAGACAAGTGATTTAAAATGTCAAGGGTAGGCCACCTACCACACCAACCTAGTCAAGAGGGCGCCCCCCCTATTTTGTTCCATTTTAATTTTTGTAAAAAGGTCATTAGAACTAATTAGTTTTATACTTTGTATACCCCTCCCAACCCTAGATTTGAGGGCATTAGTGGTCATTTTCCATTTATTATATAAGGCTTGTATTTCCCTTTTTCATGAATTAATGAGAAGAAAAATTGTGCAAGCATTGGAGCAAATTTGCGCCCCTCCCCTCTCTCCCAGGTGTTCTTCCTCCTCCTTCAAGATTTCAGGGTGGAAACCCCTTCTATCTTAGCCCCTCTATCTCTAGATTCATCTCTGGTGCAGCTGCCGCCGTTCGTGCCGCCATCGAGCCACCGCGAAGCCGCTTCCGAAGTACTGTCCAAGGTTCTGTTCTTCTAGATAGAGGCTCACTCCATGATTTTTAACTCCAAACTCCGACATCATCTGGAGTTGCAATTTTTAGGGTTGGTTCCCCACTTGATCCCCACCCTCCAGTAAAATTATCTCATCATTTCACCTTATTTTTATATTTTTCCATTTTCGTGTCTTTCTATCTTCCTGATCTGTCCCTTTTTCAGATCTGTGTAGCAGAAGCTTAGTTCTTCCCCCTTTCGACCCACTTCTTGATTTTTTTTGAAACCCAAAATTTATTGGAGGTTTTGTACACCATCCCCATCCTCCAAAAATTTTCTTCGAATTTCAAAAGCCTTCTACCTATTTTTAGAAATTATGTTATTTCCCCAACTCAGTTCTGTTTCTGCTGTCCAGATCCGACCTCGAGTTAGTATAAAATCCCAAACAAATCGAAACTTTCACCAAACCCTTCATAAGATATATCCCCGTTTTCCTCTCTTTGGCATCTACAACTTTCATGAAGGGCTCAAAAGCTGAATCAAAGGTCTACATCACGGTCAATGTCAACTCTCAGGAAAACTCAAATCTGCCCTGAGTTTTCAGATCATGTGAGCCAACAGTGTGAAAATTCGATAAAGGCCATCAACAAGAAATTAAAATTTCTTTCTCTGGCCATAGATCGAAGGATTTCAAATCAGCTTTCCATCGGTACCTCTAGTGCATCGATCCGATGTCGGGAGTGACCGCAGCAGCAGATTTCGTCGGGACGCGCGGGTTTGAAATAGAATTCAGATCCGTGGGCAGCAACTCCGACGAGTGAAGATCGGAGCCGCCCGGCCTCCGGCCGGCGAACCAACGTACCACCGTCCCAAGGAGCACTCCTCTTGGCTTCCCAACCATAGTGGTGCCACCCGATCCCACGCGGCCCCACTGACCAGCACATGGGCCCACGATTGCGCGTACGAGTGTAGCCGAATCAACATAAGAAGCCGCCCGTCAACCTGAAACCGCTACTCCCGGGTCCCGCTGTGTCACCCTTTACCTCCCTGCGTGGAGTGGACAATGAAATTACCTTGCTATAATTATTGTGTAGTAATTGTTCCGGGAGTACGAGTTTGGCCAGAGTCGTCTTCCCCACGTCGAGAGCGTGGAGGTATCGTGTTCGCTTCTTAATCGGCATTTGCTTTATTTCGTATAAATTTCTTTATGCGGCTGCTAGAGAGCATGCTAGGATTGTAGCTCGCTATACTTTTTATATCACCGCTACTGTGAGAGAGAGCGAGACCGTCCCGTGACCCGATCTGGCACGAATTTTTGAGTTGACCACCCTAGCTCTTTGCCGATTTCTCAACCGCACACGTCCGACGCTTCCCTTGTTAGGGACGATCGCGAGCTTGCATAGAGTCCAAGGATCGCATTTCAATTGGAGTCGAGTCCGTGGTCCGTCCCGCATCGGTTAGGTATCAGAGCGCCAGTTGAGTCTAGGGTAGTCATTAGTCTTTGCTTAACAAAAACACAAAAAAGGGTGTCATTTACGTCTAGTATTGTCTAAGTCGGTCTAAGGTTGCATCCGCATACCATTGTTCGGTATATAAAAAGGTGTTGTCCGAACTTTAGCCTACGCCTATCTGGAAGGCCGCACACTTGCACGAGTGATCTTCGAATCGATTAACTCCGCCAAGTACCGAGTCTTGGTTTAAGTCTAGGGTCCTTATTGTGCATGCATTCCAACTTGCATTGTCATTTAGGGTCATATTTAGTCCATTGTCTAGTTGGTTTGTCTTGTCTCTTTGTGTCGGCATGTCCACCCCTTAGTTCCCCAGTTTCCAATGGACCCCCGATCGCCCAGGCGATATGACCCTTGGCACTCCCATGGGCTTAGAAACCATCCCATGCCCTTCATTATCCCGAGGCCACGACCTTCCATGGCTCCAAGGTCCCGAGCGACTACCTACATTGAGAAACCACTATGGATATATACTTTGCTTATTATCCCATGTCCGAGGTTGGGCAATTCTATTTTGCCAAGGAGAGACTCCTTCACGGGGCCGCCGAAAAGTGGGATTACATAGAAAGATCGAGAGAGGTTAGGAGGCAATGGCACATCGAGTCATGGTGGGACATGAAGAGAGAGTTTAGGAAGGTCTACCTTCCCCACCCACCTACCTCCAACCACTGGGGTCCTACCACTAGCCAACCCCACCAACTCACTTACAATCAAGTGGACCACCTCTCCAACCAACCTCACCTCGGCACCCCCATGCAATCCCACCCAAGCCCCTCCAACCAAGTGGAAGCCCTGCCTATAGCCAATCCTAGGTCCACACCCAGGCCGAGAGACGATGAGTGAATCCACACTGAGGCCCCTACTCCAACCCGCTCCTTTGAGGAAGTCGAGAAAATGTTTTGGGATTGGTTGGAAAAGACACGCGCTTCTTCACCACCCGTGAGTGCTCCATTACCACCCTCTACTTCCGAACTTGATTTGGAACCATTTTACTTGGAGCCACCTCATCCCGAGCCACCCGTGTTTCTAATGGATACGCTTTTCATTGCCGAGCCACTACTTAGTTGGCTCAAGGATGGCTTGGTCCCACCTCCTTACCCATTTATGGACCCTACCTTACCTTTGGTGCCCGTCAACTCCTACCATACTATATTCCGGTCTAGTCAACATGTTGACACATTGGGTGACCTTATTCTTGGTTTAGGTTGGCAATGGAAGTTGACGCACTTATTGGCCCCAGGCTTCGACCAACCCACTAGTTGTAGCTACACCCATTCGGCCATAGGGACCATTACCTCCGTGTGCACCGTGAGTTCTTTCACCACGGAGATTCTTCTATTCCTCCCGATGTCGGCCGAGTCCGACTTCGTTCCCTTTTGCCCAAGGCAGGAATCCTATTTTCTAGACATGACCGTCGTCCCAACGATCACAATGTATGACGGTGATTATGAATTCTGAACTTGGGACCGAGTCATGGGGGAACCCACTTCATGGGGTCATACCTTCTTTGACACTTTTGACCCCTTCACTAGTGAAACTCCTGAGCTATCATATTCACTCCTCCTCTTCCAAGGAGTTCACTATCCCACCTCTACCCCTCGGTCTAGTTGGCAAGCCGTACCTACATCTAGGGGTAATGACGAGGGTAGTTTTGGATCTCCTAGCCCTTCCCCACCCAAATCACATAGGTCACCAATGCATGAGTGGTACATCTTAGGTTGTCTAGGAGTCCTCCATTCCGTCAACCACCGAGAACATCTAGTGTATGCATGGCACGTATTCGGGTGTCCTGGTCCACCATCGCATGTGCGTAGGTCGGACTAACATTAGGTTGTTAGGGTCTTTGTGTGTTTCATTTATCTGTCGTGTGTTTGTGCAAGCATCGAGTCAAGTCGGTTTGTATGCTCGCATTGTTAGTCCCTTTTGAGTACGAGACTTATCGGACTTTGGGATCGGTTCTACTTCACATATCGGATCTAGTCACATAAGGGACCCGCCGTGATTCCTAGTGACTCTTCGAGCCGCCTTCCCTCCTTTGAGAGTGACCCCACTCCAGAGTGTCCACCTCTAGCCTCATTCCCACGGCAGCGTGTGCATATCGAATCTATACGGGATGAGCAAGTGTCGATTACTTAGAGTGGAGCGTACTCTGTGCTTCATGGTACGATGACGGATCCGCCAGAGCTACTCGAGCAGCCACATCCCCTACTTGACGGGGTCGAGTTCTTCCCACCCGGGGAGAATTGATGGGAATCAACTCCGAGCATGTATATTTTAATTTTATATTTGTGTCCTTTTATTTATTTTTATATCCTGGGGGAAGTAGATTCTCAATTGTAAGGCTTTATGAGCCTATTTGTTCTTCCTTAGGATTGTGTGGGTTTATGTGCAAAATGTCAGTAGGACCTGCAAGGGGGCCCCCACTCCGACCCCATTGGTCCACCTCATCCATGTGGGGCTGGTCAAAGGCCAAGGTGGCATCTAGAAGGTTTGACAAGTCAATTGACACATGGGGGAGACAAGTGATTTAAAATGTCAAGGGTAGGCCACCTACCACACCCACCTAGTCAAGGGGGCGCCCCCCCTGTTTTGTTCCATTTTAATTTTTGTAAAAAGGCCATTAGAACTAATTAGTTCTATACCTTGTATACCCCTCCCAACCCTACATCTGAGGGCATTATTGGTCATTTTCCATTTATTATATAAGGCTTGTATTTCCCTTTTTCATGAATTAATGAGAAGAAAAATTGTGCAAGCATTGGAGCAAATTTGCGCCCCTCCCCTCTCTCCCTAGTGTTCTTCCTCCTCCTTCAAGATTTCAGGGTGGAAACCCCTTCTATCTTAGCCCCTCTATCTCTAGATTCATCTCTAGTGCCGCCGTCGCCGTTCCTGCCGCCATTGAGCCGCCGCGAAGCCGCTTCCGAAGTGCTGTCCAAGGTTCTGTTCTGCTGGATAGATGTTCACTCCGGGATTTTTAACTCCCAACTCCGACATCATCTGGAGTTGATATTTTCAGGGTTGGTTCCCCACTTGATCCCCACCCTCCAGTAAAATTATCCCATCATTTAACCTTCTTTTTATATTTCTCCATTTTCGTGTCTTTCTATCTTTTTTATCTCTCCCTTTTAAGATTTGTGTAGCAGAAGCTTAGTTCTTCCCCCTTTCGACCCACTTCTTTATTTTTGTTTGAATCTCCAAATTTATTAGAGGTTCTGTCCACCATCCCCATTCTCCATAAATTTTCGTAGAATTTCAAAAGAATTTTACCTATTTTTAGAAATTATGTCTTCTCCCCAACTTCAATTTTGTTTCTAATGTCCAGATCCAACACCGAGTCAGTATAAAATCCTCAAACGATCGAAACGTTCACCAAACCCTTCATAAGATATATCCCCGTTTTCATCTCTTTGGCCTCTACAACTTTCATGAAGGGCTCAAAAGCTGAATCGAAGGTCTACATCGCGGTCACCGCAAACTCTCAGGAAAACTCAAATCAACCCTTAGTTTTCAAATCCTGTGAGCCAGCAGCTTGAAAATTCGATAAAAGCCATCAGCGGGAAATTCAAATTTCTTTCTCCAGCCATAGATCGAAGGATTTCAAGTCAGCTTTCCATCGGTACCTCTTGTGCGTCGATCCGACATCGGGAGTGACCGCAGTAGCAGATTTCGTCGGGACGCACGGGTCTGAAACAGAATTCAGATCCGTGGGCAGCAACTCCGACGAGTGAAGATCGGAGCTGCCCTGTAGTGCCCCGGAATTTATATATGTTATTTTAGATTATTTTATAATTTATTTTGTAATTTATAAGGGCTAAATAAATTTATAAAAGGATTATTGAGTTTATTAGCCATTATAAGCCCAATTGTGTTAATCAATTAACCTAATCCACTTAAACAAATCAAAAAGGTTTAAAGACCAGGCCCATTTAATTTGGCCCATATTCTAGAAGGTTATTAAGCCTATTCACGGATTTTAAAGGATAAACACCAGTTAATAGGATAACTAGATGAAAAATAAATAAAAGAGTTTTATTAAAATTAAAATTCTAAATGCGTCGAATGTAACGGTCCATCAGGCGACCGCCACAGCCTTGTGACGCATATACCCTAGACTGTCACAGCCTACAAGTTCCGTAAGTAAGTGAATGTATAAAAAGATTAGAACTTGATGATCCTATCCATAAGAGACCTAATTAGAATAACATGTAAAATCACTAGGGACTCTTAGAAGTCAGGTTTTAGCAGAATAAGGATAGATACAATTATATAAATAAGTATATAGGATAATTAGCAAAAGAGTTTGATTAATGTTGAACTCTGGGAACATTGAATGTAACGGTCTATCGTGAGACCGGCACATTCTTGTAACGCAGGGGTCTACAACCGTTACACCCTGTTAGTTCCGTGAAGGAAAGAACGAGTAGAAAGATCAGAACCTTGAGATCTTATCCACTAGGGATCGACTTGGGAGAGTTCATAACACTACTAAGGACTCTTAGGGATTAGATTCTGGCAGATTAAGGACTCTAGAATCGGTCTAATCCTCAAACCCTAGCAAAAACCCTATAAATAGGACCTAGTTCTGAACTGTGCGACCCTTACTTTTGCTCGCGTGGAATCAAGGTAAGGAGTCATAATTTCGGGTAAGTTCTTTATAAGATTTTGTCTAGTATATCATAGACTAATAGTTCTCCAAATTTCATGCTAGGAGACCAAGCAACCAAGGAGTTAGAGCCCAAGGAAGTTGCTGAAAAGTACAGGAAGAAGAGAACTAGGGCTCGGGTGTTCAGACCCTAATTGGAAGTTTAAAGCCAAGTTAAGAGGTAGGTCATCTCATGAGCGGGAAAAACATCTTGATAGGAATAAAAGCCCTCTGGTTTGATTGAATTCCATGCATGATAGATCATGAATTTCATGTTTTAATAGTTCTATGCATTACATGCATCTCTTATCCCTAATTGGAAAATTAAAAGATGTTACCTTGTCTATTCACTGATACCTATGCATGTAGTTGGCCTATACTTCGTTATCATGTCTAAGAATACATGGTATTTTGATTATAGACATGATGTGAGTTAATCTCTTGTATTTCATACTGATTTCTGTTAGCAGATTCTCTGACGGATCACAGTAGGACCGTCATAGTGATGTAACGGCCTTACGACAGACCGGCACACGCTCCGTTATGTTTTCGTTTCACGGTTGTCTCTAACGCACCAGGGCAGGAGCGTTACATTACTATAACGACCCCTCGATAAACTATCACAGACACTGTGACGCACCCCTGTTCGACCATTAGACTCTGTGTCTGTCAGCTCATGACAGAATAGTTACCAATTAAGTTTACTTATAATTAACCCTAGATAGCTATGTTTTAACCTGTTATGTGACTCTTCAGTTATCTAATTGCTCGCGATAGGTATTGAATGTTATTTTAAGTTATGCTAGTTTCATGTACCAAAATTCTATAGTTTTGTATTTAAATCATGATTTTCATAATTGTATTAATGAAGTTTTATCATGGTTTCACATCATTACACCTTCACTCCTTATCAATAGAGTCATTCTATAAGTACATTGCACATATTCCGGTATGTTATCCATTAGTTCACACTTTGCACTATAGGAACATTATTCTTGGACTTGAGGACCTCTCTACTGGATATTCCTTCCAATAGACTAGGAAAATCTTGTTTCAAGGCCTCCGTAATTCTCCGCGAGCCTGGGATTCCCACTAGGACACCGAGTTAGTTGTACCATTAAAGCCCATTGATTAGAGTACACTATCGATGCTTTCTAGTTGTCAGTAGTGTAACGGCTCTATATTGGACCGTCAGGCAATGTAACGGCCCAATATAAGACCGTCACATTCATCTGAGTTTGAATTCTTGATTCGGGGTTCAGACTAATGTAACGGCCTAATCCTGGACCGTCACATAATATAACGACCCAATGCATGACCGTCACCTTTCTATGAGTCTATTTTTATTGTTCTGGACTCGGATCATTGTAACGGCCCACTACTGGAGCGTTACATGATGTTACGACCCAGTAAACGACTGTCACATTGCTTAAGTATTTAACCCAAGGGTTGATATTTCAAGGGTTCTAGATGGACTAATGATAGTCTAGAACTTATAATGTTGATCAAGGAACTTAATATAATGATTGGAAAGAGAAAAGAATGTACCGTTATGCTGTCGATTTACTTCCGTGAGCATGACATTGTTTAAGTCTTTTTCTTGATCTCTCATACTCTAAATTGAAGCATTAAGTCATTGATTGTTGTTATCATGAGTTATTGAACTTATTACATTCTTGGCCATACTTTATTGTTACACTCATGGAAGTAGCTTGATTTATACGTGAAGATGCAGTTCGGGCGCTGATTGTGTCCAAGGGCTCTATGCTAGTCCCCTCGGATGATTGCCGGAAACATACTATTTTATAAACCATGGGGTATGATGCTACTGGCGTCGCATTGCGTCGGGAGTACTTTCTTTATAAATAAGTGAAATCCATGAGCACTCGTGAAAATCTAGTGAATTGCTACATGATTGACATTCTCGTGCGTAACCTTTATGGTTATGAAGTGGAAGTGAAAGTGCATTCTCGTTACATTCTTGTTCATGAAAGGCCAAACATCATGTTCTTGTTACATTCATTCTTGTTCATTCTTGTTCACTCTGTCTTACATGATTATCGTGTTACTTTGGTTTAATCGCATGATATTCGCATTCGCATGATTTTGCCTTACTTCTTTAGAGCTAAAATATTAATTACTTTAATAATACATTCATGTTGATGCGAAGATACCTACTGGGCAAGTGTGCTCATTACCTATTTCAAATCTTTTTCAGGAAATGAAAGTGAGTCAGGTTCGGATTCGGAAGGTTCAAGTAGCGGATCCGAGAGTGAATACAGATGAGCGAAGACTTAGGAAGTCTATATTGTTTAGATGGAGTCAATGTAATTTTCCTATTTCTTGAGTCTAGTAGAGTGAAAGATGGTGGAAAAAGTTATTGTATTTGAATATTTGATTAATAATGGAATGAAGTTGGATTTTTAGTAAATATTGTGCAATTGCATTCATTTTGTGTGATTGTCTTGCGCTCTGATCATTCTTGCTTGTAAGAGGCTTACCATGCCGGCTATTCGCTCTCCCCGAGTTAGTCTTCCGCTGTAATAAAGGCTCGGGGCGTGACAGTTAAGTTGGTATCAGAGCCTAAGTCTCAGGACTTAGGAAGAAGGAATCATGTCATAGGATAAGTCCAAGGATTAAGGACCCCTACCTATGAACTAAGGAAGAAACTTCCACACCCACGTGAGGATTGGGTAGAGCCCGGGATGATATAGTTATATAGAAATTATCTTAGGTTAAATCTTCCCGACTCTAAAATAACTAAAATATCCGTGATTCTCAGGTACCTTGATTCTCAATGGCTCATCGTGTGAACTGGGACGAGATGCAGCAAGCTATTGCAGGACTTACCCAAGCCCTACAGACAGTGGCCCAAGCTGGTGGAAGGGCTGGCGCGGGTAACCTACATGGCAAATTCTGAAGTTTAAATCCCCCACGATTCTCTAGATCTTCTAACCAAGATGAAGTAGAAAATTGGATCGACGAGATGAATCGAATATTCGATGTCATGCAATGCACCGACCAGGAGAAGGTTTGACTTGCCACGTTCCAACTTAATAAGGATGCCCGTACTTGGTGGAAGTCGGTTCCAGCACCTCGGCCAACGCACCTCATACATGGGAGGGTTTTCTTACACTTTTCCGAGCCAAGTACTTTTCGAGCATTTGAAAGAGAGAAAGGCTATGGAATTTGCCTCCTTAAATAGGGCACGATGTCCGTGGCAGAGTATGAATTACAATTCTCTCGACTAGCACCTTATGCTTCTCACTTGATAAACACAGATTTATTGAAAGCCAACCGATTTATGGATGGTTTAAGACCCGGATTCATCCAACAACTTGGAACTCAGAATATCCGCACCTATACTGAGATGGTTCAAAGAGCGCATCTATGTGAAAGAACCATGGACAAAGTGGAGAGGCTCCGAGGAGAGAGGTCAAGCCGAAAACATGATATGCAAGAAGAGAAAGAACTGGATGAGGGTGAAAACCGTCACATTAAGAGGTCCCGTAATGGGAACGGTAACGGAAAAAGAAATGGAAATGGAAACGGGAAGGATAAGAAAGTTAAAGAAGAAGATAGAATGCAAGTCTCCACGGTCTGCTCATTTTGTGAAAAATTTGGGCATTCGGCGAAAGAATGTTGGAAACGTCTCGGCGCTTGTCTTAAGTGTGGAAGCCGGGAACATCGCTTGCCCCTGTCTCCTCTTATCAACGAACAATCTTCAAGAGATAACAACGGACGCGGAAGCGAGGCCAATGAAATGCCATTCTAGACAGGGAGGTGAGATGATTAAAGGTACCCTCTTAACCCACTCGCCTTACGTTAATTCTTAATACATTAAAATAAGTACACTCTCCATAATCCATATATTGAATTTGGGGACCAAATTTTCTAAGTGGGGGAGGGTGTAGTGCCCCAGAATTTATATAAGTTATTTTTAGATTATTTTATAATTTATTTTGTAATTTATAAGGGCTAAATAAATTTATAAAAGGATTATTGAGTTTATTAGCCATTATAAGGCCCAATTGTGTTAATCAATTAACCTAATCCACTTAAACAAATCAAAAATGTTTAAAGACCAGGCCCATTTAATTTGGCCCATATTCTAGAAGGTTATTAAGCCTATTCACGGATTTTAAAGGATAAACACCACTTAATAGGATAACTAGATGAAAAATAAATAAAAGAGTTTTATTAAAATTAAAATTCTGAATGCGTCGAATGTAACGGTCCATCAGGCGACTGCCATAGCCTTGTGACGCGTATACCCTAGACCATCACAGCCTGTAAGTTCCGTAAGTAAGTGAATGTATAAAAAGATTAGAACATGATGATCCTATCCATAAGAGACCTAATTAGAATAACATGTAAAATCACTAGGGACTCATAGAAGTCAGGTTTTAGCAGAATAAGGATAGATACAATTATATAAATAATTATAGGATAATTAGCAAAAGAGTTTGATTAATGTTGAACTTTGGGAACATTGAATGTAACGGTCTATCGTGAGACCGTCACATTCTTGTAACGCAGGGGTCTACAACCATTACACCCTGTTAGTTCTGTGAAGGAAAGAACTAGTAGAAAGATCAGAACCTTGAGATCTTATCCACTAGGGATCGACTTGGGAGAGTTCGTAACACTACTAAGGACTCTTAGGGATTAGATTCTGGCAGATTAAGGACTCTAGAATCGGTCTAATCCTCAAACCCTAGCCAAAACCCTATAAATAAGACCTAGTTCTGAATTGTGCGACCCTTACTTTTGCTCGCGTGGAATCAAGGTAAGGAGTCATAATTTCGGGTAAGTTCTTTGGAAGATTTTATCTAGTATATCATAGACTAATAGTTCTCCAAATTTCATGCTAGGAGACCAAGCAACCAAGGAGTTAGTGCCCAAGGAAGTTGTTGAAAAGTCACAGGAAGAAGAGAACTAGGGCTCGGGTGTTCAAACCCTAATTGGAAGTTTAAAGCCAAGTTAAGAGGTAGGTCATCTCATGAACGGCAAAAACAGCTTGATAGGAATAAAAGCCCTCTGGTTTGATTGAATTCCACGCATGATAGATCATGAATTTCATGTTTTAATAGTTCTATGCATTACATGCATCTCTTAGCCCTAATTGGAAAATTAAAAGATGTTACCTTATCTATTCACTGATACCTATGCATGTAGTTGGCCTATACTTCGTTATCATGTCTAAGAATACATGGTATTTTGATTATAGACATGATGTGAGTTAATCTCTTATTTTTCATACTGATTTCTATTAGCAGATTCTCTAACGGATCATAGTACGACCGTCACAGTGATGTAACGGCCTTACGACAGATCGTCACACACTCCGTTATGTTTTCGTTTCACGGTTGTCTCTAACGCACTAGGGCAGGAGCGTTACATTACTGTAACGGCCCCTCGATAGACCGTCACAGACACTGTGACGCACCCCTGTTCGACCGTTAGACTATGTGTCTGTCAGCTCATGACAGAATAGTTACCAATTAAGTTTACTTATAATTAACCCTAGATAGCTAAGTTTTAACCTGTTATGTAACTCTTCAGTTATCTAATTGTTAGTGATAGGTATTGCATGTTATTTTAAGTTATGCTAGTTCCATGTACCAAAATTCTATAGTTTTGTATTTAAATCATGATTTTACAAAATTGTATTAATGGAGTTTTATCATGGTTTCACATCTTTACACCTTCACTCCTTATCAATAAAGTCATTCTATAAGTACATGGCACATATTCGGTATGTTGTCCATTAGTTCACACTTTACACTATAGGAACATTATTCTTGGACTTGAGGACCTCTCTATTGGATATTCCTTCTAATGGACTAGGAAATCTTGTTTCAAGGCCTCCGTAATTCTCCGCGAGCCTAGGATTCCCACTAGGACGCCGAGTTGGTTGTACCATTAAAGCCCATTGATTAGAGTACACTATCGATGCTTTCTGGTTATCAGTAGTGTAACGGCTCTATATTGGACGGTCAGGCAATGTAACTGCCCAATATAAGACCGTCACATTCATCTGAGTTTGAATTCTTGATTCGGGGTTCAGACTAATGTAACGGCCTAATCCTGGACCATCACATAATGTAACGACCCAATGCATGACCGTCACCTTTCTCTGAGTCTATTTTTATTGTTCTAGACTCGGATCATTGTATCGGCCCACTACTGGAGCGTTACATGATGTAACAGCCCAGTAAACGACCGTCACATTGCTTAGGTATTTAACCCAAGGTTTGACCCAAGGGTTGATATTCCAAGGGTTCTAGATGGACTAATGATAGTCTAGAACTTATAATGTTGATCAAGGAACTTAATATAATGATTGGAAAGAGAAAAGAATGTACCGTTATGCTGTCATTTTATTTCCGTGAGCATGACATTGTTTAAGTCTTTTTCTTGATCTCTCATACTCTAAATTGAAGCATTCATTCATTGATTGTTTCTTATCATGAGTTATTGAACTTATTACATTCTTGGCCATACTTTATTGTTACACTCATGGAAGTAACTTGATTTATACGTGAAGATGTCGTTCGGGCGCTGATTGTGTCCAAGGGCTCTATGCTAGTCCCCTCGGATGATTGCCGGAAATATACTATTTTATAAACCATGGGGTATGATGCTACTGGCGTCGCATTGCACCGGGAGTACTTTCTTTATAAATAAGTGAAATCCATGAGCACTCGTGAAAATCTAGTGAATTGCTACATGATTGACATTCTCGTGCGTAACCTTTATGGTTATGAAAGTGGAAGTGAAAGTGCATTCTCGTTACATTCTTGTTCATGAAAGGCCAAACATCATGTTCTTGTTACATTCATTCTTGTTCACTCTGTCTTACATGATTATCGTGTTACTTTGGTTTAATCTCATGATATTCGCATTCGCATGATTTTGCCTTACTTCTTTAGAGCTAAAATGTTAATTACTTTAATAATACCTTCATGTTGATGCGAAGATACCTACTGGGCAAGTGTGCTCATTACCTATTTCCAATCTTTTTCAGGAAATGAAAGTGAGTCGGGTTCGGATTCGGATGGTTCAAGTAGCGGATCTGGGAGTGAATAAAGATGAGCGAAGACTTAGGAAGTCTATATTGTTTAGATGGAGTCAATGTAATTTTCCTATTTCTTGAGTCTAGTAGAGTGAAAGATGTTGGAAAAAGTTATTGTATTTGAATATTTGATTAATAATGGAATGAAGTTAGATTTTTAGTAAATATTGTTCAATTGCATTCATTTTGTGTGATTATCTTGTGCTCTGATCGTTCTTGCTTGGAAGTGACTTACCATGCCGGCTATTTGCGCTCCCCGAGTTAGTCTTCCGCTGTAATAAAGGCACGTGGCGTGACACGCCCGGCCTCTGGCCGGTGAACCAGCGTACCGCCGTCCCAGGGAGCGCTCCTCCGGGCTTCCCCACCACAGTGGTGCCACCCCGGTCCCACGCGGCCCCACTGACCAGCACGTGGGCCCATGATTACGCATACGCGTGTAGCCGAAGCAACAAAAGAAGCCGCTCGTCAACCCGAAACCGCTACTCCCGGGTCCCGCTGTGTTGTCCTTTACCTCCCGGCGTGGAGTGGGCAGTGAAATTACCTTGCTGTAATTATTGTGTAGTAATTGTTCTGGGAGTACAAGTTCGGCCGGGGTCGTCTTCCCCATGTCGAGAGCGTGGAGGTATCGTGTTCGCTCCTTACTCGGCATTTGCTTTATTTCGTATAAATTTCTTTATGACGTGCTAGAGATCATGCTAGGATCATAGCTCGCTATACTTTTTATATCACCGCTGCTGCGAGAGAGAGCAAGACCATCCCGTGACCCGATCCGGGCACGAATTTGTGAGTTGACCACCCTAGCTCTTTGCCAGTTTCTCAACCGCACATGTCCAACGCTTCCCTCGTTAGGGACGATCGCAAGCTTGCATAGAGTCCAAGGATCACATTTCAATTGGAGTCGAGTCCGTGGTCCGTCCCGCATCACCCGCGAGCCTGGGATTCCCACTAGGACGTCGGGCAGGTTGTACCACCAAGTCCTGAACCTGTTAACGCGATCGGACCGCTTGAATTTATCGTGTTGTGAGTCACGGATCACTTTGGACCGACTGAGTCTTATGCGGCCGGAAACGGACCGTTCAACTCAGTGGGAAGCCCAGTATGAACCGTTTGTCCCTGGCCCAGTGCCAATTTTCTTGGTCAATTAACCTTGTTCTCTCTTCGACCAAAAACTTGTTTTGATCGGCCCAATAAGCCCTCGGCTGACCAGTGGAGAGTGGGCTGGACCTTGGTTCAGTTCTGCCCCACCTATGGCAGCCTAGAGCCCAAATTGGGTTGATTCTAGTTATCTAAGTCAAGGCCAGTTGAGCAGACTAGATTGGACCGTCCATGATCTTGAGCAGACCCTATTGGACCCTTTGTCCCTGAAGCGGCCTAATACTGTCCGTTTATCTTATTCGTGGGTTTCATGTCCTTCTGGCCCTGTACGGCCCATCCTTGATCGTCCATTATAGTTAAAAGGCCATTTAGGACCGTTCATCTTTAAGCAGCCCACAATGGTCTATTTATTCCTTGAACTCGTGGTGGCTGATTCTCAGCCCAGATTCTTTGTGTGCGGCCCATATATGACCGTGCAATTGCTTGAGCGGCCCAGTGAGAACCGCATATCATCCAGAACCAGTTTTTCCCGTGGTTTATGATATTGAATCCAAGAACCTATTGGTTCTTGATAATTTAAACTTTCTGGGTAAAGTGTTGCTTCAACTTATCCTTAGGTCTTTCTGAGGAAAGTTCTATCTTGATTAATTGGCCATTTGACTTGATTAATGTCTAGACATAAACTTTGGATCTTGGATCCTTTAAATCAATGCCAACGCATCATAAGGGCCCGGTCTGGTCCTGGGAGGAGTGCCCGAAAAGTACTTGTGCCTCGGGGAGTTTGAATGACATGGTAAGGCATTGCACCGAGTGCATGACTAGCGTGATGTCTATGACAATAATCTCTTACTTGAAATTGTTTTGACTTAGTTAAATCTTGCTTGTTGGCCAATTTCCAGCTTCATTATATTCATGATCTTGTACCTCTTCGACTTATGTCAGTTCTTTTCGCGCATTTAATGCAATTAATTGGTTAATTACTTAAACTTACCTGTTATTACCTACTGAGCGTTCGCTCACCTAGTTGTTTCTCCCCTTTTCAGGTAGCTCAGGTGAGGACTCACAATCCGATGGGAACGGGCAAGAGTGTTGATCATGGAGCGAGCCATTTAGATGCCGTGGTGCCAGAAATAATTGTCTATGTTTAGTTGTGTTTTAGAATGTGGTTCAAAGAGTTGTAATGTGAAGTTAGTCAATGTAATGTGGTCTAGTGGATGTTATGATTTCATTAAGGTTGTTCAAGTTGGTTATGTAAATGGGATCATGGATTATGAAATTGTTATTTAATTAATGAAGTCATTTTATGTTCGTGGTTAATCCTTATGTTTTATTGTAGCATGTCTGGAAATGAGCATAATATAGTTAAATATTTCTACTCCCAGTCCCGATATTCCGCATCATGGCGTGACAGAACCTAAAAGTTATCCAGGTATGTTCGTAGGATATTCTGAAACCACTAGGTTATATCGGGTGTACAATTCAAATTCCAAAATTGTTGAAGAATCTCCACATGTAGTCTTTGATGAGTCCCTAACTAAATGTGACAATGGTCTGTGCAGGAAAGAAGATGATGGAGAAATATTGAATGAAGGACAATCGGCAGACCAATCAGATCAAGAAGAAGAACCAGAAGAAAACAATGCAGAAGAGCCTGATGTTTAGAGGGAGGTAAATGAAGATCAAGGTAACCAAGTTATCAATATCAGATTTTTAAGAGATCATCCAGTAAGTAATGTCTTTGGTAACTTAAATGAACCCCCTAGGACTAGAGGCTACTTTAGAGCTCAGCATGAATTAAATACATATGCATTGGTTTCTCATGTAGAACCCAAGTGCATTGACAGTGCCCTAAAGGATGTGCATTGGATCAATGCCATGCACGAGGAGCTTAATCAGTTTGACAGGAACAAGGTGTGGCACCTAGTCCCACCTCCTGATCAAGGGACTATCATTGGAACTAAATGGGTTTTTAGAAATAAAACTAATGAGCTAGGTAATGTAGTTAAGAATAAGGCCAGACTTGTTGCTCAGGGGTATAATCAGGAATTCGGAATTGACTTTGAGGAGTCTTTTGCCCCTGTAGCCAGGTTAGAGGCTATTAGAATACTTTTGGCTTATGCATGCTCATTAGGAATAACTCTCCAGCAGATGGATGTTAAATCTACTTTCTTTAATGGGGAAATAAAAGAGGATGCCTATGTCCGACAGCCTCCTGGATTCGAATGCATAGATTTCCCCTCTCATGTTTATAAACTGAATACGGCTCTTTATGGATTGAAGCAAGCTCCTAGAGCTTGGTATGACAGGCTCAACAAATTCCTTACCGAGAAGAAGTTCTCGAGAGGTCAGATTGACCAAACGTTGTTTACAAAGGTAAGTCAACCTGACATACTTATTGTTCCGATTTATGTGGATGACATTATTTTTGGTTCAACTAACCCAAAGATGTGTAAGGAATTTTCTGATTTAATGACACAAGAGTTTGAAAAGAGCTCAATGGGTGAGTTGAAACTCTTTCTTGGATTGCAGGTGACTCAAACCAAGGATGGAACCTTCATCACCCAGTCCAAATACATTAGGGACCTCCTGAAGAAATACAAGCTCGAGAATCTCAAGGACATTACAGCTCCAATGGGTACCTCCACAGGTCTTGATGAAGATATTAAAGGTAACCTAGTGGATAAAAAGCTGTATAGAGGTATGATCGGATCCCTTCTGTACCTCACTGCATCTAGGCCTGATATACAATTTACAGTGTGTTTATGTGCTAGATTTTAGGCTAGTCCTAAGGAGTCTCATTTTAGTGCAGTGAAAAGGATCTTTAGGTATCTGTCAGGCACCCAAGAACTTGGTCTTTGGTACCCTACTAGGTGTGAGTTAGAGCTTCTTGCCTACACTGATGCAGACTATGCTGGGTGTCGGATAGATAGGAAGAGCACTAGTGGCTATTGCCAATTCCTAGGTGGTTGCCTAGCATCTTGGGCTTCTAAAAAGCAATACACAATGGCACTATCCATTGTAGAGGCAGAATATGTTGCTGCAGGGAACTATACTACCCAGGTACTATGGATTAAACATTAGCTCTCAGATTATCAGATAAATTTGGGATGCATTCCACTTCTATATGATAACACTAGTGCCATCTGCCTTACTAAAAATCCTGTTCACCACTCTAGGACTAAGCACATTGATATTAAACACTACTTTCTTAGAGATGCAGTGAGCAAGAGTGAAATTGAGTTAGTCTTTGTTGAAACAGAAAAATAAGTTGCTGATATTTTTACTAAACCCTTCGGAAATGAAAGATTTAGATATCTAAGAAGAGAACTGGGGCTTTGTAAATTTCAACAGGAAAATGACTAATTTCTCTCTTGAATTGTCTTTTGGAGTGCTTGAAATAATTCTGTCTGTCTATTTTTGAACTTGTGAATAAAGTTGTTTGATGGTAGAATAGTCACTTGTGCACTAGTATATAAGTTGCTGCACGTCTTGCACGTATTATCTCTGAAGTCGATGCATAGTTGGGCATACAGTCGATGCATGGTTGTGCATATAGTCTATCAATTACCCTGTATAGACTTTATGTCGATGCATGCTTTACACATAGTCGTTGCACAATTTTAACAGCATGAAGTCGATGCATCTAATGTTTTAACATCATGAAGGTCGGTGCATCCTATGTTCCAGTTGCATGTAGGTCGGTGCATCTTGCATATCACATATGTCAGAGTCGGTGCATCTTTATACCATCTGCATACAGAGTCGGTGCAACTGGTGTTGATGCATCATGATGTCAGGGGGAGTGCTGTTGAGTCTGATCATTGTTCAACTTCTCCTATCCTTTCCTCCTTTTTCAAATACAGTTATCCATTGATATCAGTCCATATAATCTTGCAAACCTTTTTGAGTTTCTCCTATGCGTCATTATCACCTTTTATCAATTGGTATCATTATCACTTGGTATCACTCTGATTGGATAACAATCTTCTATCGGTTCATTATAGTAAGCTGCAGTTATTGCAACTCTTCCTTTATAAGAATCATGGTTACTTCTTGACTGAATTGAAGGTTTAACCTTAATAGACTGGAGAGTTCAGAGACTGTCCATCAGAAAATAAGGTGTTCGAAACTGTTTATAGCTCTTAACTTTATTTTCGAATGGTTAGAATAGAAAGGTCTTCACTGTACCTGAACATAATAGACTTAGTGAGGTCAAGATGCAGAAGACTAGAGTGTGTATTGTCCTTAAACAGTCACTCTAAAAAATCATAAGGGCAGCAGAAATAAGATCTTAAAAGAAAAGAAATGAACAAAGTGGCAGAGCAATGACTGAATTACACTGAGAAACTGAGGCCTCCATCAAAGAAATGGAGAACACCTTAAGTCATGAAGTGATTCAGATTAACTATGTATCCTTGATCAAATCTACATGGGTAGTTTCACTAAGTAACTAGGGGTACTGGTCTCTAATCAAGGTGTACCCTTAACGTCAAAGGTGTAAGCTATCTTTGGAGATTTTGACATGAAACAGATCTAGTAGTTTATGCCTAGTAACTAGGGGTACCTGCCTCTGATCAAGGTGTACACCGAATGTCAACGGTATAAATGTCACTGATCTGTTCACTAAGTTCAGAATCAGAAAAATCAATGGTGAAAAAGGAACTGCTGTAACCCTTAGATAACAAAAGTCATTGAGTGTCAACTGTTTAACTTCAATACAAATTCAAGTGACTTTCCTTGATATTCACTATTTTTAAAATCACTAGGGTACTGTCCTGACTCAGTTTATTATGACTATGTGTTTTAGGTTCATTGCTATAACCGGAGTCTATAACCCTATTTTCGGAAGTCAGTTGCTTTACTCCACTTTCTACAACTGTTAAACCTAGATTTAATCAAGCAAACACATTGTTGACTCTTATATCCCAAGGGTTGATTTATAACTTTCTCATTTTCAGAACCATTGGATCGAATGTTATCTCATTCATCCTCCCTAGTTTCCTTATCCCTCACCTTTCACCTTTTTGCTGACGTCAAAGGGGGAGATTTATTGTTTCTCGTCTAAGAGGGAGAGTTAGGGGGAGAGATTATGTCAAAGGGGGATAGAGAGTAATACATTCAGGGGGAGCATTTTATACAGCATTTTATAGATGCATTAGTCTGCATATGCATTATCCATTGGTGTGGTGTTGTCATCATCAAAAAGGGGAGATTGTTGTGCCCCATGGTTTTGATGATAGCAAACACCATTAGAGTTGTGACCCTTGGTTTTGATGATAGCAAACACCATTAGCTTCATCTACTAAATAGTGCATATGAGTAAAGTTCATGTCGTGCATAAAGTCCGTGCATATCATCGCACATGGGCATTAAGGTCCGTGCATTCCATTCTCTGCACGCAGCCTTGGAAAGTGTTAGGTCAGTGCATGTGTGTGTGTCTAAGGCATAGCAACTCGGTGCAGGTTCTGGACCGTGCTAAGTTGATGCAACTTTTGTGCGTGTAAGGGTCAGTGCATATTTGGTGTTAGTCTAAGTCGGTGCAGCTTTTGCTGCAAGCACAAGTCGATGCATACTTTGCATTGGGCAGATCACGTCGGTGCAAACCTTGCTTTGAGCATATACGTCTTAGCACACTTAGAGTATGTGCAAGTTTTGTCTTGCAGCATACCTCCAAGTCAGTGCATACCTAGGCACATGCATGTTCAAGGGACATAGTTGGTGCAATGCACTGTAGCACACTTAGGTTAAGTCAATGCATGTTTTCATTTTGTTCGCGTAAAGTCAGTGCATGTTTTCCTTCGTTCCCGTAATGTCAGTGCATGTTTTCCTTTCGATTCATGTAAGGTCGGTGCGTGTTCTGCCTCTCATATATAGAAAGTCGGTTCACCTTTTCAGTTAAGTCTGTACATGCATAACTCAAGTCGATGCAACTTTCGTTGCTGCACGCGACTAAGTCCGTGCATGTGTGCATCTTACACAACAAAGTCTGTACATTCTTTAGTGGCATGTCTGTGCATCTTTTGTACAATGCACACAAAGTCTGTACATTCTTTGGTGGCAGTCTATACTTTCTCGAACCAACTCTGTGCATCTTTCTACTATCCTCATATTGCTTCTAACTGATACTAAGTCTGACCTTGTCAGGATATCTGCTCGAGGAGTTCAAGAAGGGCACGTGATCCAAGAATGGAGGATGTGCCAGGATCGTGACACGTGTAAAGTAGTGAGCTGAAATGTTGCCACGTGGTCTAGGCGCTAGGGCGGGAATTCGTGGAGGACACACGCCCACATGTATGCTGTTGCTATAAAAGGAAGACTTCTGGAGAAGACTGATCGTGAAGTGTGATGATCGTGAAAATACTTCAGAAGAGCAGAAGCAGAAAGAGCCTGCACGATCCAGAGAGAAGAGAAAGAGAAGAGAGAGTTGAGAGAGAGGAGTCTGAGAGAGTTACTTTGAGAGTTTGTTCCTCAGTCTCTCGGTTCAGATACCAGAGCTGAGATTGCTCATTGTGAGCTACATTCCCTTTGGGGATTTCATGTTTTTCGTTTGTTTCTTCCTTGTTTTCTGAAACCTTGTCTTCAAGCTGTGTGTCAGCAGAGCAAGCTGTGATGCTCAGCGGGCAGAGGAGGATTCCTCTGGACGGGTGAAGTTGTAAGTCCCCTGCGATTTGTAGATGAGGATTCCTCTGGATGGCATAAGCTGTAACGCCCAGCGGTCTGTAGGGTTTTGACCCCGAAGCTGTGGATCAGCGAAGCTGTGTATCAGCGGTAGAAGCCACATTCTGGTTTGGAGTGTGGGGTGGACGTAGATCTCGGGTTTGAGATCGAACCACCTTAAAAATCCCTGTCTACTATGCGATTGTCATGTGACTTGTGTGCATCTTGTTCATCTCTTCCATCCGGAGTAGATGCATGTTTAGGATCGTTTAAGTTCAGATCTGCTAGAGTTGGTATTCTGTGATCGTGTTTGTTTATCCTTCTGCCGTCCAGTAGTAGTTTGTTTTAATTCCGCACTTGAAGCCTGTTGTAGTTGGTTTTATTGGGTGACTGATCTATTCACCCCCCCTCTAGATCGTCTATAGAGTCTTATCAATGCCGACGCAAGGAAATTGATAAGTTTCATCAGAGTAGACGGAAGGTCTATTCTAGATAGATTTCATTATCGATCTAGGCGATGATACCTGTGACCGACAGAAAGTTTCATCATCGACATTGGGTTTATGCCGACGCAAGGAAATCGATAAGTTTCATCAGAGTAGATGGAAGGTCTATTCTGGATAGGTTTCATTATCGATCTAGACGATGATACCTTGTGACCGACAGAAGGTTTCATCATCGACATTGGGTTTATGCCGACGCAAGAAAATTGATAAGTTTCATCAGAGTAGACGGAAGGTCTATTCTGGATAGGTTTCATTATCGATCTAGGCGATGATACCTTGTGATCGATAGAAGGTTTCATCATCGACATTTGGTTTATGTCGACGCAAGGAAATTGATAAGTTTCATCAGAGTAGACGGAAGGTCTATCCTGGATAGGTCTCATTATCGATGTAGGCGATGATGCCTTGTGACCGACAGTAGGTTTCATCATCGGCACTGGGTTTATGCCGATGTAAGGAAATTGATAAGTTTCATCAGAGTAGACGGAAGGTCTATTATGGATAGGTCTCATTATTGATCTAGGCGATGATGCCTTGTCACCGACAGAAAGTTTCATCATCGACATTAGGTTTATGCCGATGCAAGGAGATTAATAGGTTTCATCAGAGTAGACGGAAAGGTCTATTCTGGATAGGTTTCATTATCGATCTAGGCGATGATGCCTTGTGACCGACAGAAGGCTTCATCATCGACATTGGGTCTATGCCGATGTAAGGAGATTGATAGGTTTCATCAAAGTAGACGAAAGATCTATTTTGGATAGGTTTCATTATCGATCTAGGCGATAATGCCTTGTGACCGATAGAAAGCTTCATCATCGACATTGGGTTTATGCCGACGCAAGGAAATTGATAGGTTTCATCAGAGTAGACGGAAGGTCTATTCTGGATAGGTTTCATTATCGATCTAGGCGATGATGCCTTGTGACCGACAGAAAGTTTCATCATCGACATTTGGTTTATGCCGGCGCAAGGAGATTGATAGGTTTCATCAGAGTAGACGGAAGGTCTATTCAGGATAGGTTTCAGTATCAATCTAGGCGATGATGCTTTGTGACCGACAGAAACTTCCATCATTGGTGGGACAACTGGTGGAAGTGTCGCAAAGAGGTATAGCATGTATTTTTACATCTCTCTCTTTTTTTGTAACCACATTACTGACCCAAGTGCCCTTTCGAGTTTTCACTGAGCTAGCCCCCTCTTGCTTTTGCCCACGCGCCCTTTCGGGTTTTCACATTGCGGGGTACCCGATTTTGCCTGCAGCGCCCTTTCAGGTTTTCACCACAGCTGGGTTATAGCCATTTTTACCCTTGTCCAAGATGTCTGAATGAGTCCGGCAGGGCACCTCTATTTTAAGCCCTTATATATATATATTTCTTTTTCTCTCTCTTCTTTTTTGTAACATTTGAAGTGACCTTTTGATCATGTAAAAGAGTTCATCGTTGATGTGGGGTTAACATCAACGCAAAGGATGATATGGTTTCATCATCTATCCAGACGGAAGGTCCGAATCAATGTTGGTATGCAGCGGATCGGGCATGAAGCCGTTCACCAAAATGTGCGAGTTTCATCGTTGATGCAAAAGAGAGTAGGGTTTCATCATCTACCCAGACGGAAGGTCCGGATTGACGTCAACATGAAGGAGGCTTAGGCCCAAAGCCGCTCGCCGAGGATGCACATATGTTTCATCGTTGATGCGGGGTTTACATCAACGCAAAGGAGATAAGGTTTCATCATCTACCTAGACGGAAGGTCAGGATTGATGTCCGCATGAAGGAGGCTTAGGCTCGAAGCCGTTCGCCGAGAATGCACATATGTTTCATCGTTGATGCGGGGTTTACATCAACGTAAAGGAGATAAGGTTTCATCATCTACCTAGACGGAAGGTCCGGATTGATGTCCGCATGAAGGAGGCTTAGGCCCGAAGTCGTTCGCCGAGAATGCACATATGTTTCATCGTTGATGTGAGGTTTACATCAACGCAAAGGAGATAAGGTTTCATTATCCATCCAAACGGAAGGTCTAGATTGATGTTCACATGAAGGAGGCTTAGGCCCGAAGCCGTTCCCGAGAATGCACATATGTTTCATCGTTGATGTGGGGTTTACATCAACGCAAAGGAGATAAGGTTTCATTATCCATCCAGACGGAAGGTTCGGATTGATATCCACATACAGGAAGGAGTAACCATCCTTATTGTCACCATCATTCTTTAGAGCCTTCACCACCGTCATTTTCACGTTGAGGTTGTTCATTTAATCATTCGCCACTCCCCCAAAGGGCAGTGGTACTGCATGATAGAGCTTCAGATGCTTCCCATTGAGTGGCAGGAATTTAACTTCCCCCCGATGGTTGACAACCACGTAGGCTCCGCCTTCGTAGACCCTTTGGATCACATACGGACCCAACCAATTTGCAGCCACCTTGCCTTTTGGGTTGGAAGCCATGACTTCTTTTTTCTTGACCATGACCAGGTCACCTTTCTTGAATTCTCGCCCTTTGACGAGCTTGTTCAAGGCATTTGCCATATGGGCTTGGTATGCCTGAATATTCTTCTTTGCCTGAAGGCGTTTTCCTTCCAGCTCAGCCAATTCTTCAAATCTTCTTTCAGCATTTGCTTGCTCATCGCGGGCTAATCCATATTGAATTGTAACCCTGAGTGATGGGACTTCCAACTCCATGGGGACCACTACCTCGGAGCCGTATACTAAGGAGAAGGGTGAATAGCCTGTAGGGGTCTTGTAGATAGTATGATATGCCCATAATGCTTCGTACATCTTTTCCCCCCAGTCCTTCTTACTAGAGCTGACAGTCTTAGCAAGGAGCGTGCATAGGGTTTTATTAAATGCCTCAGCCAATCTATTGGCTTGCGGATTGTAGGGGGTGGAGGTCCTCCAATCAATTTTGTACTTCTCGGCAAGCCGATATATTTTCTGATTCTTAAAATGGCTCCCGTTATCAGAAATTATTCGGTTGGGAACACCGAACCGAAAAATAATGTTCTGTTTGATGAATATGGCGACAAGCTCACCAGTCACTTCTCTGAGTGCTATAGCTTCTGCCCATCTGGAGAAGTAATCTGTTACAGCCAAGATGTACTTGTGTCCAGCTGAAGACGTTGGAAGAGGTCCAACCACATCGGTTCCCCAATAAGCAAAAGGCCAGCTAGGAACTGTCGGGTGTAGGGGTACAGGTGGCCTTTGTTGTGCCCCTGTGGTTTTGATGATAGCAAACACTATCAGTCACCATATGCATGTGTGCATGAAAGACCTTGTTGATTCATTTAAGTGCATTCATATGTGTTCATGTATTTGTGAATGTGTGCTTGTTAATGACATTCCTTTATATCTGTCTGACATGCATTCAAGCATGTATAGCCATGCACTGTTTTGCTTGCAAAATAGAGTCCGCACATTGCCTGTAGATTGCACATTGTTTGGCCATTGCTCACGAAGTCTGTACAACGGTTGTCTTCATATAGGAAGTCTGTACATCGTCTCCTGCATGCATTACTTCAAGTGTGTACAGCCAGTGCATTTCTTCATATCAAGTCCATACATTGCACTGTAGCGTGTCTAGTTGAAGTCTATACATTTCATTGTTGTGTTTGTGCTCAAAGTCTGTACATTGGACTGTTCATGCATCACTCCATTTGGCAAGTCTGTACATTGGACTGTTCATGCATCACTCCATTGGCCAAGTCTACACATCGTCACATTGCATTCAAGTCTGCACATTGGCCAAGTCTATACATTGCCCTGTAGCTTGCTTAGCTGAAGTCTGTACATCCACCGTTGAACTTTCCAAGTCTATACATCGGTGAAGTCTGTACAGTCAGTGTGTTTCACACATCTAAAGTCTATACATTGCTTCCCATCTTTACCTACGTTCTAAACTGAGCAAGTCTATACATTCCTTTCCTTTGCCTACGTTCAGAACACAAGTCTTCACACTGTCCTATAGCTTGCATGAGTCATTGAAGTCTGTACAACGCTTTGAAGCTGCACCATGTCTATACATTGTCTAACCCACATCTTCAAAGTCTGTACATCCGATCGTCTCTTCCAGCGTCTCACGCTATCAAGTTTGTACAGCGTTTGCGTACAGTGCATCGTCATCCAAAGTCTGTACAGCCAGCTCTGTCTCACCTTGCGTCTCTTCAAGTATGTACAGCCTTGGCATATGCTTTCATAAAGTCCATACATTGGTTTTCACTTCAAGTCTGTACATGGCCATGGCATCTGCTTTGAAGTCTACACATTGGTCTTCGCTTCAAGTCTGTACATTGGCCTTCAAGATTCTCAAAGTCTGTACAGCCTGCTTTGTCGTTCAAAGTACAAAGTATGTACATCATTAAGTTGCCTTTGTGCCGAAGGAAGTCTATACATTCAGATGAACTTGGAATTTGATGACCACCACAAGTGGCGTCACTTTTGAATCAAACGCCTAGGAAGAAGGCGTCTTTTACATTGTGCATACTTTGATGCCGTAGCCAAGTCTATTCACTCATTAGTGTGCATATGCATAGTCTGTACATTGCCCTCATGCATACACAAGCATCCAAGTCTGTACAGAGTCATTTGCATTCCTTCATATCAAGTCTGCACATTGTGCTTTGAAGCTGCATCAAGTCTAGACTTTGTACTGTAGCTAGCACAAAGTGAAGTCTGTACATTATCCCCATGTTTACATGCTTCAAAGTCTATACATCGTGGGGCTTCGAAGTCTTCAAAGTCTGTACATCTTCAAGGGGTAAGTCTATACATTGGATATGGGTGTGCATCGTGAAGTCTATACACTGCTTGTGTAACTCAAGCCTTTACATCAAAGTCTATACACTTGTTAGGCTTGTTCATGCATCGTTCTTCTCAAGTCTGAACACTGCCTTCCCACGCACGTGTTCATCAAGTCTATACACTCGCTCGTCTCTCTAAGTCTATATATCGGCGCACTATTCATGCATCAGTTCTCCAAGTCTATACATTGGCGCACTATTCATGCATCGGTTAAGTCTATACACTGGCTATGGCTTGTTCATGCATCTTACCCACGCAAATCTGTACACTGAGGTCGCTTGAAGGGCTTCAAGTCTACACACTCTCACATTGTACACACTTGCTTAACTGCTGCTTCTAAAGTCTACACATTTGATTGCTTCATGCTTTACACAGAAGTCTACACATTCCACTCTGTTATGTTAATGCATCATTCTACAAGTCTGTACACTGAGGTCGCTTGAAGGGCTTCAAGTCTACACATTCTCACATTGTACATACTTGCATAAATGCTGCTTCTAAAGTCTGTACACGCTCATGCATTACTTCATTAAGTCTATACACTCTTTGCTGATCGACTGAAGTAACTCTGTCATTGTACAGGCTGATGAATGGGCACGTGATCAGAGGTTGGCACCTGGCACGTGATCTGAGGTGTCCTCTAGATAAAGGGGGCACACACCCTAGTTGTTGCTGATATATATATGTGAAGGTTCTTCATCCGCAGAAGATAGATAGAAGAGGGCTGATCGAGAGAGAGAGAGAAAGAAGGAGAGGGCAGCAGAGAGTGATAGAAGAAGAGAGCAGCAGAGAGCAGAAGAAGGAAAAGAAGAAGAAGAGAAAAGAAGAGACAGAGAGAGCCTGCACGATCGAGTGTCAGAAAAAGAAAGAGAAAAAGAGAAGGAGAAGAGAGAGAGTGAGAGTTCGTGGAGAAGAAGAAAGAAGACTCGACTGAAGATCTGTCTACTGGACCGTGGATCAAATCCAGGCCAGTCAACTCCATGGGAGCCACATCTATGTTATCATTCTTTACAGCTTTCTGATCGCTGTGTATTTTTCATTTCTTATTTTCCCTTTTCATTTGGTCATCATTGTTCTTCCGACTCTCTAGACTGAGGTCGAGTTCCTCCTGTGGACTCAGATAAGGGAGACATTGTGTCTCTGGTTGCAAGTGGCTGGGAGTCACTTGTGGGTTTCCCTCCGGGTTGGAGGTAGGGAGATTCGTCTCCGGTTCTGGTCTTGTGGGTTACAAGTCCAGGTGTCCCTCCTGGTCTAGAGGAAGAGAGACTTCAGTCTCTGGTTTGCTAGTGACTGGGTGTCACTAGTGGTTCCCTCCGGTTGGGAGGAAGAGGGTAGGTTGTTCCCCTGGTCAAGCTGTTTGGCAGCAAGTGTTTGCAAACTGAGTCTGTTGTTCTAGCATTGCTAGTGGAAGCCTCACTCCGGTTGGGAGTGAGGGGTGGATGTAGGTCTTGGTGACCGAACCACCTAAAAATCCTCTGTGCAGTGTGGTTGTGTTTTTCTCCTTGTCTTCTACCTCCTTCACAGGCTACCTTAGCATTCTCGTTTCTATCTATGCTGCTTCCGCTAGTTGCTTGTTTAGGCGCGCCTTATATATTTGCTCAGTGGTTTAAAAGAGAATTTAACTTGTTCTTCAGATTGTCTATTTGCATTGATAGTGTTATAGTCTTTTATTGAGCGAAAAGTTTTTTAAGGGTGGGATTCATTCACCCCCCTCTGAATCCATCGCACTGATCCTATCAATTGGTATCAGAGCGGTGTATGCATAGTAGGTCCAGCGACCTGCAGATCTGATCCTGCAGTCTTCGGTGCTAATTTGCTTTTGGTGCATCAATATTCCTGTTGAATTAAATCTGATCTGTTTCCATGGGTGATCCACCAGTTTTCAACGGCTCCAATTTTAATGTATGGTTTGTCAGTCTGAAAAATTATGCTATATCAGTTAATCCTGATCTGTGGAAGTTAATTTCACACGGTCCTCATAAATTACCAAAGAAAAAGTCCAAATGGACTGACAGTCACAGATCAATGTATGAAGAGAATTAGATAGCTATGAATCTAATGAAGGCAGCTACTGATAAGGCTTTACATTCCTGCTTTCATGATTGCAGCTCTGCTAAAGACATTCTAGATATGCTGAAGCGAGCTCAGAAGAGAAGTGAAGATAGCTGCATGATGGCTAACAGAAGCAATCAAAGTGGCAGCCAAAATGAAGAAGATGATGATGAAGAGGTAAATCCCTTCGAGAATTTTTCTTTAGATGATTGGGAGAATGCCTATGTTGAGTTGCTTGAATCTCATGAACATTTAAGAAAACAATACAAACATTTGAAGAAGAATAGTAGATCAGACAATTTGAATTCTCCATGTAAAAATTGTGCTGAACTGAAAAATGTTCATGATGCTTGTATGTCTGATATTCAAATGTTGAAGAAACAAATTTCATTCTGAAAATTGAGAATCAAGATCATGTAAAAGAAATCTCTGAACTTGAGAAGAAGCTTAGTCTAACTTGTCATGATTCTGTTCAGAGTAAAGAATTGATGAAAATTTTTGAATGTGTTAGTTCTGATTTAAACAAGGTGAAAAGTGAGAATGATTCTCTCAGAAAATTCTCCAAAGAAAATGAAGAAAAATTAGAGAAACTTAAACGAGAGAATGATTTGCTGATTGAAAATTTTAATGCCATAAAATCTGTAAATATAGAATTGCAGAAAGATTTTGAAAAACAGCAAAAGGAATTGAAGGAGTTTGAAGCTAGGAGAGAAAGCATGGTTAACTCAGAAGATCAGACTCTAATAAGTGAGTTAATTCAAAATGATAAGCTTAAGGAAGAAAATTAGAAGTTAAAACTGCTGAACTCTTCCATATCTGAAAGACTTCTTACTTTGGAGAAAGGGAAAGTCATCTATATAAACGAAACTGAAGAAGTAGATGAGCTGAGAAAGGAAATTGAAAAATACAAAACAGCTAACAAAGTTTTGAATGAAGCTGTCAATTGCAGTGAACAGGAGATTGCAAGTTATGAAATAAACGTTGCATCTCTCAAAAATGAAATTCAAGATTTGAAGAGTTCTCTATCTAAGTTTGTGAGTGGGCAAGAAAACCTAGACAAGCTACTAGGTGTAAAAGTCAATGTCAAAAAGGAAGGGTTGGGCTACAATAATCTAAATAATAAGGCTTTTCATAACAAAGTAATGACATCATTTATAAATGCTTCAAATGTAGCCACAACATCAAAAGGTAAACAGCCCATTGTTCAGAAAATACTGAGAACAAAGGTTAATTGTAAGAAAGAGGGATTGGGTTATAATCTAGTCATGAGGAAGGTTGATGGATCCAACCTGAAAACTGTTTTTGTTAAATCTTCAGAACAAGAAAAGCCTTCTACCTCATCTCCACCTCAGTACAAGGCTAAGAAAATAGAAAAACATGATAAAAATCAGAAAAAGACGGGAAAATAGAAAATAAATAAAAGAGGTTCATCAGTGCATGTTGATCACAGTCCTCACACACACGCACACATGCATCTAAAAAGAAAATGATCTGTCAATATTGTCATAGATTTGGACATCTGATGCATGAATGTAAATTGACGGAGAAGGATGATATGAATGCTAGGAAATTTCATGATGAAAATCCTTCATCTCAGAAAAAGAAAATTGAATGTTCTCACTGTGACAAAGTATGACACACAATTACACAATGCGGGTTTGCAAGTGATAAGAAAACATATCATTCATATCATGCTAAATTTCATGCAAACAGTCATGTTATTAACAAGAACAAGTTTGATTCAATAAACCAGCATATGACATGCTTTAATTGTGGAAAATTGGGTCATAAGAGATTTGAATGCTGGCTGAATGCTGGTAGGAGAAATTCTAATTCATGCTTTAACTGTGGCAAGAAGGGCCACATTGCAGCCCAATGTTGACATGCCCAAGGGAGAGATTTCAACTCCAAATTTGCCAAATCTCCTGTTAACAAAATGGTTTTTGACAGGAACAAATTTGTTTTCAAAGATAAGCTCATTACATGCTTTGAATGTGGTAAGACATGCCACAGGGCCATTGAATGCTGGCATGCTCAGGGTAGAAAATTTAATTCTCAAACTGTCAAACTCCCTGCAAACAGAAATGATTATGGTAGAAACAAATCTATTTTTAAAGAAAAGATTCTGCATGTTTTGAATGTGAGAAGCCAGGCCATAGAGCTGTTGACTGTTGGCTGGTTTATTTTGGTAAACAGAATTTTAATTCTGTTAACAAAAATTTTCATGCATATGCACATAGAATTCATGCTAATGAGAATGTGCATAAATCAAATCAGAAATCTGCTGCTTCTTGCCATCATTATGGCAAATCTGGACATTTGATGGATGGTTATCCTCGGATGAAATTTGATGATCATCAAGTTAAAAATGTGCTGAGAAAACTGTTGGACTTTTGTGACTTCCCTAGTGTTTTGATGATGAGCATCACTATGTTAAATATTGTTATTTTTAATCAGATATCATGAGTAATGTTATGCATTCGAACTTTCCATGATTAACAAGAAAAACTGCTATGAGATAATACCCGACATGTCCGTACTGTTCCTTTCATACTTCGTGCTGGTTGTGTTCACTTCACTTCGTGTTATCTTTTTCAACATCGTGTTGTTCCAACTATGTTTGTTGGTTGTCTTCGTGTCGTGTTTTGTTCCAGCGCGTGCTGAACACTATAGCACCTCGTGCTGCTTTCTGTGCCACCTCGTGTCGCTCCATCTGTGTCACCCCTTCATCTTCGAGTCTTTTGTTCTGGCCAAGTCTATACAGCCTCATCTTTATCTTCGTCCCAAGCCAAGTCTACACATTGTCTTAGCGTCATGCATCCGTCTTCAAAGTCCATACAATGCACTGTAGCTTGTTCGAAGCTAAGTCCATACATTGGCTTAAGCTTTCAAGTCTGTACATTGGGTTTCAAGCTTTCCAAGTCTATTCATTGGCAGCTGAACTTTGAAGTCTACATTGGTCTTCACTTCAAGTATGTACAGCCATTGTCTTGCCAAAGTATATACGTTGTGAACCCTCAAGTCTGTACAGACTTTGCCTTGTTCAAAGTCTATACATCGTCTAGTTCTTTGGCAAGTCTATACCTTGTGAAAGTCCATGTTGTTTTCATGTTGTTTTCGTCTTCGAGTTAGTTTCAGTCCATGTTATTCTCGTGTCGTTTTCGTCTTCGAGTTGGTTTCAGTCCATGTTGTTTTCGTGTCATTTTCATCTTCGAGTTGGTTCAGTCCATGTTATTTTCGTGTCGTCCTCGTCTTCGAGTCGTTCGTACGATTCGAGTAACTTAGTACTCGAGTTGTTTTCGTGTGTATTCAAGTCTTTTTAGTAAAGTGTCGTTTCACCTCGTGCTGTTCTCTTCTGACTTCGTGTCATTTTCTTTGTAGTGTTAGCTTTATTATTGTGTATCTCGTGTCGTTCTCTTCATAGTGTTTGTTTTGTTACAGTGATACTTCGTGTCGTTCTCTTTGTAGTGTTAGCCTTATTAGTATGTATCTCGTGTCGTTCTCTTTTTACCTCGTGCTGTTTTAATCTGACCTCGTGTCATTCTCTCTTTATTTCGTACTGTAGTAATCGTGTGTATCTCATGTCGCTTCTCAGTACAGTGCATCTCGTATTGCTATCACATACCTCATGCAGTTTTAGTTTTTATGGCCCTGAGTTTTAATCGTTTTATTTCTTTGCAGGAGAAGAAGAAAAACAAAAAGAAGAAGGTGGTCCGAGGAAGAATATTCCCAGTGACTGGGCTGCACGTAATCCAATGCTAAAGGAACCAATGCTATAAGGGCACGTGGCAGGAAGGTTCTGGAACGAGCGTGGGAGGCACACGCATTCTGCACCTTATTCACCTGCTACTGCTGCTATATATTGAAGCCTTCGTCCACAAATGAAGGTTGATCGAAAGGGGAAAGCAAAAAGCAGAAGTGTAGAGAGTTCGATCCAGAAGAAAAGAAAGAGAAGAAGAGCAGAAGGAAAAGAAGATAAAGAGAGAGTTAGAGAGCTCGTGAGGGTTAAGAGAAAAAGAAAGTGAGAGAGAAGAGAAGAGGAAGAGAAGATTACCTGAAGATCTATCCACTGGACCGTGGATCAGATCCAGGCCAGTCAGCTTCGTTGAGAGCCACATTGTGCATTTCATTTTTGCAGCGTTCTGTTTGCTGAAGTTATTTTCATTTCATGTTTCTGTTTTTCCCCTTCTTATTTGGTTATCCTTATTCTTCTGATTCTCAGTAGTGAGGTCGGGTTCCTCCTGTGGATCAGGAGAAGGGAGATCTGATCTTCGGTTGCAAGTAGCTGGGAGCTACTTGTGGGTTCCCTCCGGTTGGAGGAAGGGAGACTTGTCTCTGGTTCTGGGCTTGCGGGTTGCAAGTCCAGGGGTCCCTCCGGTTGGGAGGAAGAGGGGAGGCTGTTCCCCTGGTCAAGCTGTGTGGCAGCAACTGTTTGCAGACTGAGTCTGCTTGTCTAGCATTGGCTAGTGAAGTCTCACTTTGGTTGGGAGTGAGGGGTGGATGTAGGTCTGGAGGACCGAACCACCTAAAAAGTTTATTAAGCAATGGTTTGCTTTGTGTGCTTGCTTCCGCTAGATGCTTGAATAGGCGCGCTCTATATGTTTGCTCATAAGTTTAATTGAATTCGTTTCATTCTGTGATTGCGTCTAGCATCTGAGTTTTTAATTGGCCATTATTCATAGAAGGATACATTCACCCCCCCTCTATATCCGTGCCTAGCACCTTAACACTTGGTATCAGAGCGGGTATTTCCCAATATGTGGTCCAATGGCCAGGGAAACGGATCCGCTGGTCCTCGCAGCTACATTGCTGAAGGGCAGTCAATCACTCGTCCCCCTTTCTTCGATGGTAATAACTATTTCTTTTGGAAGAACAGGATGGAAGTCTTCATCAGGGCTCAAAGCCACAAGCTCTGGAGAGTAATTACAGATGGTCCGTACCAACTTCCACCGAACGAAGACATGTGGACAGAGGAACAAGTTAAACTCTCTGCACTGAATTGGACGGCTCTTAGCATCATACAGTGCGCCGTCCACCTAGAAGAGTACTTGAGGATTTCAGCGTGCAAGACTGCAAAGAAAATGTGAGATGAATTGCAGTTAATTTATGAGGGCACTTCTCAAGTGAAAGCTACCAAGATCAATATGCTTACAACTCAGTATGAGTTGTTTAAGATGAAGCCAGAGGAGTCGATCACAGAAATGTATGCTAGATTGTCTGTGATCATCAACAGTCTGAGAGGATTTGGAAAGGAGATTCAGCAAGAAGACATTGTCAGGAAGATCCTTAGGTCCCTAACTCCCATCTGGGATACTAAGGTGACCGTCATAGAGGAATCAAGAGATTTATCCACCATGTCAGTAACCCAGCTGATTGGGTCTCTCATGACCCACGAAATGAACTTCAGACAAGGGAATGATAGATGTTGTGACCTCTCTATGTTGATGATGTTGACACTTGCTTTATTTTATTGGAAACACCATTGTTTTGATTGATTGGCAACTGCTTTTGATTTGATGAAACTGCTATATCAGATTGACTATGTGCTCCTTTCATTTAATACACTGATGTCTGCATTTCTCACTGTCATAGGTCGACACATCAGAGGATAGGTCGACTCCTCCAGCAGACTTGTTCAGACTAAGTCTATACATTGTCCAATTCAGATAGAGTCCACACAACGCACTTCATTGGATGTGTGCACAGCGTCAACGCATCATGTTACAGCGTCAACGCATAAGTCCACACACTGCATCTCAATTTAATTGATTATGTGTGCACAGCGTCAACGCATAAGTCGACACTACATCTCAATTCAATTGGTTAAGTGTGCATAGCGTCAACACATCATGTTCAGCGTCAACGCACCGATTGGCTTTGAACCTCAGAGTCTGTACATCCATTGCCCTTGATCTGGTTAAATGTAACACACTTATTCACTGTAGCTTTCACACATTCAAGTCTATACATTCATCACTTACCTTTCAATCAAGGCAAAGTCTATACACTGGGGTCTTTTTCCTACGTGTCTTAGGCGAAGTCTGTACATCAGCAGTGATCTTTGAAGTCTGTACACTGCTTCAGGAGTTTCAAGTCCACACATCGCTCAAAGTCTGTACAGAGTCCAGCGTCTCAGTTAGCGTCTCATGCACTTGAGCAAAGCCTGTACATCCACAGTGTTACTCAAAGTCTATACATCAATCTTCAAATCCAAAGTCTGCACATTGGTCTTCGAATCCAAAGTCTATACAATGGTCTTCACACTTGAAGTCCATACATTCGTTGTGCAGAGTTGATGTATATACTGTGTCCTTGCTGATCAAGTCTACACTATGGTCGGTGACAAGTCTGTACACTGGCATTAGCCTTTCATGTCTACACGTTGGCCTCCTTGCATAAAGTATATACACTGAAGTCTTCATATTTGCTTGCTTTACATGAAGTCCATAAGTGAGCAAAGTCTGTACACTGTCCATGCTTCATACTGCGTCAACTCATCCTTCATGCAGCGTCAACCCCTCAAGCATATACAATGCTTTCCTTCGCATGAAGCCTTAAGTGCATTATGTCTATACAATGCCTCTAGGATTTAAAGTCTATACAGCCGTTGCCTCCTTTGTTGAAGTCAACACATTGGGCAAGTCTGTACGTTACATTCTGCTTTCACAAGTCTATACAACGAAGTATCTTAAGACTTCTTTCTTGTTGCTGAAGGGACAGGGTCGACGCCTGGAGCTTAAAGCGTCCACGCATCAATAGATAAAGCCTTCACGATGTCTTCTATTGTGTCAACGCCACAAGCAAGCAGCATCGACGCAACAGTTAAAGAAGCAGAGACTCTTACAAGAGACAAAGCCTTCACGATGTCTTCTGTTGCGTCAACGCCACAAGCAAGCAGAGTCGACGCAGCAGTTAAAGAAGCAGAGACTCTTACAAGCGACAAAGCCTTCACGATGTCTTCTATTGCGTTAACGCCACATGCAAGCAGCGTCGACGCAGCAGTTGAAGAATCATTCATCTTCACAGGCTATTCCACTGCGTCAACACCACAATTGAGCAGCGTCGACGCAGCAGCTAAAGAGACGAGGCTAATGACAACTGGAATGCCTCACTGTGTTAACGCCATTAAATGACAGCGTCGACGCAGCAAGTCAGATTGCTGACATTGAGCGCGTGAACGGAGAACTCTATACACTGGACTGAAGAAGCTGATGAGGGGCACGTGATCCGAGAGGGACAAGGTATCAAGGTGAGGACACGTGCACTGACACTCCATTGGATGCTGCCACGTGGTCCAATTTGCTGGGCGGGAAACGTGGAGAGCACACGCCTACTGCTGTTGCTGCTATATAAACAAGTCTTCTTCCACAGAAGAAGAAAGATCGAAGAGAAGGGAGAAAGTCTATATAGCCACAGCAAGGCTCCTTCGATCCATAGAAAGAAAAGAGAGAAGAAGAAGATACAGAGAAGAAGAAGAAATAGAGAAGAAGGAAGAAAAAGAGAGAGGAAGAGATCGAGAGAGATTGAGTTGAGAGAGAGCTGATCGAGAGTGAGAGTGAGAGAGTCTATATCTCAGTCTCGTGGTTCAAAACCAGAGCTGAGCTTTGCTCTTTAAGAGCTACATTTCTTCTGAGCTTTTCTTTTTCGTTTTGTTTCTGTCTTTCATTTCCGAATGTTGTTTCTTCAAGCTGTGTGTCAGCGGTCTTGCAGTGGTGGTCTCCACTGGACGGGTTAAGCTGTATTTCCCCAGCGGTTGCAGAGGATCATATCCTCTGGTCGGCAAGCTGTACTGCCCAGCAAAGCTGTGTATCAGCGGGTTGTTTGGCCAAGCTGTAAAGCCCAGCGGACGCAAGCTGTGCTGCGCAGTAGGAAGCCATACTCGGTTGAGTGTGGGGTGGACGTAGGTCGTTGACCGAACCACCTAAAAACTGTGTGTGCAGTGTGTTTGTGCTTTTGTGTGATCTGTGTGCGATGGGAATCTCTAGCTTAGCTTATTTGATTGCATCGCTTATGCTCATGTCTAGCCTTCTACCTTTTGTTTAGCATCCTTTGTTTAGCTTAACTGACGTTTGCCTAAATTCCGCTTTAGAACTTACAATAGTTTTAAATTAGGCAAGTTGATCTATTCACCCCCCCTCTAGATCCACAATCTGTGGAGATAGACTGCGTCCATCTAACCCAACACTTGGTATCAAAGCCTAACTCTTCTGCAGGGACTCATCGCCCGAAGAGAATAGGCAGAGATGGATGCTCGAGGGATGACTGCCGAAGGTCACTCAACAACGAATCCCCATTCTTTGATGGATCAAACTACGCATACTGGAAGAACCGTATGCAAGTGTTCCTCAGGGCTAAGGATTACGAGATTTGGAAGATTGTCAGCAAGGGACCTTATGAGCTGTCCCCGAATGAAGATGTATGGACCAAGGAGGAGATCAGAAGGTCCACGCTGAATTGGAGTGCTATTAATGCTATCCAGTGCGCTCTGCATCCTACAGAATTCTCCCATGTGTCTGCTTGCAAATCAGCTAAGGAGATGTGGGATGCGCTGGAAGTAATTCATGAAGGTACATCTCAAGTAAGAGAGCAGAAGGCCAATCTTCTTGTATCTGAGTATGAAGCCTTCAAGATGAAGCAAAACGAGTCCATTAGCGAAATGTACGCTCGGCTGACTGTCATAACCAATGGCCTCAGAGGTTTTGGGAAACCTCAGGCAGAGTATGATGTAGTAAGGAAAATTATGCGCTCCCTGACTCCCAATTGGCACACCAAAGCAACTGTGATGGAGGAGTCAAGGGACCTGCGTAATACAAAATCTGATGAGCTGATTGTCTCACTTATGGCATATGAGATAAACATGCCAAGGACAGATGAAGCCGAGAGGAAGAAGAAGCCGATAGCGCTAAAGGCTAGTTCCAGCAAATCAACAAGATCCAGCTCCAGCAGCTCTTCATCATCAGAGGAGAACCTAAATGAAGAGGAAGATGTGACTCGATCTGAGATAGCCATGATGACTAGAGAGTTCAGGCGATTTCTCAGAAAGGGAGCAGGACGGTTCGGTCAGACGAAATACAGTGGTGACCGAAAGAATAAAAGGTATAAATCTAAACCTGCAAAGAAAAATGAAACTAATGTTTGTTATCAATGCAGGAAACCAGGGCATCTGAAAATTGACTGTCCAGACAATCAGAAACATAAGGACAGGTCAAAGAAGAAAACCAAGAAGGGAAGAGCTATGATCACCACATGGAGTGATGAAGATGAAGGCTCTTTCAGCAGCAGCTCTGATAGTGAAGCCGAATCTGAACAACCCATTTGCCTTATGGCAACAAGCTCCGAAGATAGAGAGGAGGACACAGATGAGGTAATCACTAGATTTGAAAATTTCACAATTGCTGATTGGGTAGATGCTTATCATGACATAGCTGATAGAGCTGATGATATTAGAAAAGAGAATAGGCATCTTAGAAGAAAAATCAATTCCATGCAAAATGATAAAACACTAACTGATAAAATTGCATGTTTGGAATCTGAAATTGATGAATTGAAACTCACATGTTCTGAACAAGATGAAATCAAAAATGAGTTAAAAGCTACTAAGGAAGAGAATCTAAGGCTTGGAAATGAAATTGACGAATGGAAGCTGAAGATTCAGAAATGTGAAAGTGAAGTCAAAATTACCTCTGAAAAATATGAAGCTGTCCTCAATGTCAACAATGAGCTGAAAAAGGCTATTGATGAACTTCAGAAAGACAATGAAGATAAAATGAAAACCATTGAGAAAATGACCCAAGGAACAGATAACTTAAATGCTTTGTTAGGGTCAAAGGTTAATTTCAGAAAAGAGGGCCTAGGATTTAATTCTAGTGCAACAAAAACATTCGGAATGAAAACAATTTCATTTGTTGCTCAAAAGGAAAAGGGACCCCTAATTAGCATGAACTCAACAAATTTGATGAACAAAACTGCTAATCTGAAAAAGTCCAGTGCTGAGGAGAAGGGCAAACGAAAGGTTAATGAGCCTAGTAGAGCTAGCACATCTAAGCAGAATCCTAGGGCTCAGACTCAGGTTAGGGGTCAACCTACACAGTTTGGTAAACCCCAGGTCAAGGTAACCAAGTCTCCACCAACACCTCCACCTCTGAAGAAGACCCAATACAAACCTGTGTATAGGTCAGCAGGGTCCAAAGTACAGGGGAGACAAAGTGCTGCTAGGAGTCAACCCAATTATTTTTATCAACCCAGAGCTTAGACCCACTACAATGCACAGCCAACCTACTTCTATAGGTCAAATTGGTCTAGAACTCAGGGTAAGTTTACAGGTCTTGCACACCAGGGTGCTAAATATCAAAGACCTTACAGTAGAAATTGGGTCAATGGGTATGGTTACTGGACATCTAGAAATCAATATTTTCATACCCAGCCCAGGAACTACTATGGCCAAAAATTTTTGAACACACCCTTGCCAAGGCAATGGCACAGAAATAACAACACTGTCAATAATCATGCTGCTGCCAACAAGAAAAAGAACAATAGAAAGAAAAGGAACAACAACAAAAGAAAATCTGTAGGATCCACTGAACAAAATTCATTTAAACAAATGTGGATTCCAAAACAATTGCTTTCCTGTTTTGCTTCTAGTTCATTTACATTGGAGCCCAATCAGTCTTGGGTTCCAAACCTCTCCACCTAATTGTGTATGCAGGTATGCCTGGCAGCCAAGAACAACTTGTGGTACATGGATAGCGGCCGCTCCAGGCATATGACAGGAGATAAGGCCAAATTTTACATACTGACTGAGAAAGTAGAAGGCCTTGTCACCTTTGGAAGCAACACAAAGGGTAGGATTATCGGATCAGGTAAGGTAGGTAAGTGTTCTACCTGCTGCATTGATGATGTTATGCTGGTTGAAGGGTTAGCCTATAATCTACTTAGCATCAGCCAGTTATGTGATAAAGGTTACAATGTTCTATTTAATTCTCAATGCTGCAAGGTTTTTGAACCTGATTCTGATATTGTCAAATTTACTGGAAAAAGAATAAATAATACTTACATGATAAATTTAGATGACATCCAACACACTAACCTTTGCCTTACTGTCAGTAGAGAAGACATAGCATTTTTATGGCATCGTAGGTTAGGTCATGCTAGCTACACTGTTTTGCACAAATTAAATAAGCATGGCATGGTTAGAGGACTTCCTGAAGTCTCTTTCAAGAAAGAAAATAAAATCTGTGATGCATGCACTCAATCAAAGATAACTAGAAAATCATTTAAGTCTAGAACTGAAAATCTATCTTCCAGACCCTATGAGCTGATACATATGGACCTTTTTGGGCCAACTAGATCTGTCAGCCTATCAGGGAGGAGGTATGGGTTTGTCATGGTAGATGATTTTTCTAGGTATACTTGGGTTTACTTCTTATCTAATAAGAGTGATGCTTTCTCAGAATTTCAGGAGTTCTATGTTAAAAGAAATCAGAAAATTGAAAACATTTTGTTTGATCATGGAGGTGAGTTTGAAAACTCACAATTTGACGAATTCTGCAGGTTGAATGGAATCAACCACAGGTATTCCTCACCAAGGACACCTGAGCAGAATGGAGTTGTGGAGAGAAGGAACAGAACCTTAGTGGAAATGGGTCGTACACTTCTTGTCGAAGGTGGTCTACCAAGGAAATTTTGGGCTGAAGCAGTAAACACTGCCTGTTATGTAATTAACAGAGCCATGGTAAGACCTTCTACCCAGCAAACACCATATGAGATATTAAAAGGTAAGAAACCTTCTATTGCTCACTTCAAGGTTTTTGGTTGTAAATGTTTCATTCACATAAATGACAAAAAGGACCTTGATAAATTTGAACCTAAAGGAGAACCAGGAATTTTTCTTAGTTATTCTGAAAACACCCGAGCATATAGAGTGTACAATCTGAACTCTAAAACTGTTGAAGAATCTCCACACATAATTTTTGATGAATCTTTGGCAAATTCTAATGCTGGTAAATGCAGGAATGAAACCAATGGTGAAATCCTAAAGGAAGGAGATCTTACAGACAAATCTGAGGATGAAGAAGAACATAAAGAGCTTAATGGAGAGGAGCCTACAGTTCAGGGGGAGGTAAATCAAGTTCATGATACTCCAATTGCAAATATTAGATATCTCAAGTATCATCCTGTAGATAATGTTATTGGAAATCTGCATGACCCCCCTAGGACTAGAGGCCACTTAAGAATTCAACATGAACTGAATGCGTATGCTTTTGTTTCAAACATAGAACCCAAGTCCATCGACTGTGCTCTCCAAGATGTGCATTGGACTAATGCCATGCATGAGGAGCTCAATCAGTTTGAAAGGAATAAGGTGTGGCATTTGGTTCCACCTCCTGATCATGAAACAGTCATAGGGACTAAATGGGTATTTAGAAACAAAACTGATGAAGCGGGGAATGTTATTAAAAATAAAGCCAGACTTGTAGCTCAGGGGTACAATCAGGAATTTGGAATAGACTTTGAAGAGTCTTTTGCCCCTGTAGCTAGGTTAGAAGCAATAAGAATTTTATTGGCTTATGCATGTTCCCTAGGAATAAACCTTCAGCAGATGGATGTGCAATCTGCTTTTCTAAATGGGGAAATTAATGAGGATGTCTATGTGAGACAGCCTCCTGGGTTTGAATGTTTAGATTTTCCTAATCATGTTTACAAGCTCAATAAAGCTCTCTATGGGTTAAAGCAAGCTCCTAGAGCTTGGTATGACAGGTTGAGCAAATTTCTCACCGACAAGAACTTCACAAGAGGTATAGTGGATCAAACATTGTTTACCAAGGTAAGCCATCCAGATATTCTTATCATTCAGATTTATGTGGATGACATTGTGTTTGGGTCAACTAACCCCAAATTGTGTGAGGAATTCTCTCAAATAATGACTGATGAATTTGAAATGAGCTCAATGGGCGAGCTCAAACTATTTCTTGGACTGCAGGTTACACAAACAGAAGATGGCATCTTCATCTCTCAGTCCAAGTATGTAAAGAACTTATTGAAGAAGTACAAAATGGACAACCTCAAGGAAATAGCTACTCCAATGGATACATCAACCAGTTTGGATGAAGACTCTAAAGGTAAACATGTGGACCAAAGGCTATATAGAGGTATGATCAGATCTCTTCTATATCTTACAACATCTAGGCCTGATATACAATTTGCTGTTTGTTTATGCTCTAGATTTCAGGCCAGTCCTAAAGAAAATCACTTTAAAGCTGTGAAAAGGATTTTTAGGTATTTACTAGGCACCCAAGAACTAGGTCTCTGGTATCCTGCTAAGTGTGAGTTAGAGCTTCTAGCCTACACTGATGCAGACTATGCTGGGTGTCGAGTAGATAGAAAAAGCACCAGTGGCTACTGTCAATTTCTTGGTGGCTGTCTAGTGTCTTGGGCATCTAAGAAGCAACACACTATAGCATTATCCACAGCTGAAGCTGAGTATGTTGCAGCATGTAATTGTGCAGCCCAAGTACTTTGGATTAAGCACCAACTGGCTGATTATCAGATAAATCTGGGATGCATTCCACTTTTATGTGATAATACTAGTGCTATATGCCTTGCTAAAAATCCAGTTCACCATTCTAGGACTAAGCATATAGAGATAAAACATCATTTTCTTAGAGATGCTGTAAATAAAAAGGAGATTGAAATGAACTTCATAGAAACTGAAAATCAAATTGCTGATATTTTTACTAAGCCTCTTGGGAATGAAAATTTTAAGTTTCTTAGAAGAGAACTTGGCTTATGTAAATTTCAGCATGATGAATGACTGTTTAAATTGCTGTGAATAAAATCTCTGATGTGGACTTGTTTTTGATTGCTTGGATAAATCATATGGATGTGAATGTGGATGTAGAACTGTCTTGCATTACATATATTCAGGGGGAGCTTGTTGTGTCTTTGCATATCCTTGCATATCATTCATTCATGACCAATGCATAAGCTCTCTCTCAATTAATTCTTGCCATGCTGCATGTATATAGACAGGGGGAGTATTGCTAAGAAAATCAGAGTAGCTTCAACTTTCTTGAAGTCATTCAACCTTCAACTCTGAATACTTGTCTCTGACATTATGGCAACCTGTTGGTCAGTTCTGATTTCTAAGCAGTAGAAAATGGACTTCTTCATTTATAAGAATTTGAATTGTTCACAGACTGATGTAATGGTTTAAATCTTATAATGGTTGGAGTTTAAAGATTGCAATCAGTATATAAGTAAATTGAAAATTGATAAAACTCTCAACCTCTTTCTTATTTCATGTCAGACAAAGCTAATCATATCTGAAATCTGAAAACTCATTTGAAATCATGTTAGAGAGATCAAGTATGTGTATTGTCCTTAAACAAGTCATTCTGAAACTTAAAAAGGACAGCTAAGAAAGATACTGAAAAACATTGAGAATCATTGAAAATATATATATATTGGCAGAGCAATGACTGGTAATCACTGAGAAACTGAGTGATCCATCAAAGAAGTGGACAACACTCATGTCATGAAGTGTATCAGCTATCTCTGTTTAAAATGTTCAAAACAGCAGGCTGGTTTCACTGAGTACCTGGGGGTAACTGGCGTCTGATAAACGTGTACCCTCACACAAGAAGGTGTAACTCAGCTCTGTTGAATTTGATCATAGGCAGAATGGTCCATCTTGTTGAGTATCTAGGGGTATTGACGTCTTATAAACGTATACCCTTAAGCAGAAAGACTTGTGGTACCTGAATGCTCAAAATGATCTTATATTCATAATGCTGCTCCCTCAAAAGAAAAGTCCATGAGTGTCAATTTGTTTAGTTTCAATACATGACTTGGGTTCTCTCAAGTTTTTTGAGACTATGAAAGTAAGATATCATGAAACTGAATCTTTCATGCAAATGTGATTCTGGTTTATTGTCTTATCATGCACAGTGAACTTATCTATTGCTTGTAGTGCATGAACTCCAAATTTTATCATCTTTAAACCAGAACTCTTTCTGACAGCAGTTTCTAATTTCATATGACTGAAGACTCTATGCTTTAGAATGCTTATTCATGAACTACATGTTCAGAATGCCAGTCAGTTCTTCTCTTGATTCCTCCATCGCATTTAATTTTTCCCTCCTCTTTGTTGATGGCAAAGGGGGAGAATATTGTCTAGGGGATGTCTAGTGGGAGAATATTATTTGTCTAAATCTGATCGTTTGAGGCAGTGAGTTGCATGCATTCATAGCATCTGCATGTCAATCTGCATAACATATCATGTCTTTCATCAAACATGCATCTATATGACAAGATGTTGCTATTATACTTCATATGGGGTTGCCATCATCAAAAAGGGGGAGATTGTTGTGACCCCTCTATGTTGATGATGTTGACACTTGCTTTATTTTATTGGCAACACCATTGTTTTGATTGATTGGCAACTACTTTTAATTTGATGAAACTGCTATATCAGATTGATTATGTGTTCCTTGCATTTAATACACTGCTGTCTGCATTTCTCACTGTCATAGGTCGACACATCAGAGGATAGGTCGACTCCTCCAGCAGACTTGTTCAGACTAAGTCTATACATTGTCCAATTCAGATAGAGTCCACACAACGCACTTCATTGGATGTGTGCACAGCGTCAACGCATCATGTTACAGCGTCAACGCATAAGTCCACACACTGTATCTCAATTTAATTGATTATGTGTGCACAGCGTCAACACATCATGTTACAGCGTCAACGCATAAGTCCACACTACATCTCAATTCAATTGGTTAAGTGTGCATAGCGTCAACGCATCATGTTCAGCGTCAACGCACCGATTGGCTTTGAACCTCAGAGTCTGTACATCCATTGCCCTTGATCTGGTTAAATGTAACACACTTATTCACTGTAGCTTTCACACATTCAAGTCTATACATTCATCACTTACCTTTCAATCAAGGCAAAGTCTATACACTGGGGTCTTTTTCCTACGAGTCTTAGGCGAAGTCTGTACATCGCTTCATATCCCCAAAGTCTGTACATCAGCAGTGATCTTTAAAGTCTGTACACTGCTTCAGGAGTTTCAAGTCCACACATCGCTCAAAGTCTGTACAGAGTCCAGCGTCTTAGTTAGCGTCTCATGCACTTGAGCAAAGCCTGTACATCCACAGTGTTACTCAAAGTCTATACATCAATCTTCAAATCCAAAGTCTGCACATTGGTCTTCGAATCCAAAGTCTATACAACGGTCTTCACACTTAAAGTCCATACATTCGTTGTGCAGAGTTGATGTATATACTGTGTCCTTGCTGATCAAGTCTACACTATGGTCGGTGACAAGTCTGTACACTGGCCTTAGCCTTTCATGTCTACACGTTGGCCTCCTTGCATAAAGTATATACACTGAAGTCTTCATATTTGCTTGCTTTACATGAAGTCCATAAGTGAGCAAAGTCTGTACACTGTCCATGCTTCATACTGCGTCAACTCATCCTTCATGCAGCCTCAACCCCTCAAGCATATACAATGCTTTCCTTCGCATGAAGCCTTAAGTGCATTATGTCTATACAATGCCTCTAGGATTTAAAGTCTATACAGCCGTTGCCTCCTTTGTTGAAGTCAACACATTGGGCAAGTCTGTACGTTACATTCTGCTTTCACAAGTCTATACAACGAAGTATCTTAAGACTTCTTTCTTGTTGCTGAAGGGACAGCGTCGACGCCTGGAGCTTAAAGCGTCCACGCATCAGTAGACAAAGCCTTCACGATGTCTTCTATTGAGTCAACGCCACAAGAAAGCAGCGTCGACGCAACAGTTAAAGAAGCAGAGACTCTTACAAGAGACAAAGCCTTCACGATGTCTTCTATTCCGTCAACGCCACAAGCAAGCAGCGTCGACGCAGCAGTTAAAGAAGTAGAGACTCTTACAAGTGACAAAGCCTTCACGATGTCTTCTATTGCGTCAACGCCACATGCAAGCAGCGTCGACGCAGCAGTTGAAGAAGCATTCATCCTCACAGGCTATTCCACTGCGTCAACGCCAAAATTGAGCAGCGTCGACGCAGCAGCTAAAGAGACGAGGCTAATGACAACTGGAATGCCTCACTGCGTTAACGCCATTAAATGACAGCGTCGACGCAGCAAGTCAGATTGCTGACATTGAGCGCGTGAACGGAGAACTTTATACACTGGACTGAAGAAGCTGATGAGGGGCACGTGATCCGAGAGGGACAAGGTATCAAGGTGAGGACACGTGCACTGACACTCCATTGGATGCTGCCACGTTGTCCAATTTGCTGGGCGGGAAACGTGGAGAGCACACGCCTACTGTTGTTGCTGCTATATAAACAAGTCTTCTTCCACAGAAGAAGAAAGATCGAAGAGAAGGGAGAAAGTCTATACAGCCACAGCAAGGCTCCTTCGATCCACAGAAAGAAAAGAGAGAAGAAGAAGATACAGAGAAGAAGAAGAAGAAATAGAGAAGAAGGAAGAAAAAGAGAGAGGAAGAGATCGAGAGAGATTGAGTTGAGAGAGAGCTGATCGAGAGTGAGAGTGAGAGAGTCTGTATCTCAGTCTCGTGGTTCAAAACTAGAGCTGAGCTTTGCTCTTTAAGAGCTACATTTCTTCTGAGCTTTTCTTTTCGTTTTGTTTCTGTCTTTCATTTCCGAATGTTGTTTCTTCAAGCTGTGTGTCAGCGGTCTTGCAGTGGTGGTCTCCACTGGACGGGTTAAGCTGTATTTCCCCAGCGGTTGCAGAGGATCATATCCTCTGGTCGGCAAGCTGTACTGCCCAGCGAAGCTGTGTATCAGCGGGTTGTTTGGTCAAGCTGTAAAGCCCAGCGGACGCAAGCTGTGCTACGCAGCAGGAAGCCATACTCGGTTGAGTGTGGGGTGGACGTAGGTCGTTGACCGAACCACCTAAAAACTGTGTGTGCAGTGTGTTTGTGTTTTTGTGTGATCTGTGTGCGATGGGAATCTCTAGCTTAGCTTATTTGATTGCATCGCTTATGCTCATGTCTAGCCTTCTACCTTTTGTTTAGCATCCTTTGTTTAGCTTAACTAACATTTGCCTAAATTCTGCTTTAGAACTTACAATAGTTTTAAATTAGGCAAGTTGATCTATTCACCCCCCCTCTAGATCCACAATATGTGGAGATAGACTGCGTCCATCTAACCCAACAATGGACATGACAGAAAGGGAAAGAATGTTGCTCTGAAAGTCTCACGACATACTAAGAAGAGCAGTAGCAGCAGCAACAGTGGTGGTACCAATGAAGACTCTGACGGATTCTGAGACCTGGACAAGGGCGAGCAGGCCATGCTCACCAGGCAATTCAGAAAGTTCTTGAGAACTAAAGGGAAATTCTACAGGAGAAAGAGATTTAATGCTGCAAGGAAGTCTCCTGAACGAGAACTTGAGAAGAACTGGTTTGTTAAGAAAGTTACATGCTACCATTGTCAAAAACCTGGTCACATGAAAAGTGAATGTCCAGAGCTGCAAGCTAAGGCTCCCGGATACCAGAAGAAGATGGTGCACAAGAAGAAGAAAGCCATGCTGTGCACATGGAGCGACGAGGAGGAGGATCTAGAAGCCACCTCGTCTAGTGAAGGTGAAGAAAAGACTTGCCTCATGGCCAACCATGAGGAAGAGGTAACGAACTTATTTGAGAATTTTACTTTGGATGATTGGGAGGACGCCTATGGCGACCTGTTAGCTAAATATAATTTTCTAACCAAGGAGCACAGAATGCTTAAACGAAAGTTTCACTCAGTTTCTGAGGAACACTCTATTGCTGTTACGGACAACATGAAAAACAAGGAGATGGCCATTGAGCTAGATCAGGCTAGAAGTGAGATCGAGAAGTTTAGAATGGAAAGAGAGGAAAATCTAGCTAGGATGAATGAGCTGAAGAGTAAAACTGAAGAGAGTAAAAAGGAGTTTAGACTGATTGCAGAAAAATATGAGGCGGTTAGAAAAGTTAATTAGGAACTCCAGGACCAATGTAATGAACTTTAGAAGGAGATTGAGGACAAAGGAAAAATGCTACAAAAATTTACAAAGGGGAGAAACAATCTGGATCCCCTTCTGGGGTCGAGGGTAAACTTCAATAGGGAGGGATTAGGATACAATCCCACAAGTAAAAAACCCTTTGAATTCAAAACTGTCACATTCTGCCCCGCCAAGGGCAAAGAAAAACTGGAAACCCCATCCAGCTCCAAATCTGTCTCTACATTGAAGGTTTCGACCAGCAAATCTATTCAATCCACTGGTCAGCAGACTAAGTCAGGAAATCCTGAGACTAGAACTGTTCCTGTGCAACAGGTGTGTAACAAGGGTTTTCACACGACCATTCCTATTGATGTCACTAGAAAGGTGAACAGTTTCGCTAAGAAAATTCAGCATGATAGTTATCAAGGAAAGCATGCAAACATGCATCACCTTCAGCACAATTTTCATTTGAATAAAAGTGGCTACATGAATTATGCTCAGCACACACGTGTTTCCTCTAAGAGGCCAAACAATAATTTCTCTGCTCGGAAACATCATAATTTTAATAGGAATAGGCTCATTCAACACCCACTGAGAAATGCCAAGAAGGAAGAATCAATCTACATGAAATCTCTGAAAAGAACAGTAAAACAAATGTGGGTTCCTAAGTGTGATTTGGATAAATTGAAAACTGTCTTTGGACCCAATTGGAATTGGGTCCCACATCACTTTGTCTGAACTTTCACAGGTTAGCCTGGCAGCCGAGCATAACAAGTGGTATCTTGACAGCGGCTGTAGCAGGCACATGACAAGAGACCGGTCCAAATTTAGCAAACTAAAAATGAAGTTTGGGGGCTTGGTCAAATTCGGTTGAAATAACAGAGGAAGAATAATTGGAATTGGTACAATTGGTAAGTCCTCTACTAACTCCATTGAAGATGTGTATCTTGTAGAAGGACTTCAGCACAACTTGATAAGTATAAGTCAACTCTGCGACAAAGGACACAAGGTACTCTTTGACCACAATTCCTGTACTATTTTTGAGCTGAATTCTGATAACGTCATGTTCAAAGGTCATAGAGTAAACAATGTATACATCGTAGACCTGGATGATAATCCTGAAACTCACTTGTGTATGTCTGCTAATTCTGAACAGGTTGCGTTTGACTGGCATAGGCATCTAGGCCATGCTAGTTTGTCTACATTGAAAAAACTGTCTAAGCATAACCTAGTTAGAGGTTTGCCCCGAATAAGATTTCAGTTAGGGTCCAAGCTATGTGATGCTTGTGCACTAGGTAAACAGACTCGTGCAGTATTTAAGTTGAGAACTGAGAATCTTTCATCTAAACCGCTGCAGCACTTGCACATGGATCTCTTTGGTCCTACCCGCATACAAAGTTTGTCAGGTAAGAGATATGGATTAGTCATAGTTGATGACTTCACTAGATTTTCTTGGTTGTTTTGTTTAGCAAATAAAAATGATGCCTTTGTTCACTTTGAAGAACTTTTCAATAAAATCAAATTGCAAGGTGAACATAACATCATTACAATTCAGTCTGACCATGGAGGAGGGTTTGAGAACTCTTCATTTTCTGAATTTTGCTCAAGAGAGGGAGTGACTCACAAATTCTCTTCTCCCAGGACACCGGAGCAGAACGGAATTATTGAGAGAAGAAACAAGTCAATAATTGAAATGGCCAGGACTATGTTGATTGAGAGTGGACTTCCAAGGAGATTTTAGGCTGAAGCTGCGAATACTGCATGCTACATTCTAAACCGAGCCTTGGTAAGACCTACTCATAGGAAAACTCTGTATGAACTTCTCAAGGGTAAGCAGCCAAACATTTCTTACTTTAAAGTTTTTGGCTCCAAATGTTTTATCCACAATAATGGTAAGAATGGTTTGGACAAATTTGAAGCTAGGAGCTCTCCTGGAATTTTTCTCGGATATTCATAAACTTCAAGGGCTTACAGAGTTTTCAATAAAGCTGACCAAACTGTTGAAGAAACACCGCATGTAGTGTATGATGAAAATGATTTCTCTAACAATGTGATGGATGATGACAGGGAGCCATCTAATGAGGGAGATTTCTTGGAGAGAATTGAAGAAGAAGAAATGCAGCCAGCTGCTCAACCAGAAAACTCACAGCAAGAAGGAGTAGCTGAGGTAGGTGAACCCTCAGGTGAGATAATATTTCACAAAGATCACCCTAGTGAAAATGTCATAGGCAATTTGCATGATCCTCCTAGGACTAGGTCTCATTTTAGAATTGTCCAAGAACAGGACTTAGCTACATTGGTATCTCAGGTGGAACCCAAATCTGTGGAAGAAGCCTTAAATCATGATTCTTGGGTATCCGCCATGTGTGAGGAATTAAATCAATTTGAGAAAAATATTGTATGGGAACTAGTTCCCAGACCTGATAACACTCATGTCATTGGCACTAAATGGATTTTCAAGAATAAAGTTGATGAGAATGGAGCTATTTCTAGAAACAAAGCAAGACTTGTAGCTCAAGGCTACAGTCAGGAATTTGGTGATTTTGATGAATCCTATGCCCCAGTGGCTAGGATGGAAGCTATACGAATTCTGCTTGCATTTGCAAGCTCTAGGAACATTCGGCTGCAGCAGATGGATGTCAAAAGCGCATTCTTAAATGGGGTATTGAAGGAAGAGGTATATGTTGAACAACCTCCAGGTTTTAATTTCTCTGTTCAACCTAACATGGTTTTTAGGTTGAATAAAGCCCTCTATGGATTGAAGCAGGCTCCCCGAGCCTGGTATGAGAGACTTTCTAAATTCCTCTTGAGCAAGGGCTACACTCGAGGTAAGGTTGACCAAACCCTCTTCACCAAAAATCTCGGAAGGGATTTAATAGTGGTCCAGGTATATGTTGATGACATCATCTTCGGATCTAACAATTCAAAATTGTGTAAAGAATTTTCTGAATCTATGTCTCATGAATTTGAAATGAGTTTAGTTGGCGAACTAAAGTATTTTCTTGGGCTGCAGGTCAAACAAATGGAGGATGGTTGTTTCATAAATCAAACCAAGTATACTCTGGAGATGCTGAAAAGGTTTGGAATGACCAACCTCAAGACTATCTCAACACCCATGGGCACCAACTCCTCACTGGATTCAAACGAAAAAGGTAAAGAGGTGGATGCTAAATTATATAGAGGTATGATCGGTTCACTCCTCTACTTAACAGCATCAAGGCCTGACATTCAATTTAGTGTAGGGATGTGTGCCAGATACCAGTCTAGGCCTACTGAATTGCATTTGGCAGTTGTAAAAAAAATCTTTAGATACTTATCTGCTACCCATGATCTAGGTCTTTGGTATCCTACATCATGTAGTTTAGATCTCATTGTATATACAGATGCATATTATGCAGGATGTAAATTGGACAGGAAAAGTACTAGTGGTCACTGCGAATTTTTAGGAGGGTGCCTAGTCTCTTGGGGATCCAAGAAGCAACACTCTGTGGCTATTTCTACTGCTGAAGCTGAGTATGTGGCAGCAGGGAGCTGTGGTACACATGTTATATGGATAAAACACCAGCTTCTGGATTACTCAGTTGAGCTAGGTTGGACTTCCATCTTTTGTGACAATACTAGTGCAATAAACATTGCAAAGAATACTGTACTTCATTCTCGAACTAAACACATCGAAATCAGGCATCATTTTATTTGTGATGAAGTAGCTAGGAAGACCTTTGAATTGATCCATGTTGACACTAACTCACAAATTGCAGATATTTTCACTAAGCCACTGGATACTGAAAAATTTAGCACATTGCGCAGAGAATTAGGTATTTACAGAACTTCATGATTGAATAATTGATCTCTAAATAATCTGTCATGTGCTCTTATGCTTATCTTTGCTCATTATATGTTGCTGAAAATAACCTCATTATGGGTGTTTGCTGATTCACTCGTACTGATTAATACCACTTTGTTTTCTTTGAGGTGTTTTGAGGTTTGTCTTGGTTAAGTCTGAGTTGGAGTCAAGGTCTCAGGGGGAGCTAGATTAACAATTGGTGTCATGCTCTTTTGGCTAAATCTGAACATACTTTGAATGGACTTTTGCTGACCTTATAAGAGAATCAGTTTGAGTAGGTGGATAAAAGAAATTTTTGAATGTTTTATCCGTTAAGACTGTTCATCTAATTTCTTGTTGGAATTTCGGCTGTTAGTCCCACTGAGATCAAAATCTGAATTCAAGACTATCTTCCTACACTGTAACTGACTTCTGATCTAGCCAGTACAGCATACCTACTTAGTCTAAGTTGAGTCCGAAATGAGGTATATAGTGTTTTTTTCTGAAAAACTTTGGAGCTGGTGTATTGTTCTCAAACTGAATCAAGACTAATTTACAAGGCTTCAAGTGCAGTTTAATGAAAAATTCATGAAAGAAGTTTTACAAATCTTGTTATCTATTCATTGAGAAACTGGGACTTTCATCAATGAAGTGAAAGAATTCCATGTCATGAGATGGCAGTAAATAAGGCTTAATTAGCTGTCTTGATCATACAGAGCTATGGTATATATCTGGTTAGTAACTGGGGTGTCTGGCCTCTGGTAAAGGTGTCACCTTAATGTCAACACCAGTTAGAATACTATCTCTGTCCTCTTGTCAGAAGGGGTAATGTGGTCTTGCCACCAAGTAACTGGGGATTCCTGCCTCTAAACAAGGTGTCTCCCTAATGTCAAAGGTGTACTTGACAGATTTACCTTTGATCTTGACCATCTTTGAAATATTTTCTCCCTCTTGGTATCAAGATCCTGCTCGCTTAGCATTTCGGTCTTGGTTTGTTTGTTCTCAATATCACAGGTCTTTGTTTTCCTGACTTCCTTGCTTTATACACTCTGAGTAAAGACTTACTCTGACCATACTGGTATCTTGTACCTTACTTGCTTAGAATGTGGTTCTGTGTATGGAGCGGATCTTCATTCACCATTTTGCACACAGTCTGACTAACTGATCCTCAAAATCCTCACATAAAATTAATGGCTTTCTTAATTGTTTAAACATCTCAATAACTCTCCTTTATCAGCCATACTCTCTATTGTTTTCTCTCCACTGTCAGCAATTTTCTTTTCGTGATATCTTCAGACCTGCCCCTAGTTTTTGATGATGTCAAAGGGGGAGAGTGTCTTTGCTAGTGTCTTGCTTGTGCTTTTGTGCTTTGCTGAGGGGGAGCGAAAGATAAGTGCCCTGAGTTATCTAGTCAGGAAAGTAGATGTTGTGTTCAGGGGGAGCTCTTGGGAGTCGTCAGAGGAGGCGAGTGTGTTGTGTGTCTGCATTGCTTATTTTCACAGCTTATCTTCATGCACTTCATCTCTGTTATTTAATATAGTGTTGCCATCATCAAAAAGGGGGAGATTATTGGACTTTTGTGACTTCCCTAGTGTTTTGATGATGAGCACCACTATGTTAAATATTGTTATTTTTAATCAGATATCATGAGTAATGTTATGCATTCGAACTTTCCATGATTAACAAGAAAAACTACTATGAGATAATACCCGGCATGTCCGTACTGTTCCTTTCATACTTCGTGCTAGTTGTGTTCACTTCACTTCGTGTTGTCTTTTTCAACATCGTGTTGTTCCAACTATGTTTGTTGGTTGTCTTCATGTCGTGTTTTGTTCCAGCACGTGCTGAACACTACAGCACCTCGTGCTGCTTTCTGTGCCACCTCGTGTCGCTCCATCTGTGTCACCCCTTCATCTTCGAGTCTTTTGTTCTGGCCAAGTCTATACACCCTCATCTTTATCTTCTTCCCAAGCCAAGTCTACACATTGTCTTAGCGTCATGCATCCGTCTTCAAAGTCCATACAATGCACTGTAGCTTGTTCGAAGCTAAGTCCATACATTGGCTTAAGCTTTCAAGTCTGTACATTGGGTTTCAAGCTTTCCAAGTCTATTCATTGGCAGCTGAACTTTGAAGTCTACATTGGTCTTCACTTCAAGTATGTACAGCCATTGTCTTGCCAAAGTATATACGTTGTGAACCCTCAAGTCTGTACAGACTTTGCCTTGTTCAAAGTCTATACATCATCTAGTTCTTTGGCAAGTCTATACCTTGTGAAAGTCCATGTTGTTTTCGTGTTGTTTTCGTCTTCGAGTTAGTTTCAGTCCATGTTATTCTCGTGTCGTTTTCGTCTTCGAGTTGGTTTCAGTCCATGTTGTTTTCGTGTCATTTTCATCTTCCAGTTGGTTTCAGTCCATGTTATTTTCGTGTCGTCCTCGTCTTCGAGTCGTTCGTACGATTCGAGTAACTTAGTACTCGAGTTGTTTTTGTGTGTATTCAAGTCTTTTTAGTAAAGTGTCGTTTCACCTCGTGCTGTTCTCTTCTGACTTCGTGTCATTTTCTTTGTAGTGTTAGCTTTATTATTGTGTATCTCGTGTCGTTCTCTTCATAGTGTTTGTTTTGTTACAGTGATACTTCGTGTCGTTCTCTTTGTAGTGTTAGCCTTATTAGTATGTATCTCGTGTCGTTCTCTTTTTACCTCGTGCTGTTTTAATCTGACCTCGTGTCATTCTCTCTTTATTTCGTACTGTAGTAATCGTGTGTATCTCGTGTCGCTTCTCAGTACAGTGCATCTCGTATTGCTATCACATACCTCATGCAGTTTTAGTTTTTATGGCCCTGAGTTTTAATCATTTTATTTCTTTGCAGGAGAAGAAGAAAAACAAAAAGAAGAAGGTGGTCCGAGGAAGAATATTCCCAGTGACTGGGCTGCACGTGATCCAATGCTAAAGGAACCAATGCTATAAGGGCACGTGGCAGGAAGGTTCTGGAACGAGCGTGGGAGGCACACACATTCTGCACCTTATTCACCTGCTACTGCTGCTATATATTGAAGCCTTCATCCACAGATGAAGGTTGATCGAAAGGGAAAAGCAAAAAGCAGAAGTGCAGAGAGTTCGATCCAGAAGAAAAGAAAGAGAAGAAGAGCAGAAGGAAAAGAAGAGAAAGAGAGAGTTAGAGAGCTCGTGAGGGTTAAGAGAAAAAGAAAGTGAGAGAGAAGAGAAGAGGAAGAGAAGCTTACCTGAAGATCTGTCTACTGGACCGTGGATCAGATCCAGGCCAGTCAGCTCCGTTGAGAGCCACATTGTGCATTTCATTTTTGCAGCGTTCTGTTTGCTGAAGTTATTTTCATTTCATGTTTCTATTTTTCCCCTTCTTATTTGGTTATCCTTGTTCTTCCGATTCTCAGTAGTGAGGTCGGGTTCCTCCTGTGGATCAGGAGAAGGGAGATCTGATCTCCGGTTGCAAGTAGCTGGGAGCTACTTGTGGGTTCCCTCCGGTTGGAGGAAGGGAGACTTGTCTCTGGTTCTGAGCTTGCGGGTTGCAAGTCCAGGGGTCCCTCCGGCTGGGAGGAAGAGGGGAGGCTGTTCCCCTGGTCAAGCTGTGTGGCAGCAACTGTTTGCAGACTGAGTCTGCTTGTCTAGCATTGGCTAGTGAAGCCTCACTTTGGTTGGGAGTGAGGGGTGGATGTAGGTCTGGAGGACCGAACCACCTAAAAAGTCTATTGAGCAATGGTTTGCTTTGTGTGCTTGCTTCCGCTAGATGCTTGAATAGGCGCGCTCTATGTGTTTGCTCATAAGTTTAATTGAATTCGTTTCATTCTGTGATTGCGTCTAGCATCTGAGTTTTTAACTGGCCATTATTCATAGAAGGATACATTCACCCCCCCCCTCTATATCCGGGCCTAGCACCTTAACAAAAACCTGCTAGGAGTGATACTGTCATATCAGGACCCAAGACTTCTTGGGTGCCTATTTGTGCAAAATAGTTTGCTAACTTGCAGGTGTGCCTTGGAAGCTAATTAATAAAGAGGGGATTAATCCAAGGCACTCAAAAGAAAACCCGTTTTTGAACTTTTCAGGTAAACTCTCTGCATTTCCTGTTTTAAAATTCATTACATATCTTGTTTGATGTGTTCTTGCATATTTGTCATCTTTTGCACACTCTAAGTATTCATGTATCTCAATGCTCATATGAATTGGATGTTTAGATATTGAAATGAGAATAAACTTGCAATTTCTGAAAATTTGAACTGCATATGAATATTGTTTGAAACCTGTCTGTTGCATAGCTCATTGAAAATCTGGATTGTTTATAGGACTGCATGTTGAATTATCATGATTGACCACTATGGTATATCAAATAGGAAGCTACTAAAAGGCAAGAAAATCTGTCTGGAGGTTCTTACTGTGTGTGAGATGGTCTTTTAGACCAGGTTCTCCGCCTAGTACCATGCGTCATATTGCTTGATAGGACAGTCTGAATGTGCATGAGTCTCAAAGACATATGTTCAATTCTCATGGCAAACATTGCATGTTTTTAGGGGTAGTTAATTGTATGTCTTTGCATAGCAATCAATATTGAGTCTTTGCATATCTTTGCATACATGTAGTTAATTTTACATTGCATCTCATTACATTGAAAATGCTAAAAAGATTGTTTGAATGCATATTGTCAGGGGGAGTCAATGCATTGCATGCAGGTTGTCAAATGCATACACTTGTCAGAATTCATTGCATGTCCTTCCTTATTGATTTTGTTGACAAACCTTGATCATATTTTGAAAACACTAGACTTCAAAATCTCTTCTATCATTTGGTGTCAGAATTCTATCAGTCTTTCATGAAGATTTCAATGGGGCTATCTCGATCATAAATCTGAAAACACTTGAACTAGGAATCTTCTATTATACGATTTTATGAATGTCTGAAATAACTCAGGTGGTTTAAGTTTAATGTATTCATTGAGTTTGACTTTAAAACCTCTTAAAAAATATCTGAATCATGTTTAATAAACTTTAACCATCTGTTTCATGCTGTGTCTTGTAAAATCTTCTGAAATCTACATTATTGAATACATGGCTTTATTTGGTTAAGTACATGAAATTATTATTGATTTAAAGCAAATGAATTTTTTCTGAAATGTCTAAAGGATAATTATTGTCAGAGAAATGACTCTGGTCACTGAGAAACACATGTCCAAAGGACTGTGTCATGAGGTGCCATAGTTAACTCTACTTAAGAATGAGTGTTAATCAGGCAGAGCAATGGCATGCACACTGAGAAATACAACTCACTCATCAAGAAATGATTTGTAGTGTGTCATGATGTGTAAATGCTATCTCTGTTCATATAAAGCATGACTGTTAGTTACACTAAGTGCTTAGGGATATTGGCGTCTGATCAACGTATATCCTCTAGTTACAAGGTGTACACTGAACTAGAGTGCTCGTAAAATTTGTAGTATGAAAATTTGTTGAACAAATTGCTATATTTGAATATTGATGCAAAAATCAAATTGCTACAACCCTAGACAAAATCATATGACTTCATAATTGCTTGATCTCAATACTAGTGCATGTAATTCTGAAAGAAGTCAATAATTTTGATTGTGTAAGAGAAAGGGAGATTAATCAAGATATATATATATGAGGGCTTGGTTCATTTTTATTAAACCATGACTTTAGATATAAATACAGAATTTTATTGACAAACTTAGCATACATCATGTTTAAACCCTGATGATCAATAAAATTCATTCATAAGCCCTTATAATGCAAGACTTTGAAAACTTATGTTTTAGATTTATGAGATTCATATCTCTCTGAAAATCTTGTTGAATTTCTTATGATTAGAGCCTATTGAAAATTCTTTACTCACTATCCTTGATTCATCATGACCTGAACTTGTCCTTGATTGCCCCTGTGGTCTCCTTCTCATTCATTTCATAAGGTTCCATTTATTGAGGGGGAGCTTTCTTGAAAATTCTTAAAAGGGGGAGAATTGTCTTGCATTCATATTTTTAGGGGGAGTTCTTGCATTTCTTGTTGCATCTGCATCTCTGCATTCATACCTCATCCATGATTTTTTTTTAAAACAAAGGGGGAGAAATTGGAATGAGTCATATTGCTCTTTGGGGAAGAATGTGGTTTCATGTAGTTAAAGGGAGAAATGTTAAATCAATCGTTTCATATCTACTTAATTTTCCTCTCTCTAACTAATATTTTTTTTTGCTGAAGTCAAAGGGGGAGAATATTTTTGACTTGAATCAGTGTGACTCACAGTGTTGCCATCATCAAAAAGGGGAGATTGTTGTGCCCCTGTGGTTTTGATGATAGCAAACACTATCAGTCACCATATGCATGTGTGCATGAAAGACCTTGTTGATTCATTTAAGTGCATTCATATGTGTTCATGTATTTGTGAATGTGTGCTTGTTAATGACATTCCTTTATATCTGTCTGACATGCATTCAAACCTGTGCAGCCATGCACTGTTTTGCTTGCAAAATAGAGTCTGCACATTGCCTGTAGACTGCACATTGTTTGGCCATTGCTCACGAAGTCTGTACAGCGATTGTCTTCATATATGAAGTCTGTACATCGTCTCGTGCATGCATTACTTCAAGTGTGTACAGCCAGTGCATTTCTTCATATCAAGTCCATACATTGCACTGTAGCTTGTCTAGTTGAAGTCTATACATTGCATTGTTGTGTTTGTGCTCAAAGTCTATACATTGGATTGTTCATGCATCACTTCATTTGGCAAGTCTGTACATTGGACTGTTCATGCATCACTCCATTGGCCAAGTCTACACATCGTCACCTTGCATTCAAGTCTGCACATTGGCCAAGTCTATACATTGCCATGTAGCTTGCTTAGCTGAAGTCTGTACATCCACCGTTGAACTTTCCAAGTCTATACATCGGTGAAGTCTATACAGTCAGTGTGTTTAACACATCTAAAGTCTATATATTGCTTCCCATCTTTACCTACGTTCTGAACTGAGCAAGTCTATACATTCCTTTCCTTTGCCTATGTTCAGAACACAAGTCTTCACACTGTCCTATAGCTTGCATGAGTCATTGAAGTCTGTACAATGCTTTGAAGCTGCACCATGTATATACATTGTCACGCCCACATCTTCAAAGTCTGTACATCCAATTGTCTCTTCCAGCGTCTCACGCTATCAAGTTTGTACAGCGTTTGCGTACAGTGCATCGTCATCCAAAGTCTGTACAGCCAGCTCTATCTCACCTTGCGTCTCTTCAAGTATGTACAGCCTTGGCATATGCTTTCATAAAGTCCATACATTGGTTTTCACTTCAAGTCTGTACATGGCCTTGGCATCTGCTTTGAAGTGTACACATTGGTCTTAGCTTCAAGTTTGTACATTGGCCTTCAAGATTCTCAAAGTCTGTACAGCCTACTTTGTCGTTCAAAGTACAAAGTCTGTATATCGCTAAGTTGCCTTTGTGCCGTAGGAAGTCTATACATTCAGATGAACTTGGAATTTGACGACCACCACAAGTGGCGTCACTTTTGAATCAAATGCCTACGAAGAAGGCGTCTTTTACGTTGTGCATACTTTGATGCCGTAGCCAAGTCTATTCACTCGCTAGTGTGCATATGCATAGTCTGTACATTGCCCTCATGCATACACAAGCATCCAAGTCTGTACAGAGTCATTTGCATTCCTTCATATCAAGTCTGCACATTGTGCTTTGAAGCTGCATCAAGTCTAGACATTGTACTATAGCTAGCAAAAAGTGAAGTCTGTACATTGTCCCCATGTTCACATGCTTCAAAGTCTATACATCATGGGGCTTCAAAGTCTTCAAAGTTTGTACATCTTCAAGGGGTAAGTATATACATTGGATATGGGTGTGCATCGTGAAGTCTATACACTGCTTGTGTAACTCAAGCCTTTACATCAAAGTCTATACACTTGTTAGGCTTGTTCATGCATCGTTCTTCTCAAGTATGAACACTGCCTTCCCACGCACGCATTCATCAAGTCTATACACTCGCTCGTCTCTCCAAGTCTATACATCGACGCACTGTTCATGCATCAGTTCTCCAAGTCTATACATCGGCGCAGTATTCATGCATCAGTTAAGTCTATACATTGTCTATGGCTTGTTCAAGCATCTTACCCACGTAAGTCTGTACACTGAGGTCGCTTGAAGGGCTTCAAGTCTACACACTCTCACATTGTACACACTTGCTTAACTGCTGCTTCTAAAGTCTACACATTCGATTGCTTCATGCTTTACACAGAAGTCTACACATTCCACTCTGTTATGTTAATGCATCATTCTGCAAGTCTGTACACTGAGGTCGCTTGAAGGGCTTCAAGTCTACACATTCTCACATTGTACATACTTGTATAAATGCTGCTTCTAAAGTCTGTACACGCTCATGCATTACTTCATTAAGTCTATACACTCTTTGCTGATCGACTGAAGTAACTCTGTCATTGTACAGGCTGATGAATGGGCACGTGATTCGAGGTTGGCACCTGGCACGTGATCCGAGGTGTCCTCTAGATAAAGGGGGCACACACCCTAGTTGCTGCTGATATATATATGTGAAGGTTCTTCATCCGCAGAAGATAGATAGAATAGGGCTGATCGAGAGAGAGAGGGAAAGAAGGAGAGGGCAGTAGAGAGTGATAGAAGAAGAGAGCAGCAGAGAGCAGAAGAAGGAAAAGAAGAAGAAGAGAAAAGAAGAGATAGAGAGAGCCTGCACAATCGAGTGTCAGAAAAAGAAAGAGAAAAAGAGAAGGAGAAGAGAGAGAGTGAGAGTTCGTGGAGAAGAAGAAAGAAGACTTGACTGAAGATCTGTCTACTGGACCGTGGATCAAATCCAGGCCAGTCAGCTCCATGGGAGCCACATCTATGTTATCATTCTTTACAGCTTTCTGATCGCTGTGTATTTTTCATTTCTTATTTTCCCTTTTCACTTGGTCATCATTGTTCTTCCGACTCTTTGGACTGAGGTCGGGTTCCTCCTGTGGACTCAGGAGAAGGGAGACATTGTGTCTCCGGTTGCAAGTGGCTGTTAGTCACTTGTGGGTTTCCCTCCGAGTTGGAGGAAGGGAGATTCGTCTCCGGTTCTGGTCTTGTGGGTTGCAAGTCCAGGTGTTCCCTCCTGGTCTGGAGGAAGAGAGACTTTGGTCTCTGGTTTGCTAGTGACTGGGTGTCACTAGTGGTTCCCTCCGGTTGGGAGGAAGAGGGGTGGTTGTTCCCCTGGTCAAGCTGTTTGGCAGCAAGTGTTTGCAGACTGAGTCTGCTGTTCTAGCGTTGCTAGTGGAAGCCTCACTCCGGTTGGGAGTTAGGGGTGGATGTAGGTCTTGGTGACCGAACCACCTAAAAATCCTCTGTGCAATGTGGTTGTGTTTTGCTCCTTGTCTTCTGCCTCCTTCACAGGCTACCTTAGCATTCTCATTTCTATCTGTGCTGCTTCCGCTAGTTGCTTGTTTAGGCGCGCCTTATATATTTGCTCAGTGGTTTAAAAGAGAATTTAACTTGTTCTTCAGATTGTCTATTTGCATTGATAGTGTTCTAGTCTTTTATTGAGCGAAAAGTTTTTTAAGGGTGGGATTCATTCACCCCCCCTCTGAATCCATCGCACCGATCCTATCAGCCTTCTAGGCACAGTAGCATGCTCCTGACATTTCTGGAATATCTTTGCAAACTGACAGCAGTGTTCAAACATAGTAGGCTAGTAATTGCCCATGAAGAGGGGTTATCTCGCGCTACTCCTGAGCGGGGAAGATGATGTCCACGTACCCTTGAAATGTGAACTGCAAGAAGGGAAATGGGTTAGAGGTGCCCAGGGATAGAACCCCGGGGAAGACCCTTCGATGCCTAAGTCAGTAAAATAGTAGAGCTCGGATGCAAAGGGAAGAGTTAGGAGGATGATGGGAGCGCGAGATCCCTCTCCACCAAAAGGTGAAGTGGTTCCTGCTCAGGATTTTTTGGCTCTTGCCTTGCTTACCTCCTGTAGTAGGGTTGTTCCAGTTTAAATAGTGGCCTATTTGTGCGACTGATCCCTGTAAGCGGAGGAGTCTCAGGGGGGGTTATGTCCTTCATGCGGACTCTTTATAGCATGCGGACTCTTGGTTTCCCCTGTCCTCTTGAGCTTCCGGCCGTTAAGGGACCCGCAACGGTTGTCACGCCCCAAGCCTTTATTACAGCGGAAGACTAGCTCGAGGAACGTGAACAGTCGGTATGGTAAGCCTTTTGCAAGCAAGAACGATCAGAGCGCAAGACAATCACACACATAAATGTAATTACACAATATTTACTCAAACTTAACTTATTTCATTAATAATCAAATATCCAATCACTAATTCACTTTCTTCATCATACTAGACTCAAGAAATAAGAAAATTACATAGACTCAATCTAAACATGTAGACTTCCTAAGTCTTCACTCATCCTTCATTCACTCTCGAACCCGCTATTTGAATATTCTGAATCCGATCATGACTCACTTCCATCTCCTAAAAAGATTGGAAATAGGTAATGAGCACACTTGCCTAGAAGGTATCTTCGCATCAACATGAAGGCACTACTAAAGTAATTAACATTTTTTTCTCTAGAGGAATAAGGTAAAATCATGTGAATGCGATAAATCACAAGTAAATAAAGTAACAAGATGATTATGAACAAGTATGAACTAGCAAGAATGTAACAAGAATGGCCTTTCATGAACAAGAATGTACTAGCAAGTTCACATACTCATCACCCAAACATCTTTTACTTATGAGCAAGTATTTGGTGAATTTCTATGGAATATCATGTAACAAGTAAGAAAGTCATGTATGTGTATCGTCATGATGCTCGTAGATCTTCACTTATTTATAGAGAAAGTACTCCCATCGCAATGCGACGCCAGTAGCATCATACCCCATGGTTTACAGTATGTTTTTGACAATCAGACGAGGGGACTAGCATAGAGCCCTTGAACACAATCAGTGCTCGATCGCATCTTCAAGTATAAATCAAGCTATTTCCACGTTTCAAGCAATAAAATATGGCCAAGAATGCAAATAAGTTCTTGATAACAATAATCAACAATGAACGCTTCAACTTAGGACATGAGATATCAAGGATGATTTAAGACGATGTCATGCTCATGGAAATAATTTAGTAACATAACGGTACATTTATTATCATTCATAATTTAAATTAAGTATCTTTAGACAATAAGCTGAGTCCAAGACCATCAATAATCCATCTAAGAATTTAGAATATCAACCCTTTTGTCAAACCTCGAGTTAAAGGATTTAGAACTATGACGGTCTAATACTGGGTCGTTACATGAACATAACGGTCGAGTGTTGGGCCGTTAGAAAGGTTGAATTCAGAAGAAAATAGATATGGACTCAAACAATGTCACGGTCATATATTGGACCGTTATATGTTCCTCACGGTCGAATATAGATCTGTTATATCTCCAGAACCCGAAAACATCGATAGTGCTTTCTAACAATTGGGCTTTCGTGGTACAACCAACTTGGCATCCTAGTGGGAATCCCAGGCTCGCAGAGAATTACGGAGGCCTTGAAACAAGATTTCCTAGTCCATTGGAAGGAATATCCAATAGAGAGATCCTCATGTTCAAGAATGTGTTCCTATAGTGCAAAGTGTAAACTAATGGCCATATACCGGAATATAGGCCATGTACTTTAAGAAAATGACTCTATAGATAGGAAAAGAATGTGTAACGATGTGAAACCATGATAAAAACTCCATCATTACATCATTTAAAATCATAGTGTAAATACAAAACTATAGAGTTTAGCTAATGAAATTAACATATGCTTGAAATAACTAGAGATACTTTTAAACATGCAATTTCTATCATTAGTCAATTTATAACCTCAAGGTCATGAAAATAGTTCCAAATTTAGATAACTAAGCTTATTTACAAGTAGCTTGATTGTTCTACAATTCTGTCTTGAATTGCCTGAACAAAGTACTCTGGCGGTCTAAGATAGGGGCGTCACAGTGCCGTGACGACTTATCGTAGGGCCGTCAGAGTGTTTTAACGCATTGCTTCTGGGCCGTCAGAGATAACAGAGAAATTTAAATACAACAGAGGGTGTGACAGCTTATTGTAAGGCTGTTATATCATGTGACGGTCTTACCTTAATCCGTTAGAGGTTCTGCTGACAGTAAATAGAATAGGAAACTATGAAAATCTGTCATGCTTGGAAATCAAAATTCTTAAACTATTCCAGTCATAAAAAATGAAGTATAGGCCAACTACATGCATAGGTTAAAATGAATTATCAGTAAAATATTCTTTGATTAAGGCTAAGGATATGCATGTATGCACAACACTACTAAAATATGCAATTCATGATCTATAATGCATAGAATCAAGTAAAACCAGAGGGCTTTTATCCCTAACATGATGTTTGTGCCGTTCATGAGATAACCTACATCTTTACTGGGCTTTAAACTTCTAATTTGAGTCTTCAAGGGTTGCCCTAGTTCTTCTCTTCCTGTGATTTTTCAGCAACTTCACGTCGCTCTAACTCCTCAGTCTCTTGCCCTAAGGACGCAAAATTTGGAGTTTAGGAAGATGAAACTAAAACAAATAAAAAGTTCTAAAGCATCAAACTCTAATTACCTCATTTAGCTTCTCTAACTTCCTGATCTTCAGCACCCTGTTGCATAGTTTCCTGGGTTGGCGTGATGAAACTAGCAACTTTGGAAGATCCTAACTCCTTGGATACTCGGCCTCCTAACATGAAATTTTGAGAGTTATTAGCCTAAAGTATTAGGAACAAAAGACTCTAAAGAGCTTACCCGAGATTCTATCTCCTTACCTTGTTTCTTCACGAGCCAAAAGTAAGGGTCGCTCAGTTCAGAACTGGGCTCTATTAATAGAGTTTTGGCTAGGGTTTGAGGATTAGATCGATTTTAGAGTCCTTAGTTGGCCAGAACCTGATCTCCAAGAGTCCTTAGTAATGTTATAAATTCTCCCAAGTTGGTCTCTTGCAGATAGGATCCCAAAGATCCAATCTTTTTATTCTTTCTTCCATTCACGGAACTAACAGAGTGTGACGGTCCAAGCTGGGCGCGTCACATGACTGTGGCGGTCGCACGATAGACCGCTACATCCACTGTGCACAGAATTCAATTTTATTCAAATACTTTTTGTTAATTATCCACATAATTATCTATATAAGCGGTATTTATCCTTATAATTCGTGAATAGGCTAAATAACCTTCTAGAATATGGGTCAAACTTAATGGGCTTGATCCTTGAACCTTTTGGGCTTTATTTATTAAGGCTGGATTAATTGTTTAACATAAATGGGCCTTATAATTATTTATTTGACCCAATATTCTTTAATTAATTCATTTAAACCCTTAATAATTCTAGAAAATTCCTAATTATATCAGAAATATTTTATAAAAATGCTAGGGCACTACACCCTCCCCCACTTAGAAGAATTTGGTCCCCAAATTCAATTCATGGATTTATGGAGAGTGTACTTACAGTTGAATAATTCTGGGAATCTTCTACGCATAGATTCTTCCGTCTCCCATGTTGCTTCGTGTGGCCATTGCTTCATCCATTGGACTTGGACCATAGGAATAGTTTTATTCCTTAGTTGACGTACTTCTCTTTCTCGAATCCTAACCGGTTTCTGCTCGTATGTCAGGTCCTTTTGGATCTCCAGATTATCATAAGTAATGACATGATGAGGATCATATACATATTTCTTCAACATAGAGATGTGAAATACGTCGTGAACTCCTACTAATTGTGGAGGTAAAGCCAGTCTATAAGCCACTTCACCGACTCTTTCGAGAATTTTAAATGGGTCAATGAATCTTGGAGTTAGTTTTCCTTTAATGCCAAATCTTCGAATACCATGGCCTGGAGAAACTTTCAGATATACATGATCTCCCACCTGAAACTATAAGTCACGTCTTCGATTGTCAGCATAAGATTTCTGCCTATCTTGCGCCATCTTCATTCTTTCTTGAATGAGCTTGATCTTCTCTGTAGAATCCCTGATAAGGTCGGGGCCTAAGAATTGCTTTTCCCCTATTTCGTTCCAACATATTAGTGATCTACATCTTTTTCCATATAAAGCTTCAAAGGGCGCCATCTGTATGCAGGCCTGATAACTGTTGTTATATAGAAATTCTACCAGAGACAAGTGATCATGCCAACTTCCTCCAAAATCAATAGCACAAAGCTTGAGCATATCTTCTACTATATGATTTGTTCTTTCAGTCTGACCATCAGTTTGTGGATGAAATGATGTGCTTTAATTCAATCTAGTCCCTAGTGAATGTTGTAGGCCCTTCCAGAATTGTGATGTGAATCGAGGATCTCTATCAGATACAATAGTGATAGGGACGCCATGTAATTTGACAATTTCATTCATGTATAATGCTGCTAGAATATCCATAGACCATCGACTTTTTATTGGTATGAAGTGTGGGGATTTAGTCAATCGGTCTATGATCACCCATATACCATCGTGTCCTCCTATGGTCTTAGGTAAACCCATGATGAAATCCATCCCAATACTTTCCCATTTCCATTCGGGAATATTCAAAGGATGTAATTTACATGCGGGTCTAAAATATTTTGCTTTTACTTGTTGGCAGGTGAGACAACGGGATACGAAATCAGCTATTTCTCTCTTCATATTGGGCCACCAGAAGTTTATTTTGAGATCTTGATACATCTTCGTACCTCTTGGATGAATGGTGTACTTGGAAGTATGTGCTTCTTCTAGGATCAGTTTCTTCATATCCTCATGATCTGGTATACACACTCGACCCTTAAATATCAAACTTCCATTATTGGAAATAGAGAAATCCGGCCTTTGTTCAATATTGGCTTTAGTTTCTAGTAACACGAGATCATTATTTTGTAACTTGACCAGATCCTCTATCAATGTAGGTTGAGCTCAAATATTAGCCATGAAACAATCTTTTTCCTTTATGTCAATATCTAAATTCATCTGAGCAAATTGATGAATAAGATTAGTCATACTAATCATAAGACTTGATAGCATACACATTGGCTTTCTGCTGAGTGCATCTTCTACCGCATTAGCCTTGCTAGGATGTGTGGTCCGAGTAGACCATCTCCTTTGCCTCATATTAAGATCCTTTTGATAGAATAAGTATTTCAAGCTTTTGTGGTCCAAGTAGACCGTGAACTTTTCTCCATAAAGATAATAACGCCAAATTTTTAAGGCGAAAATAACGGCTACCAATTCTAAATCATGCACGGGATAATTTTCCTTGCGACGTTTCAATTATCTTGAAGAATAACAGATTACTTTTCCATCTTGCATGAGAACGCATCCCAAGCCAATGCTAGATGCATCCGTATATACTTTGAATCTACCACCTTCCACCGGTAGTGCTAAAATAGGGGCTATAGTAAGGTGATTCTTAAGAGTTTGGAAACTCTTCTCACACTCCTTTGACCAGACAAAAGGATTTTATTTTCTTGTAAGTCTAGTTAAAGGAACAGCAATATTTGAGAAGTCTTTAATGAACCTCCTATAATAACCAGCTAGACCCAGAAAGCTTCTTACTTCTGATACAGTCGTTGGCCGGCTCCAATTTCTGACAGCTTTGACTTTCGAAGGATCCACAGCGATACCTTCCTTTGAAATAATGTGGCCAAGGAATGAAAATTCCTTGAGAGAGAATTCACATTTATTAAACTTGGCATAAAGTTTATGTTCTTTGAGTGTTTGCAAGGCTATCTCAAATGTTCTTCATGTTCTTCTTTTATCTTGGAGTATATCAAGATATCATCAATGAAGACGACAATGAACTGGTCCAGATATGGCTGGAGAACACTATTCATAAGCTACATAAATGTCGTTCCAATCTACGTGATGAGCCATTTATAAAATAAGGTACCTGAGAGAAATATAACAACTTGTTATTTCTCATGGAATTAGAAAAAATTTATCTTAAAGTAAATTAACTATCTTATCCCGGGCTCTACTCAATTCTCACATGGGTATGAAATTTCTTCCTTAATTCATAGGTAGAGGTCCTTAAACATTGGACTTATCCTATGACATGATTCTTCTCCCTAAGTCGTGAGACATAGGCTCTGATACCAACTTAACTGTCACACCCCGAGCCTTTATTACAGCGGAAGACTAGCTCTAGGAACGTGAACAGCCGGTATGGTAAGCCTCTTACAAGCAAGAACGATCAGAGCGGAAGACAATCACACACATAAATGCAATTGCACAATATTTACTCAAACTTAACTTATTTCATTAATAATCAAATATCCAATCACTAATTCACTTTCTTCATCATACTAGACTCAAGAAATAAGAAAATTACATAGACTCAATCTAAACATGTAGACTTCCTAAGTCTTCACTCATCCTTCATTCACTCTCGGACCCGCTATTTGAATATTCTGAATCCGATCCTGACTCACTTCCATCTCCTGAAAAGATTGAAATAGGTAATGAGCACACTTGCCCAGTAGGTATCTTCGCATCAACATGAAGGCACTATTAAAGTAATTAACATTTTTTTCTCTAGAGGAATAAGGTAAAATCATGCGAATGCGATAAATCACAAGTAACCAAAGTAACAAGATGATCATGAACAAGTATGAACTAGCAAGAATGTAACAAGAATGGCCTTTCATGAACAAGAATGTACTAGCAAGTTCACAGACTCATCACCCAAATATCTTTTGCTTATAAGCAAGTATCTGGTGAATTTCTATGGAATATCATGTAACAAGCAAGAAAGTCATGTACGTGTATCGTCATGATGCCCGTGGATCTTCACTTATTTATAGAGAAAGTACTCCCAGCGCAATGCGACACCAATAGCATCATACCCCATGATTTACAGTATGTTTCTGACAATCAGCCGAGGGGACTAGCATAGAGCCCTTGAACACAATTAGTACTCGATCGCATCTTCAAGTATAAATCAAGCTATTTCCACGTTTCAAGCAATAAAATATGGCCAAGAATGCAAATAAGTTCTTGATAACAATAATCAACAATGAACGCTTCAACTTAGGACATGAGATATCAATGATGATTTAAGACGATGTCATGCTAATGGAAATAATTCGGCAGTATAACGGTACATTTATTATCATTCATAATTTTAATTAAGTATCTTTAGACAATAAGCCGAGTCCTAGACCATCAATAATCAATCTAGGAACTTAGAATATCAACCCTTTGGTCAGACCTCGGGTTAAAGGATTTAGAACAATGACGGTCTAATACTGTGCCATTACATGAACATAACGGTCGAGTGTTGGGCCGTTAGAAAGATTGAATTCAGAAGAAAATAGATATGGACTCAAGCAATGTGACGGCCATATATTGGACCGTTATATGTTCCTGACGGTCGAATATAGATCCGTTACATCTCCAGAATCTGAAAACATCGATAGTGCTTTCTAACAATTAGGCTTTCATGGTACAACCAACTCAGCGTCCTAGTGGGAATCCCAGGCTCGCAGAGAATTACGGAGGCCTTGAAACAAGATTTCTTAGTCCATTGGAAGGAATATCCAATAGAGAGGTCCTCATATTCAAGAATGTGTTCCTATAGTGCAAAGTGTAAACTAATGGCCATATACCGGAATATAGGCCATGTACTTTAAGAAAATGACTCTATAGATAGGAAAAGAATGTGTAACGATGTGAAACCATGATAAAAACTCCATCATTACATCATTTAAAATCATGTTGTAAATACAAAACTATAGAGTTTAGCTAATGAACTTAACATATGCTTGAAATAACTAGAGATGCTTTTAAACATGCAATTTCTATCATAAGTAAATTTATAACCTCAAGGTCATGAAAATAGTTCCAAATTTAGATAACTAAGCTTATTTACAAGTAGCTTGATTGTTCTACAATTCTGTCTTGAATTGCCTGAACAAAGTACTCTAGTGGTCTAAGATGGGGGCGTCACAGTGCCGTGACGGCTTATCGCGGGGCCGTCAGAGTATTTTAACACACTACTTCTAGGCCGTCAGAGATAACAGAGAAATTTAAATACAATGGAGGGTGTGATGGATTATCGTAAGGCCGTTATATCATGTGACGGTCTTACCTTAATCCGTCAGAGGTTCTGCTGACAATAAATAGAATAAAAAACTATGAAAATCTATCATGCTTGGAAATCAAAATTCTTAAACTATTCCAGTCATGAAAAATGAAGTATAGGCCAGCTACATGCATAGGTTGAAATGAATTATCAGCAAAATATTCTTTGATTAAGGCTAAGGATATGCATGTATGCACAACCCTACTAAAATATGCAATTCATGATCTATAATGCATAGAATCAAGCAAAACCAGAAGGCTTTTATCCCTAACATGATGTTCTTTCCGTTCATGAGATAACCTACCTCTTTACTGGGCTTTAAACTTCTAATTTGAGTCTTCAAGGGTTGCCCTAGTTCTTCTCTTCTTGTGATTTTTCAGCAACTTCGCATCGCTATAATTCCTCGGTCTCTAGCCTTAAGGACGTGAAATTTGGAGTTTAGGAAGATGAAACTAAGAGGAACAAAAAGTTCTAAAGCATCAAACTCTAATTACCTCGTTTAGCTTCTCTAATTTCTTGATCTTCAACACCCTATTGCACAGTTTCCTGGGTTGGCGTGATGAAACTAGCAACTTTGGAAGATCCTAACTCCTTGGATACTCGACCTCCTAACATGAAATTTTGAGAGTTGTTAGCCTAAAGTATTAGGAACAAAAGACTATAAAGAACTTACCCGAGATTCTATCTCCTTACCTTGTTTCTTCACGAGTCAAAAGTAAGGGTCACTCAGTTTAGAACTGGGCTCTATTTATAGAGTTTTGGCTAGGGTTTGAGGATTAGATCGATTTTAGAGTCCTTAGTTTGCCAGAACCTGATCCCTAAGAGTCCTTAGTAATGTTATAAACTCTCCCAAGTTGGTCTCTTACAGATAGGATCCCAAAGATCTAATCTTTTTATTCTTTCTTCCATTCACGGAACTGACAGAGTGTGACGGTCCAAGCTGGGCGCGTCACATGACTGTGGCGGTCGCACGATAGGCCGCTACATCCACTATGCACAGAATTCAATTTTATTCAAACTCTTTTTGTTAATTATCCACATAATTATTTATATAAGGAGTATTTATCCTTATAATTCGTGAATAGGCTAAATAACCTTCTAGAATATGGGTCAAACTTAATAGGCTTGATCTTTGAACCTATTCGGCTTTATTTATTAAGGCTGGATTAATTGTTTAACATAATTGGGCCTTATAATGATTTATTTAACCAAATATTCATTAATTAATTCATTTAGACTCTTAATAATTCTAGAAAATTCCTAATTATATCAGAAATATTTTATAAAAATCTAGGGCACTACAACGGTCATGATCAATAAGCTTCCATTAGTGATCCCGAGTGATAGGCACTGGCCCAGGAGAGGTCTCTCGAGCGATGAGTGCTTGGTCGGGACAGGGAATAAGAGGCTCTGGGGGAGCTTTCCCGATCAAACTGATGCTCGGACTTCCAACCCGAAGGCCGCCTAGGAAGCGCTTGTACCGAGTGAGTTTTTGGGCTTTATATTAAGTGGGCCCGGGTGCCACCACTTCAAGGAGTTGGCCTCGTTCGGTCCAGTTGGACCTCTTTTGGCCTCTCCGTACGGGCGACGAGATTTCCCATCTCCACTTGTCCCCCTCCTACTCCCAAGCCAAAAGTAGGCTCGGATGAGTAGCATTTGGGCTAGACATTTTATGGCACTTGTTGGGTATAGATCTCTCTTTTTGATAGGGGCCACTTGACGCAGCTCACCTTGAAAATATGCCCATTATGATGAATAAGAGAAGGCCCCTCCCAGGGAGATCGGATCGTCGCACCGCCTCCGGTTTAAGCTGTTGAGTTATGGTTTTGATGATTGTTGGCGTTATGGTTTTGATGATAACTAAACTTAATGTGTGATTAAGTGATGATAACTAAACTTATGGTTGATTGCACATGTTCTTTATGATTGTGTACATTCATGTTTAAATATGATTGAGATGGCAAATGGCAACGGTACATGGTCTTGATTCTTGCTTGATTGAATTGGTTTTACAAGAGGCAAGAGGTTTCATAACCTCTTTAATGTAAACAAGCATGGTATTAACCCTGACTATCTTACTTGCAGGATCAAACTCATGGCAGTCACCTGGTGAACCAAACGTGTGGATAAGCACCCTGCTCCTCTACAATCTAAAACAGGTGGTATATATCATGTACTGTCAAGAACCATTGGTAAGGCTCTTATCCTGTTATACACTCCTTGTTATTGAGTGTTCCATGAAGTTATTTCATGAATAATTTACTTGGGATGATTGAGTTTTATCTCTTGATTCTTAGCCCAGAACTTGATCCTTACCTCAGAACATGTGTGTTTCAAAGTGTTCATATGCACATAGTTCATGAGGTTTCAAACCCTTGCAAAACTCGCCATCATGCGCCCTCGCACGCAGATCGACCTGCGCAGTCAGGTCACGCTCAATTTGTTATCTTCAAGAGTGAGCATTGAACTTGTTTAAGACAATCTCATGTAATGACAAGTGCTCTTTTGCTTTGAACTTTCAAAGTGCATAAGCTAAGTTAAACCAAACTAAAAATGCATGAAATTGATATGGACATGAAGATCTTGACTTATAGATGTGTTTCCTTGGGCTAACACTTCATTTTTGCAGGTATGAGTCATTTCGGTCGACCAACACACCATGGCCAGTCGACCAGAATTAACAGAACCGAAAAGATGGAATTTTTGTAGGTTTCGGTCGACCGCCACCATAGGGTCGGTCGGCCGGTTTTGCCAGAGCCAAAAATTGTTTCGACTGTAAAATTCTGGTCAACCGACCCAATGCTTCCGGTCGACCGACAACCCTGAGGCCCCTATTGTTGACTTTCGATTTCAAGCTCGTGGAGAGGAATCTTCACCCATTTGTTTAATCCCAATGACCCTAATTAAGCCATGATTTGTGGATCTGGTCTGGGGCTTATCCATGGACCATTCAAAGGTTATAAAACATCTTATTGGAGTCATAACCCGAACTATCCAAGAGGGCTTCAAAGGGAGATCAAGAGGGTGCTGTCCAAGGAGGAAGAAGAAGGGTACTGTAGCCGTGAACAGTACTCCGTGCAGCAAGTGTTCTTCATACATTCTCAATGCATTGAAGACATATCTAAAGCCAACCTCCTCCAAGGAAGGTAAGAGCCAAGCAAGCAATCAAGGATTCCAAGAAGAGTGCCTAAGGGGGAAAGAAGAGAAGCCAAGCAAGTAAGAAAGGAGAAAAGCTAAGCAAGCACAGATTGAAGAACCGATCAAGTGAAGATACGTTCAAGATCCGCAACATGAATTCAAGGGGAACCCAAAATAGGAGTTTTCTAGACTAAGCCTCATCGTCTTTATGTTTTGGGTGTTGTAATTGTGTTCATCATAAACTGCAAGAACTTGTGTGTGCGTGGATCATTGTTGGATCCATGGTCGTGTGTGTGTGTGTCGTATTTGATTCATGTGTCTGCGTAGATCTTCCTAGATCTACGTTTGTGTGTGTGTGGGTCTATTTAGATCCGTTCTATCTCGTGTGTGTGGATTGCTGCACTTGTGGCAGCGGGTGTTTGTGTTGGTGATCCGGTTGTCGAATGGTGTTGGAGACTTCATCTCCGTGTGTGTGTGTGTATTGCGGCGCGTCCCCGTGTGTGTGCGGCGTCGTCCTGCGTGTGTGGTTGGAGCATCGTCTCCGTTTGGGGATTTATCCTCGAGTGAAGCGTCACCGGGTTTGGTGAGGGGTGGATGTAGGATTACCGACGTTGCATCTGAACCACCTTAAAAACCGCTGTGTACTATGGTTTGAATTGTGTGGTTTGGTCCTTTTCTTCTACCTCCATTCTATGTGAGTGTCAGTGTGCTTTGTTGTTCAGGTTTTATTCTTGTTCATCTTGCATAATCTATCTCATCATTAATTAGATTTTCTTAAATCCAACTTGTGATTGAATAGATTTGTATCTCTTAAGTAGTGTTTTATCACATTCTTCAAAAAGACCACAAGTTTTCTTAAAATTTATAAACACCCAATTTACCCCCCCTCTCATTGATCGCAGGACTACATAAGCATTACGCGTTTTGCATCCTTTTACCTCCGGGGTTTAGGGTTTTGCCTCTCTTTATATGTGTAGGGGCTTCTGCATTGTTGAGAGCAGCTCGGAAGAGTGGAGAATCGTTGCAGCCATCGGAGCTAAGAGAGCATTCCTGAAGCGGCGATTCGTCAGCTTCCTTCTCCTCCGGAGTCCTCTGATTCAGAGCTTTCCCATTCTTCTCCCAGTTCTTCTGTCTGTTCCATGGTGGACCAAAATCTAGGGGCCGAGAGCCGAGAGGGAGAACGGGCCTCGAGGACTTTTTTGGTGCCATCAGAACCTCTTCGCATGGAGCTGGGTGAGGCGGACGTGAAGCGGCTGGAGAATCGATATGGGCTGCCATGGCAATTTAAGTTCCACGCACTTGAACCTCATGAATCCAGTCTGGTCGCTCGTTCTGGTCTCTTCTATTCTTTCCACCTTGCCTGGAAGTGCGGCTTTCGGCTGCCCCTCCATCCCTTTCTTGCCGAGTTGCTTCAGTTCTACCGACTGGCTCCTGTCCAGTTGGTCTCCAACTCTTACACCATCATCTTCTTCTTCATTTTCCTTTGTGGCCAGAGAGGGGTGCGCACCTCGCTAGATCTCTTCCACTATTTTTTTGAGTTGAAGGATAATCCTTTTGCTAGGAAGGGCTTCTTCTTCATTCAGGCGAGGCGGGGGAGGAGCTGTGTGTCCCTTTCTGTGAAGGATTCCTCTCACAAGGGGTGGAAGACCCAATATTTGTGGGTGGGTCCATCGGCGGTCGACATGGTCTGGAATTTCTCGATGGCGCCCAACTTTCACCCGAACATCCCTCTGAAGCAAATAGAGGTCTCTCCGGAAGTGGAGAGGGATGCTGCTATCCTTCAGCGGGACCACCTGGGGACTGCAGGCGATCCTGCTGAGTTGGTGACTCCTTCTAACATCGAGGAGTATCTTTCTCGACTGCTGTTGCCGACGGGTAAGGTTCTTAGGAACTTGTCCTCTTTCAAGCGAGTGCTTTCCTCTTCTCAATTTGTTCCTCTTCGCGCAGATCTACGACGAGCGGCTAAGGAGGGGGATGAGGAGGAGGAGGCACCATCGGTCGAGCTGGGGATCATCAATGTGGATGATACGCTAGTTCTGAATGATCTTCCAGCCTCGGAGGGCTCATCCCGCGCCTGGGAAAAGGGCAAGGGGGTCGCCCGGGATGATGTTTTGGAACGTCGGGGGATCAAGCGGAAGGATCCCGTGGCGAAGTTGTTGCGGTCTTCGATGCAGGCTCAGTCTGCTGAGAAGAAACGGGTGAGGAAGGCGGAGACTGTCCGCCCGGTTGATGAGGTTCCCCTGTTGCCTCCTCCTTCTGCGGTGCAAGAGGGGGCAAATGACGAAGGGATCGCGATTGATGCCAGGGCGCCGAGCGAAGCAGAGGGGCTACCAGATGATGGAGCCCGGCCCAAGCCGGTCGAGGCTGGAGGGTCACAGGGTGTAGCGACTCGATCGCAGCCGACCGAGGCAGGGGAGGTGCACGTCGGGGCCACTCATCTCGAGTCAACCAGTGGGGCCCCCGAGGCAGGATTGCTCGGGGAGAGTGCCCCAGTCCCGATCGCTCCGGAGAGGGCTCCCTTTCCCTTGACCAGTGCCTTCAGCGTCTGGGCCTCCCTATATCAGAGGTGCCACTCTGTAGCTTCAGGGGTCGTACGAGTGAAACTTTAGAGGAGTCCCCCCTTCACGCTTTTCGAGCAACTTATGGAAGGTAGCCTGATCTTGGCCCAGCTCGAGGCTGAGGCAGTAGGCGCGTATGCTCAGGTGGAGTCAGAGCGGGACGCTCTCTCATGGGGCTGTGGTGCGCTCGATCGGAAGGTCGAGCGTCTGACCCTTGATCTTGGTGACCTCCATCGGGAGGTGTCCCCGCTTCGGGCTCAGGTGCAGTTGAGCCAAGCGGAGGCTCGGTCGTTGGCGAGCAGCTGGCCCAGGCTCATCACATGGTCGACCAGAAGAATGAACTCTTGGAGGCAGAGCGTATGATTCAGATCGAGCGTGGCGAGCAGTGGAAGGCTGAGCGGGAGACGCTCGAGGGCCGAGTCCGGGGAACCAAGGATGCACTTACCGAGGCTGAGAGAAGGCTGTCCGAGTCGGAGCGGAGGATAGCCGAGCTCGAGGGGCAGGTGGAGTCGGCCGAGGCGGAGGTGCTCGAGTGACATAAGTACTCAGAAGCCTACCACACGGCTCTTCTCCAGGTTGCCTTCCCTTATTATGAGTTGGGATATCATCGGGGCCTTTGGAAGGGCTTCTCTCAGGGCTACGATCGGGCCGTCATAGAGGCAGAGGCCTAGGCATCTAAGCTCATTTTTCCTTCCAGGCAACTCTATCACTCGGACTGGGGTTCGACCGACTCTTCCCATAATACTTTGAGCGAAGAGGAGGGTTGGGAATCTTCATCCGAGCGATTGCCAACTCCAGCATCTTCGGGAGAGCACAAGATCGAGATAGTTCCCACACAGGTGGGGTCAGTGCCCGTGTTGGTCGTCGTCGAGAATACTGGGGGCAGTGTTGGGTTCGGTGCAGTGGATTCAGAGGGGGGTGAATGAATCTCCCCAAAAAAATTTCGCCCAATTAAAAATCTAGTTCGCTAACTAGACAAAACTAGATAACCTGAAGAACTAATTAAATCTCTCCTTCTTCAGAAGGACAATGAGCAATTGTGGAATAACAATATAAAAGGACACTCAATACCACAGTCAAACACACGGTGTGAAATCAAGCCATATCGCCCCTATGCATTCATCTAGCGTCAAACACACAATGATATCAAACCACACCGTACACAAGAGATTTTAGGTGGTTCGATCCTCCAGACCTACATCCACCCCACACTCAACCCGAGTGTGGATTACTGCTGGCTTGCTGTCTAGAGGAGTCCACCTCTGCAACGTTGAGCATTACAGCTTGGCTCCTGGGCAATACAGCTTAGCCGTCCGAGGTATCCACCTCGCCACTGTGCATCACAACTTGCACTACTGACTCACAGCTTGAAGAAAGGTAAAATGGAAAACAAGAAATGCAGCACTGAAAGGTTGAAAATGAAGCACAAAACATATAGCTCTAAAAGGAGCAGGTCTGGCTTGGATTTGATCCAAATGCCAGAGGACAGATTTCTTCTCCACGAACTCCTTCTCTCTCTCTCTCTCTTCTTTCTCTTCTGCTTCTTCTCTTACACTCTGCTCTTCTTTCTCTTTTTGCTTCTTCTCTTACACTCTGCTCTTCTTTCTCTTTTTCTCTCGTTCTGCTTCACACTCGATCGTGCAGGCCCTCACTGCTTCTGCTCTTCTGCTTCAGCTCTCACAGTTTCGATCAGTCTTCTTCAGATGGAGAAGTCTTCTTTATATAGCAGTTCCAGCAGGAGCAGCACTGGGCGCGTGTCTTCCACAGTTCCCACCCAAATGTTTTGGCCACGTGTCATCATCTTGTCAGTCCTTCCAGCCTCGGATCACGTGCCTTCATTAAGCTCCTCAAGTAACAGTCCTGTTAGAACAGACGAGGATGCACTGAGTTAATTCAGAAAGTAATGTACAGACTTTGTTTTGAACGATGCATAATGCATAGTGTATGGACTTAATAGCACATGCTGCAGTATGCATATGGTGAAGTATGTACATTGATGATGAATGCTCAGGCATGCCAAATGAATGTGTAGACTCTACGTGTAATGTATAAACAATGTGCAGACTTAGAATGCATGCATGCGGCATCGATGTACAGATTTGTGGTGTGTAATGCAGTATACATATTCAAAGTATGTACATTGAATATGAGTGCCCTGACATGCCAATCCAATGTGTAGACTCAGCATGCAGTAATGTGTAGACTTGCTAGCAAGCAATGTACTGACTATGCCATGAATGTATAGACTTATATGTTGTGCAACAGACAATGTATAGACTTTGCGTTCTAAACGTAGGTAAATATAAGGGATGTATAGACTTGCTAAGTTCAGCTGCATGAAGCAAGGCAATGTATGGACTTGCCAATGTACAGACTTGCCGATGTACGCTAATGCACAAAGGCTTGGTCCGATGTACAGACTTAGTGCATGAAGCAAGCCAATGTATGGACTTCGAACGTGTGTAATGCACATGAAGCAAGGCAAACGGATGTATAGACTTAGCATGAGACGCTAAGTGAGACAGTGCAATGTATAGACTTAGCATGATGCACACACATAGACTGTACTGACTTCTATGAATGTAAAGACTTTGTGCAAACTGACTTCGATGAATGTATAGACTTGCTGAGACGCAACATGAGACGATGCACACAAATAGACTGTAATGTATAGACTTAACCAAGACGTCGTGAGCAACTAGACGATGTACAGACTTGAGCTAAGCAAGGGCTGTATAGACTTTAAGTGGGTGAAGCACATGATGTATAGACTCTGTATGAATGTGGCGTACAAATAGACACTGTGCAGACTTTGTGTTGTAAACACAGGCTGTACAGACTTGAGACATGTATGGACATAACTACTCGCACCAGTAATGGAATGTATAGACTTGATATGCATGAAGCACACGATGCAGCTAGACCCTGTACAGACTTTATGTTAATATTGCCTTACATCTGTATGCAACAGAATGTATAGACTTTATATGTATGAATGCACCATGTATGCAACAATGTATAGACTTGATGCACAAACATATTTCTGCGATGTGTAGACTTAGTAAATGCAACGATGTATAGACTATATGGCGTGCAACTGATGAATGCACCGATGCAGTGTATACATATAGCAGTGAACAAATGCAATGTCTACTAAACACAATGACTGGCTCACTGTGATACTCTCATTGTGTTCCTATCATCAAAACAGAATATCTCACTGTGTTGCTATCATCAAAACAGAATAGCATATACTTGTGCCTAAGGGGCACAACATTCTCCCCCTTTTTGATGATGGCAACAAAGTGACAGTGAGTCACCAACCAAGTTTTCTCCCCCTTTGACATAATCAAAAAGAAAGAAGAACATGAGTGTAAAATGCAATATACATTGCAGATTTCCCTTAGAACAACGTATTCTCCCCCGGAAAGTATAACTCCCCCTAAATTAATTCTCCCCCTTTGAGAAGGAATATGGACGGATGAAATAAATAATCAAAAGGTAGAGAAGATAGGAGGGAAGGAACATGAATAAGGAAGGGGTCACTACACAACAGCTGAAGCATTGGTTCAGAAGGTGAGCATGATTATAAACAACTGTTAAAGCATAAGAATCAGCAATATACAGTCTTGAAAACAGTGATAAAGATAGAGTAAAGCAGCTGACCACTGAAAAAGAGTTATAGACTCCATTTATAGCAATGAATCTAGGGCACATGGTTTTAATAGATAAGTCAGAAACAATACCCTTTGTGATTAAACATGGAAGTTCAAGAAAGGCAACTTGAATATGTATTGAGAAAAAACAATTTTCACTCAATGACTTTTGATTTCAAAGGGTTACAGCTATTTAGCTGCATCGTGTGCTTCATGCATATCAAGTCTATACATTCCATTGCTGGTGCGAGTAGTTATGTCCATACATGTCTCAAGTCTGTATAACCTGTGTTTACAACACAAAGTCTGCACAGCGTCTATTTGTACGCCACATTCATACAGAGTCTATACATCGTGTGCTTCACGCACTTAAAGTCTGTACAGCCCTTGCTTAGCTCAAGTCTGTACATTGTCCAGTTGCTCACGACGTCTTGGTTAAGTCTATACATTGAAGTCTGTTTGTGTGCATCGTCTCATGTTGCGTCTCAGCAAGTCTATACATTCATCGAAGTCAGTCTGCACAAAGTCTTTACATTCATAGAAGTTAGTACAGTCTATGTGTATGCATCATGCTAAGTCTATACATTGCACTGTCTCACTTAGCGTCTCATGCTAAGTCTATACATCCGTTTGTCTTGCTTCATGTGCAAAGTCTATACATCGTTGCATTACACACGTTCGAAGTCCATACATTGCCTTGCTTCATGCACTAAGTCTGTACATCGGACCAAGCCTTTGTGCATTAGCGTACATCGGCAAGTCTATACATTGCCTTGCTTCATGCAGCTGAACTGAGCAAGTCTATACATCCCTTATCTTTACCTACGTTCAGAACGGAAAGTCTATACATTGTCTGTTGCACAACACATAAGTCTATACATTCATGGCATAGTCAGCACATTGCTTGCTAGCAAGTCTGCACATTGCTGCATGCTGAGTCTACACATTCGATTGGCATGTCAGGGCACTCATATTCAATGTACATACTTTGAATATGTATGCTGCATTACACACCACAAGTCTATACATCGATGCCGCATGCATGCATTCTAAGTCTGCACATTGTTTATACATTGCACGCAGAGTCTACACATTCGTTTGGCATGCCTGAGCATTCATCGTCAATGTACATACTTCACCATATGCATACTGCAGCATGTGATATTAAGTCCATACACTATGCATTGTGCATCGTTTAAAACAAAGTCTATACATTACTTTCTGAATTAACTCAGTGCATCCTCGTCTGTTCTAACAGGGCTGTTACTCGAGGAGCTTAATGAAGGCACGTGATCTGAGGCTGGAAGGACTGACAGGATGATGACACGTGGCCAAAACATTTGGGCGGGAATTGTGGAAGACACGCGCCCAGTGCTGCTCCTGTTGGAACTACTATATAAAGGAAGACTTCTCCATCTAAAGAAGACTGATCGAACATACAGAAGACTTGAAGGAAAAGCAGAAGAGCAGAGAGCCCGTTCGATCCATAAGAAGAGAAAAGAAAGACAGTTGAGAGAGAGAGTTGAGAGAGATTTGTTCCTCAGATCTTTGGTTCAAAACCAGATCTGAGTTTGCTCACTTGTTTGAGCTTCATTCCCTGCAGGAATACATTTTTTTTCGTTTGTTTCTATTTTGTTTTTCGAAATCATGTCTTCAAGCTGTGTGTCAGCTGTTTGCAGTGGAGGATTCCACTGGACGGGTAAGCTGTAATCCCCAGCGGTTGCAGTGGAGGATTCCACTGGACAGGCAAGCTGTAATCCCCAGCATTGCAAAGAACGTGGCTCTCTGGACAGCAAGCTGTGTTGCTCAGCGGGCGAGGTGGATACCTCAGACAGCAAGCTATGAGGCTCAGTGGTTGTAGGCTAAGCTGTAAGGCCCAGCAGACGCAAGCTGTGTTGCGCAGCAGTAAGCCACACTTGGTTGAGTGTGGGGTGGACGTAGGTCTGGAGGACCGAACCACCTAAAAACTCCTGTCTACTGTGTGTTTGCTTTATAGTTTGCATTGCCTCTTTATCTTGTTCTTTGTGCAGTAGATGATTGTTTAGGATGGCTCTTCATCTATTCTGGTTGGTCTTTACTTTGTGCGCTCTATCTATTTAGCAGAAGTTCTCATTCCGCACCTGAATCTGCTGTAGTTTTTTTTTTGGGTGACTGATCTATTCACCCCCCTTTAGATCACCTTTAGCGTCCCAACAGGCAGATCGTCTGGTGCTGAGGAAGCCTCGCCTGCCGAGCCTGAAGATGGGCCTGAGGCCTGATGTAATAGCTCTTTCTTTCTTTTTTTCTTTCCTTTCCCTTATGTAGCATGGTAAGGCTTTTTTGGAAAATATAATAGCGGCAGTATTAAATGCTGAATTGACTGTTTCTTACCACTTCTGGTGTGATTTGACTATCAGATTTGTAGTCATTGGAGAAGGCACCAAGTTTCTTCGCAGATATCGCGCGTGTCGATCTGTCAAATAACTGACATGGCGCTAGCACCATTTGATTTTTCCATACCGCCCTTAATGACTTGCCGCTTCACGCATCCCGCTGGCGGGATGTTTGGTAAATGAGGTAACCATCTCAGGGAAAGCCCCTTTTAGCGTGTTTTGTAAGGGGAGAGTCATTTAAGGCTATCAGCTCCCCCTTCGGCCTATAAAAGGTCTGAGGGGCGTCTCCTTTTCCTTTCCTCGCTTAAGGCCATCCCTAGCAGTTTCTCCTTCTTTCCCTTCCGCGAGGCGTTGTGATGTCGGTCTTGGCGGGCATGGAAGGCGCTTCAGAAGATGATGATGCAGATGGCGGCAGGAGGGAAGCTCCTGTTATTTCAGTTTGGAAGAGGGTTCGTCAGTCGGGGGTCACTCTGGAAGAGGGTTCGTCATCCGGAGCATGTAGCCCTCCTGTCCCTGACCTGCCGACGTTATCCCGAGGGGGAGGGGGGAATGAAGCTCGTAAAGCTTCATTCTTTCACTACCCGGCCCCTTTTTCCACCGTCGACCCCAATGCTAAGAAGGGGAGCTCTCTCAAGCTTCCTCTCCATTTTGCTCGAGTCGACCTCTTATCTTTTTTCTTTTTTGTTGTTTCCCCTTTTTTCCTTTTGGCATCTTTCCTCCGAGCTTTCTCAAACCAACGAGGCCGGCGATCCTTCGTCCGAGCCAGTTTCTGCATGAGGCAGAGTCAGTGGCTAGACGTAGGAGCACCTACCGGGTCGGCCGAGCGTTCTGCTCACGTTGTAGTGCCAGAGGGTGTAACTTTTATACATGCATATTGTATTGGCTACGGCCTACTTGATGTACATCAACGTTTAATAAGGAGAGAAGATTATCATTTATTCTATTTTGCTTACGTGTGTATGCTTGCCAAATGATCAAAAGTAGAACTTGCGAAGATTTGTCGCGTTCCATGTCCAAGGGACGGGTGTCCCTTCCATGGTGGACAATCGGTATGCTCCTTTCCCGAGCGTCTCGACCACTCGGTAGGCGCCTTCCCAGGTAGGGACCAACTTCCCCGCCGCCTCTAGTGGTCGAGATGCTTCGGCTTTTCTTAGAACGAAGTCTCCCGGTTGGAAGTGTCTGTCTCAGACTCTGGAGTTGTAGTATCGAGTGATGCGCCGTTGGTGTTCCATTGCTCGGATCTTTGTAATCTCTCGGATCTCATACTCTAAGTCGTGGTTCTCTCGCAATTTCTACTCGTTTACCTTGGGCTCGAAGTGGACGACTAGGAGAGAGGGGTTGCCGACCTCCAACAGAATTACGGCTTCCGTGCCATACACCAGCTGAAAAGGTGTTTCACCGGTGGCTGTTCTCAGAGTAGTTCGGTGCGACCATAGTATGCTCGGTAATTCTTCGAGCCAGCTACCCTTGGCCTTGTCGAGCCTGGTTTTGATGCCTTTTAAGATAGTCTTATTGGCATTTTCAACCAATCGTTAGCTTGAGGGTGGGCTACCGAAGTGAAGTGGTTGCGAATATTTAGGTCGGCACATATGTCTCTGAAGTAATGAGAATCAAACTGTTGACCGTTATCGCTCACGATCACTCGGGGGACACCGTAGCGACAGATGATCGACTTCCAAACAAAACTCCATACGACTGACTCGGTGATCCTGGTGGTGGCTTCGGCCTCGATCCACTTGGTGAAATAGTCGATGGCGACAGTGACGAACTTCTTCTGAGCTTGGGCTGTGGGGAATGGCCCCAGGATGTCGATCCCTGTTTGCAACGGGATCTTATCCGTGTAAAAAGGGTATTTATTCTAGTTTATTTACGTGTCGATCAACCAATTAATTAATCGGTAATTAAATGACTGATTGACTACGCAGGCGTGCCAGTCACGTAAGTGACAAGTTTATTATGCGCTCATTCTGACCCGTGTCGGGCGAGAGTGAGATTCGGTCGGGATCAGCAGTCTGCCATACCATAAAGGCTATGGCGTTAATTACATCCCCCGTGAGGAGGAAAACCTTTGATTAATTACCAAGATAGCGGGCCGTCGAGGCCGAAATAAGATGCAAAGGATGCATATGATGCAAGCATGCCAGATGTCTTAGTCTACCATGCAAGGTTTATTAGATCAGACCCTCAGTACGTGGCGGGGAACTTAGGTCCGGAGACCACCATCACGCATAGCAGAAGCTTCCCGTCGGGCGTAACCCGACCTTCCACTAATGCCATTTGATATACCGGGGGGTCCATGCACTCAATCATATATTGATGCGGCATGGATGCTTAGACTAAAACATGATAATGAAGCTACGGAGTTAGCCGATTCAGGTTTAGACAAACCAATTCACTCAATTTATTGATTACAGGGTTTATTTGATTCTATTATTAGCATTGGAAATCTCCCCGGAGGCGAGGAGAGGATTGAAACGGCACGACAACACGATTCAAAATGAAACCAATGCGGTACACGTAGGTATAGAGCTTAAAATGGCGCGGGAACCGTATGAATAGGTTAAAATGGCGCCGCGGAGCGTAGGTGTAGGGGGAGGCCGTGAAATGGCGTGCCCCTTTGAGGGCGCGCCGTAATAGGGCGCGCCGTTTTAAGGCGTGCCGTATTATGGCGGGTCGATTGACGGTGGCATCGGTTTAGCCTTGTTTGACGGAAATCGAGGTTTTTATTGGTTTATTTTTGGACTTGTTAAAACGTTTTGGAAGATTTTGGAAGTTTATTGAGTCAGTCATTCATCGGATCGGTCTTGGGCCGTCTGGAAGTCAAGTCATAGGCTCGCACGAGGTTCGTACTCGAGCGCGGCGATCGTTTCGAGTCAAGCCGACTAGTTAATTAAATGGTTTATTTGACTCGTTCGAGCCGAAATTTCGGATGCATCTCCCCATCCCAGAGGATTTTCGGGAAGAAGCGGGGAGTGCTCACTTGGCGGAGCAACCCCTAAAAAGCCGGCTGGCACAACGGCGGCTAGTAAACCCGAACGGATAGGAGAACCCCGAGGGCTAGCCTACTAGGGGCACCAAGTCCGTGGGTGGAGAGTAGACGGATAGCATGACTCATAACGGGAGCGAAGACCCCGAGGGCTATCCTGCGAGGGGCACGTGACCCGAGTCGATACCACGTCCAAATCGAGATGACCGATAGAGACGAAAAATGCCAAGGGCCGGCCTACGAGGGGCACCCATCTCACGGCCACCACGAAGCCCATTACGGACCGTGGATTTCGGTCTGTTGGGATCAATCCCTATTGTTGTTCACTCACGGCCCATGAGAGGTTCGTTACTAATGAACGACCCCTCCTTGGACAGAGTGATATCGGAGTAGAATCATGGGGGATGTTCCCCTCTCCCCGGTCACCTAATCTCCTCGAAGAGATGGTAATACGGTGCGGTTACAAAACACATTAAGTCAGCAAGCTGATTGTGATAGCTATAGGTATACATATGTGCGTATATATTAACGGGTTGACAGAATGACTATCACATTGATGCTTAGAAGACAATGAGGCAGAGTATAGGGACGGCCTCATCTTCTCTTGTTCATGGTTAAGAACAGAGGGGGATAGGAGGACAAACCCAGAATTAGTCAGAGAGACGCATTTATGTGTATGTTTCTGGCGACGAAACCTTCGACACTCGAGAGGAAGAGAACCCCAGGGAGAGGGGGATTAATGTAGCCCGTAGCGTAGCAGGGCATACCTGCATCAGAGAAGATGAACAGTAGAAACCATTCGCACAGTGAAATGCACAAATAGAAAAGATAGGTTAATGAAGGGAGATGAAAATGGTGCCGTGCTCGAACGCATTTCATTTATCATCTTAGGCACAGTAAATGGGGGGATGTACATATGTTGACATCTCATCACGGCGTCGGCACTGTTGTATGGCGTCGTCCCACTGGCCGAAAGAAGCAATCGCGGGGATGAAGGAAATGGGATGCAGAGGAAGAAGACAGCGTTGAACCCCTTTAACCATTGATATATATATTCATTCATTCCACGGAATAAAGACATACAAAGTTTATTCCGGCGTCTGCGTTGTCGCGCGATCACCATTAAAACAAATAGGAAGCTGACACAGATGCAATCGATAGAGGTAATGAGAGAGAGGGGAGGTTAGGCTCATATCATCACCCCTCCCCCCCTTCTCATTTACATTACAACGGGAGAAAGAGAAATAGGTAAAGGGGAGACCGACGTAGAACACCACGTCGACCCACCTAACAGACAGAGGGAGCTAAGACTCTTCTCCTTCTCCGGTGCCGGAGGATCGAGCGGAACAGAGGATGGCAGTGGCGGCAGGAGTACTCTCAGAGGGAAGAACTTCCCTCCCAAGAAACCCTCACTCAGACAAGTGTGATTGGTGGAGTCTCTTCGGATCGATCTCTCTCTCTGTGCTCTTCTTGTTAATTCTCCCTCTCTTTTTTTTCTCTTCTAATTCTCCCCCCTTTAGTTGGTCGAACAAGCGGTGTTTTTATAACACCAAGTTGATCTGGCGCCATGGAGGGCACGTCGGATTCAGTGGTACCGGGGACAAGTGTCCCCAAAGCATTTTGGCGCGCCGCATTCAGTGGCGCCGTGTTACGGGGAGCCGGTGACCTTTTGTGCGTCAGTTTAGCTTGTTTGCTCGACACAGGCTAGCCGATGGGTCCGGGGATGGTTCCGGAATCCCCCGTTTACTCTTCCTATCGCACGGTCCTTGGAAAACCTTGACGGGGCGTTGACGAAGCTCTTGGCACGATGAATGGCCTTAATCGGAACTTCGTGTGTGTTCGGCTCGAGCATGCGGGTTTTTAGCTCACATGGTCTTCGGCACCATAATTTGTGATGCCAGGCTAGCTTCACTTGTATTTGTAGCATTTTGGTTGCTTCTTCGGGGATGGTCCCGAATACTCTTCCAAGCTCTCGAGTCTTGCTTTAGCGGCTGTTCGTTGGAGCCGAGCACTTTTCTTTTCTTCTTTTCTTTGGTCTCATCTTTTGTTCGGCTTCCGCCATTCTTTTTTTTCTTTTCTTTCTTTTCTCCTCTGTCGGCACAGGAGCACCCGATCAGAACTTACGACCTGCAGAAGCAGAAGTCAGAAAGTATTAGGAATATTTTTAGTGTCAACAAATGCCCCCCACTCGCGGGTGTCGTGACAGTGGGACGAGGGAGCGGGGCCTGCGGGTGTAGCCCATAGCCCGTTTGAAAATATTGCATGTGTATTTTTATTATTATTTATTCTTTTTATTTATTCCATTTTCATTCATTCATCATTTTTTTTATTTCATCATTCACTTTTATTGTCTTTTTTTATAGCTATAGCCTCATCCACGCATGTAGGCATTCAACGACCACAAGCATAGAATAACTATATGTAGCATAGTTCCCCTATATCAGGGATAGGATATGGACAACGCCCACGATTCACGGACAGAGTGCGATTAACAAAGCACAACTAAGGGAGATGTGCATACGTAAAGGGGACGCCACGTAGAACATAAGCATAGCATAGACCACAATCTACACCCAGGACTATTCCTCCATAGTGTGAAAGTGTAATTATATGGGTAGTGAACCCTAGACATAGGGACGTGCAGACGTTCTGAGTAACACTAGAGGATTACTTTATCGCCTACACATACATTTGGGGCTCTCGACTTTTGGCAGCTTCGCACAACCCCCTTTTATTCTTAATTTTGAACTTTACCGTTCGACGCGAGTTTCCTCATCCCGGCTACTAGGATTTGTTCTTTATTATGATACTATTGTGGATTTCACCGTTTGACGCGAGTCTCCTCATTTGTTTCAGTGGGGATTCCCGGCTACTAGGATCCATCCTATATTAGGGTTTTACGATGGATTTCACCATTTGACGCGAGTCTCCTCATTTATTTCAGTGGGGATTCCCAGTTACTAGGATTCATCCTTATTTTAATTATGGAGTTTGCTACACCATTTTCATGCGAGTCTCCTCATTTGTTTCAGTGGAGATTCCTGACTACTTGGATTCACATTCCACTTACCATTATCATTTTTATTTTTTTATCTTTTTTAAGGGGGGCATGCAACTTTTTCCTCACGATCACCCTTTACGCGAGTGTAGAGATTCAAGCGTCCATGAAGTGTTAAGGAGAATTTATGACGTCCCTATAGCTAAGGACCATTGCTCATATTGTGCGCAAGGTGTGGGAGTTTCACCTAGGGTGTATCCTGTGAGTTGTGCTAGCAACATAGTTACGACTCTTGCCCTGGCCGTATGCACTCACCGAGAATTGGCTTTTCATTCCTTAGTGTGTGTTGTGATGCACGCATATCCTGGATCAATGCAGCGTTATTTACGAAGGGAGTACGCGGCCTTAGAAATTTGAATGAAGTGTGTTAATACTATATTTCAGGCAAACATGCACGTGAGGCAAACAAGCACACAGATCACGTCATGATCATCATTTCTTCTTCTTCTTCTTTTCTTTCCTTTTTCTTTTTATTTCTTTGCTCTCTCTTTTTTTCTTTCTTTACTCTCTTTTTTTTGTTTCTTTCACTCTTTTTTTATCACTTTTTTTGTTTTCTCTTTTCTAAAGGGCTTAATGGGCATGCCCGCAGGTTGGTGATTCTGGCGTCGGGAGACCAAAGCCATGGCGGTGGAGAGAAGGTATCATATGTGGTGGTAAATCCCTGGAGGGATCACGGGTTGGTATGAAACCAAAAGAGGTCGTTTCGTTCATTAGTTCGGACAACAGTTCCGAGCCAAGGGTAAGAGGCTTTTAAGCTTAGACAAAAGGCCCTGACGCCAAATGACTTGGCTTAGGCGTAAGGCCATGACGCCAAGAAAGAGCATTCGCCGACTTAGGCAAGGAGTCTTGACGCCGGAGCACTTGGCCTAGATGGAAGGTCATGATGCCAAGGGAGAAATATTTACTGGCTTAAGCATAGAGCCATGACGCCATACAAGGATATTTAATGGCTTAGACATAAAGTCATGATGCCATATAACTTGGCTTAGGCGGAAGGCCATGACGCCAAGGCAGAATGTTTAACGGCTTAGACATAGAGTCATGACGCCGTACGACTTGGCTTAGGCGAAAGGCCATGATGCCAAGGCAGAATATTTACCGACTTAGGCGTAGAGCCATGACGCCAGACAAGGATATTTAACGGCTTAGACATGAAGTCATGACGCCGTACAACTTGGCTTAGGCGGAAGGCCATGACGTCAAGGTAGAATATTTACCGGCTTAGGCGGAAAGCCATGATGTCGGACAAGGATATTTAACGGCTTAGACATAAAGTCATGATGCCGTACAACCTGGCTTAGGCGGAAGGTCATGACGCCAAGGCAAAATGTTTACCGGCTTAGGCGGAAAGCCATGATGTAGGACAAGGATATTTAACGGCTTAGACATAAAGTCATGATGCCATATAACTTGGCTTAGGCGGAAGGCCATGACGCCAAGGCAGAATGTTTAACGGCTTAGACATAGAGTCATGACACCGTACGACTTGGCTTAGGCAGAAGGCCATGACGCCAAGGCAGAATATTTACCGGCTTAGGCGAAAGCCATGACGCCGGACAAGGATATTTAACGGCTTAGACATGAAGCCATGACGCCGTACAACTTGGCTTAGGCGGAAGGCCATGATGCCAAGACAGAATATTTACCGGCTTAGGCGAAAAGCCATGATGCCGGACAAGGATATTTAACAGCTTAGACATAAAGTCATGATGTCATATAACTTGGCTTACACGGAAGGCCATGACGCCAAGGCAGAATATTTACCGGCTTAGGCGTAGAGCCATGACGCCAGATAAGGATATTTAACGGCTTAGACATGAAGTCATGACGCCGTACAACTTGGCTTAGGCGGAAGGCCATGACGCCAAGGCAGAATATTTATCGGCTTAGGCGGAAAGCCATGACGCCAGACAAGGATGGCTTTTGTTGGTTAACGTGCCAGCCTAGGCAAAAGGTCATGATGCTGACGAATGATCTGTACATCGGCCTAGACGGCAGGTCATGATGTCGATGATAGAAGGGGTCTTTTTGTTGACTGACTAGACGAAAGGTCCGAGCCAGAGGTAGAATATGAACGTTAACCTGACGGGATGTCAAAGTCAACAAACCTTGCCTAGGCGATATGTCTAGGAAAGGGTAGAAATAAAGCATTGTTGTCGTCTCGACGTCATGTCGAACACGACCAACCTGGAAGAGACGAAGGGTCTGGGCCAGGGCAGAATATGGTCGTTGACTTGACAGACTTGCCAAAGTCAACCAACTTGGAAAAGGCGTGAGGCCCGAACCAAAAGCAGAATATAACATAGGTGTTGGCTTGACGTCCTGTCCAAGTCGACGAACTTGGCAAAGGCGTGAGGCCTAAGCCAAGGGTATAATGTAGGATAGGTGTTGACTCGACGTCATGTCGAAGACAATGAACTTGATAAAGGCGGGAGGCCTAGGCCAAGGGAAGCATACAGGATAGGTGTTGACTTGACACCATGTCGAAGCCAACGAACTTGGCAGAGGTGGGAGGCCTAGGCCAAGGGTATAATATGGGATAAGTGTTGACTCGACGTCAAGTCGAAGCTAACGAACTTGGCAAATGTGTGAGGCCTGGGCCAAGGGCATATTGCAGGATAGTGTTGACTCGACGCCATGTTGAAGCCAACGAACTTGGCAAAGGCGTGAGGCCTAAGCCAAGGGTATAATGTAGGATATGTGTCAACTCGACGTCATGTCGAAGTCAACGAACTTGGCAAAGGCGTGAGGCCTAGGCCAAGGGCAACATGTAGAATAAGTTGTTGAAGTTAGATGGAAGGCTTTATCACCACAGGTTGTGGATCTAGAGGGGGGGGGTGAATAGATCAACTGGCTATTTAAAAATTTAGGCCTAGAATCAAATGCGGAATTGGAAGAACACTAAACGAACACAGCCAATGCACCGAATGAACCACACAAGATCTGCTGAACAAGCAATCAAACACACAAGAGGCACAAGGCTTTTAGGTGGTTCGGTCAATCCGACCTACATCCACCCCACATTCAACTCGAATGTGGATTACTGCTGATACACAGCTTCAATCTGCTGGGCTCTACAGCTTGCCAACAACGGCTGGGGCTTTACAGCTTATCCCGACCAGAGGAACATCCTCTGCAACAGCTAAGCATCACAGCTTGCTCTGCTGGGCACTACAGCTTAGCCGACCAGAGGAACACCTCTGCAACCCGCTGCCTCACAGCTTGAAACCGCTGACTAACAGCTTGATCGAACAAGAGTTTTCAAAGGAAAATAACAAAGACTGAAAACAAACGAAACACACAATCGAATGGAAGAAAGCCAAAACGACTGTAGCTCAAGGTTGAGCAATATCAGCTCAGGTAACTTGGACCAAGAGACTGATTCACAAGCTCTCACAATAACTCTCTCTCAACTTATCTCTCTTTTTCTTCTTCTCTCCTTTTCTTCTTCTCTGCCTTTCTTCCTCTCACAGTGGATCTCGGTGGCTGCTGCTTCAAGCAGGATGTATAGACTTTGCCTATGTCGATCGGCCTCTACAGAAGATGAAGACTGATATATATAACAGCAGCAGGTGGATAAGGGCGCGTGGCTTCCACGCTTTCCCGCCCAAATGAATCCGCCAGCTTCGAGACAATTCCATCCACGTGTCAGCATCTGGTTCACGAGCCAGGCACCTCGGATCACGTGCCCTACAATTCAAAGATATTCATTCAGCAAAACTCAAGACTGCTGCGTTGACTCCATCAGCCCATGGCGTTGACGCATCGATGATCCAGTGATCAAGTCTTCAGCAGATGGGCGTGCTACGTCGACGCCGCTCCACTGCTGCGTTGACGCATCGGTGTGTACCAGCAGCTAAAAGGTGTCGTTCCATCAACCTGCTGCGTCGACCCAACGAGCTGCAGCGTCGACACTGCCAAGCTACTCTAGAGGTTGCAAGGAGTTACTTGAACTGCTGCGTCCACGCTGCCAGTGGGTGGCGTTGACGCATCTGAGTAACTCAGTAACCCATTGGTTCTCTTTTTGTAACTGCTGCGTCGACGCTACTTGCTCAATACGTTGACGCACCAGAATAATCCAGGAGCTTCTTTCTTGATTTGCTGTGTCCACGTGTCAGCCTCTGGTCACCTCGTCCTCCTAGGATCACGAGCCATGTCAGTAATCTCAGTATAGAATCCCTGTCAGACAGAGTATCGGACGATCAGATGAAATAACACTCTGTATAGACTTATCAGAAGAACTGCGTTGTATAGACTTCATATAAGTGAAGGCTATGTACAGACTTGCTATATGAAGCAACCGCTGTACAGACTTAGGTGATATGAAGACTGTCAATGTATAGACTAAATGAAGATCAATGCAATGTGTAGACATTACAAATGAAGATGCAATGTGTAGACTTCAGTGAGACTCAAGTGAAGACAGACGATGTAGACTTGCAATATGTGAAGAAGTTGAATGTGTAGACTTCACGATGTGAAGACTTATCAACAAATGAGTGTGCAGACTTGACCAAACAGTCCAATGTATGGACTTGAGGCATGGAAGCCAATGTATAGACTTGGAACACATACAGAGCTCTGTATACACTTTGCAGTCACTAGTTGATGTGTAGACTTTGGAGAAACAGGAGCATGTATAGACTTAGAAGATCAAGACGCTAAATGAGACGGTCATTGTACAAACTTTCTGTAACAGTCTGATGTACAGACTTCATGAGACTCTAGACACTGAATGCTGTATGGACTTAGCCCATGCAATGAGACGTTAAATGAGACGGACGATGTTCAGACTTGCTGAAAGACCGATGTACAGACTTTCAAGCCTGAAGGCCAATGTGTGGACTTTGCGTGAGACGCTCAATGTATAGACTTGGCAAAGACACTAAGTGAGACGGACAGTGTATATACTTGGCCAATGCAATGAGTTGACGCAGTCTAATGTACATACTTTCAAGCCTGAATGCCAATGTGTGTTCAGTGTGAAGACAAGATAAAATGCATATAACACACAGACAATCTGATAAAGTGATTTCATCAAAACATAAACAGTGTTGCCAATTCATCAAAACAATGTGTTGCCATGTGAAGTAAAGTTACATGTCAACATCATCAACACATAGGAGTCACAACAATCTCCCCATTTTTGATGATGGCAACTCCCTACCATGTAGAGTAGCAACATCCTGTCATACAGATGCATTTTTGATGAAAGACATGATTTGTTATTCATATTGTTATGCAGATGCATGTAGATGCTTGATTGACATGCTGCATGCTACAAAATGCTAACAAAATTTCCCCTTTTTCCATACTATGATGCAGATGCATACACTCCCCTGAATTCAGAATTCTCAATTCTGAATTCTCCCCCTGTACTGAAAGAATGAATTCAGAAAATTTTCTCCCCCTTTGCCATCAACAAATAGGAGGGAAAGGAGTGCAAGCGAAGAAAAAGAAAGTTCAGCTGACTGGCATTCTTAGTAAGTAGTTCAGAAATTAAGTAACTAAAGCACAAAACCTTCAGTCATATGAACCGAGAAATGACTTAGAAATTGAATTTCTGGTTTAAAGGTTATAAAAATGAAAGTTCATGCACTACATTCATTGGATAAGGTAGATGTGCATGATAAAACAATGAACCAGAGTCATATTTACATGAGAGATTCAGTTTCAGAATATCTTACTTTCATAGACTCAGTAAAATGTGTTAGAGAAACTATGTCATATATGGAAATTAAACAAGTGACATCCATGAAATTTCTTTGAAGGAACAGCATATACAATATTGTTTTATTTAGGGCATTCAGGTACCAAAAGTCTTTTTGCGTAAGGGTATACGTTTATCAGACGCCAATACCCCTAGATACTCAACATGATGGACCATCTTGCCTATGATCAAACTCAAGAGAATTGATTGACACCTTTTTGTGTGAGGGTACACGTTAATTGGACGCCAGTTACCCCCAGGTACTCAGTGAAAACAACCTACTGTTTTGATCATTTTATACAGAGATAGCTGATACACCTCATGACATGAGTAGTGTCCACTTCTTTGATGGATCACTCAGTTTCTCAGTGATTTACCAGTCATTGCTCTATCAATGCTATTTTTCAAATGATTTTCAATGTGTTTTTCAATATCTTTCTTAGCTGCCCTTTATTTGTCTCAGAATGACTTATTTAAGGATAATATACAAACCTAGCTTCTCTAACATAATTTCAGACGAGTTTTCAGATTTCAGATATAATTAGCTTTGTCTGACATGAAATAAGATAAGGGTTGAGAGCTTTATCAATTTTCAGCATCCTTATTTACTGATTGTAGTCTTTCAACTCTAAAGATTATAAATTTTAAACCATTAAGTCAGTCTTTAAGCAATTAAAGTTCTTATGAAAGAAGAAATCTGTTTTCTATTGCTTAATATTAGAACTGACTAAAAGATTGCCATATTGTCAGACTTAATCATTCAGAATCAAGGATTGAATAGACAGCATCAACGCTGGGAGTTCAAGGCGTCTACGCATCAGATGAAGAGGCAAACAGTATAAGACACTGAGATAGTGTCAGTGCGTTGACTCCATGCTATTGCAGCGTCAACTCATCAGAATAGTGAAACAGAAATATTTCCAGATCTAGTTCATTGCGTCAACGCCACATTGTAGCAGCGTCGACGCAGCAGTTCACCTTGAAATCCTGACAAGACTCCCCCTGTCTATATGCATGATGATCATGAGTGCAATAAAAATATATGAGAGTCATGCATTATCATACGTCTGTTGCATGATGTTTATTCAATCTATCAACAGCAAGTCCAAATCAGAAGTTTATTCAAAGCAGCTCAAAAGTTTTATTCAAGTCAACAAAGAGTTCATTCATTATACTGAAATTTACACAAGCCAAGTTCTCTTCTAAAAAATTTAAAATTTTCATTTCCAAGTGGCTTAGAAAAAATATCAGCAACTTGTTTGTCTGTTTCAATGAAGTCCAGTTCAATTTCCTTTTTGTTCACAGCATCTCTTAGAAAATGATGTTTTATTTCTATGTGCTTAGTCCTAGAATGATGAACAGGATTTTTAGCAAGGCATATGGCACTAGTATTATCACATAGAATTGGAATACATTCCAATTTTATCTGATAATCATCTAGTTGGTGCTTAATCCAAAGTACTTGGGCAGCACAATTACCTGCTGCAACATATTCAGCTTCAGCTGTAGACAAGGCTACAGTGTGTTGCTTCTTAGATGCCCAAGATACTAGACAGCCACCAAGGAATTGACAGTAGCCACTAGTACTTTTTCTATCTACTCGACACCCAGCATAATCAGCATCAGTGTAAGCTAGAAGCTCTAACTCACACCTAGCAGGATACCATAATCCTAGCTCTTGGGTGCCTAGCAGATATCTAAAAATCCTTTTCACTGCTTTAAAATGATTTTCTTTAGGACTGGCCTGAAACCTAGCACATAATCCTACAGCGAATTGAATATCAGGCCTAGATGCTGTTAAGTAGAGAAGGGATCCGATCATACCTCTGTATAATTTCTGGTCAAATGGGTTACCTTTAGTGTCTTCATCCAAGCTTGTAGAAGTACCCATTGGAGAAGCTATCTCTTTAAGGTTATCCATCTTGTATTTCTTGAGTAGATCCCTTGTGTACTTGGACTGAGTGATAAACATTCCATCCTTTGTTTGTGTAACCTGCAGTCCAAGAAACAATTTGAGCTCACCCATTGAGCTCATTTCAAATTCATTAGTCATTGTTTTAGAAAATTCCTCACACAATTTGGGGTTAGTTGACCCAAAAATGATATCATCCACATAAATCTGTACAATAAGAATTTCAGAATGACTCACCTTTGTAAACAAGGTCTGATCAACTACTCCTCTAGTGAAATTTTGATCAGTAAGGAACTTGCTCAACCTGTCGTACCAAGCTCTGGGAGCTTGCTTAAGACCATAGAGAGCTTTATTTAATTTGTAAACATGATTAGGAAAATCTAGACATTCAAACCCAGGAGGCTGTCTAACATAGACATCCTCATTAATTTCCCCATTCAAGAATGCAGATTTTACATCCATCTGCTGAAGAATTATACCTAGGGAACATGCATAAGCTAATAAGATTCTAACAGCTTCTAATCTAGCTACAGGGGCAAATGACTCTTCAAAGTCAATGCCAAACTCCTGGTTGTACCCCTGAGCAACAAGTCTGGCTTTATTTTTAATAATATTCCCTAATTCATCAGATTTATTCCTGAAGACCCACCTAGTCCCTATGACTGTTCCATGATCAGGAGGTGGGACCAAGTGCCACACCTTGTTCCTGTCGAACTGATTAAGCTCCTCATGCATGGCATTAATCCAATGCATATCCTTGAGGGCACAGTCAATGGACTTGGGTTCAATTTGAGAGACAAGAGCATATGCATTTAATTCATGTTGAATTCTCAGGAGGCCTCTAGTCCTAGGGGGGTCATGCAGATTTCCAATTACATTATCTACAGGATGATCTTTAAGATATCTAATGTTAACAATTGAATTGTCATGTGTTTCATTTACCTCCCCCTGAACTGTAGACTCCTCTTCATTAAGTTCTGTATGTCCTTCTTCATCCTCGGAATTGTCTTCAGGATCTCCTTCCTTCAAGATTTCACCATTGTCTTCATTCCTGCATTGACCAACATTAGAATTTACCAAGGATTCATCAAAAACTATGTGTGGAGATTCTTCAACAGTTTTAGAGTTCAGATTGTACACTCTATATGCTCGGGTGTTTTCAGAATAACCAAGAAAGATTCCTGGTTCACCTTTAGGTTCAAATTTATCAAGATCTCTTTTATCATTTATATGAATAAAACATTTGCAACCAAAAACCTTGAAATAAGCAATAGAAGGTTTCTTACCCTTTAAGATCTCATATGGTGTTTGCTGAGTAGAAGGTCTTACCATGACTCTGTTAATTACATAACAGGCAATGTTCACTGCTTCAGCCCAAAATTTCCTTGGTAGACCACCTTCAACAAGAAGTGTACGACCCATCTCCACTAGGGTTCTGTTCCTTCTCTCCACAACCCCATTTTGCTCAGGTGTCCTTGGTGAGGAGTACCTATGGTTGATTCCATTTGACCTGCAGAGTTCATCAAACTGTGAGTTTTCAAACTCACCTCCATGATCAGTCAGAATGTTTTCAATTTTCTGATTTATTTTAACATAGAACTCCTGAAATTCTGAGAAGGCATCACTCTTATTAGATAAGAAATATACCCAAGTATACCTAGAAAAGTCATCTACCATGACAAACCCATACCTCCTTCCTGATAAGCTGACAGATCTGGTTGGCCCAAAGAGATCCATGTGTATCAGCTCATAAGGTTTGGAAGATAGATTTTCAGTTCTAGACTTAAATGACTTTCTAGTTATCTTTGATTGAGTGCAAGCATCACAGATTTTATTTTCTTTCTTGAAGGAAACTTCAGGAAGTCCTCTAACCATGCTATGCTTGTTTAGTTTATGCAAAATGGTATAACTAGCATGGCCTAACCTACGATGCCATAAAAATGCTAAATCTTCTCTATTGGCAGTAAGACATAGGTTAGAATGCTGAATATCATCTAGATCTATCATGTATGTGTTATTTATTCTTTTTCCAGAGAATTTTATAATTTCTGAACCAGGTTCAAAAACCTTGCAACATTGAGAATCAAATAAAACCTTATGACCCTTATCACACAACTGGCTGATACTAAGTAAATTGTAAGCTAACCCTTCAACCAGCATAACATCATCAATGCAGCAGGTAGAACACTTACCTACCTTACCTGATCCAATGATCCTACCCTTTGTGTTGCTTCCAAAGGTGACAAGGCCTCCTAGCTTTTCAGTTAGCATACAAAACTTGGCCTTATCTCCTGTCATATGCCTGGAGCAGCCACTATCCAAGTACCACAAGTTGCTCTTGGCTGCCAGGCATACCTGCACACACAATTAGGGCAAAGAGTTTGGAACCCAAGTCTGATTGGGCTCCAATGCAGGTGAAGTGCAAGTAAAGAAAGAGAGCATGGTTTTGGGAATCCACATTTGTTTGAAGCAATTTTGTTCAGTGGATTTTCCATATTTCTTTTTGTTTTGCTTTTTCTTGTTGACTTTCTTCTTATATGCACCAACAGAGTTATTCACAGACTTGTTGTTATTGTGCCAATGCTTCGGCCAGGTTGCATTCATAAAGTTTTGGCCATAGTAGTTCCTGGGCTGGCTGTGGAAATGTTGGTAATTTCTAGGCATTGGACCACCATACCCAATTTCCCAATTTCTGACATAGGGTCTGTAAAAGTGTGTAGGTTGATAAACATACCCTGTATGCATCCCTTGAGTTCTAGTCCACCCATACCCATTAGGATAGATTGGCTGTTTGGGGTAGTAGGACTGAACTCTAGGTGAATTGAATTTGTTGGACTGACTTCTGAAAATATTTTGTCTTCCCTGCACCCTTGACCCTGCTGACCTGTTCATAGGTTTTGGTCGGGTCCTTTTCTGTGATGATGGTGGTGAAGACCTTTTGGCATTGACATGGGATTTGTTTACCTGAACAGGCTGACCCCTAACCTTGGGTTGAGCACTAGAGCTAGGTTTAGACGTGCCAATTCTACTAGGCTCACCTACTTTCTGTTTGCCCTTCTCCTCTGCATTCAGCCTTTTCAGATTCAAATTTGTCTTTATAGCATTATTAGAATTCATGTTGATCAGAGGTCCTTTCTCCTTTTGTGCAACAAAGGAAACAGTTTTCATTCCAAAGCTTTTGGTTGCACTAGAGTTGAATCCTAGGCCCTCTCTTCTGAAATTTACTTTTGACCCCAATAATGCATCTAAATTTTCAGATCCTTGGGTCATTTTCTCAATTATTTTTAGCTTATCCTCATTATCTTTCTGAACTTCATCAATAGATTTTTTCAACTCATTATTCACATTTAGGACAGCTTCATATTTTTCAGAAACAATTTTTATCTCATTTTCATAATTCTGAATTTTCAGTTTCCATGCATCAATTTCATTGTCTAATCTCACATTTTCTTCCTTAGACATTTTCAGCTCTTTATTGATTTCTTCAAATTCAGAACATGTGAGTTTCAGCTTACTGTTTTCAGTTTCTAAGCAGGCAATTTTATCAGACAATGAAGTATCATTTTGCATGATTTTAATTTTTCTTCGAAGATGCCTGTTTTCTTTTCTGACCTCATCTACTCTGTCAGTAAGTTCATCATAAGCAACCATCCAATCAGTAATAGTAAAATTCTCATAGCGAGAGGATACCTCATCAGATTCTTCCTCTCTATCTTCTGAGCTGGTTGCCATGAGACAGATTGGCTTCTCAGCTTAAACTTCACTGTCCGAAGTGACGCTCAAAGATCCCTCGTCCTCATCACTCCAGGTACTCACCATAGCTTTCCCTTTTGTGTTCTTCTTCTTGGACTTGTCCCTGAGGTTCTGATTTGTCGGACATTCAGCTTTAAAGTGACCCGCCTTCCTGCATTGATAGCAAACATTAGTTTCAGCTTTCTTTACAGGGTTTGATTTATACCTTGTGTCTCGGCGGCCACTGTTGGGATTTCTTCGGCTGAATCTTCTTCCTTCCTTCTTGAGAAATCTCCGGAATTCCCTAGTAATCATGGCAATATCAGCATTTGCCACTTCTTCTTCAGACAAGCTCTCTTCAGTTGATGATCCGTTGGGGCTGGATCGACTAGATCTGCTAGGACCAGCCTTCAGAGCTATAGGCTTCCTCTTTCTGTCAGCCTCCTCTATCTTTGGCATATTCATCTCATAAGCCATTAGAGATCCGATCAGCTCATCTGCCTTAGTATTATGCAGATCTCTTGACTCTTCCATAACTGTGGCCTTGGTGTGCCAAATTGGAGTCAAGGATCGCAAGATCTTCCTGACTACATCATACTCAGAATATTTTTTCCCGAAGCCTCTGAGACCATTTGTGATAATAGTCAGTCGAGCATACATTTCCTTGATCGTCTCATTAGGCTTCATCTTGAAGGCTTCGTATTCTGAAACCAGTAGATTAGTCTTAGTCTCTCTGACTTGTGAAGTTCCCTCATAGATGACTTCAAGTGCATCCCACATTTCCTTCGCTGAGGAGCAGGCAGATATTCGTGAGAACTCGGTGGGATGCAGAGAACACTGGATTGCATTGATTGCACTCCAGTTGAGCGTGGACCTTCTGATTTCTTCCTTGGTCCATACATCTTCATTTGGGGACAGCTCGAAAGGTCCCTTGCTAACCACCTTCCAAATTTCATAATCTTTAGCCCTCAAGAATACCTGCATACGGTGCTTCCAGTATGCGTAGTTGGTTCCATCGAAGTACGGGGGCTTGGATGTGGAGTGTCCTTCAGCTATCATCCCTCTTCCGTCCATCTGTGCTTATCCTCTTCGGGCGGTAAGTACCTGTAGAAGAGTCTAGCTCTGATACCAAATGTTGAAGTTAGATGGAAGGCTTTATCACCATAGGTTGTGGATCTAGAGGGGGGGTGAATAGATCAACTGGCTATTTAAAAATTTAGGCCTAGAATCAAATGCGGAATTGGAAGAACACTAAACGAACACAGCCAATGCACCGAATGAACCACACAAGATCTGCTGAACAAGCAATCAAACACACAAGAGGCACAAGGCTTTTAGGTGGTTCGGTCAATCCGACCTACATCCACCCCACATTCAACTCGAATGTGGATTACTGCTGATACACAGCTTCAATCTGCTGGGCTCTACAGCTTGCCAACAACGGCTGGGGCTTTACAGCTTATCCCGACCAGAGGAACATCCTCTGCAACAGCTAAGCATCACAGCTTGCTCTGCTGGGCACTACAGCTTAGCCGACCAGAGGAACACCTCTGCAACCCGCTGCCTCACAGCTTGAAACCGCTGACTAACAGCTTGATCGAACAAGAGTTTTCAAAGGAAAATAACAAAGACTGAAAACAAACGAAACACACAATCGAATGGAAGAAAGCCAAAACGACTGTAGCTCAAGGTTGAGCAATATTAGCTCAGGTAACTGGACCAAGAGACTGATTCACAAGCTCTCACAATAACTCTCTCTCAACTTATCTCTCTTTTTCTTCTTCTCTCCTTTTCTTCTTCTCTGCCTTTCTTCCTCTCACAGTAGATCTCGGTGGCTGCTGCTTCAAGCAGGATGTATAGACTTTCCTATATCGATCAGCCTCTACAGAAGATGAAGACTGATATATATAACAGCAGCAGGTGGATAAGGGCGCGTGGCTTCCACGCTTTCCCGCCCAAATGAATCCGCCAGCTTCGAGACAATTCCATCCACGTGTCAGCAACTGGTTCACGAGCCAGGCACCTCGGATCACGTGCCCTACAATTCAAAGACATTCGTTCAGCAAAACTCAAGACTGCTGCGTTGACTCCATCAGCCCATGGCGTTGACGCATCGATGATCCAGTGATCAAGTCTTCAGCAGATGGGCGTGCTACGTCGACGCCGCTCCACTGCTGCGTTGACGCATCGGTGTGTACCAGCAGCTAAAAGGTGTCGTTCCATCAACCTGCTGCGTCGACCCAACGAGCTGCAGCGTCGACGCTGCCAAGGTACTCCAGAGGTTGCAAGGAGTTACTTGAACTGCTGCGTCCACGCTGCCAGTGGGTGGCGTTGACGCATCTGAGTAACTCAGTAACCCATTGGTTCTCTTTTTGTAACTGCTGCGTCGACGCTACTTGCTCAATACGTTGACGCACCAGAATAATCCAGGAGCTTCTTTCTTGATTTGCTGTGTCCACGTGTCAGCCTCTGGTCACCTCGTCCTCCTGGGATCACGAGCCATGTCAGCAATCTCAGTATAGAATCCCTGTCAGACAGAGTATCGGACGATCAGATGAAATAACACTCTGTATAGACTTATCAGAAGAACTGCGTTGTATAGACTTCATATAAGTGAAGGCTATGTACAGACTTGCTATATGAAGCAACCGCTGTACAGACTTAGGTGATATGAAGACTGTCAATGTATAGACTAAATGAAGATCAATGCAATGTGTAGACATTGCAAATGAAGATGCAATGTGTAGACTTCAGTGAGACTCAAGTGAAGACAGACGATGTAGACTTGCAATATGTGAAGAAGTTGAATGTATAGACTTCACGATGTGAAGACTTATCAACAAATGAGTGTGCAGACTTGACCAAACAGTCCAATGTATGGACTTGAGGCATGGAAGCCAATGTATAGACTTGGAACACATACAGAGCTCTGTATAGACTTTGCAGTCACTAGTCGATGTGTAGACTTTGGAGAAACAGGAGCCTGTATAGACTTAGAAGATCAAGACGCTAAATGAGACGGTCATTGTACAAACTTTCTGTAACAGTCTGATGTACAGACTTCATGAGACTCTAGACACTGAATGCTGTATGGACTTAGCCCATGCAATGAGACGTTAAATGAGACGGACGATGTTCAGACTTGCTGAAAGACCGATGTACAGACTTTCAAGCCTGAAGGCCAATGTGTGGACTTTGCGTGAGACGCTCAATGTATAGACTTGGCAAAGACACTAAGTGAGACGGACAGTGTATATACTTGGCCAATGCAATGAGTTGACGCAGTCCAATGTACATACTTTCAAGCCTGAATGCCAATGTGTGTTTAGTGTGAAGACAAGATAAAATGCATATAACACACAGACAATCTGATAAAGTGATTTCATCAAAACATAAACAGTGTTGCCAATTCATCAAAACAATGTGTTGCCATGTGAAGTAAAGTTACATGTCAACATCATCAACACATAGGAGTCATAACATAAGTGTCAACTCAATGGAATGTCGAAGCCAACGGGCCCTACCCCGATAGAAAGTTCGTGGCGAGGGTAGACCAGAACGCAGACATATGAGAGGCCCAGACCCAGGGCTAAATATCAATGTCAACCCTGACGAAGTGTCGGAGTCAACCAACCTCACTCAGACGAAAGATCTGAAACAAGGGTAGAATGTGTAGATGAAGATGTCAACCCGACATCATGTCGAAGCTGACCAACTTGGCGAAGACGTGAGGTCTAAGCCAGAATAGAATATGAACGTTAACCCGTGGAGATGTCGGGATCAACGAACCTTGCTCAGATAGAAGGTCTGAGACAAAGTGAAGGAATCTTTTGTTGGTTTATTTGTTTAGACTGGTTGGGTTTATTAGACTTGTTAGGTTTCTTGAGTTTGTTGGATTTTATTGGCTTTATTGAGCTTATTGAGTTTATTGAGTCTATTGGTTGAGTTCATTGGGTTTGTTGAGTTTTGTTGATTCGATTAATTTCATTGGTTTAAGTGGGTTTATTAGGATTATCGAGTGCTTTGGGTTTATTGATTTATTGAGTACATTGGGTTTATTGGGGTTTATTTGGTTCGTTAGGTTTATTGATTTATTGAGTTGATTGATTTTGGTTAGCTTATTGGATTTATTGAATTGTGTTGGGTTTATTTGGTTTATTAAGATTTTTATATTGAGCTCATTGGATTGATTGATTTAATGGATTTTATTGATTTTGTTGGACTTATTGAGTTTGTTGGGTTTATTAAATTTATTTTAAACCATCATTTTCCCTTCTTTTTTTCATTTTCATCATTCATCATTTTTTTATTCATTTCTTTCTTCTTTTCATTACCTTTTTTTGTTATCATTATTTTTGTTTGTTTTTGTTGGGCTCCCTGACGCAGTCTCGTCCGCGATGCGGGATATTTTATTTGGTGGGACTATTGATGAATTTGACTGCTTATTATGCCGGTGGGGCCAAGGATCGATGTCCAAGAGTCTCGCAGGCTTGGCTAGGGCAGAGCGCCTCGGGCCAAGGAAAGGGGTTTTATGAGTCTTGCCCAGTGGAACAAAGGGTAATTTTGGGGCTCGGTGAGGGTGGAGCGCCTCAGGCCAAGGAAAAGACCTTGTGGACCCAGCCCAATGGGACAGAGTTTATTCTCGAGCTCGGCTAGGGTGGAGCACCTCCGGCCAAGGGAAATCTTTATGGACATAGCCCGACGGGACTGATGGGCGAATTATTGAGCTCGATAAGGGCAGGGCGCCTTATGCCAAGGAAAAGGACATTTTATTGGGCCGGCATTGGGCAAGAAATCCGAACCGCCAGCGATGGGAGAGTCCCGTGGGACAAATATGGCACCGTTGCGGCTGAATGCCGAAAGGCCACGATAGTGCATTGACTGGGAGTATTGGTCCCAAATCAAGGGTGGAAGGTTAGTCCCAGTGGGACGAGTGGGGAGTATCCCCGTAGGATGGGAAGATGGCAAGGCACCATGAATCCCGGTAGGACCAAGGGGTGCTGAGACAGGCCATTAGAAGTCGGAAGGCATTTATTTGCTTGCTCGATAGGGAGTCGGGGGTGCAGCCGACTCAGTAAGGATTGTTCTTTTAATTCCCCTCAATGGGCATGGACCCGTATTTGAAACGGGAGGCCTAGTGGCCAATGAAGGTTCTTTTAGCATCGGTGGGACTGTTGATTTTATGGTCCCCTTGGGAATATTCAGTGATAGCTATGCATCAGATCAACAGCTATCTTCTTTTGACATTGATTTCTTCAGGAGATGCTCCGAATAGCTTCGGTTCGGGCCTCCGGTGCTTCTGTCAAGTGTCATTCTCTTGGCCATTTTTTCTTAGAGGCTGCGGCTGTCGGGTCTTCCCACCTCCATGTTGTGACCCCTCTGTGTTGATGATGTTGACAATAAGTTTTACTTCATTGGCAACAGCTTGTTTTGATTGATTGGCAACTGTTACTATTTTAATGAAATTGTTTTTATCAGGTTATCTGTGTATATAATGCAGTCAGAGTCTATATATTGTTATGCACATACTCACAAGTCTACACAGTGCATTGCAGCATGAACATAGAGTCTATACCTTTCCTTGTTTAGTCTGGACAGCAGTGGGTCGACCCTCTTCTCAGATGGGTCGACGCCCCCAGAGTGAAGTCTATACACTGTCTATCTGTCTTGTGTCTCATGCAGCGTCTTAGGCATTTTGTTAAAGTCTATACAGTGCAGCTCACACGAACACTCAAGTCCATACATCGTGAAGTCTGCACAGTGTGGCACCCATTGTCTATACATTGCTCATTCGTTCATTCAGCATTGTCAAGTCTACACATTGGTCGATGCCAAGTCTGTACAGCGAGCATCTCATTGGTGAAGTCAGTACACTCACCAGTTGAACTTCAAAGTCCATACATTGGACTGTAGCTTGCACGAAGCTAAGCCCATACATCGCTCAAGTCTGTACAGAGTCCAGCTTCTTAGTTAGCGTCTCATGCATTTGAGCAAAGTCTATACATCGGGGTGAAGTCCGTACATCCTTCGTTGAACTTCGAAGTCTGTACATTCATCAGTGTTCTTCGAAGTCTGTACATTGGAAGTTTCACCTACGTTTCCCTTCAAGTCTATACATCGGTAGTTTTACCATCGTTTCCCTTCAAGTCTATACACTGATGGCTTTACCGTCGTTTCACTTGAAGTCTATACACTCGACTGCCTTGTCTTGATCAAGTCTGTATAGAGCTTCTGTGCTCAAGTCTGTACAGCCTTTCACTTGGAAAGTCTATACATCGTGAAGTCTTCACACTGGCCTTTGAATGATGTCTGTACATCGTGCATCTCTTCGTTGAAGTCTATACATCCTTCGCTGAGCCTTCCAAGTCTGTACAGTCACTAAGTCTTTACATCCTCTAGGCGCTCACGAAGTCTATACATTGGTTTTCTTTTCAAGTCTGTACAGACTTTGGTTTGTGCAAGTCTATACAACCGACTGTTCAGTTTGTGACCAAGTCTGTACAGCCAAGGCGACTATTAAGTCTGTACATTGGTTCAAGCTTCCAAGTCTGCACATTGGGCCTTCAAGCCTTTGAAGTCCATACATTGGACTGTGCTTCGCAAAGTCCATACACTGGACTGTGCTCGTAAAGTCTATACAACGTTGTTTAGTGGAAGTCTGTACAGCCGTTGGGTTGCCAAAGTCCATACATTGTGAACATCAAAGCCTGTACAGACTTTGCCTTGTTTAAGTCTGTACATCATTCATTTGTCTTGGCAAGTCTACACATTGGTAGTTTGTACATCATTCGTGAAGATTGAACATTGAGCAAGTGTATACATTGGACGAGTCTGCATCGTGCATCAGTCATGAAGTCTATACATCGTCTGTCTTCATTAAAGTCTCATGAAGTCTGTACATCGTGGCTTTTGTGCTCCAAGTCTATACATCATGGCAAGTCTGAAGTCTACACATTGGAAGTGTATTCATTCATGCATCATGAGTCGACCCCCCCGATTAGATGGGTCAACGCCCTTTAGACTTCTAAGTCTATACACTGTGTTCATGCAGTGTTCTCATGGAAGTCTACACATTACTATTCTTCACAGCAAGTCTATACACTGCTCCCTCCTGCATGTAAATTCCAAGTCTATACACTCCCTGTGTTTTCATGTCTATACATCGCATTTCATTTCACAAGTCTATACAGAGTTTGATACTTAAACTGATAATCTGGTATTCTGCCTGACAGGGATTATTTACCTGGACTGATGACCTGGCTCGTGATCCAAGAAGGACGAGGTACCATGATGATGACACATGGAAGAAGCCTTTCCAGAATGCTGCCATGTGGATGGAATTGCCTCGGTTCTGGCAAATTCTCTGGGCAGGAAATGTGGAAGCCACGCGCCCTCATCCACCTGCTGCTAGTATATAATGAAGCCTTCGTCTTCAGATGGAGGCTGATCGACTGAAGAGAAGCAAAGTCTATACAGCAGAGAGCCATCGATCCACTGTGAGAAGAAAGAAAACAGAGAAGAAGAGAAATTGAGAAGAGATGAGTTGAGAGAGTGAGATTGAGAGAGCTTGTTCGAGAGGATTGTACTCAGTCTCTTGGTTCAGATACCAGAGCTGAGCATTTGCTCATTAGAGCTACATTCCCCTTTGGGGTTTTCTTTTTCGTTTTGCTTCTGCACTTTTATTTTCGAACTATTGATTCTTCAAGCTGTGAGTCAGCTATTTTGCAGAGGTGCTTCCTCTGGACGGGTAAGCTGTAAACCCCAGCGGTTGCAGTGGAGGGTTCCACTGGACAGGTGAAGCTGTAATCCTCAGCAGGCGAGACTTGTCTCGGACAGCAAGCTGTGTTGCTCAGCGGTTTGTAGGCCAAGCTGTAGTGCCCAGCAGACGCAAGCTGTACTACGCAGCAGTAAGCCATGCTCTGTTGAGTGTGGGGTGGACGTAGGTCTTTGACCGAACCACCTAAAATTCTTGGGTGCATTGTGTATGTGTGATTGTCTTTGAACTGTGTACGATGGGTTTCCTTACTTAGCATCATAGCTTATATCGCTCATGTTCATATCTAGTATTCAAGATAGTGATATGCTGTGTGGCTGCATGGGTCGACCCTTTGCTTAGTGCATCTTCTTTCGGTTTACCTGCTATTTGCCTATATTCCGCATTAGAGCTTATACTAGCTTTTAATTAGGCATTAGATCTATTCACCCCCCTCTAGATCCACAGTTAGTGGAGATAGACTGCGTCCATCTAACACAACAATTGGTATCACAGCCATACTCTTCTACAGGGACTCATTGCCCGAAGAGGATAGGCAGAGATGGATGCTCGAGGGATGATAGCTGAAGGTCACTCAACCACCAAGCCCCCATTCTTCGATGGATCTAACTACGCATACTGGAAGAATCGTATGCAAGTGTTTCTGAGGGCTAAAGATTACGAGATCTGGAAGCTTGTTAGCAAGGGACCTTATGAGCTGTCCCCGAATGAAGATGTCTGGACCAAGGAAGAGATCAGAAGGTCCACGCTGAATTGGAGTGCCATAAACGCCATCCAGTGCTCTCTGCACCCTACTGAATTCTCCCGCGTGTCAGGGTACACTTCAGCCAAGGAGATGTGGGATGCACTGGAAGTTATCCATGAGGGGACTTCTCAAGTCAGGGAGACGAAGGCTAATTTCCTAGTGTCTGAGTATGAAGCCTTCAAGATGAAGCCAAACGAGACCATCAAAGAAATGTATGCTCGACTGATAATCATCACCAATGGTCTAAGAGGTCTCGGGAAACCTCTGACAGAATATGATTTAGTAAGGAAGATACTTCGGTCCTTGACTCATGCCTGGCATACGAAAGCTATTGTGATGGAGGAGTCAAGGGACTTGCGCAATACAAGAGCTGATGAGCTAATTGGCTCGCTGATGGCATATGAGATTAATATGCCAAGGATAGAAGAAGCTAAAAGGAAGAAGAAGCCGATAGCGCTGAAGGCTGGTTCCAGCAAATCCAACAAATCCAGCTCCAGCAGTTCTTCATCATCAGAGGAGAGCCCGAATGAAGAAGAAGATATGACTCGTTTTGAGATGGCCATGATGACCAGAGAGTTCAGGCGATTTCTCAGAAAAGGAGCAGGACGATTCATCCAAAAGAAATACAGTGGCGGCTGAAGGGATAAAAGGTATAAACACAACCCTGCAAAGAAAACTGAAACTAACACTTGTTATCAATGCAGGAAACTAGGCCATCTGAAAGCTGACTGTCCAGATAATCAAAAATATAAGGACAAGTCAAAGAGAAGGAACACGAAAGGGAAAGCAATGGTGAGTACCTGGAGTGATGAAGATGAAGGCTCCCTGAGCAACACTTCAGATAGTGAAGCCGAATCTGAGAAGCCCATTTGCCTTATGGCAACAAGCTCAGAAGATAGAGAAGAGGACTCAGATGAGGTAATCACTAGATTTGAAAATTTTACTATCGCTGATTGGGTAGATGCCTACCATGATATAGCTGATAGAGCTGATGATATTAGAAAAGAAAACAGGCATCTGAGAAGAAAGATCAATTCCATGCAAAATGGTAAAACTCTAACTGATAAAATTGCATGTTTAGAATCTGAGAATAAAGATTTGAAACTCACATGTTCTGAATTAGATGAAATCAAAAATGAGTTAAAAGCTTCTAGGGAAGAGAATGTAAGGTTTGAAAATGAAATTGATGAATGGAAGCTGAAAATTCAGAAATGTGAGAGTGAAGTAAAAATTGTTTCTGAAAAATATGAAGCTGTCCTCAATGTAAATAATGAACTGAAAAAGTCTATTGATGAAATTCAGAAAGACAATGAGGATAAACTGAGAACCATTAAGAAAATGACCCAAGGAATAGATAACTTAAATGCTTTGTTAGGGTCAAAGGTCAATTTCAGAAAAGAGGGCCTAGGATTTAATTCAAGTGCAACGAAAACCTTTGGAATGAAAACTATTTCATTTGTTGCACAAAAAGAAAAAGGACCTCTAATTAGCATGAGTCCAAACAATTCAATGAACAAAAATGCTAATCTGAAAAAGACCAGTGCTGAGGAGAAGGGCAAACAAAAAGTCAGTGAGCCTAGTAGAGCTAGCACATCCAAGCAAAATCCAAAGGCTCAATCTCAGGTTAGGGGTCAACCTACCCAGTCTTATAAACACCAGGTCAAGGTAACCAAGTCTCCACCATCACCTCCACCTCTGAAGAAGACCCAAAACAAACCTATGAATAGGTCAGTAGGGTCCAAGGTGCAGGGGAGACAGAATGTGGCTAAGAATCAACCCAATCACTTCTACCAACCCAGAGTTCAGACCCATTACAATGCACAGTCAACCTATTTCAATAGGTCAGGTTGGACTAGAACTCCGGGGAGGCTTACAGGTCTTGCATATCAGGCTGCACAATATCAAAGACCTTACACTAGAAATTGGGTTAATGGGTATGGTTATTGGACACCTAGGAACCAACATTTCCACAGCCAGCCCAGGAACTACTATGGCCACAATTCCATGAATGCAACCTGGCCAAGGCACTGGCAAAGAAACAACAATGTCAATAATCATGTTGGTGCAAATAAGAAGAAAAATAACAAAAAGAAGAGGAACAACAACAGAAGAAAACCTGTAGGATCCACTGAACAAAATTCATTTAAACAAATGTGGATTCCAAAAAGGCTGTTTTCTTGCTCTGCTTCTACTTCTTCTGTTATGGAGCCCAATCAGTCTTGGGTTCCAAACCTCTCTACCTAATTGTGTATGCAGGTATGCCTGGCAACCAAGAGCAACTTTTGGTACTTGGATAGTGGCTGCTCGAGGCATATGACAGGAGATAAGGCCAAGTTCTGCATGCTGACTGAGAAGCTAGGAGGCCTTGTCACCTTTGGAAGCAACACAAAGGGTAGGATTATTGGATCAGCTAAGGTAGGTAAGTGTTCTACCTGCTGCATTGATGATGTTATGCTGGTTGAAGGGTTAGCTTATAATTTACTTAGTATCAGCCAGTTGTGTGATAAAGGATATAAGGTTTTATTTGATTCTCAATGCTGCAAGGTTTTTGAACCTGATTCTGAAATTGTCAAATTTTCTGGAAAAAGAATAAATAATACATACATGATAGATTTAGATGACATTCAACATACTAACCTTTGCCTTACTGTCAGTAGAGAAGACTTAGCATTTTTATGGCATCGTAGGTTAGGTCATGCTAGTTACGCTGTTTTGCATAAACTGAATAAGCATGGCATGGTTAGAGGACTTCCTGAAGTTTCCTTCAAAAAGGAAAATAAAATCTGTGATGCATGCACTCAATCAAAGATAACTAGAAAGTCATTTAAGTCTAGAACTGAAAATCTGTCTTCTAAACCCTATGAGCTGATACACATGGACCTTTTTGGGCCAACTAGATCTGTTAGCTTATCAGGGAGGAAGTATGTGTTTGTCATGGTAGATGACTTTTCTAGGTATACTTGGGTTTATTTCTTATCTCATAAGAGTGATGCATTTTCAGAATTTCAAGAGTTCTATGTTAGAATAAATCAGAAAATTGAAAATATTTTGACTGATCATGGAGGTGAGTTTGAAAACTCACAGTTTGATGAATTCTGTAGGTCAAATGGAATCAACCATAGGTACTCCTCACCAAGGACACCTGAGCAGAATGGAGTTGTGGAGAGAAGGAACAGAACCCTAGTGGAGATGGGTCGTACACTCCTTGTTGAAGGTGGTCTACCTAGGAAATTCTGGGCTGAAGCAGTGAACACTGCCTGTTATGTAATTAACAGAGCCATGGTAAGACCTTCTACCCAGCAAACACCATATGAGATCTTAAAGGGTAAGAAACCTTCTATTGCTCACTTCAAGGTTTTTGGATGTAAATGTTTCATTCATATAAATGATAAAAGAGACCTTGATAAATTTGAACCTAAAGGTGAACCAGGAATCTTTCTTGGTTATTCTGAAAACACCCGAGCATATAGAGTGTACAATCTGAATTCTAAAACTGTTGAAGAATCTCCACATATAGTTTTTGATGAATCCTTGGTAAATACTAATGTTGGTCAATGCAGGAATGAAGACAGTGGTGATATTCTGAAGGAAGGAGATCCTGCAGACAAATCCGAGGATGAAGAAGGACATAAGAGCTTGATGAAGAAGAGCCTACAGTTCAGGGGGAGGTAAATCAAACTCATGATAATCCAATTGTAAACATTAGATATCTTAAGGATCATCCTGTAGATAATGTAATTGGAAATCTGCATGACCCCCCTAGGACTAGAGGCCACTTGAGAATTCAACATGAATTGAATGCTTATGCTTTTGTTTCAAATATAGAACCCAAGTCCATTGACTGTGCTCTCCAAGATGTGCATTGGATTAATGCCATGCATGAGGAGCTTAATCAATTTGACAGGAATAAGGTGTGGCATTTGGTTCCACCTCCTGATCATGAAACAGTCATAGGGACTAAATGGGTGTTTAGAAATAAAACTGATGAATCAGGGAATGTCATTAAAAATAAAGCCAGACTTGTAGCTCAGGGGTACAATCAGGAATTTGGAATAGACTTTGAAGAGTCTTTTGCCCCTGTAGCTAGGTTAGAAGCAATCAGAATATTATTGGCTTATGCATGCTCCCTAGGTATAAATCTTCAGCAGATGGATGTGAAATCTGCTTTCCTAAATGGGGAAATTAGTGAGGATGTCTATGTGAGACAGCCTCCTGGGTTTGAATGTTTAGATTTCCCTAATCATGTTTACAAACTCAATAAAGCTCTTTATGGTTTAAAGCAAGCTCCTAGAGCTTGGTATGACAGGTTGAGCAAGTTCCTCACCGACAAGAATTTCACAAGAGGTATAGTTGATCAAACATTGTTTACCAAAGTGAGTCATTCAGATATTCTTATTATTCAGATTTATGTGGATGACATTGTGTTTGGGTCAACTAACCCCAAATTGTGTGAGGAATTCTCTCAGATAATGACTAATGAGTTTGAAATGAGCTCAATGGGCGAGCTCAAACTATTTCTTGGACTGCAGGTTACACAATCAGAGGATGGCACTTTCATCTCTCAGTCCAAGTACGTAAAGAATTTATTGAAGAAGTACAAAATGGACAACCTCAAGGAAATAGCTGCTCCAATGGGTACCTCAACCAGTTTGGATGAAGATCCTAAAGGTAAACCAGTGGACCAAAGGCTATATAGAGGTATGATCGGATCCCTTCTTTATCTTACAGCATCTAGGCCTGATATTCAATTTGCAGTGTGTTTATGCTCTAGGTTTCAGGCTAGTCCTAAAGAATCTCATCTTAAGCCTGTGAAGAGGATTTTTAGATATTTACTAGGCACCCAACAGCTAGGTCTTTGGTATCCTGCTAAGTGTGAGTTAGATCTTCTAGCCTACACTGATGCAGACTATGATGGGTGTCGAGTAGATAGAAAGAGCACTAGTGGCTATTGCTAATTCCTTGGTGGCTGTCTAGTATCTTGGGCATCTAAAAAGTAACACACTGTAACCTTGTCTACAGCTGAGGCTGAATATGTTGCTACAGGTAATTGTGCTGCCCAAGTACTATGGATCAAGCACCAACTAGATGATTATCAGATAAAATTGGAATGCATTCCAATTTTATGTGATAATACTAGTGCCATATACCTTGCTAAAAATCCTGTTCACCATTCAAGGACCAAGCATATAGAGATAAAACACCATTTTCTGAGAGATGTTGTAAATAAAAAGGAAATTAAAATGAATTTTATTGAAACTGAAAAACAAATTACTGATATTTTTACTAAGCCTCTTGGGAATGAAAGATTTAAATTTCTTAGAAGAGAACTTGGCTTATGTAAATTTCAGCATGATGAATGATGTGTTCAGCTGTTTTGCATAAAGTTTCTCATTTGGACTTGCATATGATAGCTTGAATAAACTTGTGGATGATAAAACAGACTAATAATCATGCATGACACTCATATTGTTTTCTCATGATCATCACTGCATATCATTTAGTCATGAATGTGTCTAAAATCACATGCATATATAACTGTTTTGCACTACATTTCTCTGCATAACCCTGGTGGTCATATTGCATGATAGTGCAGTCTGAATAAGCATGAACTTCAAAATCATTTGTTCAGTCATCATTTGCAAAACTGCATGCATATAGACAGGGGGAGTCTTGTCAGAAATTCAGGGTGAACTGCTGCGTCGACGCTGCTATACTGTGACGTTGACGCAGTAAACTAGATCTGTGAATGTCTCTGCTTCTTATTCTGATGAGTTGACGCTGCAATAGCGTGGAGTCGACGCACTAATATTATCTCAGTGTTTTATATTGTTGCCTCTTCAACTGATGCGTGGACGCCTTGAACTCCCAGCGTCGACTCTGTTCATTCATCCTTTGACTCAGAATGATTGAGTCTGACAGTATGGCAATCTTTTAGTCAGTTCTAATATTAAGCAATAGAAAACAGACTTCTTCCCTCATAAGAACTTTAATTGCTTAAAGACTGACTTAATGGTTTAAATTTTATAATCTTTAGAGTTGAAAGACTACAATCAGTAAATAAGGATGCTGAAAATTGATAAAGCACTCAACCCTCATCTTATTTCATGTCAGACAAAGTTAATTATATCTGAAATCTAAAAACTCATCTGAAATCATGTTAGAGAAACTAAGTATGTGTATTGTCCTTAAACAAGTCATTCTGAAATAAATAAAGGACAGCTAAGAAAGATATTGAAAAACATTGAAAATAAATTAAAAATAGCATTGGCAGAGCAATGACTGGTAAATCACTGAGAAACTGAGTGATCCATCAAAGAAGTGGACAACACTCATGTCATGAGGTGTATCAGCTATCTCTGTATAAAATGATCAAAACAGTAGGTGGTTTCATTGAGTACCTAGGGGTAACTGGCGTCTGATAAACGTGTACCCTCACACAAACGATGTAAATCACTTATATTGAGTTTGATCATAGCAGAATGGTCCATCATGTTGAGTATCTAGGGGTATTGGCGTCTGATAAACGTATACCCTTTAGCAAAAAGACAAATGGTACCTGACTGCTCAAAATGAACTCATATTGATAAATGATGTTCCTTCAAAAGTAATTTTATGAATGTCAATTTGTTTAGTTTCAATACATGACTTGGTATCTCTCAATTATTTTTGTTGAGTATATGACAGTAAGATATTTTTGAAACTGACTCTCTCATGCAAATGTGATTCTGGTTTATTGTTTTATCATGCACAGCTACCTTATCCAATGAATGTAGTGCATGAGCTCTCATTTATATAACCTTTAAACCAGAACTTCACTTTCTAAGCAGTTTCTCAATTCATATGACTGAAGGTTCTGTGCTTTAGCTGCTTAATTTCTGAACTACCTCCTAAGAATGCCAGTCAGCTTATTCTTCTTGTTCCTTCCCTTGCATCTTATTTCCCTCCTCTTTGTTGATGGCAAAGGGGGAGAATATATTGTCTATTTGATGAATTCATTCCAGGGAAGTGTATGCATCATGTCTATGGCAAAGGGGGAGATCTTGTGAGCAGAGAGTTGTGTTTATGTCTCAGCATGTCATACATAGCATCTGCATGACAAATCTGAAAAACAAAACATGTCCTTCATCAAAAATGCATCTGCACAACAGGATGTTGCTATTCTATATAATAGGGTGTTGCCATCATCAAAAAGGGGGAGATTGTTGTGACCCCTCTGTGTTGATGATGTTGACAATAAGTTTTACTTCATTGGCAACAGCTTGTTTTGATTGATTGGCAACTGTTACTATTTTGATGAAATTGTTTTTATCAGATTGTCTGTGTATATAATGCAGTCAGAGTCTATATATTGTTATGCACATACTCACAGGTCTACACAGTGCATTGCAGCATGAACATAGAGTCTATACCTTTCCTTGTTTAGTCTGGACAGCAGTGGGTCGACCCTCTTCTCAGATGGGTCGACGCCCCCAGAGTGAAGTCTATACACTGTTTGTCTGTCTTGTGTCTCATGAAGCATCTTAGGCATTTTGTTAAAGTCTATACAGTGCAGCTCACACGAACACTCAAGTCCATACATCGTGAAGTCTGCACAGTGTGGCACCCAATGTCTATACATTGCTCATTTGTTCATTCAGCATTGTCAAGTCTACACATTGGTCGATGCCAAGTCTGTACAGCGAGTGTCTCATTGGTGAAGTCTGTACACTCACCAGTTGAACTTCAAAGTCCATACATTGGACTGTAGCTTGCACGAAGCTAAGCCCATACATCGCTCAAGTCTGTACAGAGTCCAGCTTCTTAGTTAGCGTCTCATGCATTCGAGCAAAGTCTGTACATCAGGGTGAAGTCTGTACATCCATCGTTGAACTTCGAAGTCTGTACATTCATCAGTGTTCTTCGAAGTCTGTACATTGGAAGTTTCACCTACGTTTCCCTTCAAGTCTATACATCGGTAGTTTTACCATCGTTTCCCTTGAAGTCTATACACTGATGGCTTTACCGTCATTTCACTTGAAGTCTATACACTCGATTGCCTTGTCTTGATCAAGTCTGTACATAGCTTCTGTGCTCAAGTCTGTACAGCCTTTCACTTGGAAAGTCTATACATCATGAAGTCTTCACACTGGCCTTTGAATGATATCTGTACATCGTGCATCTCTTCGTTGAAGTCTGTACATCCTTCGCTGAGCCTTCCAAGTCTGTACAGTCACTAAGTCTGTACATCCTTTAGGCGCTCACGAAGTCTATACATTGGTTTTCTTTTCAAGTCTGTACAGACTTTGGTTTGTGCAAGTCTATACAACCGACTGTTCAGTTTGTGACCAAGTCTGTACAGCCAAGGCGATTGTTAAGTCTGTACATTGGTTCAAGCTTCCAAGTCTGCACATTGGGCCTTCAAGCCTTTGAAGTCCATACATTGGACTGTGCTTCGCAAAGTCCATACACTGGACTTTGCTCGTAAAGTCTATACAACGTTGTTTAGTGGAAGTCTGTACAGCCGTTGGGTTGCCAAAGTCCATACATTGTGAACGTCAAAGCCTGTACAGACTTTGCCTTGTTTAAGTCTGTACATCGTTCATTTGTCTTGGCAAGTCTACACATTGGTAGTCTGTACATCATTCGTGAAGATTGAACATTGAGCAAGTGTATACATTGGACGAGTCTGCATCGTGCATCAGTCATGAAGTCTATACATCGTCTGTCTTCATTAAAGTCTCATGAAGTCTGTACATCGTGGCTTTTGTGCTCCAAGTCTATACATCATGGCAAGTCTGAAGTCTACACATTGGAAGTGTATTCATTCATGCATCATGAGTCGACCCCCTGATTAGATGGGTCGACCCCTTTAGACTTCTAAGTCTATACACTGTGTTCATGCATTGTTCTCATCGAAGTCTACACATTACTGTTCTTCACAGCAAGTCTATACACTGCTCCCTCCTGCGTGTAAATTCCAAGTCTATACACTCCCTGTGTTTTCATGTCTATACATCGCATTTCATTTCACAAGTCTATACAGAGTTCGATACTTAAACTGATAATCTGGTATTCTGTCTGACAGGGATTCTTTACCTGGACTGATGACCTGGCTCGTGATCCAAGAAGGATGAGGTACCATGATGATGACACGTGGAAGAAGCCTTTCCAGGATGCTGCCATGTGGATGGAATTGCCTCGGTTCTGGCGAATTCTCTGGGCGGGAAATGTGGAAGCCACGCGCCCTCATCCACCTGCTGCTAGTATATAATGAAGCCTTCGTCTTCAGATGGAGGCTGATCGACTGAAGAGAAGCAAAGTCTATACAGCAGAGAGCCATCGATCCACTGTGAGAAGAAAGAAAACAGAGAAGAAGAGAAAGTGAGAAGAGATGAGTTGAGAGAGTGAGATTGAGAGAGCTTGTTCGAGAGGATTGTACTCAGTCTCTTGGTTCAGATACCAGAGCTGAGCATTTGCTCATTAGAGCTACATTCCCCTTTGGGGTTTTCTTTTTCATTTTGCTTCTGCACTTTTATTTCCGAACTATTGATTCTTCAAGCTGTGAGTCAGCTGTTTTGCAGAGGTGCTTCCTCTGGACGGGTAAGCTGTAAACCCCAGCGGTTGCAGTGGAGGGTTCCACTGGACAGGTGAAGCTGTAATCCTCAGCAGGCGAGACTTGTCTCGGACAGCAAGCTGTGTTGCTCAGCGGTTTGTAGGCCAAGCTGTAGTGCCCAGCAGACGCAATCTGTACTGCGCAGCAGTAAGCCATACTCTGTTGAGTGTGGGGTGGACGTAGGTCTTTGACCGAACCACCTAAAATTCTTGGGTGCATTGTGTTTGTGTGATTGTCTTTGAACTGTGTGCGATGGGTTTCCTTACTTAGCATCATAGCTTATATCGCTCATGTTCATATCTAGTATTCGAGATAGTGATATGCTGTGTGGCTGCATGGGTCGACCCTTTGCTTAGTGCATCTTCTTTCGGTTTACCTGCTATTTGCCTATATTCCGCATTAGAGCTTATACTAGCTTTTAATTAGGCATTAGATATATTCACCCCCCTCTAGATCCACAGTTAGTGGAGATAGACTATGTCCATCTAACACAACACTCCACAGATTGCGCAGTCATTTTATTCCCCCTTGGGCATTCACCATACAATGCTACTAGGGAGCCTTCTATCTATGGGGCGGATGGGGAGGCCTTGTTGACCTCATAATTTCCTTTTTTTCTTCTTTTCTTTTTTTATTCTTTTTGAACAGACAACTCGGATGGCACCGACAGTGCAGTGCAGTGCAGAGCCGTCACCCTTCATCCATTTGTTTCTAAACAGACCAAGATGGGTGCATAGGAGAGCGCTCACCCCCTCAAAGAGGGGATAAGTGGTTTGCTCCACCATATCAACCCCACAATGCTAGTTTTTTATTTGGCACGGACCAAGACATGAGGGGAGTGATATCTCCCTTTGCAGATGCAACCATCAAGGCCTCCTTCATTTATTTCATGTTTTTTTTGAAGGATCCAACTTTCTGAGAGATGACATCTCAAATTCAATAGGCGGAGCCTTATGTCTATATATGCAAATTGCATTCGCCCTCATTTTTTTTGCTCATTTTTTTCACTTTTTTTTGGTGATTACCCCTAGAACAAGACCTTTCCTTTCTTTTCTTTTTTTCTTTTTTTTCTTTTTTTTTTGCTTCATTTGCCATTCTTTTTTTGTTGGCAAGCATCCGCATTCAAGCTATGTGGGCTTGCTAGACATCGGCTTCAGCGAAATTTGTGAGGAGCAATTGAGACAGTAACGCCGCGCGGGGCTGCTCTTTTAAGGATAGATATTTGATGAGGGAACGGTGGGTCCACCTTATACTCGCCCATCTGTAGTTTGCCTTTCTTGATCAGGCCTTCAATAATGTCCTTGAACACATAGCAATTCTCAATAGGATGCCCCAACATTTGGTGATAAGAACATAATCGTGGATCGTATTTTCTTTCGGCATCGCCTGGTTTCTTCGGCTCCAAAAGCACTACTTTACCATATTCACGGGCCCACTCAAAAAGTGCCCTAGTCTTGTCCTTTGGAAAGGAATGCAGTTTCATCGTTTTGCCCCTTAATGAGGGCCCTTGTTTTGCCGAATCGTCGGAAGATGCCTCTTTCATTTTCTTCTTCTGTTGCTCGAAGGCTTCAAAATTTGAGGCACAAACTCCTTCTTGTGCCGGAGGTTTGTTGATTGGTTTATTCTTTTGGCTCGAGGCCATAGAGGCCGAGCAAAGCCTTGCCAGAACTGCTTCGGCATTGGCTGCGACATCACTTAGCTGTTCAAACGTCGTGACTTCAATGTCAATGACCCATCGTAGAATTTCTATTCTCAAATTTTCTTTACAGATTTGAACAGAGTCCCCGTAGCTCGGTGGATGTCTGCACCTTTCACGGAGATTCCTCCACCTTCTTATGTAGTCCATGATAGACTCATTATCTTTTTGTTTGGCTGCTTGTAATTCGGCCTCGGTGATTTCCCCTTCAGCCATCTTCATAGCCACGGTGTGTTCCTCCCTCGGCTTGTCTACCTGCATGCGCGGCCTTATTTGCACCCTTCACGAAGATGCTTTAGTTGCCCCCTGACATGCCCGAGGGATTGTATGTTTGAGTGGTTGAGGGAGGGTGCCCCCCGTATCATTATGTACTAATCGGGGCATGGCTGGCCGTGCTAAAGCTTTAGGTGAGCTAGCACTACCTTGTGTCGCCTCATGTAGATGTCCTGCCAGTTGCGGCATAGGTGGAGTTAGATTCATTTCATTCAGCTGCTTTTGCAGCATTTCAATTTCCTACTGCTTCTGGTGTAGCAGTGCCATCACAGCGGGACCTTGCAAGGAGGGACCGGGAGTGTTATCTTGCGCCTCCGGTTTGACTAGGGTGAGTGGCATCCCGTCATTATTGCTGGACGCACCCGGTTTCTTCGAGATGAACTCCCTGGGTTTTATGCCTTCGAGCCTAGGAGGAACACGGTATTGTGTCCCCTTGTTGGCTGGTGGGTGTCTTGGTATTCTCCCAAATCCGGTAACATGGTGGGAGGCAGAAGCTTTAGCATGATTTGCTCCTTTTGACATGAAGCAAATTTCTTTATCTTCTTCATCAGCAGCTTGAGCCACACTAGACGGTGCTGACAGCATGTTGCAAGAGAGAGCAACATATCTTATTTTAGCTTTTGTATTCTCATTTTCCTTTTCCCATATGGTTGGCATCTGCCCCCACAGTAGGTCGCTCGGTGCGTCGAACACCCTTGCCTTTTCTTTAATTCTTTTTGTTAACCCGTGAGACTTATTGTGTCCTTGAGGGGAACGCTTCTTGAGCTGCATAGGTTGACTCTTGAGCTGCTCATGCTTATCAAGCCCACTTATAATAGCTTGTGGCCGCTCTATGGCTGAGCTAGCTTCTTCAGGTCCCCGCGACGGGGTTTGTTTCTTCTTTTTACTGTTGATTGACCTTTTGATAGCCATTGGAGAGGCTGTTTGAAGGCGGGCAGAGACTGCAAGAGGCAGAGTAGGCCAGTCCATGGCTCCACTAACCTGGACTCTCGGAGTTGGAAGGGATGCTGATCTTGTTCTTTTCTTTGTTGACAATGCTTGCCAATTTCTTTATATTTCTTCGGGCACTAGGGCACAGTTTTCATTTGTATGCTGGTTGCAAGCCTCCAGCGCTTCTTTGGGCGACTGTTGGCATACATATATCATGTTAATCGATGCATCCTGCGTAGGCACTTCATGAGAGTGAGGAGGGTCGACTCTATCCTCCCCCATTTGTAGCTCCCCTCTTTTTATTAAGCCTTGGGTGATGTCTTTAAATATTTGGCAATCTTCAATAGGATGCCCCAAGATTTAGTGGTAGGGGCAAAAATGAGGATCATCTCTTCTTCTTACGTTATTAGGCCTTTTTGACTTTGGAAGAGTGATCTTATTATATTTGATAGCCCATTCAAATAATGCTCGAGTCTTGTCCCTGGGAAAGGCATAGAGCTTCTTTGCTTTGTTGTGCAGAGGATGACTCTCTCGACATTCAGCAGGTTCATTGAGAGGAGGATTGTGCATCCACTTGTGCCTTTTCGCCCCTAGGCTAATAGCATGGACCGCTTTCAGCATCGGTCGTTTATTAACCTGCCTGGCTCGATGATTTGAGTTAGCAGAAATGGAGGGATATCTTGTGAAGAAATCTTCAACCTCCGTGGCAATATCACTTAATCGGTCAAATGATCAGATTTCTATTCCAATCATCTTTTCCAGAATCTCTTTCTTCATATTTTGTTTACATATTTGTATCGCGTCTTCTGGATGTGGAGGACATCGACACCTCATGCAGAGATCCCTCCATCTTTTGATATATTCTACAACAGGCTCATCATCTTTTTGTTTGGTTGCCAATAACTCGGCCATGGTCACCTCAATCTCGGTGACGTGGAATCTCTCAGTGAATTTCTGCTGCATATCATGCCAGTTCTTGATAGACCCGATCGGTAAGTTGGAATACCATTCGAAGGTAGGTCCTGTCAGTGAAGACCCGAAGAACTTCAGTAGGTATGACTCGTCTGCCGCCAAGTCACCCATGACTAGCATATAATTTGTAATATGCTCTTTCGGGGAGCCTTGCCCATTATACTTGTCAATTTTTGGGAGTTTATTGACGCCGGGTGACAATCTTTTGGCAGCATGGCGGGCTAGATACGGCACTTCATATATGTTGAAGGGGGCGTAATCATCACCACCCCTCTTTGTCAGCCTTGCCTCAATCACCTGCTCTACCATCAACTTGTTCATTATAACTGGATCTGCTGGTTGAGGGTAGAGGTGGGCGGGATGCATCGATAATGCGGCCGAAGTCATAGCATTGGATGGCAAAGGCTCCAACAGGGGAGCCTGCCGCTCCATATGAAAGGCCATTGGCCGTGTTCGTTGGAGCCACTGGGAACAATGCTGGGGAGTAGCCCGGCTCTGATCTGTAGATTGTAGAATAGCCGGTGAAGGAGCACCCGTGGGGTCGGAACCTCCCAATGACGGCTCAGCCCGTGCCCCCGGCTCCTCAGCGCCATAGCATGTTCCGCCTTTTCATTTAGTTGTTTTTTCAGTAGTTCTATCTCTTGCTGGTACTTTTGTAGTGCCATCAAGACGGTAGGGTCCATAGCTATTTTATTAATGATGCCCTCGAGTGTGTTACCCAAAGGACCTTCAATCGAAGGAGGCGGAGATGCTCCTTCTTGCTTAGATGCCACTATTCTGGCATTGATAGTAGTGATGTTTTCTTCAGCAAGCTGCTTGCCCTTTCTGGCTTGCAGTAGTTCAGCCTCAGCTTTGTCCCGTCTTGTCATCGGGTCTTTTCTTCCAGCAATCTCAGCCGGCTCTTCTTGTTCATTTGACATGGTGTTGGGTATGCCCATTACCCCGGTCATATTGCAGGTGAGAACTTGCATTCTTCTTTTCTGTCGATGGACCCTCCTTTTAGCCTGATCCGGGAAGGTCAACCTCTCAAACACAGAAATTCTTCTTGTTTCTTCTTCCCGCTGAGGGGCGGTTTCATCGGCTTCGCTGTCAAAGCCGTGGTCGTAGCCATTGTCGTCGACCGATGACACTATCATCTTTTCTCCTACATCTTCTTCAACTGCCATTATCGGGCAATAGCCTTCATTGACTGCGGCTGCTTGCATTAATCGTTGTTTTCCAAGCGAGGGGTTGCCTAGCCCCCTGTGGAACGCACTGGATTTTGTTGGACGAAAATATCGTGGCTGTTCTTTTTATCAGTTTATCGGTTTATCTAGTGCGAGGGCGTGCCAGTCACCTAGGTGACAATGTGTTCGGGCTTCAAGACTGGAGTGTGGTCCGAAGCCCAGGGTGCGCTCCATCTGACTAATCAGACGATTGTGGATATCGGGTCGGGAGTGGAGACCCGCCGCGCCATAAAGGCCGCGACGTTAATTACATCCCCTCGGAGAGGAGAAGACCTCTGATTAATCGCCAAGAAAAGGGGCCTCATGGCCCAAACATCAATTTTTCATTAAATCATGGGATTTTGGTTAACATAATCTAAACCCTCCGCATCGATATGCAAAATGGTGTTCAAAGCCATACAAATACTTGCTGCGAGTGCGGCAAATTTAATGCAAGTGCGGGATTAGATCCCGGTATATATATATATATCAGTCACTAACGGACCATCCAGTGTTCGGTCGAGAGTCCATATTCGAAGCATCGAAGGTAACAACAAAGGCATTCGGATATCTACCGTTGGTACGGCACATTTCATGTGGGTGCGGGATCGGATCCCGGAAGAAGTGGGCCAAGCTGACGGACTATCGGCCCAAGAGGTGCACGGATCATGACCATGTCGGGGATCCCGAGGTCCACGTCCAACACCACGGGGCATCATTACACAATCCGGGGGAGCGGGTTGTTAAGTGTAAAGCCAAAACTCGACAACGTGCGCCCTCGCACGCGGATCGACCTGCGCGGTCAGGTCGCGGGGTTCGCCCCTTGCGGGGGTTTCCAGGGGCAGCGCCCCCGGAACAAAATTTGGATTATGGTGGAGGGGAAACTTTTGATTAGTTTTATTCATTAGCTTTAATTCTTTTCTCTCATTTGATTAAGCATTTTCTCCCTTTCAGGCGTGCCGGTTTAAGGAAGCAACGGGGACGGGGCGCGCCGGATTAGTATCAAGAGGAGGGCGCCATTTTAGGGTCCAAGGGAGGAAATGGGGACGCCGTTTTAAGGTGAACAGTGAAAGAGATGGAGAGGAGGCGCGCCGTTTTAAGGACGTTAGGGGGGGGGCGTGCCGGTTTTGTGGCCACGCCGTTTTAAGGGTTGAACAAGGGGGGAGGTGCCATGGGGCGCGCCGGGTAGAGGCTTCCATGGGGGCGCGCCGTTTTAATGGTTAAACAAGGTAGGAGGGCGCACCGGGTAGAGAGGCTCCCATGGGGGCGCGCCGTTTTAGCGTTCAAAGGAAATGGGGGGTTACGAGAGTGGTGTTAAATCGGCGCGGTGAGGGGTGACCGCGACGGATTGGGCCACGCCGAGACAGCTTCAAAGAGATTTTATTCCAACCCTTTTATGCTCTGTTTCTTGTTTCTTTGAACTGTAAGTCGGTTTATTGATTAGTTGTTCATCTTATGGATGGATTATGTTTATAGAAAGAAGATTTAAGTGTTTTAATCATTTGTTTAGGCGGATTAGCGTGATGATTCAAGTGTTTTGTTCAGGGGGTTCAGTTCACAGAGTTTACTGTGTGTTTCTCTTCTTTCACCCGTGGGCAAGTTCTATGATACATTTATTCATTGTTCTTGGTGTTCTTGTATGTTCTTGACCCTCACGAAAATCGGGCAACACCTCCCCTAGACCCGAAGGGTCCGGGGGAAAAAAAATGGGGCGCGCCATGCGGAGAGAACTCCGATGGCCCCAAAACATCCCGGTGTGTGCATAAGCAACGACACCAGTAAAATTACCCCATTTGGGGCCGGAGATCCCGAGGGCTAGCCTACAAGGGAAACCGGTGACCCATGGGTTATTGCGATCATGTAGACTTCTCCCGTATGGGGCCGGAGGTCCCGAGGGCAAGCCTACAAGGGATTCCGGTGACCCAGGAGTCATCCGATCGTGGCCGAACACAGCGTGAGGGCCGAAGCCGACACATGAACATGGCGGAGGGGAGATCCAGGGGATAGCGGTAAAGAGAAGTGAATGCATGCATACGTATATATCAATCTACAGATACATATGTACATATCTATTCATATATGATCTGATGAAAACATATGGACTTGCAAAAGGGAAGGGATGAGCGAGCGTCAAAATCGGGTTTCATGAGGGAGATAAGTGAGGATCGGGGTTGAAGGCCCCATGCTTCATTTCCATTTAAACAGAAGAGCTACATCGGGGCTGGATGTCGCCGAGCAGAATACAAGGGAAGAGGAGAAAGACAACGACCCACCCTCACACGGCTGGCTCTCACTCTTCCTCCCCTTTCTCTCCCACTCTTTCTCTCTTCTTCTTCACACAGGCTTCGGGCTTCAAGGGGTTTCTCTCAGAAGAAAAGCTTCTACCTTTCAAGCTTCCAAGAGTTGTCCCTCCTCTCCAACCGATCAAAGTTCCCCGTGGTGGGCTTTTTATAGGGGCTAGTGGCCCTGTCGAAGGGAGAGGCCCCCCCCTTATTTCTCTTTATTTCTTCTTCTTTCCATCTTGCTTCGCCTGCAACGCCTCTGCCGTGTCGCCGTGTCGAGTGCCGTTGTCGTGGACGTCACCTCCGCCGAGGCCACAGTGTGACCGGGAGGGGGGGCAGAGGCATGGCCTCCTCCTCTGCTGGCATATCCACCACGAGACACGCCGTTTTCATCATTTGTAGGAGCATGGGCGGCCGACGGACGAAGTGGGCATTCGACGGTGGAGGGCTCGAGAGTTTCCATTTGAAGAACATGCTTGGATGCCCAACGGATCGAAGCAAACATTTAGCCATTTTAAGCAGTTCGTCGATGTGTTGTTCGCAGGAAACAGGGGACCGCATTGATGATGGGATGGCTTCACTGCACGCCTGAGAAGCGCTTCAGAGAATAGGTTTAGGGGTTAAAACGGCGCCATATTCAAAGGGGCGCCGTTTTAAGCAAAGATGAAGGCCCCTTCTAGCGTGCCGTGTAGCCAAAGAAAGAAAAAGGGGCGCGCCGTTTTAAAGGGGGGGCGCGCCGTTTTAAAGCCCCCTCGTGCCGTTTTAAGCACTAAACGGATTATTCTCGAAGTCGCGGCCATTTTACGTGAATGTCGACATTCCTGGAAGGTTCCGGTTGCTATGTATGACCTCTACAATGTTCCATTCGCAGCCTTTGGGGCCCGGTCCCAGACTCTGCATGACTTTTGGTGCACGTCAGGCTGTGTCGGAGTCCCTGACTCTTCTTCGATTCGGCTCTCGGCACGGCCGGCTATAGAGTTGTGGCCGTATCTTCTGCCCGAGGGGCTCCCTCATCGGCTAGCGGACCACCAAGCGAGTCCTCATCCTGATCGGGCGAGGCATGAGGTTTATTTGGCATTTTCATCTTCGGCTTGCTCTCGAGTGTCGAGACGTGCATGCCGTGTGATCATCATCGACATTTTTCGACGTCCACACCCCCTGAAGTAATTCTTGACCATGTAGGTCATCTCTTCTCGACCCCGTTCTTGATGCAGCATGGGGGACAGTTGTTGACCTTCCGCAGGAGGAATATAAGCAACCCGAGCTCGGTCGGCAGGTTGCTGAAATCTTCATCCCACAGTAGGGACGTTGGCTTGGCGGGTGCAGGCCCGGAAGCTTCCGCAGTGCGGAAGATCTACAACCATCTCCTCTTCTTTCGGGGCCAAGCCCCTTTCCTTCCTTCCCTCCACTTCGTCGCGTACAGAACGGCGATGAACTGGTGGTGTTTGCTGAGCAGGTTGGACCCTCTTGGGCATCCACACCTTCTTGAACTTTCTTGGCCTTGGGGCCTACTTCTTTTGGCCATAGCAGCCGGCTCCTTCTCTTTCCGCCCTCCTTCCGGCAAGGGCTAGGTACGAATTGCGGACAGGGATGGCGGGGACGACCCGGTCCGGGACTATTCGTGCGTCGCGTCTGTTGAGGAAGACGCGCACACCGCCAACCATCATGGATTTACCGGACTGAGACAGGGATCTGGTAACCACAGCAGTGCTCCTCCGGACCTGCTTGCGCTGGCGACCTCCGGACTTGTTAGCAGCATTGGGGCGGACCCCGGGGATAGCATGGTGCACCAGGCAGTTGGCGACCAAGGTTGAGCTCTTGAGCGAGTCATGGTAGCATCGAGCCTGATCTTCTTCATAGCCCCCTCGATGGGCTCCGAGGGTTCCACTTCCAGCATATCCACAAAGGCTCACCCCAAGAAGTTGGAAAAGCCAACAGCAGCAAGGAAGTTACAGAACACCATGGGCACCGCCATGTACCATTGCGCATGATCAGCAATAATTGACGGACCGAATCCGACGCTAGTCAGTCCAGTTGTTGTCATCATCGTTCGCCTACCAAGACAAACAAACCGACGATCAGCAACCTTTGGGAGGGCCTCGAAGCCCATGTATCCCGGCAAAGAGATGAAAGGTGACATGCGGTCCCACCGGGCTTGCCAGACTGTTTGCGACAGGATCTTATCCATGTAAAAAGGGGATTTATTCTGGTTTATTTACGTGTCGATCAACCAATTAATTATCCGGTAATTAACTGACTGATTGACCACGCAGACGTGCCAGTCACGTAAGTGATAAGTTTATTATGCGCTCATTCTGACCCGTGTCGGGCGAGAGTTAGATTCGGTCGGGATCAGCAGTCCGCCATACCATAAAGGCTATGGCGTTAATTACATCCCCCGCGAGGAGGGAAAACCTTTGATTAATTGCTGAGATAGCGGGCCGTCGAGGGCGAAATAAGATGCAAAGGATGCATATGATGCAAGCATGCTAAATGTCTTAGTCTACCATGCAAGGTTTATTAGATCGGACCCTCAGTACATGGTGGGGAACTTAGGTTCGGAGACCACCATCACGCATAGCAGAAGCTTCCCGTCGGGCGTAACCCGACTTTCCACTAATGCCATTTGATATACCGGGGGGTCCATGCACTCAAGCATATATTGATGCGGCATGGATGCTTAGACTAAAACATGATAATGAAGCTACGGAGTTAGCCGATTCAGGTTTAGACAAACCAATTCACTCAATTTATTGATTACAGGGTTTATTTGATTCTATTATTAGCATTGGAAATCTCCCCGGAGGTGAGGAGAGGATTGAAACGGCACGACGATGCGATTCGGAAAGAAACCGATGCGGTACACATAGGTATGGAGCTTAAAATAGCGCGGGATCCGTAGGAATATGTTAAAACGGCGCCGCAGAGCGTAGGTGTAGGGGGAGGCCTTGAAACGGCGTGCCCCATTGAGGGAGCGCCGTAATAGGGCGCGCCGTTTTAAGGCATGCCGTATTATGGCGCGCCGGTTGCCGGTGGCACCGGTTTAGCCTCGTTTCATGGAAATCAAGGTTTTTATTGGTTTATTTTTGGACTTATTAAAACGTTTTGTAAGATTTTGGAAATTTATTGAGTCAGTCATTCATCAGATCGGTCCCGGGCCGACCGGAACTCAAGTCATAGGCTCGCGCGAGGTTCGTACTGGAGCGCGGCGATCGTTCTGAGTCAAGCCAGCTAGTTTATTAAATGGTTTATTTGACTCGTTCAAGCAAAAATTTTGGAAGCATCTCCCCATCCCGGAGGATTATCGGGGAGAAGTGGGGAGTGCTCACGTGGCGGAGCAACCCCCAAAAAGTCGGGTGGCACAACGGCGGCCGGTAAACCCGAACGGATAGGAGAACCCCGAGGGCTAGCCTACGAGGGGCACCAAGTCCATGGGTGGATAGTAGACAGATAGCGCGACTCATAATGGGAGCAAAGACCTCGAGGGCTAGTCTGCGAGGGGCACGCGACCCGAGTTGGCACCATGTCCAAATCGGGACGACCGATAGAGAGGGAAAACCCCCAGGGCCGGCCTACGAGGGGCACCCATCTCACGGCCACCATGAAGCCCTTTAAGGGCCGTGGATTTTGGTCTGTTGGGATCAATCCCTGTTGATGTTCACTCACGGCCCATGAGAGGCTCGTTACTAATGAACGACCCCTCCGTGGACAGAGCGTTATCGGAGTAGAATCATGGGGGATGTTCCCCTCTCCCCAGTCACCTAATCTCCTCGAAGAGAGGGTAATACGGTGCGATTACAAAACACATTCAGTCAGCAAGCTGAATGTGATATCTATAGGTATACATATGTGCGTATATATTAACGGGTTGACAGAATGACTATCACATTGATGCTTAGAAGACAATGAGGCAGAGTATTGGGACGGCCTCATCTCCTCTTGTTCATGGTTAAGAACAGAGGGGGATAGGAGAACGAACCCAGAATTAGTCAGAGAGACGCATTTATGAGTATGTTTCTGGCGCTGAAACCTTCGACACTCGAGAGGAAGAGAACCCCAAGGAGATGGGGATTAATGTAGCCCGTAGCGTAGCAGGGCATACCGACGTCGGAGAAGATGAACAACAGAAACCATTCGCATAGTGAAATGCACAAATAGAAAAGACAGGTTAATGGAGGGAGATGAAAATGGCGCCGTGCTCGAACGCATTTTCTTTATCATCTTAGCCACAGAAAATGGGGGGATGTACATATGTTGACATCTCATCACGGCGCCGGCACTGTTGTATGGCGTCGTCCCACTGGCCGAAAGAAGCAATCGCGGGGATGAAGGAAATGGGATGCAGAGGAAGAAGACAGCGTTGAACCCCTTTAACCATTGATATATATATTCATCCATTCCATGGAAGAAAGACATACAAAGTTTATTCCGGCGTCGGCGTTGTCGCGCGATCACCATTAAAATAAATGGGAAGCAGACACAAACGCAATCGACAGAGGTAATGAGAGAGAGGGGAGGTGGTGCGGACACCCGAGCAATTGATCGGCACGACACGCCGAGCCACCGGTACCGCACACGGAGTATGACACGAGCCACCTCAGCGTCCATCTGGCTCGGAGACAGCCTGGAGACTCCGCCTTGAGCCTCCACATTTATTATAATTAGTTAGACTTTTTGTGTGTGTAATGTGTGTTTATCTCTTTGCATTCGGTTTGCCATTTTGAGTGTAATAGGGGATTATGAGCATTTCGGACCCCGTGGGCCCCACGGGCCCCACCCCATTGGGCCACCTCAGCCTAGGGTCCCACGTGGGGCCAGTCAACATGCCACATGGGGGCATCTAGAACATTGACTTGTATTTGGACACATGGGGGACAATGGACTTGAAAAGTCCAAATGGGAGGCCGCCTACCCCCACCATCTAGTCCACCCTCTCCCCTTGGTCCAAGGGCCGCCCCCCCCCCTTTGTTTTTTTTATTATTTTTTGTGTGTGATGTTCACATCTCATCCCAACCCTCCATCCCCTTCCCCTAGATCCAATGGTGGATAAGAGATGTGATATGTAACATATATAAGTTGTATTTTCTCCTTTTAGTAAATTAATGCCATTTGATTCAAAGAAATTCAAGAGCAAGGGCTGGTGCCCCCCCCTCCTCTCCCCTCCCTCTCCCCCTTGGATGCTGTGAAGGCTTCCATTCTGAGGTGTGAAGCCTCATTTATCAGTTCCGACGATCGCCGCCGCCGCCACGAGCCGCCACCGCACCGCCATCGTCTTCATCGGAGTTCTACCCGCGCAGTACCACAGCAACTTCCACGAAATTTCCAACTCCTCCAAGAGCTCTGATCGACTTGGGAATTTTACTGGAGGTTACATAGGTGTCAAGGATGTCCCAAAAAAATTGGTTTGTCATTCAGATCCCGTTTCATAATTTTTGATTTTCGTCAACCAGTTCTGTCCAGATTCATATCCACCCAGCGTTTTAGGTCTTAGGTCCACTTTTTGATTTATTTTGGTTCGCCCAATTTTACTGGAGGTTCCACCCATCCACCCCTTCATCCAAAATTTTTCTCCATTTTTGGTTCGTCAATTTCATATTTTCTAAAAATCGTTCTCAGTCCCAGCTATAGTTATGTCCCCCTATTCCCAGATCCGACCACCAGTCACCCCAAAACTCATAGTAAATCACCACCACCTCCAAATCACATTCCAAAAATAGTCCCAATTCCGTCGTTGGCTACCCTACAACTTTGAAGAAGAGCTCAAGAGCTGAATCGGAGGTTTACTAGGCGGTCAACGGAGGTTCTCAGACAAGTACCCTGTAGATCTGAGATTTCGGTTACTATACAACAGGGACTTGTAAATTCATTAAAGTTTTGATCCGACCAGATCCAGTAGATCTCTTTGGGTCTAGATTGAAGCATGTGAAGAGAGCTTTCCAACGATAGCTTATGCGTCCCGATCCGACGCCGGGATTGATCACAGCGGCCGTTTTTGCCGGAGCGTGCGCCGGAAAACAGAAATCAAAATCCGTGGGCAGCTAGTTCAACAATTGGGAATCGGGGCCGATCGACCCCCGATCGGTGTTCCCGGCCGACCGCCGTCCGTGGAGGCGCGCCACCAGGGGTCCCCATCACAGTGGGTCCCACTCCTGCAGATCCGGAGGCCAGCACCACCCGTGGGCCCCACGGGCCCGCAAAACCCGCCGTTCGGAAAGCATGAAAACGCGGAGTTCGGCACCGCCGGGCGACATCAAGATGCTGCCCATCAACCCAATTCGCGTGATTCCCGGGCCACGCATGTAACCTTTTACCTCCCTGCGTGGAGTGGGTCAAATTATTGTGCTGCTGTAAAATTGTGTTAACCGGGGGTCCGTGATTGGCCGGGGTTGTCTTCGTCACGCCGGGTGCGTGGAGGTGATAGTCCGAACTACTTGGCGTTACATTGCTTAGCTAGTATACGGTCTTTTGCCACTGCCGAGAGTGTAGGTACTAGCCCGTGTGTCCATGTCACCGCTGTGAGAGTGAGAGTGATGTGGCACAGCCCAAAGACCACTAAATATGATGAGATGACCCTAGGACTTAGACCCGCAAGCATACAAGCGCTCAATGATTCTCACAATGACGATTTTTGCTCACTCGGCTCACACGTTCACCCGATGGGTCCGGGAGATGATGGTGAGGGTCCGAGGCGGGACCCAATTGTCCTAATGGACTTACAATGCTAAGGCTGACCCCCAATGGGCCTGGGAGACCCAGCTTTGTGGGTGGCTGGCCCGCAAGGCGGGGTGTTGGGTGGCACTCACTCACGGGCCGCGGTGGGCACAATATCGCTTAAAATTAAGTCCGAGCGCTCTCTTACTGTCCGACGGGCATTCAAGGCAATACTGCATTTGCAGAAATGAAGCTACAAGGGTGTGATCAGAAGCTCACCTGATCGGTGTGAAGACACCGATCCCGTTCGGAGACGAGGGCGCGCCGGGAAGCGTGGGTAAAGACCCGACGCCACGGCGATGGTGCTTGACCTGAAAATTTAAAGAGTTTATAGCACTACACCTCACGCAGGAGGGGTGATCTTGGGGTGGGGATTGATATTAATACACCCAAAACTACCTCCACGCAGGGAGGGGCCTTCAGCCGGCCAAGCGGGGAGGGGAATGAGCGAGATAGAATCGACTTTCCGAGCTTCCTCGGTTCAGCCTTGCTGCAGAGCTGCTGGACAGGTGACCGGAGACGATGCTGTCACAGGGTCCACGGAGCTCGGATATCGACGAGACCAGCACCAAAAGTTTCCTAACTGGAGATGGGTAAGGCTTGAATTTTTGGGCAACCTCCAGATCTGGGGGCTGACTGCTCCGGCGGCTGGAAGGTGGCTGCAGTTCTGGTCTCTGGCCGAACATGATCTGAAACAGCAGGTTGCAGAAGCTGCCACGACCGCTCCTTAGCTCGAAATCTGGCACCGCTGGATGCGTTGGAACTGTAGATGAGTCTACTTTGCAGCAAAACAAACGGGGAAGTCTTCTGATGTCGGAGATGAACTGGGTATCCAGAGGAGTGGAAGGTGGTTGGTGCAGACTGTGAGGAGACAGATCGGCGTGGTTGTGGTAGAAAATTGATATCTCTGGTTGTCGGATGCCGAACGGGGTTCCACCTTCTGTTCTTGGACGCTGACAGGGGGAGGAAGATCTTTGTAGAAGGTCTCGAAGGCTGGTTCCTTCAAGGTTCGTCGTGGGAGAGCCTGCCCTGTCGTTCTGGCTCCTGGCCTGAGAGGTCCTGCGCAGTCGAGGGAGAATGGTTGCTGCGGACAGCTCGGAGCTCGGATGCCGACGAAACCACCTCACCTTGAAAGCTAACTCGCAGACGAATCCAGCAATGTAGTCCTAGCCTCCTGAGTCATTGAGGGATGGTCGTGGCCTCCTCTGCAAGTTGCTGTAACTCTACTTCCTGAAACAGGGTTAGAATGAGGAGAAGAAGAAGGGGTGGGGAAGGGAATGGCCAAGAGAGAAAGAGGTGTAAGGTGGTTCTAATGGCTATGGGAGGGAGATGAGAGGTGTTTTAGGGGTTGTGGAGGCTAGGGAGATGGAGGTGGGGAGGGCGAAGTGGGGCTGGAGAGGGGGCTGGTCTGCTAGTGATGGTGGTGGGAAGGTGAGTGTGCACAAGGGGAAGGGTGAGTGAGAGGGAGGGTGGGGGCGAACTTGGCCCAAGGGGGAGGGGTATGGGGCGGTCAAGGCAATGGAGGGAAGGGTTCAAATTCGAAATTGGTCTTGGAAGGGGTGGGATTTGTGTGGGGAAGTGGGGGATTGTGTTGGGAGGTGGTAGAGTTACTTTGGGACAAAGAGAGGGGAGTAAATGAGGGGCTATGGGGAAGTGGAGGGCCTTAATGGAGGTGGGTGAGGTAGTGGAGGTGGTTGGGGGTTGGGATAAGTGAGGGGGAAGGAGGAGAGAGAGAGGGGGTCGAACTCCCCTTGGGGAGAGAGAGAGTGAGAGAGATAGAGAGAGAGTAAAAGAGAGAGATCTTGAGAGGTGGAATGAAGTGATTCTCAATATTTTCATCAAAAGTGAGTACATGGAGGGAGATGGGGGCTATTTATAGGCAACCCATCTTTACAAGACAAAAATAACCCTGCCATTTAAGGCAAAAGACCAAACATGTCCTAGACTCAGTACAATAGGCCCAAACTAAGGTATTAGGGTCCAATTAGACCAAATAGGGGAAATGGACTAGTACAACATGACATAATAAAAGGAAATACATGCAACATGACCCAATAAAAGGAAAATTACATATGATAAGACTCAATAAAAGGAAGATACATAAGATGAGAATGAGTCGACCCAAATCAAGGGTGTGCAGGCGACCCGAGCCATAGCGAGTGTCGTGAGATGTCCTCATCAAATCCCCCGGGGTGGGGAGAACTCGACCTTGTCGAGTGTGGGTCTGCCTGGCTGTCATAGTGCTCCAGAATGTCGGGATCCAACCACAGCAGGTCCTCCCAGCTCACCCAAGTATCCTCCATCGGGGAACAGTTCTTCCACCTAACCAAGTAGCGCTGATACACCTTGTGCCTCGTAATGATGCTCTGCTCATCCAGTATTGCCTCTATCTGCTCTCTATCGGCTCTGATACCACTTGATGTGGCACAGCCCAAAGACCACTAAATATGATGAGATGACCCTAGGACTTAGACCCGCAAGCATACAAGCGCTCAATGATTCTCACAATGATGATTTTTGCTCACTCGGCTCACACGTTCACCCGATGGGTCCGGGAGATGATGGTGAGGGTCCGAGGCGGGACCCAATTGTCCTAATGGACTTACAATGCTAAGGCTGACCCCCAATGGGCCTGGGAGACCCAGCTTTGTGGGTGGCTGGCCCGCAAGGCGGGGTGTTGGGTGGCACTCACTCACGGGCCGCGGTGGGCACGATATCGCTTAAAATTAAGTCCGAGCGCTCTCTTAAGCTGGGAAGTGGAGTCCCTCCGGGAGTGTCTCTCATAAGGGGGGGTAAAGGCTCAAGCTCCTCACTGGGTTCCACCGCGGGGCCTTTGTAGGGTACCAGGTCCGCCACGTTGAAGGTAGGGTGCACCCCATAGCTCTCTGGTAGGTCAATCTCATAAGCATTGCTGCCAAGTCGTCGTAGAACTCGAAAGGGTCCCGACCCTCGTGCCCTCAACTTGGAGGCAGGCCCGGGAAGGAGCCGCTCCGTCCTCACCATCACCGGGTCTCCCACTTGGAATTCACAGTGGCGCCGGTGAGCATCTGCCCATCTTTTGTAAGCCTCATTGCTTTTCCCTATATGCTTGTGGATGTCATCATGCAACTCTTTGATATGCTGTGCAAAGGACTCAGCTGAGACTGACACCCTAGCATGTGGGGGAAGGGGAATGAGATCCGAGGGCTTTCTAGGCCTAAAACCATGCACTACCTCAAATGGACTTTTGCCTATTGACCTATTGACGGAATCATTGTAGGCAAACTCGGCCTGAGACAAGAGGAGATCCCAATTCCCAGGGTGGTCCCCCACAAGACAACGGAGCAAGTTCCCAAGGCTTCGGTTGATGACCTCAGTCTGGCCGTCGGTTTGAGGATGGTAAGCAGTGGAGAATTTGAGGAGGGTCCCCATCAAGTGCCATAGAGTCTTCCAAAAGTAACTAGTGAATTTCACATCTCTATCGGACACAATAGTCTTAGGTAATCCATGGAGTCGGACTACCTCATCAAAGAATAACCGGGCGACCCTAGAGGCATCAGAGGTCTTGGAACAGGGGATAAAGTGGGCCATTTTTGAGAACCTGTCAACCACTACAAAGATGGAATCATGTTTGCGCAAGGTCTTTGGTAGGCCAAGAATGAAATCCATGCTCAAATCCTCCCATGGTCAGTCGGGTATGGGTGGAGGTGTGTAAAGCCCGGTGTTTTGTCTTACTTGCTTGGCGGATGCACAAATGCGGCATTGTCCCACAATGTGGGCCGCATCCTTCTTGAGGCTGGGCTAGTGGAATTGCCTCTCAACTAACTCTATGGTTTTGTGGACCCTAAAGTGACCAGCTAGGCCACCACTATGTAACTCCCAAACTAGGAAGTCCCTAAGTGAAGTCCGAGGTATGCAAAGCCTATCCCCCTTGAACAGATATCCATCTTGAAGTATGAACCCCTCATATTCCTTGTGTGGCTGGGTGGAAAGAGTGTTGTAGTGAGTCCCAAAGTCGGGGCAATGTGGGTATTCCCCTTTGATTCTCTCAAATCCGGTTACCTCCACTTGGACGGTGGAGAGTAAGGCTACCCGCCTACTTAGTGCATCGGCGGCGCGGTTCTCACTACGCATCTTGTACTTGAGGACAAAGGTGTAGGCTTGAATGTATTCAACCCATCGGGCATGTCGGGCATTGAGTTTTTGTTGGGTGTTGAGATACTTCAAAGCCTCATGGTCCGAGAAGATCACAAACTCCTTGGGTAGGAGATAGTGCCTCCAATGCCGAAGGGATTGAACCACGGCATAAAGTTCTTTGTCATAAGTGGAGTACCTAGTCCTAGCCTCACAAAGTTTCTCACTAAAATAGGCTACTGGGTGACCTTCTTGGCTAAGAATGCCCCCAATCCCTACCCCGGATGCATCACAAGTGACTTCAAAGACTTTTGAGAAGTCGGGTAGGCAAAGGACCGGGGCTTGGGTCATCTTTTCCTTGAGCTCAAGGAAGGCTTTTGAGGCTGCCCTAGTCCACACAAAGGCGCCTTTCTTGAGGCAATCCGTGATAAGAGTGGTGATTGTGCTAAACCCACGGATGAATCTCCTATAGAAGGTAGCTAGCCCGTGAAAGCTCCGAGCCTCATGAAGGGTCTTGGGTTCGGGCCACTCAAGAATAGCTTGGACCTTTTCGGGGTCCATGGATACTCCTTGGGATGAGACAATAAATCCTAGGAAGGCTAGTTGATTGGTCAAGAAATGACACTTCCCGGGGTTGGCAAAGAGACTCTCTCTCCTAAGAATGGTGCACACTTGTTTGAGGTGATCGAGGTGGGCTTCCTTGGATTGGCTATATATGAGGATGTCGTCAAAGTAGACAACTAGAAAGATGCCAATGAAGGGCCGGAGGACCTCGATCATGAGGCGCATGAAGGTGCTTGGTGCATTAGAAAGGCCAAAAGGCATAACAAGCCATTCATAGAGTCCGTCCTTAGTTTTAAAGGCGGTTTTCCACTCGTCCCCGGGCCTAATGCGGACTTGATGGTAGCCACTTTTGAGATCAATTTTGGAGAAGATGGTGGCTCCCGCTAGCATGTCTAGCATGTCATCAAGCCGAGGGATGGGGAATCTATATTTGACCGTTATCTTGTTGACGGCTCGGCTATCTACACACATGCGCCAAGTCCCATCCTTTTTGGGTGTAAGAAGAGCCGGGACGGCACAAGGGCTTTTGCTAATTCGGAGGAAGCCCTTCTTGATGAGCTCCTCAATTTACCTCCTGAGCTCGGCATGCTCGGTGGGGTTGAGGCGGTAGTGTGGGAGGTTGGGTAAGGTAGCTCCGGGCACAAGGTCGATGGCGTGTTGCACATCACGCATGGGTGGTAGCTTGTCCGGAAGCTCCTCGGGAAACACATCATGGAAGTCCTCCAAGAGTTGTTGAATTTCTATGGGGTGTGGGTCGGTTAGGGTGGACTCCCCGAGGCAAATGACAATGGCACACACTTGTTCTCCTTGGTTGACTTCTACCTCAAGCTCTTCCCTAGTGATGAGGTGTAGACTCCTAGGAGGCTTGTTGATCATGCTAGGGTTAGGGCTTGATGGGGTGGGGTTTGGTGGGTTTGGAATAGTGGGGAGGGTAGGGGTCCCCTCAAGGGAGGGAGATGCCTTCTTGGGAAGGGGGCGAGGTGGAGAAGGGTTGAGTTGGATTTTCTTCCCCTCATGAATGAAGATGCAAGTGTTTGTCTTTCCTAGAAAGGTGGCATCTACATCGTAGATCCACGGTCGTCCTAGGAGTATACTCCCAACTTCCATTGGTAGGATGTCACACCACACTTGGCTTTGATAAGATTGGAATGTGATGGGGACAAGGCAACGAGCACTAACGGGTATGGAGGTGGTATCAATCCATGCTACCCTATATGGGTGGGGATGTGGGGAGGTGGTAAGGCCCAAAAGTTTGACGGTGTCGGGTGACACTACATTCACACTACTTCCATTATCCAAGATGACCTTCCTAACATGGCTCCCTATCCGTATGTAGGTATGGAATATGGTGTTTCTCCTCCAATCATGCTCTTGGGTTTGGGTGAGGGTGCATCTAACCACTCCGAGGTGGGAGTCGGTGGGTGGAGGAGGTTGTTCTTGGTTGCTCTCCATGTAGTGGTTCTCATACTCCTCCTCCCATTCAAGAGAGGGTTCATATACCTCAACTTCTCCTTCAAATTCAGCTTGGGGTTGGGGGTTGGTCTCCTCTATGAGTAAGTTTGATGCTCCCTTGGTGGGGCATTGATTGGCAAAGTGTCCATACCCATAACACCTAAAGCATTGCTGCCCACTTTGATGGTTTGGGGTCATCTTAGTGTGAGGGAGAGTGGGTATCGGATTGGGCCTATTGGGAGTTGTGTTTAGGGGCCCACTTGTGGGGCGGAGTGGTGGAGTGGCATTAGGAGGGGTGACCCGTGTGGGAGGAGCTCCCATGGGTGTAGGAAGGAGACCTCTTTGGGGTGGTGGGGGGTTGGCCCGAGGTGCCATGGTTTTAGGATCCATCCCCCGAGGGGGAACCATTCGTGTGTACCGAGAGAATTTCTCGGCATCCCGAGCGACTTGGTAGGCTTGCTCTAAAGTGGTTACTTGACGCATGAATAATGCCTTTTTTATATGAAATTGAAGCCCATTCCTAAAGCGGGAGAGTGTGACGGAGGGGTCCTCTTGGACTCCACACTTGAGGAGGTAGTAGTCAAACTTTTCAATGTACTCCATAACGGTCTTTCCTTCTTGGGTCAAGGCTTGCCACTCATCTAGGAGGTTTTGATGGTAGGAGGGTGGGACATATTTGAGTTTGAGTTGGTCTTTCATGGCCCCCCATGTGGTGATTGGAGCTTCCCTCCTAACTCTCCTTAAGGCCTCAACATTCATCCAATGAGTCTTGGCTAGTTTGGTTAATTGCATCTTTGCAAGCCAGACTTTCCTATCCTCGGTCATTGGGTACCAATCAAAATATTGATCCATGGCTGCCTCCCAATCTAAGTAGATGCTCGGATGATGAGATCCGTCAAAAGTGGGAGCATCGACTTTTACAAGTCTCATTAGTTGGTCATCCGGGTTGTCCCGGGGAGGTCTCTCATTTCTTCTAGGGGGTGGGTCCCTTTCCGGTTCGGGAGGGTGGTCATGGTTGAGTCCTCCTATGGCTATCTCCACATGTGGAGGGGGATCTCTCCTATCTCCTTCCCTTGGGATAGGCCTATTTTCCTCAATTTGTTCTAGCCGGGCCGTAATATCGTCAAGCCTTCCCATAATATTGGTCATGTATTCCACAAGAAACCTCATTTGGTCGGGAAACTCATGCTCATTGTGAGGGGGATTTCCTTGGGGATTGGGATTCATGGTGTTATTGGAAGAAGATGAATTACCTTGATAATGAGTTCCACTACGAGTGGTCATGCAAAGTTGGGTGGGCTATGCAAGGGTGTGCGAATGCACCTAAGAAAAACTTAGTGTGACCCAAGACTAGACTTGTAAGGACAAGCCTATGACCGCTCTGATACCACTTGATGTGGCACAGCCCAAAGACCACTAAATATGATGAGATGATCCTAGGACTTAGACCCGCAAGCATACAAGCGCTCAATGATTCTCACAATGACGATTTTTGCTCACTCGGCTCACACGTTCACCCGATGGGTCCGGGAGATGATGGTGAGGGTCCGAGGCGGGACCCAATTAACCTAATGGGCTTACAATGCTAAGGCTGACCCCGAATGGGCCTGGGAGACCCAGCTTTGTGGGTGGCTGTCCCGCAAGGCGGGGTGTTGGGTGGCACTCACTCACGGGCCGCGGTGGGCACGATATCGCTTAAAATTAAGTCCGAGCGCTCTCTTACCGTCCGACGGGCATTCAAGGCAATACTACATTTGCAGAAATGAAGCTACAAGGTGTGATCAGAAGCTCACCTGATCGGTGTGAAGACACCGATCCCGTTCGGAGACGAGGGCGCGCTGGGAAGCGTGGGTAAAGACCCGACGCCGCGGCGATGGTGCTTGACCTGAAAATTTAAAGAGTTTACAGCACTACACCTCACGCAGGAGGGGTGATCTTGGGGTGGGGATTGATCTTAATACACCCAAAACTACCTCCACGCAGGGAGGGGCCTTCAGCCGGCCAAGCGGGGAGGGGAATGAGCGAGATAGAATCGACTTTCCGAGCTTCCTCGGTTCAGCCTTGCTGCAGAGCTGCTGGACAGGTGACCGGAGACGATGCTTTCACGGGGTCCACGGAGCTCGGATCTCGACGAGACCTGCACCAAAAGTTTCCTAACTGGAGATGGGTAAGGCTTGAATTTTTGGGCGACCTCCAGATCTGGGGGCTGACTGCTCCGGCGGCTGGAAGGTGGCTGCAGTTCTGGTCTCTGGCGGAACATGATCTGAAACAGCAGGTTGCAGAAGCTTCCACAACCACTCCTGAGCTCCAAATCTGGCACCGCTGGACTCGTTGGAATTGTGGACGAGTCTACTTTGCAGCAAAACAAACGGGGAAGTCTTATGATGTCGGAGATGAACTGGGTGTCCAGAGGAGTGGAAGGTGGTCGGTGCAGACTGTGAGGAGGCAGATCAGCGTGGTTGTGGTAGAAAATTGATATCTCTAATTGTCGGATGCCGAACGGGGTTCCGCCTTCTGTTCCTGGACGCTGACAGGGGGAGGAAGATCTTTGTAGAAGGCCTCGAAGGCTGGTTCCTTCAAGGTTCATTGTGGGAGAGCCTGCCCTGTCGTTCTGGCTCCTGGCCTGAGAGGTCCTGCGCAGTCGAGGGAGAATGGTTGCTGCGGACAGCTCGGAGCTCGGATGCCGACGAAACCGCCTTGCCTTGAAAGCTAACTTGCAGAAAAATCCAGAAATGTAGGCCTCACCTCCTGAGTCATTGAGGGATGGTCGTGGCCTCCTCTACAAGTTGCTGTAACTCTACTTCCTGAAACAGGGTTAGAATGAGGAGAAGAAGAAGGGGTGGGGAAGGGAATGGCCAAGAGAGAAAGAGGTGTAAGGTGGTCCTAATGGCTATGGGAGGGAGATGAGAGGTGTTTTAGGGGTTGTGGAGGCTAGGGAGATGGAGGTGGGGAGGGCGAAGTGGGGCTGGAGAGGGGGCTGGTCTGCTAGTGATGGTGGTGGGAAGGTGAGTGTGCACAAGGGGAAGGGTGAGTGAGAGGGAGGGTGGGGGCGAACTTGGCCCAAGGGGGAGGGGTATGGGGCGGTCAAGGCAATGGAGGGAAGGGTTCAAATTCGAAATTGGTCTTGGAAGGGGTGGGATTTGTGTGGGGAAGTGGGGGATTGTGTTGGGAGGTGGTAGAGTTACTTTGGGACAAGGAGAGGGGAGTAAATGAGGGGCTATGGGGAAGTGGAGGGCCTTAATGGAGGTGGGTGAGGTAGTGGAGGTGGTTGGGGGTTGGGATAAGTGAGGGGGAAGGAGGAGAGAGAGAGGGGGTCGAACTCCCCTTGGGGAGAGAGAGAGTGAGAGAGAGAGTGAGAGAGAGAGAGAGAGTAAAAGAGAGAGATCTTGAGAGGTGGAATGAAGTGATTCTCAATATTTTCATCAAAAGTGAGTACATGGAGGGAGATGGGGGCTATTTATAGGCAACCCATCTTTACAAGACAAAAATAACCCTGCCATTTAAGGCAAAAGACCAAACATGTCCTAGACTCAGTACAATAGGCCCAAACTAAGGTATTAGGGTCCAATTAGACCAAATAGGGGAAATGGACTAGTACAACATGACATAATAAAAGGAAATACATGCAACATGACCCAATAAAAGGAAAATTACATATGATTAGACTCAATAAAAGGAAGATACATAAGATGAGAATGAGTCGACCCAAATCAAGGGTGTGCAGGCGACCCGAGCCATAGCGAGTGTCGTGAGATGTCCTCATCAGAGAGTGACCCGTCCCGCGACTCGATCCGAGTCTGAAAGTTGAGTCGGACTACCCTTGACCTCCGCCGGTTCCTTAACCGCGCACGGTCCGCGCTTTCCCTCGCTTGGGACGACGAGTGAGCTTCCACTTCTGTTAGCGACGTTTTACCACTCGGAGCTTGTAGTGTCGGGCTTAGTGTCTCCCTGGTGTGTGCTGCTGGTCGCGTCTTCATCTAGAGTCCGAGGGTGGCACCTAATAGTGTCGTCTCCTGTGTCCGTCCCGCATCAGGAGGTTAGGCTCATATCATCGCCCCTCCCCACCTTCTCATTTACATTACAACAGGAGAAAGAGAAATAGGTAAAGGGGAGACCGACACAGAACACCACGGCGACCCACCTAACAGACATAGGGAGCTAAGACTCTTCTCCTTCTCCGGCGCCGGAGGATCGAGAGGAATAGAGGACGGCGGTGGCAGCAGGAGTACTCTCAGAGGGAAGAACTTCCCTCCAAAGAAACCCTCGCTCAGACAAGTGTGATTGGTGGAGTCTCTTCGGATCGATCTCTCTCTCTCCGTGCTCTTCTTGTTAATTCTCCCTCTCTTTTTTTTTCTCTTCTAAGTCTCCCCCCTTTAGTTGGTCGAACAAGCGGTGTTTTTATAACACCAAGTTGATCCGGCACCATGGAGGGCGCGTCGGATTCAATGGCATCGGGGACAAGTGTCCCCAAAGCATTTTGGCACGCCGGGTTCAGTGGCGCCGGGTTACGGGGCGCCGGTGACCTTTTGTGCGCTGGTTTAGCTTGTTCGCTCGACGCAGGCTAGCCGATGGGTCCGGGGATGGTTCCGGAAGCCCCCGTTGACTCTTCCTCTCGCCACGGTCCTTGGAAACCTTGACGGGGCATTGACGAAGCTCTCGGCACGATGAATGGCCTTAATCGAAACTTCGTGTGTGTTCGGCTCGAGCACGCGGGTTTTCCGCTCACATGGTCTTCGGCACCGTAATTGCTTTTTGGTTGCTTCTTCGGGGATGGTCCCGAATACTCTTCCGAGCTCTCGAGTCTTACTTTAGCGACTGTTCGTTGGAGCAGAGCATCTTTTCTTTTCTTCTTGTCTTTGGTCTCATCTTTTGTTTGGCTTCCGCCATTCTTTTTTTTCTTTTCTTTCTTTTCTTCTCTGTCGGCACAAGAGCACCCGATCAGAACTTACGACCTGCAGAAGCAGAAGTCAGAAAGTATTAGGAATATTTTCAGTGTCAACAATCCCCCACCGAGCAAAAGGGTATGGCTCGGCAAGGGTGATGAGCTCCGCAGCGGGCTGATGGATCAGGTGGTCGAAGCGTTGACATCGGTCGCATTTTTGTACGTAGGTCGTGCAATCGCGCTGGAGGGTGGGCCACCAGTAACGCTGCCGAAGCAAGATCCTGGCGAGCAATCTTCCTCCTTGGTGCACTCCACAGGTGCTTTCGTGTACTTCTTGAATAGCTCGGCTGGCTTCGTCGACGCTGATGCACTTGAGGAGAGGGCCGGAGAAAGATCTGTGGTACAGGGCCTCATCTAGCATGACGAAACGCCGGGCTTTGTATTTCAACTTCTGAGCCTCCCGAGGGTCGGTGGGCACTTGAGAATCTCGGAGCCAGGATATGAAGGGGTTCTGCCAATCGCTCGGGGCTGTCGGGTCAACGGTCATAAGCTCAGACTCAATGCTTGTTCGCCCAAGCTCTTCGAGGAAGACCGATCGTGTACCTACAGGGTCGAGCAAGGAGGCCAGTCGAGAGAGGGAGTCCAATCGGGAGTTTTTCCCCCGAGCTATCCAGACTACCTCAAAGCTCTCGAAGAGTTGGGCCATCCTCTTGACCACCTGGAGGTACTTCACCATTTTTCCTTCCCGAGCTTCGTACTCACCGTTGACTTGGTTAGCGACCAATTGGGAGTCGGTGTGGATTCTGACCCACTCGGCTCCCACTCGTCGAGCCATCCTGGCCCCTGAGATAAGGGCTTTGTACTCGGAGGCGTTGTTGGACACCTGAAAATTGAACTTCAGGGCATACTACAGCTCCGCTCCTTCGGGGGACTTGAGGAGGACACCGGCGCCGCATCCGGCCGAATTGGAGGACCCGTCGACGAATAGATCCCAAGTGGGCCCGAGTGCTGGTGGAGGTAGTGCTTCAATCGGGACCGTGCTTTCGGCGATGAAGTCTGCGAGAGCCTGTCCTTTGATGGTCGAACGGGGGCGATACGAGATATCGTAGGCCCCAAGCATGATGGCCCATTTGACGAGGCGTCCCGATGCTTCAGGGTGAAAGAGAATCTTCTTCAGAGGTTCGCCGGTCAATACGACGATAGAGTGGCCTTGGAAGTAGGGTCGGAGGCGCTTGGCCTAGGTAACCAATGCTAGCACGAGTTTCTCGGTTGTTGGGTACCTTCTTTCAACCACTTTAAGCACCTTGCTGGCATAGTAAACTGGCCTCTCGACCCCTGCGTCGATCCTGACCAGGATCGAGCTCACTATAGAAGGGGTCGTCGAGAGATAGAGGTATAGAGCTTCTCCTTGGACCGGCTTGGATAGTACCGGGGGCGAGGCCAAGAATTCCTTGAGTTCGGTGAATGCCTTCTGACATTCCTCATCCCAAGCAAATGTAGCAGATGCCATTTTGGGTCCCCTCAATAATTTGAAGAAGGGTAGGCACCGTTCGGCTGCCCGGGACAGGAAACGGTTCAGCGCAGCAATGCGCCCCATAAGGCGTTGATCGTCTTTGATGCAAGTGGGCGGCCGCATGTCCAGGATGGCCTAGACCTTGTCGGGGTTGGCCTCAATTCCATGCTGAGTTACCAGGAAGCCTAGGAACTTCTTGGATCTAACTCCGAAGGCACATTTGGTAGGGTTGAGCTTCATTCTGCACTTCAGTAGGGTGTCAAAGGTCTCGGTTTGGTCGGCGAGGTGGTCTTCGGCCTTCGGCGTCTTGATGAGCATGTCATCAATGTAGGCCTCAACGTTCTGACCAAGCTATCCTTCGAATATGTGGTTGATCAGTCTCTGATATGTTGCTCCGACGACATCCGGGTGTAGCAGTGTACGCCGAAGTCAGTGATGAAGGCGGTCTTCTTGATGTCCTCCGAGTCCATCCTGATCTGATGGTAGCCGGAGTAGGCGTCCAGGAAGCTGAGCAGCTCGTTGCCAGAGGTTGAGTCGACCAGTTGATCGATGCTCGACAATGGGTAGCAGTCCATCGAGGTAGCCTGGTTAAGGTCGGTGAAGTCCACACACATTCGCCATTTCCCAGAAGCCTTTGGTACAAGGACGACGTTGGCAAGCCACGTAGGGTATAGGATCAGACGAAAAAGGCCAATTTTCTGCCCCTTGATGATATGCTCTTTGATGATCGCTTGCTTCTCTGGGGCATGCTTTCTTCTACGTTGCTGGACCGGCTTCACCATTGGGTCGAGGTTGAGCTTGTGCATCACCACATCTCCCGGGATCCCGGGAAGGTGCTCATTGGACCACGCAAAGACTCGGATATATTGGGTAAGGAAATCCTTATATTTTTACTGTTCCTCAAGTGGTAGATCGGCTCTGATCTTTACTCCTAGAGTCGGGTCACCGTTAAGGAAAATCGTTAGCAACTCACCACCAGGCTCAGATGTTGCGAGTCCCTCTTAGGCTCCCTTTACTCCTTTTTTCCCTTCTGGTCTAGTGGCTTCGACCGAGATTATATAGCATCGTCTAGCCAATGCCTGGTTACCTCGGACTTCTCTCACGCCATGTTTGGTTAGGAACTTCATTTTTTGGTGAAAGGTAGAGGGCACCGCTTTCATTCGGCTGAGAATCCCCTAGCCGAAGATGGCGTTGTATGCCGTCATCCCCTTAATCACGATAAAGTCTACCATAACCGTAACGGTTTTGGGCGGGGTGCCGATAGTAACTGGCAGGCTCAGGGATCCCTCGGGATAAGTTGCCTGGCCGTTGAACCCACAGAGGGGGGTTCGGATCGGGCGGAGTTTAGATGGATTCTCTCCCATCTTGAGGAAACATTCATAGGATAATTGATGCGGGACGAGACCACGGACACGATAAGCTCGTGACTGTCCCTTGACAAGGGAAGCGTCGGACGTGCGCGGTTGAGAAACCGGCAAGATCTAGGGTGGTCGGCTCTCTCTTTCTTGCCCGGATCGGGTCACGGGACGGTAACGCTCTCTCTCGCAGCAGCGGTGATATAAATAGAAAACGAGCTAATTACCCTATCATGCTCTCTAGCAGCGGCATAAACAAGCATATATGAAATGAAGCAAAATGCCAAGTAAGGGAGCGAATGCGATACCTCCACGCGCTCGGCGTGGGGAAGACGGACCCCGCCGAAAACTCGTACTCTCGGGAAACTTAACACACAGTAATTACAGCAATGGGAACATGTCCACTCCATGCAGGGAGGTAAAGGGCTATATAAATGGGCCCGGGAGGACCGAATTCGAGTTGATGAGTAGCTTCGGTTGTTGATTCGGCTACACGCGTGTTCACGACCGTGGGGCCCACGTGCTGTCCGGAGGGGCCGTGTGGGACCCGGTGGTACCGCTGTAGTGGAGACACTTGGAGAAGTGCTCCCCGGGCTGGCGGCACGCTGGTTCGCCGGCTGGAGGCCTGGCGGCTCCATTCGGCACCGGTCGGAAAACCGATCGGAAATCTGCCGGTTCTGTATTTCAGCGCGCGCTCCGGCGAGAACGGACGCTGCGATCAGCACCGGTGTCGGAATGCGACGAGATCAGAGCCGTTGGAAAGCTGCTTCGAAGTACTACAATCTAGTGGTATTCAGAAAAATTCACCAGATTGTTACTTTATGTTGGCGAATTTTATATTCTGCTGTTGTACAGTAACCGAAGACTCAGATCTACAGATAACTTCCCTGTTGATTGCCTTTGACCGTGAAGTAGATGTCCGAATTTGAAGATGTGTTCTTCATCAAGGTTGTAGGAAATTGAACAAGTAAACCAGGAATATTTTTGGATTTGGATTTGGAGGTGGTGGTGATTAGTTTTGATTTTTGAAGTGGAGAGTAGTCGGATCTGGGATCTGACTAAAAACACTGTATCAGAGGAAGAACACGAATTTCTAAAAATAGCTAGAAGGCTGGTAAAAAATTAATAACATTTGTGGAGGTAGAGGGTGATGGATAGAACTCTCAGTAAAATTGGGAGGGCTTGGATAAATCAAACAGATGGTCGGAGGGGGAGAACTCAGATGTTCTGTCACTGTAGATAGAAACCTGGCAGATCTGGGATGACAGGTTGGACGAAAATGTAAAAATACTAAAAGATGGAATTTTAGCGTGACAATTTAGGTGGCACTTGGGATGCAAGGGTAGAACACACCATAAAAAATTTAGATCAATCCAAGCTCGTGGCTAAGACAGACAATTCGTGGAAGTTGCTGTGGTCGGACAAGGATAGAACTGCAGAGGCGGCTCGATGGCGGCGTGATGGCGGCACGAACGGCGGCGGCGGCGGCACCGATGATCACCGGAGATAGAGGGGAGGGGATTGAAGATAGAACCACTCTAGAATTTGGGGTTGGAGAAGGAAGAACACCAGGGGAGAGAGGGAGAGAGGGCACACCCTTCTTGCTTCAAGCAATTTTCACATAATTTCTTCATTAATCTCTAATGACACTATACATAGGCTTATATAGAAAATGACAAGGGGTGGGGGGCTGGGAATTTCATGGGAAATAAGTCATTTTCTTCCCCCATGTGGTCAAAACTCAAAAAAAAATAAATTACATATGAATGGAGCACTCCTTTGACTAGGTAGGTAAGGTAGGTGGCCAACCTTTGAAATTTTAACCCCTTTGTCTCCCATGTGGTCAATTAGCATTCAAACCTTCTAGATGGCTACCTAGGATGGTTGACCAGCCCCACATGGATGAGGTGGACCAATGGGGAAGGGGAGGGGCCCCCCTAGCTGGACCTACTACACATTTGTAAAAAAACCCACACAATCCATGGGAATGACTCATTGGCTTATAACGCCTTACATTTGCGTACATACTTTCCCAAGGATATAAACACAAACTAAAAGGACATAAATGCAAAAGAAAAAGTACATGCTCGGCGTCGATTCCCATCAACTCTCCTCGGATGGGAGGAACTCGACCCCGTCGAGTAGGGGTAGGGATGCTCGAGTACTCCGGCGGATCCGTCACCGTGCCAAGTAACGCGGGTACGCTTCACTCCAAGTGATCGTCACCTGCTCATTCCATATATACTTGATATGCACGGACTGCTATGGGCTAAAGGTGGACACTCCGGGTGGGGCACTCTCAAAAGGGAAGGGAGCAGCTCGAAGACTCACTAGGAATCACCGCTGAGTCCCTGTAGGTGACTGATCCGGGTAGATGTAGAACCGATCCCATACTCATCAAGTGAGTCCAATCGCCTATTACTCATAAGAGAACGACAACGAGCTTGCACAAGACACATGCAGACAGACATACCACACAAAGAAAAAGCACACCGACTCATCTATGACCCTAGACATACATGGGTGACGGCGGACCAGGACACCCGAATGTGTGCCATGCATGCATTTGACGTAACCGGAGGTTGACGTCATGGGGAACTCCTAGAAATACTACGATGCACCAATCATGGACAATGGGCTTGGATGCTGGAAGTCCAGGAGGTGCAAGTGGTTTAGAGGGATCGGGGAAACCAAAGTCTTCCTTACCCCCGAATGATGGTTCGGACCTATGGCTATGTGGAGTTTGCTTGGCCCGAGTGGAAAAGGTGGGATAGTGAACTCCGCGGAAGAAGGGTAGTGAGTATGAAAACTCGGGAGGTTCACTAGTGAAGGGGTCAAAAGGGTCGAAGAAGGTGTGACCCCATGAAGTGGGTTCCAACATGACATGGTCCCAAGTTTGGAATTCATAGTCACCGTCATACATTATGATCGGTGGGACGACAGACATGTGTAGAAAATAGTATTCCTCCCTTGGGCAAAAGGGAACGAAGTCGGACTCGACCGGCATCGGGAGGAATAGAAGAATCTACGTGGTGACACACCCCATGGTGCACTCGGAGGTAATGGTCCCGAAGGCCGGATGGGTGAAGCTAAGACTAGCGGGTTGGTCAAAGCCTCGGGCCAGTAGGTGCGTCAACTTCCATTGCGTGTCTAATCCCATAATAAGGTCATCCAATGTATCAATATGGTGACTAGACCGAAAGGTAGTGTGGAAGGAGTTGACGGGCACTATAGGTAAGGTGGGGTCCATAGAAGGGTAAGGACGTGGGACCAAGCCATCCTTGAGCCAACTAAGAAGCGGCTCGGCTATGAAAAGCATACCCGTCAGAAACACGGGTGGCTCGGGCTTGGGTGGTTCCAAATGAGAAGGTTCCGAAACAAGTTCGGAAAGAAAGGGTGGTGAGCATGGGTCCGTAGGCGGAGTGGCCTGATACGAGCGGACGAGTGGTGACACGGAGATGATCGGCCGAAGGATGTCGGGAAAGACGAACTTGCCGGGTAGGTGAGGTGGATATAAGGTGCAGGTCCTCGTATCCCGGTCAAAGATCGTTCTCCTCTCTTCCAACCAAGGTCGCCCTAGCATAATGTATGGGCCTGTGGGCGTACCAAGGTTGCACCATGCACCATCACAGTAAAGAGTGGAGCCAATCATCCTTTCAAACTCGACAAAAGCAAAATCCCCATCGCGGATAATCTTACCCACCTTGGAGAGGGACTCCACGATATCAAGAGACACCCAATTATCTAAATCATTATGAGCGAAATGGAGTCTCGTCGTGGACCCATTGGGTAGAGTAGCTTTAGTAACGAGATGAGTGAAAGCTAATGGTCGGGCCATGAAGGCATTGGATTGGGCCACAAAGGATGTCCCTTTGGACGCATGATCTTGGGGAACGGCCATGGGTAGCGAACATGGACATGCATACACACGGAGACAAGACACTAGACCGACTAATGCAAAGGTTGGGATGCATGCATACTAAGGACAAGACACCAAGACTCGGTACGGGGCGGAGTTAATCGATCCGAAGATCACTCGCGCAAGTGTGCGGCCTTCCCGATAGGCGTAGCCTAACATTCAGACAACACCTTTTGATATACCGAGTAAAGGGATGTAAATGTGACCCAAAAGACACTTTTTTTTGTTTTAAAACAATGATGGCCCTAAACACGACTTAGACAATGACTAATGACTAGACGTAAATGACACTCTTTTTTTTTTCTTTTGGACACCCTAGACTCAACTCGCTCTGATACCAAATTGATGCGGGACGAGACCACGGACATGACAAGCTCGTGACTGTCCCTTGACGAGGGAAGCGTCGGACGTGCGCGGTTGAGAAACCGGCAAGAGCTTGGGTGGTCGGCTCTCTCATTCTTGCCCGGATCGGGTCACGGGACGGTAACGCTCTCTCTCACAGCAGCGGTGATATAAATAGAAAGCGAGCTAATTACCCTATCATGCTCTCTAGCAGCGGCATAAACAAGCATATATGAAATGAAGCAAAATGCCAAGTAAGGGAGCGAATGCGATACCTCCACGCGCTCGGCATGGGGAAGACGGACCCGGCCGAAAACTCGTACTCCCGGGAAACTTAACACACAGTAATTACAGCAATGGGAACATGCCCACTCCACGCAGGGAGGTAAAGGGCTATATAAATGGGCCCGGGAGGACCGAATTCGGGTTGACGAGCAGCTTCGGGTGTTGATTCGGCTACACGCGTGTTCACGACCGTGGGGCCCACGTGCTGTCCGGAGGGGCCGTGTGGGACTCGGTGGTACCGCTGTAGTGGAGACACTTGGAGAAGCGCTCCCCGGGCTGGCGGCACGCTGGTTCGCCGGCCGGAGGCCTGGCGGCTCCGTTCGGCACCGGTCGGAAAATCGATCGGAAATCTGCCGGTTCTGTATTTCAACGCGCGCTCCGGCGAGAACGGACGCTGCGATCAGCACCGGTGTCGGAATGCGAAGAGATCAGAGCCGTTGGAAAGCTGCTTCGAAGTACTACAATCTGGTGGTATTCAGAAAAATTCATCAGATTTTTACTTTATGTTGGCGAATTTTATATGCTGATGTTGTACAGTAACCGAAGACTCAGATCTACTGACAACTTCCCTGTTGATTGCCTTTGACCGTGAAGTAGATGTCCAAATTTGAAGATGTGTTCTTCATCTAGGTTGTAGGAAATTGAACAAGTAAACCAGGAATATTTTTGGATTTGGATTTGGAGATGGTGGTGATTAGTTTTGATTTTTGAAGTGGAGAGTGGTCGGATCTGGGATCTGACTAAAAACACTGTATCAGAGGAAGAACACGAATTTCTAAAAATATCTTGAAGGCTGGTAAAAAATTAATAACATTTGTGGAGGTAGAGGGTGATGGACAGAACTCTCAGTAAAATTGGGAGGGCTTGGATAAATCAAACAGATGGTCGGAGGGGGAGAACTCAGAGGTTCTGTCACTATAGATAGAAACCTGGCAGATCTGGGATGACAGGTTGGATGAAAATGTAAAAATATTAAAGATGGAATTTTGGCGTGAAAATTTAGGTGGCACTTGGGATGCAAGGGTAGAACACACCATAAAAAATTTAGAGTAATCCAAGCTCGTGGATGAGATAGACAATTCGTGAAAGCTGCTGTGGTCGGACAAAGATAGAACTGCAGAGGCGGCTCGATGGCGGCGTGATGGCGGCACGAAAGGCGGCGGCGGCGGCACCGATGATCACCGGAGATAGAGGGGAGGGGATTGAAGATAGAACCACTCTAGAATTTGGGGTTGGAGAAGGAAGAACACCAGGGGAGAGAGGGAGAGAGGGCACACCCTTCTTGCTTCAAGCAATTTTCACATAATTTCTTCATTAATCTCTAATGACACTATACATAGGCTTATATAGAAAATGGCAAGGGGTGGGGGGCTGGGAATTTCATGGGAAATAAGTCATTTTCTTCCCCCATGTGGTCAAAACTCAAAAAAAAAAATAAATTACATATGAATGGAGCACTCCTTTGACTAGGTAGGTAAGGTAGATGGCCAACCTTTGAAATTTTAACCCCTTTGTCTCCCATGTGGTCAATTAGCATTCAAACCTTCTAGATGGCCACCTAGGATGGTTGACCAGCCCCACATGGATGAGGTGGACCAATGGGGAAGGGGAGGGGGCCCCCTAGCTGGACCTACTACACATTTATAAAAAAACTCACACAATCCATGGGAATGACTCATTGGCTTATAACGCCTTACATTTGCGTACATACTTTCCCAAGGATATAAACACAAACTAAAAGGACATAAATGTAAAAGAAAAAGTACATGCTCGGCGTCGATTCCCATCAATAATACATCAGGGGTGCTACCATTGTCAATTAAGATCCTGTCTATGTTACAATGGTTTATTGTAGCCGATACAACGAGAGCATCATCGTGTGGGGTGGTTAACCCTTCCAGATCCAGGTCAGAGAATACCAAGGCCTGTGATTTGCTCGCCTGTGGGGCCGTAGAGTGCTCAATGGAGGCTCGGCTCGCCCGCTCGGCGTGACGCTTTCTTCCTCAACTGCTATCTCCGCCTGATGCCGCGCCACCCCCGATGACGTTGATGTGGACTCCGCGTGGGGCATTGTCGATCTCTTCAGGGGTGCCTCGGTCTTCCTTATGCCCGGACACATATCTGGATAGATGTCCCTAGCGGACGAGGCGCTCGATCTCATCTTGAAGTTGATGGCAATCGCTGCTGTGATGCCCGTGGTTGCTGTGGAACAAGCAATGCTTGCGGCGATTGTGGTGCTTGGTCTTCATAGGCTCGGGTTGGTTGAGGAGGCCCGAGCCTTTGATGTCTTCATAGATTTCATAGACGGGGGCGGTAAGGGGGGGTATACCACTCGTACTTCCGAGACAGCTCTTTTCGGTCTATGTCTTGGTTCCACCTTTTTCCTTCGCCCGTCCCTTGGTTGGATGGTCGCTTCTTGTCCCCCTCCTGACCCGAGCCTATCGTGCCTCAGTAGGCATGGAGAACTTCCTTGCACTCTGCATGGCGCAAGGCCAGGGTAACTATCTCGGCCAGGGAGGTGGGAGGATGCAGCACTGGCTCGCGCCATATGTTCTCGTCACGGGTACCCCCGGTCAACGCGGTAATGGCAGAGGCCACATGTAGGCGGGGGATGCGCAGGGCTTCCAATTTGAATCGGTTGATATAAGCCCGTAATGTCTCCCCATGTTCCTGCTTGAGGGCCAATACTCCCGCCACTGATCGGGGTGGACCGCTACCGGTGAAGCTTTCCTTGAACACTCGCCCGAATTGCTTGAAGTTGTGGATGTTGCCGGGGGCGAGGGCCCTAAACCAAGCTTGAGCACCCTGGACCAGAGTGGTCACAAACGCTCGGCACTTGATTACGTCAGACGCCCCATGCAAGGCCATTAGGGCGTCGAATCTGTCATAGTGGTCAGCCGGGTCTCCCTGGCCGTCGTACGACTTGAAGGTCGGGAGTGAGATTCTGGGGGATATCTCTGCCTTCAAAATATAGTCAGAGAACAGGGATTGCTCCTCATCCTCAACAGGAGAGATCTTCTTCAAGGCGCGGAGGGTGCGCTCTTGCTCCGTGAAACGCCTCTCAAAGTCTCACAACCGGAGAGACAGCTCCGGTTGTTGTTGACCCGAGGGGCTGGAGGAGCGCACTTGCATGCTGTCCCAACACTCCTCGGGGGCTTCGACTTCTAGAAACGGTCATCGTGCTCTGGTCTTCTCCCTCCTCGAGGTTGAGGAGGTTTCCTACTCTGGTGGAGGGGCATGCGATGGTCCTCCTGACAAGTTGCGAATGAGCCGTCACCCCCGGAGGGTAAAACGGCCTCCAGCGGTTTCCTGGGAGGTGTCTCCATGTGGGGGGCTCTTCTGACGGAGCTGCGACTTCTCCTCCCTGGCCGCCTGGGCCCTCATGAGATCCACGAGGACATCCAGTTTTACGTTGAGGGTTTGGAGGGCGTCGGTGCTCCACTTCCCAGCACTGATGAAGGTATCTCATTGGTGTGGTTGCTCGGCGGGGAGTTCTCCGTGGGGAGAGAAGGTGCGCCTTCTTCCATCACCAGGGCTTTCCCTAAGTCGCAGGTAGTCCTCCTGCCTGAATTCCTTCGCACCATGATGGCTCTTTGTTCGTTTCCTACATACGGTGCCAGATGAAGAGGGGTTATCTCGCGCTCCTCCTGAGCGGGGGAGATGATGTCCATGTACCCTTGAAATGTGAACTGCAAGAAGGGAAACGAGTCAGAGGTGCCCAGGGATAGAACCCCGAGGAAGACCCTCCGATGCCTAAGTCAGCAAAATAGTAGAGCTCGGATGCAAAGGGAAGAGTTATGAGGATGATGGGAGCACGAGATCCCTCTCCACAAAGGTGAAGTGGTTCCTGCTCAGGGTTTTTTGGCTCTTGCCTTGCTTACCTCCTGTAGTAGGGTTGTTCCAGTTTAAATAGTAGCCTATTTGTGCGACTGATCCCTGTAAGCGGAAGAGTCTCATGGGGGGTTACGTCCTTCATGCCGACTCTTTTTAGCATGCAGACTCTTGGTTTCCCCTGTCCTCTTAAGCTTCATGCCATTAAGGGACCCGCAACGGCCGTGATCAATAAGCTTTCATCAGTGATCCCAAGCGATAGGCACTGGCCCAGGAGAGGCCTCCTGAGCGATGAGTGCTTGGTCGGGACAGGGAATAAGAGGCTCTGGAGGAGCTTTCCCAATCGAACTGATGCTCGGACTTCCCAACCCGAAGGCTGCCTAGGAAGCGCTTGTACTAAGTGAGTTTTTGGGCTTTATATTAAGTGGGCCCGAGGGCTACCACTTCGAGGAGTTGGGCCTCGTTCGGTCCGGTTGGACCTCTTTTGGCCTCTCTGTACGGGAGACGAGATTTCCCCTCTCCAGCCTAGTTTCTTAATTTTGATCTTCATCTTTGGTCTAGCTTGGTGTGCTCTGACTATCCTGGCATGTATTTCTTTCATCACTTGCCAAGCTTCGTTGGTGGATAAGCAGCGGAGCATAATCTTCTTATGGGCGTCTGCCATGATTCGGAATAGTGTCCCGCTTCGGAGCTCATAAGAATCTTTAGTCCGAAGGAGTTTCATTCTTTCTTCTTTATTTTTGGGTAGCTACTGGTGAAGGAACCACTGTAGCATATGTTGTCTCCAGTTGGGCTCCCGTGCTTCTTCGGCCACATCGGCCTCATATTCTTCTGGGCATGATTCTAGCACACTGGGAACCTGCCGTCGATTTATCACAACAATGTTGAGTGTTTCATCTGGTGGGACTGCTAGCGAACTGGCTAATTTTGCCAAAGCATCAGCTTGAGCATTATGCCCCCGGCCCACATAATTGAGCTTGATATGGTGGAAGTTCGCCATAAGGCGTAATGCTTTTTGACAGTAGGGGCTCCATTTCGGCTTCCGCACCTCAAACTCCCCCTGCATCTGTTTTATTACCAACATTGAGTCACCAAACACTTGGAGCATATGGATTCCCATGCTGAGTGCGATTTGTAGGTCGATTATTAGAGCTTCATACTCAGCTTCATTATTAGTGCATGGCTTGTTTATTGAGCATGAAGTATATACCACTTCCCCTTCAGGTGACCTCAGGACAATGCCGGCTCCTGCTTGGACTCTGACCTGTCCAGGTGAGGTGGTTTCTGTTCTTGATGCCCAATCAAAATAGAGGTGCCACATCACCGGCTAGGCTTGACATGCCTCCAGTGTCTCATAATCAGGGAGTTCAGCTTCTAATGGAACGTCCTCTGGTGCAGGGTGTGCTGTAAAGAAGTCGGCCACGGCTTGACCTTTTATGGCTCTTTGAGGTACATATGAAATTTCAAATTCCATCAAGATCATGGCCCATTTGACGAGCCGACCTTTGAGTGTTGGCTGAGACAATATATACTTGAGCGGGTCCGCTCCAAATATCAATCTGATTTCATGGGACAGCATGTAATGCAGGAGTTTCTTGACAGCGAAGACTAGCGCCAGACAGACCTTCTCTATAAAAGTGTATTTCTCTTCAGTCCTCACTAACCTTCTGCTAAGGTAGTAGAGGGCTTGCTCTTTACCCTCTTCATTTACTTGAGATAACATTGCCCCCAGGGAACAATGAGTAGCTGCTATGTAAAGAATTAGGGGTCTTCCCTTAATCGGTGCCCCCAGCACCGGAGGAGTTTTCAGGTATTCTTTCAACTTCTCAAAAACTATTTGGCATTCTTCATCCCAGAAGAACGGCATATCCTTCATCATTAGCCTGTGAAAAGGGTGACATCGACCCGAAAGATTTGAAATAAATTGGCGAATAAATGCCAGTCGGCCTTGCAAGGACCGCAGCTCTGACAGACTATTCGGAGGAGGGAGTTCTTGAATAACTTTAATCTTGGATGGATCAATTTCAATGCCTCTGTGTCGGACAATGAATCCAAGGAATTTTTCACTAGACACGCCGAAGGCGCATTACATGGGGTTCATTTTTAGCTCATATTGGCATAGCCTTTGAAACACCACCCTCAAATCTTGCAGATGGTCTTCTTTTATGTTGGTCTTCACCACCAAATCATTAATGTAGCACTCCACTTTCTTGTAGAGCAAGTCATCGAATATCTTCATCATGGCTCTTTGATATGTAGCACCGGCATTCTTGAGGCCGAACGGCATCCATTTGTAATGAAATATTCCCTTTGGGGTATGGAATGAAGTATGAACCTTGTCTTGCTCAGCAATCCAAATCTAGTTATATCTGGATGATCCGTCCATAAATGAGAGGGCTTCATGGCCTATGGTGGCGTCTATCATCACTTCGGTGATCGGCATAGGAAAGTCATCTTTCGGGCATGCTTTGTTGAGGTCCCGAAAGTCAACACATTTTTATCTACCCATTCTTCTTTTTCACAGGCACTATACTTGCTAACCATGTTGTGTATTGATTTTCTTCGACGAACCCCACAGTAATGAGCTTGTCAACTTCCCCACTAATTTGGTTAATCAGCTCGGGCCGCATCCGCTTGGGGGGCTGCTTTATGGGATCTGCTCTTGGATCAATAGATAGCAGATGTTGTGCTACCTCAGGGTTCAACCATGGCATCTCATCGTAGGTCTAGGCAAAACAATCCCAGAACTCCTTCAGAAATTTTATATACTACTCTTGTTCCTCTACTGACAATAGTGCACTGAGAAAGGTGGGTCTTGGATCCTCCTCACTCCCCAGGTTCACTTCTATCAGCTCATCAACGGTATCTTTGCCGCCGTCCTCGACTTCTGGTGGGGCTTCTTCAAGGTTGATAAAGCCTCCATTGATGTAATCTTCTTCAGCTTCGAGGGCATCCAGCTCTCCGAGTGACATATAAGTTCACCTCGGATCTTCAAAGCCGACTAGTGATTGTTGGTTTTCTTCAGATCAGCTTTCTAGGGTTAGAGGGACTTGTCACTCAGCTTCTTTGCTCCATTGCTGAACTACTGGACCCTCCACCGGACTTTGGTCAGCTCTGCTTTGCTATTTTGATGTCTCATCTTGTGTTTCTGACACATGACCTTCTATCCCCTGGGCGTCCACAGGTAGAAATTCTTTTGCAGGATCTTCCAGGTCCTGCATGGCCCAGATCTCCTCCAGTATGCACTCAAATTCTAGGCGCTCCTTTTCTTTCTCAGAGGCTTGGTCTTCATCAGGTGTCCCCCTATCAAATCTGGCTTCAGTTTGAAATGGATCCTCCCTGGGAAGGGGCTCCCTCCAGTATTGGCATAGAGCGACTTCATCTTGTCCCCCTAAGCTTTCATAATTGCCATGGGTTTAAGTGCCACCTCTGAGGCGTTGTGTTGCTTCATCCCCATATGGTGGGTAATCATCATAATCCGCCTGAAAAGGGTCTTCATGGATGAAGTAGGTGAAGATAACATCTACCTCTGTCTTATAATATTCCTGTAGGGTGTAGCCCAGCCCCGGGTGTCGGGTGATCTTCAATAATTATTTGTTGTTGTTGGGTGGATCCGAGAGCTTCTGGAATGATTTCTTCTGATCGACAGGCTAAAGCAAGGGCATATGCATTTTGGTAAACATCTGGGACACCCGCTGGGTAGTGTAATCTAGACCCGATATTGGCATCAACCCTGTTGGCTTCCTCTTCCAGGATTACACACTCTTCATCATCCTCATTGACAGGTTCTCCAGGGTAGAATATCATAGGGGGTTCGCCGAAATGGGGAACCTCCATAGTCTTTAGTGGTTGCACGATTTGGCATTCCAAGCTCAGGATGGGCTTGAACAGTCCAGGCGGAATCTCAACGAGCTTGAGCTTCTTCTTCACATCATCTTCTACTTTGATAGGGTAAGCAGCTGGTGGTGCAATTCTAGCAAAGTCCCCCATCTGAGAGACGTGGGTGACCTCTTGTTGTTCCACGTAACTCAGGGGTGGTGGAGGGGACCATTCATCTACCTTTGACATTGCTTTCTTCTGGCTTGCAGGAACTTCTTTCTTCTTCACCCCATTGGAGACTTCCGTATAAAATGGTGCATCAAGCATGTGACAGTCATATACTTCAAAGGGATGCAAATCTGCAAACACCCTCTCTTCCTTGCCATTATGGCAATACTTGATACATTGGTGTAAGGTAGAGGGCACTATCTGGTATTTATGTAGCCAGGGCCGTCCCAGCAAAGCCTTGTATGTGGTATTTGAATTTATCACATAGAATTGCACTACGGTGGTGAAATCACCCAACGTGAGGTTGAACTCTGCCACTCCGAGTGGAGTCTCGCACTTTTGATTGAAGCCAGCGATCCTCATATCTTTCACCTTAGTGAGATGTAAATCAAAGTAGTACTTCTGGTAGATGCGGTAGGGAAAGATGTTCACAGCAGCTCCTGGATCTATCAGAATCCAACTTAATGGCTGACAGTTGAGATGCCCCCTCATATACAAAGGCCTGTTATGATTGGGGTCAGGAATTAACATGCCATCCTCCGTGAATGTAACAGTTGGCTCGGAGTTAATTCTGTCAGAAGTGCCTCATACTGAGCTGGTGAATGTAAAGCATTAATAATAGCTTGGCGAGCTTCTTTGCTCAAGGAGAGGATCTCTCATATAGAAAATCTTATGGGGAGCTTCTTCATCATTTTCATAATTCGGCTGCCCACATGGACGTTGGACAGCCGCATCTCCTCCACTCAGCGGGGTCTTGGAGGCTCATGTGGTGCTTGTGACATGGCTTGCCCTTCTCTTGTTTCCTTCTTCCGCGGGGACTATTGGGGATTCTCCGTTGGGGAAGTTATCTCCGGTGTTGAGGGAGGGTTGATGTTCGCTTCATCTTTCTCTTGGATTGTTGTAGCAGATGGTTGCCGGGGACTTTCATCTTCAGCAGTAGCACTTGGGGCCGACTGTTTGCCTTCCAGAATGGACAGGAATTCAAGGAATGACAGGGTCTCATTACCTCCTTTTGTTCTTGCATAGAGGCTTGACGGAGGAGGGATTTCAATGCCCTGGACTTCTGGCTCTGGCATTTGATAGGGTTGTTCGCCCCTGAAGATAATATTATGGTTGGCTGGAGGTAGACACCCCCACCTTCTCCCAGAGCGGGTAGCATGCATTGAGGTTGAACCCTCAGCTTGATTTGCTTCAAGTGATGGAGTGGAGGACTCTTCTTCATCTTCTTCCCCTGGTTGGGTGAAAAGTGCTGATAGAGTATTACACTGCAAGGTGATTGTTTTCTTCTTGTTTCTTGGTCTATTCTTCTTTCGACGCCTGGATTTGGCCGGCTTGTGCTCCCAGAAGAGGTCGGCTTTAGCTTCCTCTTGCTCTTTTTCTGATTGTTCTTTGATGGCTAATCCCTCCAGCTGTTCCCATAGGACATGGTCTTTCACCAATATTGGCTTCAGCTCTGGTTGTTCATAATCATCAAGCTCTGCAGGCGCCTCACCTCGGGGCTTATCTTCAGAGACTAATGGCCGCCCTTGGTCTTGGCTGGTACTGTCTGCCATCTATGGACACATTAAAATTCACTCATTAGGTTATGTTCATCTATTCGGGAATGGTTGATTCGTCTATTAAGTGCGTGGGCGTGCCAGTCACAAAGTGACAATTTATTTGGGCTCCGAAGAGCCCATGGTGCGCTCGATCTGACTTCGTCAGACGATTGTGTGGTTCGTGTCGGGACCGAATCCCGCCATGCCGTAAAGGTCACGACGTCATTTACATCCCCCATACGAGGGAACACCCTTGATTAATTGCCGAAATTAGGGGCCCTGCGACCGAAAGGACTAACAATAACTGCGCGAGAGAGAAACAGGAATAAATCACATTAATATCCACATCGGGGTAAGGACCACGGACCATGTCGGTCACTCATGGATCTTTTTCATGTTCGGACTAAGGTACGTAATAGAGATGCGGTGGAAACTGAGATGAATCCGTTCAAATGTCTGCCGAACGCACGGTAATTTTAGTGGCTGCTCAGAAGGGATCCGGCCTGAGAAACGAGTCCGGCTCAGTCGGAATGTCAGCCCAAAGCGAGGTGAGGTCATGGCCATTCCGGGGTAATTCCCAGGGCTCAGATCCAACTTAGAAGGGCGGCATTGTTGTTCCTTGAGCACCGGGTCACGAGATAGACGGGGCTGTGATATAGATTTTTACCATTTTTTATCTGGGTTTCAAATTATATACACATATATTTTATTGCTTATTTCCCTTTTATATATTTATTCTGAATGATTTCTCTATTTTGTTTATTATCATTACTATCATATTTTCTCTTTTTGTTTACCATTATTACTATTATTTCACATTTTTTTTGTTTATTTCATATATGTATCCAGGTTTATTTACTTATCAGAATTTTTATTAATTTATTACTATTATCATTATTATATATATATATATATATATATATATATATTTCTGGAGAGAGAGTGGGTCATCGAAGGGCCAAAAAGGGAACTGAAGGGGCGTGCCGGGGAAGCCCACGGGTAATGTATCGGCGAAGAAAGAAGGGTGGCGTGCCGGTGAAGACATCCCAAGACACGTTGGCGAAGGGAGAAGAGGAGCGTGACGGGGAAGGCACCAAGGCAGGTGTTCCGGCGAAGGGCTAGCCAGGGGTGTACTGTTGAAGGGCCCACTCCTCCTCCATTTCCTTTAAGGCTTTTCTTTTCTTCTTCTCTTTGGTTTTTTTTTATGCAGTTCTTATGCAGTTTTATACAAGTCTTTCCTCCCTCTTCTCACAACCTGTTCTTTATAGATTGGGCGTTTAATCCACCACACAATCAATTAGATCCGATTCTTCTCATGTTGTCTGTAGTGCCTTGTTCCAGTTGGAGTATTCTATTATCGATCGCTCCACTCGTTCGTTATTTTCCTTTGCCCTTTAATATGTTGTTGTCCCATTTGTTTGTTGCATCCTTTTGTCTTTTGATGTGTATCGTTATTTTCTAACAACAACAAAAATTTGGCAGCATCTCCCCTTGACCCGAGTGTAAGGGAGATAAAGGGAACGCGCCCACATGGAGTGGCGGAACTCGACAATTGGCGGTGGGCACCCGAAGGCAGCAACACCTTTGATAAAACCTTGAAAAATCCGAAAGCAGCAATGGGTAAAGAGGAGAAACCCTATAGAGCCACTCGGGGGCGTGCCGGGGAAGGGAAGGCCGAAGGCGTGCCGGTGAAGGCCTAATGGGGTTGTGCCGGCGAAGGGAGACCAAAGGCGTGCCGGTGAAGGCCTAATGGGGTTGTGCCGGCGAAGGGAGGCCAAAGGCGAGAGGGCTATAGAGTTAGTTTAATTTACCCGAATGGGAAGCTTTGGTCGGAAACAGGGGAAGCTGGGCTAGGAGAAAGACATGGTGGCGTTGGTGGTTAGCTGTCCTAAACAAAAAAAAAACGTTACAGAGGAGAAGAAGGCCCGAACTGGGGACCAAAACGTCGAAGGACGGGGGGGGTGGGGGGGAAGCGTTCGAACACATGCACATTTAAACCAACGGAGACATCAAAAGGAAAGAATTCAAGAGAGTGAGATTCTTCTGTTCATGCACGACACGGGCTGTAATCGGCCGTGTACACATCAGAGCCTCGGAGCACCGAGTACAATGGAGGGAGGAAGAAGGAATGAGAGGGGAGGAAGAAAATGGGAGGAGCTAGAGCCGAGCAGGGGCGAAGGCTTCCTACCCTCCCCGATCCTCCGTAATACACCGCACACGCACTCTCTCTCTTTGCCTCCCTTATTCTCTCTTCTGGGTGGCTGTCGGAGGGGAACCCCACCGCAAAGCTCTCCCTTCTTCTTCTCCGTCTCTTATTCTGCTTCCTTTGGAGACGGTGGCTCCCTCCAGCCGCCTGTGGGTGGTGTCTGCCTTTCTCCTTTTTTTCTCTCTGTGTGTTCTCCCCTCCCCTCCTCCTCTCTTTTTTTTTGTGCTCCGAAGAAGAGGGGTTTTTATACCCAACACGGCGGGAGCATTCGAACACGGCAGCCGGAAGCGGGAAGCAACCGGTCATGATGGGGTTTGACTTCCCCCAACCTGGATGTCAGGGGAGTAGCCTACGTGGCCCAACCTCTGGCTGACACCTCGGATAGCCCACTGCACGCCAAAAATCTGTAGGGCATGGGCCCGAGATTTGGTTTGTCGGACGTGCCGTTGAAATGCCTGAACGTTGTGCCGCTGGCAGGCCAAACATGCGTATCGCTGAGAGGGACAAAAGGGCGTGCCGCTGGCAGACACGGCAAGTGTGCCGCTGAAGAGCCCAAAGGGCGTGCCGTTGAACGGCCAAGAGGGCGTACCGTTAAAGGCCACCCAGGGGCATGCCGTTGAAGGGGCCCAAGTGCATGCCGCTGAAGGGCCCAAGTGCTTGCCGCTGAAGGGGGCCTGAGGGCATGCCGTTAAAGGGCCCGAGAGGGCGTGCCGTTGAACGGCCAGGAGAGCATGCCGTTGAAGGCCACTAGGGGCGTGCCGCTGAAGGGCTTCAGGGGCGTGCCGCTGAAGGGCGTGCCGCTGAAGGGCTAAATGGGCAGTTTTGAGCCCGTTGTGAGCACAAGTTGTGACCCATCTGATTTTCTTCGAGGCCCATGAATTGTGGGGCTCTTGGTGGTTGATTTCACTTCACTATCGCGACTCTGGAGACAGCTCCACGGCAGTGTGTGCGTGTTCGGGGAGTCCGGATGGCCCTCCCTTTTCTCACAGTTTCTTCAGTTGACGTTGTTGTTGATGCTGGACTAGTTGGGACATACGGGAGTGCAATTTTTCATGTCTACAAATACCCCCCACCCACGGGTAGCGCAGGCGAAGGATGAGCCAGGCGGTGCCTGTAATATCCCGGACCTTTCAGATCCTTCTTCGTGGGTCCCGGATCTAGTTTTTGGAGCGTCTGACTTTGTTGTGTCTGAAATTTCGTTTCGGACATCTTTCGTGTTCGGATCGGCGCGATCCGGAGTTGTTTCGGAGGTCCGGAGGCGTTCTGCGACTTTTCCGCGTGTGTTTTCCGATTCCCGGTGTGTGTTTCGGCTTTTTCTTCGGAAGCTCACTGCGGGCGAATTGGGCGGTTCCCCCGGGCACGAGTGGTACCGTTGCGATCGGTGCGTTCCGAGGATTCCGAAAATGTATTTTTCTATTTTTTGGTATTTTTATGAAAAATTGGATTTTCTATATATTCCCATTTCCTTTTCCTTTTCTTTTCCTTTTCTCTTTCTTCTTCTTCCTCCATTCTCTCCCGTGCGTTTCCACCATGACCGCCCCCTCTTCCGGTGCTAGCCCCGGCACCACCCCCTTCGGCTGCGGTTGCGGCGAGGCGACGACGTCGTGGCGTAGGCGGCGGTGTAGCGATCGCGGCGGTGTTCGGTGCTCGGTGAGGGCGTGGGGAGTTCGTGAAGCTTCAAGCGATTCTTGAGGATCGGCGGCGATCCGCCGCGTTTCGGGCAACCCCGAGGTAGGGTGACGTTCCTTAGCCTCTTGTCGATCCTTTCCGTGATTTATAGGCCGAGGGGAGGCCGAGAGGGGCTTGTTTGAGCATGCTTGAGATTTTTCCATGATTTGGGGAGAGTCGCCCAATCTATGGATTTGATGCATGAATTCACATTTTGATGGCCTAGAATCATGCTAGGGGTCCCCGGGGGCCTTCCCCTTTGATTTCCCCCTCTCCCGTGGAGGTATGGGGGCGTGGATGGTGTTTTTGGCCGTTTCCCGCCGTTCTCGATTTTCCGAGATGATAGCGGTCTACCAGTGGCCGCGTTCACTGGTAGCGGTCGGGTGGGGACCGCCTTCACCAAGGTTTTCAACCGTTGGGGCTTGTTCTGTCGGCAGGCGGTCGTGGTCTTGCGACTGACCGTGACTGCTGGTGGCGGTCAGGGGACGACCGCTTTCACCATGGGGTCCAGCACGGTCTTCGAGATGGTTTTTTGACCGTTGGAGTCTGGTCGCGGTCTCCTGGAGACCGCTATCAGGCGAAGACGGTCATCAGGCGACCGCATTCACTTTTCACGCACCAGGGTGGTCGCGGTCCAAGGAGGACCGCGACTAGGTGGTAGCGGCCCTGGGTCGACCGCGACCACGGGAGGCGGTCCTCCGGTGACCGCGACTCCCTTTCCTCGCCGATTCAAATCCCGGGCGAGCTAGTCTCGATCCCAGTGCTGACCCGTGGTTCAACTGATGCGGGACATCATGTGGGGGCTACACATGGGGGCACCGTGGGGTCCCGGGAGGTGGTGATTTTGGATTGTGTCATCGTGCGTTAGTGTGGGTACAAGGAGCGTTCCTCGTACCTGTGGTTGTGCCGTTGTTTTCCGTGACTTGAGAGTCTACTCCTTCAGTGACCCTCCACTAGTTGTAGCCCACTAGTACGAGGTGTTGGTCTCACCTGGGAGTGGTGTACGGACATTCACCTTTGAGACGGTTTGTGGACCGGTTACCGTAGGCCCCTTGTCGGTAGCCAGAGTCCGGTTACGGGGGAAAACCGGTCAGAGGACCAGACCTAGTGACGCAAGGTCTGTGTGTGCACACGTGGTTGGGGGCGGTTGGACCCACATCGACGGGCGTGACCCCAGCTAGTTACTTATTTGTGGTTACTTGTACGGTGTCTGCGTCTCGGGTAGGACCTACCACGTCAGGCGGTTCACCTGCGGCGCGGTGTAAGACGTTAGGGGACGCTACCGGCTGTGCTTCTAGTGGGTGGTACTCCTGTCGAGTACGGAGTGACAGACTGTCAGTCGTGTGTTTCCGACCTTCGAGTTTTACGGTTCGACCGTTGAGTTTCGGTCTTCTCACCGTGGCACGTGTGTCGATTTGGTGTCGTAGGGCTTGGTTCTGTAGAGTACAGAGCTTGCCTTTCCGAGGTACTTTTCTGTCGCTAGTGTAGTGGTTTCTCGTTTTACGAGGTAAGGTTCGAGTGATCCCTACTGAGTCTTGTTCCGAGACTCATTCCCTGCGTGTTTTCACCGTGTTTCAGGTGAGGCGCCGCCCCGGGGGAGCGCGTCGGGGGTGCAGCGTGGTGCGGGTGCCCAGCGGTAGTGCCATAGGTCAGAGCCGGGGTATGCCCCGTGTAGCTGTACTTTTCTTTCTTGTCACTGTACTAGTTGTGGACTACTGTTGCTGTTGTTATTTTATATTGTGGACCATGAAAAATGTTAATTTATTTCCTGCTTAATATTATAACTGTTTAATTTCTGTAATTATTTGTGATACTTGTGTAGTCTCCACACCATCCTTTTAACCCTTCCGAGTCTTCGGGCTCGTGGGTGGCTGTGCGAGTCTCGGGTTATCGGGCCTTCCCGGTAATCGGATTCTCGGGTCATTACAGCTAGTATCAGAGCGCGGTTGTGGAATTACATGAGAATCATAGGTAATTGTAGTGGTCCACTAGTCCACAGCGATGATGTACAGGTGACGCTGGCATTGGGCACCGCGGGTTTGTTTTGACCTTGCCGTTTTCATGTTTTATGTCTTGTGCTTTAGGAGTGAGTATGGCGTCGAGGCAGAGCTCTCGCTCTCAGCAGGGGCAGTCGGCTGGAGGCCAGGAGATCCAGCAGGGGGTCAAGAGGGAGCAGGAGGAGCATAGTAGAGCGCCACCGGGGGCTACCGAGGCCGCGGATACTGCGAGAGTTCCGGGGGCCGAGGATTTCTTCCGTGGCATGTACTAGCTTATGTCTCAGCAGTTCGGCGGAGAGGCTGGTGAGGGCTCGTCAGCTAGGGGTGGGCCAGGCCGAGCAGTGAGGGACTTCATGCAGTTCTATCTACCTTACTTTAGCGGCCAGGCAGACCCTGATGCGGCTCGTGATTGGCTTGATGAGATGGAGCGGGTGTTCAGCTCTGCGAGGAGTGCTGCCGAGGACAGAGTTATGCTGGCCTACAACCAGTTACAGGGTATGGCTCGAAGGTGGTGGTCTTCCGAGTGGAAGACGTCTTTTCAGCTTCGTCCACTCGAGCATATCGAGTGGGATGACTTCGTTAGTGCTTTCGAGCGTACGTACTGTCCAGATATTGTTGCCACGCAGCGGATGCGGGAGTTTCTGGAGCTGGTGCAGGGTGACATGTCCGTGTTGCAGTACAAGGCCCGATTTGTCGAGCTGGGTCGGTATGCACCTCACATCATAGAGCATGAGAGGGTGAGGACCACGCAGTTTGTGCAGGGCTTGAGGCTGAAACTGAGGCACTATTTGATCACGAACGGGGCCACTGATCTAGAGACAGCGTCTCATGTTGCGATTTCTTTGGAGATGGATATGCAGAGGATTCGAGGACCGATCAGCCAGGGGCAGTCCTTGTCAGGTCGTAGCCAGCAGTCGGCTACCCAGTAGCAGGTGAAGAGGTGAGATCTCGCGCTGGATCCTGAGCGGGCTGTGGATCACCAGAAGATGAATCTGCAAGAGAGGGAAACGTATCAGAGGGCCCAGGGGATCTCCCTGGGGCAAAACCCTCTGATGGCTAAGTCAGTGGAGCTATGGTGGAAGCGATAATGGGGGGAGGAGAGAGCTGATGCGCGAGAATCCTCTCCACCAAAGGGTGAAGCGAGTCGTGCTCAGGAGCTTAGGGTGTGTGAATGCCTTGTTCATCTTACCTTCTTCTGGAGGGTATCCCTTGCTTAAATAGTGCGCCGCCTTCAGGAGTCCTGTAAGCTGAGGGGTTCCCGGCGGGAGTTACGTCTTTAACAGGGGCTTTCATGGCCTGATCGTGGGAACATTATCCCGTTGGAGTCCGGCGGCTCCCCTGACTCTCCCGCTGGCGGAGGACTCTGAACGGCTACACCTGCGGATTAATCAACCGGCCTTACCGAGCTTCGGGGATGCTAGCTCTTGCCCGAGCGATAGGCATGACCCGACGAAGGTGGGGTCGGATAGGTCGGCTGGAGCCTATCTCTCTCGGACGGGGAGAGGGCTTTAGGCCAGACCTTCCTTGGGACCTGGAGAGTTAGTTCCTCGAGTCTTATTTATTGGGCTTTTCTTCCCTAAGTGGGCCCGGTGGGCTATCACTCGGGTGGGCTCGCCTGGTTGGACCTTGTGGGTCTTGTTGGGATGCCTTTGTGGTGGGCTGCGGAAATCCCCCTCTCCACTTGTCCCCCTCCTACTCCCGAGCCAAGGAGGCTCGGATGAGTAGTTTTTCGAGGCTTTGGACCGGCGTGGCTTAGGTGGGTGGAATTTCGTTGGCGTTATGGAGCCGCTTATAGCGATCGCCGAGGCCCGTAATGATGATCCTGACGGATTCGAAGCGAAGGGGCCCCCCCTTTTTTTCGGAGCACGGAACGGCGCACCGCCACCCTCAGGGGTTTTTAGGGGGTGCTGTTCATCGTTCTAGGCTTCCAGGGTTTTAGGCTTTCCTTGCTTCTTGATGCGTCGTGAGAGCACGACGGAGACGCGGAGCCTTGCGGCGGCGTTCGAGGAGTTAGCGAGGATAACCGCAGAGGCGGTCCGGCAACTTCCCTCTCCCCCGGAGTCTTCAAGCTCGTACGAGGGATCTTCTCTCAACTTGATGGCGGATCAGAGCCCGGAGCTTGTGCCGGTGAGGCGGGAACCCGTCCCCAACTGTAGTGAGTTGGGGGAAGCGGAGGTGCGTGATGCGGGACGGGACCACGGACACGACAAGCTCGCGATTGTCCCTTAACGAGGGAAGCGTCGGATGTGCGTGGTTGAGAAACCGGCAATGAGCTAGGGTGGTCGGCTCTCTTTTGCGCCCGGATCGGGTCACGGGACGGCTTCGCTCTCTCTCGCAGCAGTGATATTATAAATTGAAGGTGAGCTAGGTATCCCTACACATGCTCTCTAGCAGCGGCATATAAAGCATATAAAGAATTAAGCTAATGCCAAGTGTAAGGGTGAAGGCGATACCTCCACGCTCTCGGCGTGGCGAAGACGGCACCCGACCGAAGCTCGTACTCCCGAGAACTTAGTACATTATGTTTACAGCAATGCAATTAAGCCCACTCCACGCAGGGAGGTAAAGGGCGACACAAGTGGGCCCGGGAGGACCAAGTTCGGGTTGACGGGTGGGTTCGAGCAATGCTTCGGCTTCACGCGTACTCGTGCTAGTGGGGGCCCACGTATTGACCGGAGGGGTCGTGTGGGGCCTGATGACTCCTCTGTAGTGGAGACACCTGGAAAGCGTTCCCCTGGGATGGCGAGCTGCTGGAACGACCGTCGGACGACGGGCGGCCCTCGGACGACACTCGC